>JAJQOW010000019.1:0-732859 GCA_037975125.1 Latrodectus hesperus | reverse complement strand
TGAACCCCTTTTCCTTCTACTTCTCAGTTTTATTCTAAGAATAGCAGTTGCAATTATAAAAATCTACCATACTTATTAAAACTGTTACGCACAAAAATGGCATTTGAGATCTCAGCAAACGCATCGGTGGTTCAGTGGTAGAATGCTCGCCTGCCACGCGGGCGGCCCGGGTTCGATTCCCGGCCGATGCAGAAAAATGCAAATTTATTTTTGGAAAACAAAATATACATTTCATGTAAGTCATGAATATGTGATTTTAAGTTTTTATACTTGAACCCCTTTTCCTTCTACTTCTCAGTTTTATTCTAAGAATAGCAGTTGCAATTATAAAAATCTACCATACTTATTAAAACTGTTACGCACAAAAATGGCATTTGAGATCTCAGCAAACGCATCGGTGGTTCAGTGGTAGAATGCTCGCCTGCCACGCGGGCGGCCCGGGTTCGATTCCCGGCCGATGCAGAAAAATGCAAATTTATTTTTGGAAAACCAAATATACATTTCATATAATTCATAAATATCTGATTTTAACTTTTTATACATGAAGCCCTTTTCCTTCTACTACTCAGTTTTATTCTAAGAATAGCAGTTGCAATTATAAAAATCTACCATACTTATTAAAACTGTTACGCACAAAAATGGCATTTGAGATCTCAGCAAACGCATCGGTGGTTCAGTGGTAGAATGCTCGCCTGCCACGCGGGCGGCCCGGGTTCGATTCCCGGCCGATGCAGAAAAATGCAAATTTATTTTTGGAAAACAAAATATACATTTCATGTAAGTCATGAATATGTGATTTTAAGTTTTTATACTTGAACCCCTTTTCCTTCTACTTCTCAGTTTTATTCTAAGAATAGCAGTTGCAATTATAAAAATCTACCATACTTATTAAAACTGTTACGCACAAAAATGGCATTTGAGATCTCAGCAAACGCATCGGTGGTTCAGTGGTAGAATGCTCGCCTGCCACGCGGGCGGCCCGGGTTCGATTCCCGGCCGATGCAGAAAAATGCAAATTTATTTTTGGAAAACCAAATATACATTTCATATAATTCATAAATATCTGATTTTAACTTTTTATACATGAAGCCCTTTTCCTTCTACTACTCAGTTTTAGTCTAAGAATAGCAGTTGCAATTATAAAAATCTACCATACTTATTAAAACTGTTACGCACAAAAATGGCATTTGAGATCTCAGCAAACGCATCGGTGGTTCAGTGGTAGAATGCTCGCCTGCCACGCGGGCGGCCCGGGTTCGATTCCCGGCCGATGCAGAAAAATGCAAATTTATTTTTGGAAAACAAAATATACATTTCATGTAAGTCATGAATATGTGATTTTAAGTTTTTATACTTGAACCCCTTTTCCTTCTACTTCTCAGTTTTATTCTAAGAATAGCAGTTGCAATTATAAAAATCTACCATACTTATTAAAACTGTTACGCACAAAAATGGCATTTGAGATCTCAGCAAACGCATCGGTGGTTCAGTGGTAGAATGCTCGCCTGCCACGCGGGCGGCCCGGGTTCGATTCCCGGCCGATGCAGAAAAATGCAAATTTATTTTTGGAAAACAAAATATACATTTCATGTAAGTCATGAATATGTGATTTTAAGTTTTTATACTTGAACCCCTTTTCCTTCTACTTCTCAGTTTTATTCTAAGAATAGCAGTTGCAATTATAAAAATCTACCATACTTATTAAAACTGTTACGCACAAAAATGGCATTTGAGATCTCAGCAAACGCATCGGTGGTTCAGTGGTAGAATGCTCGCCTGCCACGCGGGCGGCCCGGGTTCGATTCCCGGCCGATGCAGAAAAATGCAAATTTATTTTTGGAAAACAAAATATACATTTCATGTAAGTCATGAATATGTGATTTTAAGTTTTTATACTTGAACCCCTTTTCCTTCTACTTCTCAGTTTTATTCTAAGAATAGCAGTTGCAATTATAAAAATCTACCATACTTATTAAAACTGTTACGCACAAAAATGGCATTTGAGATCTCAGCAAACGCATCGGTGGTTCAGTGGTAGAATGCTCGCCTGCCACGCGGGCGGCCCGGGTTCGATTCCCGGCCGATGCAGAAAAATGCAAATTTATTTTTGGAAAACCAAATATACATTTCATATAATTCATAAATATCTGATTTTAACTTTTTATACATGAAGCCCTTTTCCTTCTACTACTCAGTTTTAGTCTAAGAATAGCAGTTGCAATTATAAAAATCTACCATACTTATTAAAACTGTTACGCACAAAAATGGCATTTGAGATCTCAGCAAACGCATCGGTGGTTCAGTGGTAGAATGCTCGCCTGCCACGCGGGCGGCCCGGGTTCGATTCCCGGCCGATGCAGAAAAATGCAAATTTATTTTTGGAAAACAAAATATACATTTCATGTAAGTCATGAATATGTGATTTTAAGTTTTTATACTTGAACCCCTTTTCCTTCTACTTCTCAGTTTTATTCTAAGAATAGCAGTTGCAATTATAAAAATCTACCATACTTATTAAAACTGTTACGCACAAAAATGGCATTTGAGATCTCAGCAAACGCATCGGTGGTTCAGTGGTAGAATGCTCGCCTGCCACGCGGGCGGCCCGGGTTCGATTCCCGGCCGATGCAGAAAAATGCAAATTTATTTTTGGAAAACAAAATATACATTTCATGTAAGTCATGAATATGTGATTTTAAGTTTTTATACTTGAACCCCTTTTCCTTCTACTTCTCAGTTTTATTCTAAGAATAGCAGTTGCAATTATAAAAATCTACCATACTTATTAAAACTGTTACGCACAAAAATGGCATTTGAGATCTCAGCAAACGCATCGGTGGTTCAGTGGTAGAATGCTCGCCTGCCACGCGGGCGGCCCGGGTTCGATTCCCGGCCGATGCAGAAAAATGCAAATTTATTTTTGGAAAACAAAATATACATTTCATGTAAGTCATGAATATGTGATTTTAAGTTTTTATACTTGAACCCCTTTTCCTTCTACTTCTCAGTTTTATTCTAAGAATAGCAGTTGCAATTATAAAAATCTACCATACTTATTAAAACTGTTACGCACAAAAATGGCATTTGAGATCTCAGCAAACGCATCGGTGGTTCAGTGGTAGAATGCTCGCCTGCCACGCGGGCGGCCCGGGTTCGATTCCCGGCCGATGCAGAAAAATGCAAATTTATTTTTGGAAAACAAAATATACATTTCATGTAAGTCATGAATATGTGATTTTAAGTTTTTATACTTGAACCCCTTTTCCTTCTACTTCTCAGTTTTATTCTAAGAATAGCAGTTGCAATTATAAAAATCTACCATACTTATTAAAACTGTTACGCACAAAAATGGCATTTGAGATCTCAGCAAACGCATCGGTGGTTCAGTGGTAGAATGCTCGCCTGCCACGCGGGCGGCCCGGGTTCGATTCCCGGCCGATGCAGAAAAATGCAAATTTATTTTTGGAAAACAAAATATACATTTCATGTAAGTCATGAATATGTGATTTTAAGTTTTTATACTTGAACCCCTTTTCCTTCTACTTCTCAGTTTTATTCTAAGAATAGCAGTTGCAATTATAAAAATCTACCATACTTATTAAAACTGTTACGCACAAAAATGGCATTTGAGATCTCAGCAAACGCATCGGTGGTTCAGTGGTAGAATGCTCGCCTGCCACGCGGGCGGCCCGGGTTCGATTCCCGGCCGATGCAGAAAAATGCAAATTTATTTTTGGAAAACCAAATATACATTTCATATAATTCATAAATATCTGATTTTAACTTTTTATACATGAAGCCCTTTTCCTTCTACTACTCAGTTTTAGTCTAAGAATAGCAGTTGCAATTATAAAAATCTACCATACTTATTAAAACTGTTACGCACAAAAATGGCATTTGAGATCTCAGCAAACGCATCGGTGGTTCAGTGGTAGAATGCTCGCCTGCCACGCGGGCGGCCCGGGTTCGATTCCCGGCCGATGCAGAAAAATGCAAATTTATTTTTGGAAAACAAAATATACATTTCATGTAAGTCATGAATATGTGATTTTAAGTTTTTATACTTGAACCCCTTTTCCTTCTACTTCTCAGTTTTATTCTAAGAATAGCAGTTGCAATTATAAAAATCTACCATACTTATTAAAACTGTTACGCACAAAAATGGCATTTGAGATCTCAGCAAACGCATCGGTGGTTCAGTGGTAGAATGCTCGCCTGCCACGCGGGCGGCCCGGGTTCGATTCCCGGCCGATGCAGAAAAATGCAAATTTATTTTTGGAAAACAAAATATACATTTCATGTAAGTCATGAATATGTGATTTTAAGTTTTTATACTTGAACCCCTTTTCCTTCTACTTCTCAGTTTTATTCTAAGAATAGCAGTTGCAATTATAAAAATCTACCATACTTATTAAAACTGTTACGCACAAAAATGGCATTTGAGATCTCAGCAAACGCATCGGTGGTTCAGTGGTAGAATGCTCGCCTGCCACGCGGGCGGCCCGGGTTCGATTCCCGGCCGATGCAGAAAAATGCAAATTTATTTTTGGAAAACAAAATATACATTTCATGTAAGTCATGAATATGTGATTTTAAGTTTTTATACTTGAACCCCTTTTCCTTCTACTTCTCAGTTTTATTCTAAGAATAGCAGTTGCAATTATAAAAATCTACCATACTTATTAAAACTGTTACGCACAAAAATGGCATTTGAGATCTCAGCAAACGCATCGGTGGTTCAGTGGTAGAATGCTCGCCTGCCACGCGGGCGGCCCGGGTTCGATTCCCGGCCGATGCAGAAAAATGCAAATTTATTTTTGGAAAACAAAATATACATTTCATGTAAGTCATGAATATGTGATTTTAAGTTTTTATACTTGAACCCCTTTTCCTTCTACTTCTCAGTTTTATTCTAAGAATAGCAGTTGCAATTATAAAAATCTACCATACTTATTAAAACTGTTACGCACAAAAATGGCATTTGAGATCTCAGCAAACGCATCGGTGGTTCAGTGGTAGAATGCTCGCCTGCCACGCGGGCGGCCCGGGTTCGATTCCCGGCCGATGCAGAAAAATGCAAATTTATTTTTGGAAAACAAAATATACATTTCATGTAAGTCATGAATATGTGATTTTAAGTTTTTATACTTGAACCCCTTTTCCTTCTACTTCTCAGTTTTATTCTAAGAATAGCAGTTGCAATTATAAAAATCTACCATACTTATTAAAACTGTTACGCACAAAAATGGCATTTGAGATCTCAGCAAACGCATCGGTGGTTCAGTGGTAGAATGCTCGCCTGCCACGCGGGCGGCCCGGGTTCGATTCCCGGCCGATGCAGAAAAATGCAAATTTATTTTTGGAAAACCAAATATACATTTCATATAATTCATAAATATCTGATTTTAACTTTTTATACATGAAGCCCTTTTCCTTCTACTACTCAGTTTTAGTCTAAGAATAGCAGTTGCAATTATAAAAATCTACCATACTTATTAAAACTGTTACGCACAAAAATGGCATTTGAGATCTCAGCAAACGCATCGGTGGTTCAGTGGTAGAATGCTCGCCTGCCACGCGGGCGGCCCGGGTTCGATTCCCGGCCGATGCAGAAAAATGCAAATTTATTTTTGGAAAACAAAATATACATTTCATGTAAGTCATGAATATGTGATTTTAAGTTTTTATACTTGAACCCCTTTTCCTTCTACTTCTCAGTTTTATTCTAAGAATAGCAGTTGCAATTATAAAAATCTACCATACTTATTAAAACTGTTACGCACAAAAATGGCATTTGAGATCTCAGCAAACGCATCGGTGGTTCAGTGGTAGAATGCTCGCCTGCCACGCGGGCGGCCCGGGTTCGATTCCCGGCCGATGCAGAAAAATGCAAATTTATTTTTGGAAAACAAAATATACATTTCATGTAAGTCATGAATATGTGATTTTAAGTTTTTATACTTGAACCCCTTTTCCTTCTACTTCTCAGTTTTATTCTAAGAATAGCAGTTGCAATTATAAAAATCTACCATACTTATTAAAACTGTTACGCACAAAAATGGCATTTGAGATCTCAGCAAACGCATCGGTGGTTCAGTGGTAGAATGCTCGCCTGCCACGCGGGCGGCCCGGGTTCGATTCCCGGCCGATGCAGAAAAATGCAAATTTATTTTTGGAAAACCAAATATACATTTCATATAATTCATAAATATCTGATTTTAACTTTTTATACATGAAGCCCTTTTCCTTCTACTACTCAGTTTTAGTCTAAGAATAGCAGTTGCAATTATAAAAATCTACCATACTTATTAAAACTGTTACGCACAAAAATGGCATTTGAGATCTCAGCAAACGCATCGGTGGTTCAGTGGTAGAATGCTCGCCTGCCACGCGGGCGGCCCGGGTTCGATTCCCGGCCGATGCAGAAAAATGCAAATTTATTTTTGGAAAACAAAATATACATTTCATGTAAGTCATGAATATGTGATTTTAAGTTTTTATACTTGAACCCCTTTTCCTTCTACTTCTCAGTTTTATTCTAAGAATAGCAGTTGCAATTATAAAAATCTACCATACTTATTAAAACTGTTACGCACAAAAATGGCATTTGAGATCTCAGCAAACGCATCGGTGGTTCAGTGGTAGAATGCTCGCCTGCCACGCGGGCGGCCCGGGTTCGATTCCCGGCCGATGCAGAAAAATGCAAATTTATTTTTGGAAAACCAAATATACATTTCATATAATTCATAAATATCTGATTTTAACTTTTTATACATGAAGCCCTTTTCCTTCTACTACTCAGTTTTAGTCTAAGAATAGCAGTTGCAATTATAAAAATCTACCATACTTATTAAAACTGTTACGCACAAAAATGGCATTTGAGATCTCAGCAAACGCATCGGTGGTTCAGTGGTAGAATGCTCGCCTGCCACGCGGGCGGCCCGGGTTCGATTCCCGGCCGATGCAGAAAAATGCAAATTTATTTTTGGAAAACAAAATATACATTTCATGTAAGTCATGAATATGTGATTTTAAGTTTTTATACTTGAACCCCTTTTCCTTCTACTTCTCAGTTTTATTCTAAGAATAGCAGTTGCAATTATAAAAATCTACCATACTTATTAAAACTGTTACGCACAAAAATGGCATTTGAGATCTCAGCAAACGCATCGGTGGTTCAGTGGTAGAATGCTCGCCTGCCACGCGGGCGGCCCGGGTTCGATTCCCGGCCGATGCAGAAAAATGCAAATTTATTTTTGGAAAACAAAATATACATTTCATGTAAGTCATGAATATGTGATTTTAAGTTTTTATACTTGAACCCCTTTTCCTTCTACTTCTCAGTTTTATTCTAAGAATAGCAGTTGCAATTATAAAAATCTACCATACTTATTAAAACTGTTACGCACAAAAATGGCATTTGAGATCTCAGCAAATGCATCGGTGGTTCAGTGGTAGAATGCTCGCCTGCCACGCGGGCGGCCCGGGTTCGATTCCCGGCCGATGCAGAAAAATGCAAATTTATTTTTGGAAAGCAAAATATACATTTCATATAATTCATAAATATCTGATTTTAACTTTTTATACATGAAGCCCTTTTCCTTCTACTACTCAGTTTTAGTCAAAGAATAGCAGTTGCAATAATAAAAATCTGCCATACTTATTAAAACTGTTACGCACAAAAATGGCATTTGAGATCTCAGCAAACGCATCGGTGGTTCAGTGGTAGAATGCTCGCCTGCCACGCGGGCGGCCCGGGTTCGATTCCCGGCCGATGCAGAAAAATGCAAATTTATTTTTGGAAAACAAAATATACATTTCATGTAAGTCATGAATATGTGATTTTAAGTTCTTATACTTGAACCCCTTTTCCTTCTAATTCTCAGTTTTATTCTAAGAATAGCAGTTGCAATTATAAAAATCTACCATACTTATTAAAACTGTTACGCACAAAAATGGCATTTGAGATCTCAGCAAACGCATCGGTGGTTCAGTGGTAGAATGCTCGCCTGCCACGCGGGCGGCCCGGGTTCGATTACCGGCCGATGCAGAAAAATGCAAATTTATTTTTGGAAAACAAAATATACATTACATATAAGTCATGAATATGTGATTTTAAGTTTTTATATTTGAACCCCTTTTCCTTCTACTTTTCAGTTTTATTCTAAGAATAGCAGCTGCAATAATAAAAATCTACCATACTTATTAAAACTGTTACGCACAAAAATGGCATTTGAGATCTCAGCAAACGCATCGGTGGTTCAGTGGTAGAATGCTCGCCTGCCACGCGGGCGGCCCGGGTTCGATTCCCGGCCGATGCAGAAAAATGCAAATTTATTTTTGGAAAACCAAATATACATTTCATATAATTCATAAATATCTGATTTTAACTTTTTATACATGAAGCCCTTTTCCTTCTACTACTCAGTTTTAGTCTAAGAATAGCAGTTGCAATTATAAAAATCTACCATACTTATTAAAACTGTTACGCACAAAAATGGCATTTGAGATCTCAGCAAACGCATCAGTGGTTCAGTGGTAGAATGCTCGCCTGCCACGCGGGCGGCCCGGGTTCGATTCCCGGCCGATGCAGAAAAATGCAAATTTATTTTTGGAAAACAAAATATATCATTTCATGTAAGTCATGAATATGTGATTTTAAGTTTTTATACTTGAACCCCTTTTCCTTCTACTTCTCAGTTTTATTCTAAGAATAGCAGCTGCAATAATAAAAATCTACCATACTTATTAAAACTGTTACGCACAAAAATGGCATTTGAGATCTCAGCAAACGCATCGGTGGTTCAGTGGTAGAATGCTCTCCTGCCACGCGGGCGGCCCGGGTTCGATTCCCGGCCGATGCAGAAAAATGCAAATTTATTTTTGGAAAACCAAATATACATTTCATATAATTCATAAATATCTGATTTTAACTTTTTATACATGAAGCCCTTTTCCTTCTACTACTCAGTTTTACTCTAAGAATAGCAGTAGCAATTATAAAAATCTACCATACTTATTAAAACTGTTACGCACAAAAATGGCATTTGAGATCTCAGCAAACGCATCGGTGGTTCAGTGGTAGAATGCTCGCCTGCCACGCGGGCGGCCCGGGTTCGATTCCCGGCCGATGCAGGAAAATGCAAATTTATTTTTGGAAAACAAAATATACATTTCATGTAAGTCATGAATATGTGATTTTAAGTTTTTATATTTGAACCCCTTTTCCTTCTACTTCTCAGTTTTATTCTAAGAATAGCAGTTGCAATTATAAAAATATACCATACTTATTAAAACTGTTACGCACAAAAATGGCATTTGAGATCTCAGCAAACGCATCGGTGGTTCAGTGGTAGAATGCTCGCCTGCCACGCGGGCGGCCCGGGTTCGATTCCCGGCCGATGCAGAAAAATGCAAATTTTTTTTTGGAAAACAAAATATACATTTCATGTAAGTCATGAATATGTGATTTTAAGTTTTTATACTTGAACCCCTTTTCCTTCTACTTCTCAGTTTCATTCTAAGAATAGCAGTTGCAATTATAAAAATCTACCATACTTATTAAAACTGTTACACACAAAAATGGCATTTGAGATCTCAGCAAACGCATCAGTGGTTCAGTGGTAGAATGCTCGCCTGCCACGCGGGCGGCCCGGGTTCGATTCCCGGCCGATGCAGAAAAATGCAAATTTATTTTTGGAAAACAAAATATTCATTTCATGTAAGTCATGAATATGTGATTTTAAGTTTTTATACTTGAACCCCTTTTCCTTCTACTTCTCAGTTTTATTCTAAGAATAGCAGTTGCAATTATAAAAATCTACCATACTTATTAAAACTGTTACGCACAAAAATGGCATTTGAGGTCTCAGCAAACGCTTCGGTGGTTCAGTGGTAGAATGCTCGCCAGCCACGCGGGCGGCCCGGGTTCGATTCCCGGCCGATGCAGGAAAATGCAAATTTATTTTTGGAAAACAAAATATACATTTCATGTAAGTCATGAATATGTGATTTTAAGTTTTTATACTTGAACCCCTTTTCCTTCTACTTCTCAGTTTCATTCTAAGAATAGCAGTTGCAATTATAAAAATCTACCATACTTATTAAAACTGTTACGCACAAAAATGGCATTTGAGATCTCAGCAAACGCATCGGTGGTTCAGTGGTAGAATGCTCGCCTGCCACGCGGGCGGCCCGGGTTCGATTCCCGGCCGATGCAGAAAAATGCAAATTTATTTTTGGAAAACAAAATATACATTTCATGTAAGTCATGAATATGTGATTTTAAGTTTTTATACTTGAACCCCTTTTCCTTCTACTTCTCAGTTTTATTCTAAGAATAGCAGTTGCAATTATAAAAATCTACCATACTTATTAAAACTGTTACGCACAAAAATGGCATTTGAGATCTCAGCAAACGCATCGGTGGTTCAGTGGTAGAATGCTCGCCTGCCACGCGGGCGGCCCGGGTTCGATTCCCGGCCGATGCAGAAAAATGCAAATTTATTTTTGGAAAACCAAATATACATTTCATATAATTCATAAATATCTGATTTTAACTTTTTATACATGAAGCCCTTTTCCTTCTACTACTCAGTTTTAGTCTAAGAATAGCAGTTGCAATTATAAAAATCTACCATACTTATTAAAACTGTTACGCACAAAAATGGCATTTGAGATCTCAGCAAACGCATCGGTGGTTCAGTGGTAGAATGCTCGCCTGCCACGCGGGCGGCCCGGGTTCGATTCCCGGCCGATGCAGAAAAATGCAAATTTATTTTTGGAAAACAAAATATACATTTCATGTAAGTCATGAATATGTGATTTTAAGTTTTTATACTTGAACCCCTTTTCCTTCTACTTCTCAGTTTTATTCTAAGAATAGCAGTTGCAATTATAAAAATCTACCATACTTATTAAAACTGTTACGCACAAAAATGGCATTTGAGATCTCAGCAAACGCATCGGTGGTTCAGTGGTAGAATGCTCGCCTGCCACGCGGGCGGCCCGGGTTCGATTCCCGGCCGATGCAGAAAAATGCAAATTTATTTTTGGAAAACAAAATATACATTTCATGTAAGTCATGAATATGTGATTTTAAGTTTTTATACTTGAACCCCTTTTCCTTCTACTTCTCAGTTTTATTCTAAGAATAGCAGTTGCAATTATAAAAATCTACCATACTTATTAAAACTGTTACGCACAAAAATGGCATTTGAGATCTCAGCAAACGCATCGGTGGTTCAGTGGTAGAATGCTCGCCTGCCACGCGGGCGGCCCGGGTTCGATTCCCGGCCGATGCAGAAAAATGCAAATTTATTTTTGGAAAACAAAATATACATTTCATGTAAGTCATGAATATGTGATTTTAAGTTTTTATACTTGAACCCCTTTTCCTTCTACTTCTCAGTTTTATTCTAAGAATAGCAGTTGCAATTATAAAAATCTACCATACTTATTAAAACTGTTACGCACAAAAATGGCATTTGAGATCTCAGCAAACGCATCGGTGGTTCAGTGGTAGAATGCTCGCCTGCCACGCGGGCGGCCCGGGTTCGATTCCCGGCCGATGCAGAAAAATGCAAATTTATTTTTGGAAAACAAAATATACATTTCATGTAAGTCATGAATATGTGATTTTAAGTTTTTATACTTGAACCCCTTTTCCTTCTACTTCTCAGTTTTATTCTAAGAATAGCAGTTGCAATTATAAAAATCTACCATACTTATTAAAACTGTTACGCACAAAAATGGCATTTGAGATCTCAGCAAACGCATCGGTGGTTCAGTGGTAGAATGCTCGCCTGCCACGCGGGCGGCCCGGGTTCGATTCCCGGCCGATGCAGAAAAATGCAAATTTATTTTTGGAAAACAAAATATACATTTCATGTAAGTCATGAATATGTGATTTTAAGTTTTTATACTTGAACCCCTTTTCCTTCTACTTCTCAGTTTTATTCTAAGAATAGCAGTTGCAATTATAAAAATCTACCATACTTATTAAAACTGTTACGCACAAAAATGGCATTTGAGATCTCAGCAAACGCATCGGTGGTTCAGTGGTAGAATGCTCGCCTGCCACGCGGGCGGCCCGGGTTCGATTCCCGGCCGATGCAGAAAAATGCAAATTTATTTTTGGAAAACAAAATATACATTTCATGTAAGTCATGAATATGTGATTTTAAGTTTTTATACTTGAACCCCTTTTCCTTCTACTTCTCAGTTTTATTCTAAGAATAGCAGTTGCAATTATAAAAATCTACCATACTTATTAAAACTGTTACGCACAAAAATGGCATTTGAGATCTCAGCAAACGCATCGGTGGTTCAGTGGTAGAATGCTCGCCTGCCACGCGGGCGGCCCGGGTTCGATTCCCGGCCGATGCAGAAAAATGCAAATTTATTTTTGGAAAACCAAATATACATTTCATATAATTCATAAATATCTGATTTTAACTTTTTATACATGAAGCCCTTTTCCTTCTACTACTCAGTTTTAGTCTAAGAATAGCAGTTGCAATTATAAAAATCTACCATACTTATTAAAACTGTTACGCACAAAAATGGCATTTGAGATCTCAGCAAACGCATCGGTGGTTCAGTGGTAGAATGCTCGCCTGCCACGCGGGCGGCCCGGGTTCGATTCCCGGCCGATGCAGAAAAATGCAAATTTATTTTTGGAAAACAAAATATACATTTCATGTAAGTCATGAATATGTGATTTTAAGTTTTTATACTTGAACCCCTTTTCCTTCTACTTCTCAGTTTTATTCTAAGAATAGCAGTTGCAATTATAAAAATCTACCATACTTATTAAAACTGTTACGCACAAAAATGGCATTTGAGATCTCAGCAAACGCATCGGTGGTTCAGTGGTAGAATGCTCGCCTGCCACGCGGGCGGCCCGGGTTCGATTCCCGGCCGATGCAGAAAAATGCAAATTTATTTTTGGAAAACAAAATATACATTTCATGTAAGTCATGAATATGTGATTTTAAGTTTTTATACTTGAACCCCTTTTCCTTCTACTTCTCAGTTTTATTCTAAGAATAGCAGTTGCAATTATAAAAATCTACCATACTTATTAAAACTGTTACGCACAAAAATGGCATTTGAGATCTCAGCAAACGCATCGGTGGTTCAGTGGTAGAATGCTCGCCTGCCACGCGGGCGGCCCGGGTTCGATTCCCGGCCGATGCAGAAAAATGCAAATTTATTTTTGGAAAACCAAATATACATTTCATATAATTCATAAATATCTGATTTTAACTTTTTATACATGAAGCCCTTTTCCTTCTACTACTCAGTTTTAGTCTAAGAATAGCAGTTGCAATTATAAAAATCTACCATACTTATTAAAACTGTTACGCACAAAAATGGCATTTGAGATCTCAGCAAACGCATCGGTGGTTCAGTGGTAGAATGCTCGCCTGCCACGCGGGCGGCCCGGGTTCGATTCCCGGCCGATGCAGAAAAATGCAAATTTATTTTTGGAAAACAAAATATACATTTCATGTAAGTCATGAATATGTGATTTTAAGTTTTTATACTTGAACCCCTTTTCCTTCTACTTCTCAGTTTTATTCTAAGAATAGCAGTTGCAATTATAAAAATCTACCATACTTATTAAAACTGTTACGCACAAAAATGGCATTTGAGATCTCAGCAAACGCATCGGTGGTTCAGTGGTAGAATGCTCGCCTGCCACGCGGGCGGCCCGGGTTCGATTCCCGGCCGATGCAGAAAAATGCAAATTTATTTTTGGAAAACCAAATATACATTTCATATAATTCATAAATATCTGATTTTAACTTTTTATACATGAAGCCCTTTTCCTTCTACTACTCAGTTTTAGTCTAAGAATAGCAGTTGCAATTATAAAAATCTACCATACTTATTAAAACTGTTACGCACAAAAATGGCATTTGAGATCTCAGCAAACGCATCGGTGGTTCAGTGGTAGAATGCTCGCCTGCCACGCGGGCGGCCCGGGTTCGATTCCCGGCCGATGCAGAAAAATGCAAATTTATTTTTGGAAAACAAAATATACATTTCATGTAAGTCATGAATATGTGATTTTAAGTTTTTATACTTGAACCCCTTTTCCTTCTACTTCTCAGTTTTATTCTAAGAATAGCAGTTGCAATTATAAAAATCTACCATACTTATTAAAACTGTTACGCACAAAAATGGCATTTGAGATCTCAGCAAACGCATCGGTGGTTCAGTGGTAGAATGCTCGCCTGCCACGCGGGCGGCCCGGGTTCGATTCCCGGCCGATGCAGAAAAATGCAAATTTATTTTTGGAAAACAAAATATACATTTCATGTAAGTCATGAATATGTGATTTTAAGTTTTTATACTTGAACCCCTTTTCCTTCTACTTCTCAGTTTTATTCTAAGAATAGCAGTTGCAATTATAAAAATCTACCATACTTATTAAAACTGTTACGCACAAAAATGGCATTTGAGATCTCAGCAAACGCATCGGTGGTTCAGTGGTAGAATGCTCGCCTGCCACGCGGGCGGCCCGGGTTCGATTCCCGGCCGATGCAGAAAAATGCAAATTTATTTTTGGAAAACAAAATATACATTTCATATAATTCATAAATATCTGATTTTAACTTTTTATACATGAAGCCCTTTTCCTTCTACTACTCAGTTTTAGTCTAAGAATAGCAGTTGCAATTATAAAAATCTACCATTCTTATTAAAACTGTTACGCACAAAAATGGCATTTGAGATCTCAGCAGACGCATCGGTGGTTCAGTGGTAGAATGCTCGCCTGCCACGCGGGCGGCCCGGGTTCGATTCCCGGCCGATGCAGAAAAATGCAAATTTATTTTTGGAAAACAAAATATACATTTCATGTAAGTCATGAATATGTGATTTTAAGTTTTTATACTTGAACCCCTTTTCCTTCTACTTCTCAGTTTTATTCTAAGAATAGCAGTTGCAATTATAAAAATCTACCATACTTATTAAAACTGTTACGCACAAAAATGGCATTTGAGATCTCAGCAAACGCATCGGTGGTTCAGTGGTAGAATGCTCGCCTGCCACGCGGGCGGCCCGGGTTCGATTCCCGGCCGATGCAGAAAAATGCAAATTTATTTTTGGAAAACAAAATATACATTTCATGTAAGTCATGAATATGTGATTTTAAGTTTTTATACTTGAACCCCTTTTCCTTCTACTTCTCAGTTTTATTCTAAGAATAGCAGTTGCAATTATAAAAATCTACCATACTTATTAAAACTGTTACGCACAAAAATGGCATTTGAGATCTCAGCAAACGCATCGGTGGTTCAGTGGTAGAATGCTCGCCTGCCACGCGGGCGGCCCGGGTTCGATTCCCGGCCGATGCAGAAAAATGCAAATTTATTTTTGGAAAACCAAATATACATTTCATATAATTCATAAATATCTGATTTTAACTTTTTATACATGAAGCCCTTTTCCTTCTACTACTCAGTTTTAGTCTAAGAATAGCAGTTGCAATTATAAAAATCTACCATACTTATTAAAACTGTTACGCACAAAAATGGCATTTGAGATCTCAGCAAACGCATCGGTGGTTCAGTGGTAGAATGCTCGCCTGCCACGCGGGCGGCCCGGGTTCGATTCCCGGCCGATGCAGAAAAATGCAAATTTATTTTTGGAAAACAAAATATACATTTCATGTAAGTCATGAATATGTGATTTTAAGTTTTTATACTTGAACCCCTTTTCCTTCTACTTCTCAGTTTTATTCTAAGAATAGCAGTTGCAATTATAAAAATCTACCATACTTATTAAAACTGTTACGCACAAAAATGGCATTTGAGATCTCAGCAAACGCATCGGTGGTTCAGTGGTAGAATGCTCGCCTGCCACGCGGGCGGCCCGGGTTCGATTCCCGGCCGATGCAGAAAAATGCAAATTTATTTTTGGAAAACCAAATATACATTTCATATAATTCATAAATATCTGATTTTAACTTTTTATACATGAAGCCCTTTTCCTTCTACTACTCAGTTTTAGTCTAAGAATAGCAGTTGCAATTATAAAAATCTACCATACTTATTAAAACTGTTACGCACAAAAATGGCATTTGAGATCTCAGCAAACGCATCGGTGGTTCAGTGGTAGAATGCTCGCCTGCCACGCGGGCGGCCCGGGTTCGATTCCCGGCCGATGCAGAAAAATGCAAATTTATTTTTGGAAAACAAAATATACATTTCATGTAAGTCATGAATATGTGATTTTAAGTTTTTATACTTGAACCCCTTTTCCTTCTACTTCTCAGTTTTATTCTAAGAATAGCAGTTGCAATTATAAAAATCTACCATACTTATTAAAACTGTTACGCACAAAAATGGCATTTGAGATCTCAGCAAACGCATCGGTGGTTCAGTGGTAGAATGCTCGCCTGCCACGCGGGCGGCCCGGGTTCGATTCCCGGCCGATGCAGAAAAATGCAAATTTATTTTTGGAAAACAAAATATACATTTCATGTAAGTCATGAATATGTGATTTTAAGTTTTTATACTTGAACCCCTTTTCCTTCTACTTCTCAGTTTTATTCTAAGAATAGCAGTTGCAATTATAAAAATCTACCATACTTATTAAAACTGTTACGCACAAAAATGGCATTTGAGATCTCAGCAAACGCATCGGTGGTTCAGTGGTAGAATGCTCGCCTGCCACGCGGGCGGCCCGGGTTCGATTCCCGGCCGATGCAGAAAAATGCAAATTTATTTTTGGAAAACCAAATATACATTTCATATAATTCATAAATATCTGATTTTAACTTTTTATACATGAAGCCCTTTTCCTTCTACTACTCAGTTTTAGTCTAAGAATAGCAGTTGCAATTATAAAAATCTACCATACTTATTAAAACTGTTACGCACAAAAATGGCATTTGAGATCTCAGCAAACGCATCGGTGGTTCAGTGGTAGAATGCTCGCCTGCCACGCGGGCGGCCCGGGTTCGATTCCCGGCCGATGCAGAAAAATGCAAATTTATTTTTGGAAAACAAAATATACATTTCATGTAAGTCATGAATATGTGATTTTAAGTTTTTATACTTGAACCCCTTTTCCTTCTACTTCTCAGTTTTATTCTAAGAATAGCAGTTGCAATTATAAAAATCTACCATACTTATTAAAACTGTTACGCACAAAAATGGCATTTGAGATCTCAGCAAACGCATCGGTGGTTCAGTGGTAGAATGCTCGCCTGCCACGCGGGCGGCCCGGGTTCGATTCCCGGCCGATGCAGAAAAATGCAAATTTATTTTTGGAAAACAAAATATACATTTCATGTAAGTCATGAATATGTGATTTTAAGTTTTTATACTTGAACCCCTTTTCCTTCTACTTCTCAGTTTTATTCTAAGAATAGCAGTTGCAATTATAAAAATCTACCATACTTATTAAAACTGTTACGCACAAAAATGGCATTTGAGATCTCAGCAAACGCATCGGTGGTTCAGTGGTAGAATGCTCGCCTGCCACGCGGGCGGCCCGGGTTCGATTCCCGGCCGATGCAGAAAAATGCAAATTTATTTTTGGAAAACCTAATATACATTTCATATAATTCATAAATATCTGATTTTAACTTTTTATACATGAACCCCTTTTTCTTCTACTTCTCAGTTTTATTCTAAGAATAGCAGTTGCAATTATAAAAATCTACCATATTTATTAAAACTGTTACGCACAAAAATGGCATTTGAGATCTCAGCAAACGCATCGGTGGTTCAGTGGTAGAATGCTCGCCTGCCACGCGGGCGGCCCGGGTTCGATTCCCGGCCGATGCAGAAAAATGCAAATTTATTTTTGGAAAACAAAATATACATTTCATGTAAGTCATGAATATGTGATTTTAAGTTTTTATACTTGAACCCCTTTTCCTTCTACTTCTCAGTTTTATTCTAAGAATAGCAGTTGCAATTATAAAAATCTACCATACTTATTAAAACTGTTACGCACAAAAATGGCATTTGAGATCTCAGCAAACGCATCGGTGGTTCAGTGGTAGAATGCTCGCCTGCCACGCGGGCGGCCCGGGTTCGATTCCCGGCCGATGCAGGAAAATGCAAATTTATTTTTGGAAAACAAAATATACATTTCATGTAAGTCATGAATATGTGATTTTAAGTTTTTATACTTGAACCCCTTTTCCTTCTACTTCTCAGTTTTATTCTAAGAATAGCAGTTGCAATTATAAAAATCTACCATACTTATTAAAACTGTTACGCACAAAAATGGCATTTGAGATCTCAGCAGACGCATCGGTGGTTCAGTGGTAGAATGCTCACCTGCCATGCGGGCGGCCCGGGTTCGATTCCCGGCCGAAGCAGAAAAATGCAAATTTATTTTTGGAAAACAAAATATACATTTCATGTACGTCATGAATATGTGATTTTAAGTTTTTATACTTGAATCCCTTTTCCTTCTACTTCTCAGTTTTATTCTAAGAATAGCAGTTGCAATTATAAAAATCTACCATACTTATTAAAACTGTTATGCACAAAAATGGCATTTGAGATCTCAGCAAATGCATCGGTGGTTCAGTGGTAGAATGCTCCCCTGCCACGCGGGCGGCCCGGGTTCTATTCCCGGCCGATGCAGAAAAATGCATATTTATTTTTGGAAAACAAAATATACATTTCATGTAAGTCATGAATATGTGATTTTAAGTTTTTATATTTGAACCCCTTTTCCTTCTACTTCTCAGTTTTATTCTAAGAATAGCAGTTGCAATTATAAAAATATACCATACTTATTAAAACTGTTACGCACAAAAATGGCATTTGAGATCTCAGCAAACGCATCGGTGGTTCAGTGGTAGAATGCTCGCCTGCCACGCGGGCGGCCCGGGTTCGATTCCCGGCCGATGCAGAAAAATGCAAATTTATTTTTGGAAAACAAAATATACATTTCATGTAAGTCATGAATATGTGATTTTAAGTTTTTATACTTGAACCCCTTTTCCTTCTACTTCTCAGTTTTATTCTAAGAATAGCAGTTGCAATTATAAAAATCTACCATACTTATTAAAACTGTTACGCACAAAAATGGCATTTGAGGTCTCAGCAAACGCTTCGGTGGTTCAGTCGTAGAATGCTCGCCAGCCACGCGGGCGGCCCGGGTTCGATTCCCGGCCGATGCAGGAAAATGCAAATTTATTTTTGGAAAACAAAATATACATTTCATGTAAGTCATGAATATGTGATTTTAAGTTTTTATACTTGAACCCCTTTTCCTTCCACTTCTCAGTTTCATTCTAAGAATAGCAGTTGCAATTATAAAAATCTACCATACTTATTAAAACTGTTACGCACAAAAATGGCATTTGAGATCTCAGCAAACGCATCAGTGGTTCAGTGGTAGAATGCTCGCTTGCCACGCGGGCGGCCCGGGTTCGATTCCCGGCCGATGCAGAAAAATGCATATTTATTTTTGGAAAACAAAATATACATTTCATGTAAGTCATGAATATGTGATTTTAAGTTTTTATACTTGAACCCCTTTTCCTTCTACTTCTCAGTTTTATTCTAAGAATAGCAGTTGCAATTATAAAAATCTACCATACTTATTAAAACTGTTACGCACAAAAATGGCATTTGAGATCTCAGCAAACGCATCGGTGGTTCAGTGGTAGAATGCTCGCCTGCCACGCGGGCGGCCCGGGTTCGATTCCCGGCCGATGCAGAAAAATGCAAATTTATTTTTGGAGAACCTAATATACATTTCATATAATTCATAAATATCTGATTTTAACTTTTTATACATGAACCCCTTTTCCTTCTACTACTCAGTTTTAGTCTAAGAATAGCAGTTGCAATTACAAAAATCTGCCATTCTTATTAAAACTGTTACGCACAAAAATGGCATTTGAGATCTCAGCAAACGCATCGGTGGTTCAGTGGTAGAATGCTCGCCTGCTACGCGGGCGGCCCGGGTTCGATTCCCGGCCGATGCAGAAAAATGCACATTTATTTTTGGAAAACAAAATATACATTTCATGTAAGTCATGAATATGTGATTTTAAGTTTTTATATTTGAACCCCTTTTCCTTCTACTTCTCAGTTTTATTCTAAGAATAGCAGTTGCAATTATAAAAATCTACCATACTTATTAAAACTGTTACGCACAAAAATGGCATTTGAGATCTCAGCAGACGCATCGGTGGTTCAGTGGTCGAATGCTCGCCTGCCACGCGGGCGGCCCGGGTTCGATTCCCGGCCGATGCAGAAAAATGCAAATTCATTTTTGGAAAACAAAATATACATTTCATGTAAGTCATGAATATGTGATTTTAAGTTTTTATACTTGAACCCCTTTTCCTTCTACTTCTCAGTTTTATTCTAAGAATAGCAGTTGCAATTATAAAAATCTACCATACTTATTAAAACTGTTACGCACAAAAATGGCATTTGAGATCTCAGCAAACGCATCGGTGGTTCAGTGGTAGAATGCTCGCCTGCCACGCGGGCGGCCCGGGTTCGATTCCCGGCCGATGCAGAAAAATGCAAATTTATTTTTGGAAAACAAAATATACATTTCATGTAAGTCATGAATATGTGATTTTAAGTTTTTATATTTGAACCCCTTTTCCTTCTACTTCTCAGTTTTATTCTAAGAATAGCAGCTGCAATAATAAAAATCTACCATATTTATTAAAACTGTTACGCACAAAAATGGCATTTGAGATCTCAGCAAACGCATCGGTGGTTCAGAGGTAGAATGCTCGCCTGCCACGCGGGCGGCCCGAGTTCGATTCCCGGCCGATGCAGAAAAATGCAAATTTATTTTTGGAAAACCAAATATACATTCCATGTAAGTCATGAATATGTGATTTTAAGTTTTTATATTGGAACCCCTTTTCCTTCTACTTCTCAGTTTTATTCTAAGAATAGCAGTTGCAATTATAAAAATCTACCATACTTATTAAAACTGTTACGCACAAAAATGGCATTTGAGATCTCAGCAAACGCATCGGTGGTTCAGTGGTAGAATGCTCGCCTGCCACGCGGGCGGCCCGGGTTCGATTCCCGGCCGATGCAGAAAAATGCAAATTTATTTTTGGAAAACTAAATATACATTTCATATAATTCATAAATATCTGATTTTAACTTTTTATACATGAAGCCCTTTTCCTTCTACTACTCAGTTTTAGTCTAAGAATAGCAGTTGCAATTATAAAAATCTACCATACTTATTAAAACTGTTACCCACAAAAATGGCATTTGAGATCTCAGCAAACGCAACGGTGGTTCAGTGGTAGAATGCTCGCCTGCCAGGCGGACGGCCCGGGTTCGATTACCGGCCGATGCAGAAAAATGCAAATTTATTTTTGGAAAACAAAATATACATTTCATGTAAGTCATGAATATGTGATTTTAAGTTTTTATATTGTAACCCCTTTTCCTTCTACTTCTCAGTTTTATTCTAAGAATGGCAGTTGCAATTATAAAAATCTACCATACTTAT
This sequence comes from Latrodectus hesperus, assembly GCA_037975125.1. Classification (NCBI taxonomy): domain Eukaryota; kingdom Metazoa; phylum Arthropoda; class Arachnida; order Araneae; family Theridiidae; genus Latrodectus; species Latrodectus hesperus. Next base: position 711,373 of record JAJQOW010000019.1, on the reverse strand, counting down.
TAAAACTGTTACGCACAAAAATGGCATTTGAGATCTCAGCAAACGCATCGGTGGTTCAGTGGTAGAATGCTCGCCTGCCACGCGGATGACCCGGGTTCGATTCCCGGCCGATGCAGAAAAATGCAAATTTATTTTTGGAAATCAAAATATACATTTCATGTAAGTCATGAATATGTGATTTTAAGTTTTTATATTTGAACCCCTTTTCCTTCTACTTCTCAGTTTTATTCTAAGAATAGCAGTTGCAATTATAAAAATCTACCATACTTATTAAAACTGTTACGCACAAAAATGGCATTTGAGATCTCAGCAAACGCATCGGTGGTTCAGTGGTAGAATGCTCGCCTGCCACGCGGGCGGCCCGGGTTCGATTCCCGGCCGATGCAGAAAAATGCAAATTTATTTTTGGAAAACCAAATATACATTTCATATAATTCATAAATATCTGATTTTAACTTTTTATACATGAAGCCCTTTTCCTTCTACTACTCAGTTTTAGTCTAAGAATAGCAGTTGCAATTATAAAAATCTACCATACTTATTAAAACTGTTACGCACAAAAATGGCATTTGAGATCTCAGCAAACGCATCGGTGGTTCAGTGGTAGAATGCTCGCCTGCCACGCGGGCGAGCCCGGGTTCGATTCCCGGCCGATGCAGAAAAATGCAAATTTATTTTCGGAAAACCAAATATACATTTCATATAATTCATAAATATCTGATTTTAACTTTTTATACATGAAGCCCTTTTCCTTCTACTACTCAGTTTTAGTCTAAGAATAGCAGTTGCAATTATAAAAATCTACCATACTTATTAAAACTGTTACGCACAAAAATGGCATTTGAGATCTCAGCAAACGCATCGGTGGTTCAGTGGTAGAATGCTCGCCTGCCACGCGGGCGGCCCGGGTTCGATTCCCGGCCGATGCAGAAAAATGCAAATTTATTTTTGGAAAACAAAATATACATTTCATGTAAGTCATGAATATGTGATTTTAAGTTTTTATACTTGAACCCCTTTTCCTTCTACTTCTCAGTTTTATTCTAAGAATAGCAGTTGCAATTATAAAAATCTACCATACTTATTAAAACTGTTACGCACAAAAATGGCATTTGAGATCTCAGCAAACGCATCGGTGGTTCAGTGGTAGAATGCTCGCCTGCCACGCGGGCGGCCCGGGTTCGATTCCCGGCCGATGCAGAAAAATGCAAATTTATTTTTGGAAAACAAAATATACATTTCATGTAAGTCATGAATATGTGATTTTAAGTTTTTATACTTGAACCCCTTTTCCTTCTACTTCTCAGTTTTATTCTAAGAATAGCAGTTGCAATTATAAAAATCTACCATACTTATTAAAACTGTTACGCACAAAAATGGCATTTGAGATCTCAGCAAACGCATCGGTGGTTCAGTGGTAGAATGCTCGCCTGCCACGCGGGCGGCCCGGGTTCGATTCCCGGCCGATGCAGAAAAATGCAAATTTATTTTTGGAAAACAAAATATACATTTCATGTAAGTCATGAATATGTGATTTTAAGTTTTTATACTTGAACCCCTTTTCCTTCTACTTCTCAGTTTTATTCTAAGAATAGCAGTTGCAATTATAAAAATCTACCATACTTATTAAAACTGTTACGCACAAAAATGGCATTTGAGATCTCAGCAAACGCATCGGTGGTTCAGTGGTAGAATGCTCGCCTGCCACGCGGGCGGCCCGGGTTCGATTCCCGGCCGATGCAGAAAAATGCAAATTTATTTTTGGAAAACAAAATATACATTTCATGTAAGTCATGAATATGTGATTTTAAGTTTTTATACTTGAACCCCTTTTCCTTCTACTTCTCAGTTTTATTCTAAGAATAGCAGTTGCAATTATAAAAATCTACCATACTTATTAAAACTGTTACGCACAAAAATGGCATTTGAGATCTCAGCAAACGCATCGGTGGTTCAGTGGTAGAATGCTCGCCTGCCACGCGGGCGGCCCGGGTTCGATTCCCGGCCGATGCAGAAAAATGCAAATTTATTTTTGGAAAACCAAATATACATTTCATATAATTCATAAATATCTGATTTTAACTTTTTATACATGAAGCCCTTTTCCTTCTACTACTCAGTTTTAGTCTAAGAATAGCAGTTGCAATTATAAAAATCTACCATACTTATTAAAACTGTTACGCACAAAAATGGCATTTGAGATCTCAGCAAACGCATCGGTGGTTCAGTGGTAGAATGCTCGCCTGCCACGCGGGCGGCCCGGGTTCGATTCCCGGCCGATGCAGAAAAATGCAAATTTATTTTTGGAAAACAAAATATACATTTCATGTAAGTCATGAATATGTGATTTTAAGTTTTTATACTTGAACCCCTTTTCCTTCTACTTCTCAGTTTTATTCTAAGAATAGCAGTTGCAATTATAAAAATCTACCATACTTATTAAAACTGTTACGCACAAAAATGGCATTTGAGATCTCAGCAAACGCATCGGTGGTTCAGTGGTAGAATGCTCGCCTGCCACGCGGGCGGCCCGGGTTCGATTCCCGGCCGATGCAGAAAAATGCAAATTTATTTTTGGAAAACAAAATATACATTTCATGTAAGTCATGAATATGTGATTTTAAGTTTTTATACTTGAACCCCTTTTCCTTCTACTTCTCAGTTTTATTCTAAGAATAGCAGTTGCAATTATAAAAATCTACCATACTTATTAAAACTGTTACGCACAAAAATGGCATTTGAGATCTCAGCAAACGCATCGGTGGTTCAGTGGTAGAATGCTCGCCTGCCACGCGGGCGGCCCGGGTTCGATTCCCGGCCGATGCAGAAAAATGCAAATTTATTTTTGGAAAACAAAATATACATTTCATGTAAGTCATGAATATGTGATTTTAAGTTTTTATACTTGAACCCCTTTTCCTTCTACTTCTCAGTTTTATTCTAAGAATAGCAGTTGCAATTATAAAAATCTACCATACTTATTAAAACTGTTACGCACAAAAATGGCATTTGAGATCTCAGCAAACGCATCGGTGGTTCAGTGGTAGAATGCTCGCCTGCCACGCGGGCGGCCCGGGTTCGATTCCCGGCCGATGCAGAAAAATGCAAATTTATTTTTGGAAAACAAAATATACATTTCATGTAAGTCATGAATATGTGATTTTAAGTTTTTATACTTGAACCCCTTTTCCTTCTACTTCTCAGTTTTATTCTAAGAATAGCAGTTGCAATTATAAAAATCTACCATACTTATTAAAACTGTTACGCACAAAAATGGCATTTGAGATCTCAGCAAACGCATCGGTGGTTCAGTGGTAGAATACTCGCCTGCCACGCGGGCGGCCCGGGTTCGGTTCCCGGCCGATGCAGAAAAATGCAAATTTATTTTTGGAAAACAAAATATACATTTCATGTAAGTCGATTCCCGGCCGATGTAGAAAAATGCAAATTCATTTTTGGAAAACCAAATATACATTTCATATAATTCATAAATATCTGATTTTAACTTTTTATACATGAACCCCTTTTCCTTCTACTTCTCAGTTTTATTCTAAGAATAGCAGTTGCAATTATAAAAATCTACCATACTTATTAAAACTCTTACGCACAAAAATGGCATTTGAGATCTCAGCAAACGCATCGGTGGTTCAGTAGTAGAATGCTCACCTGCCACGCGGGCGGCCCGGGTTCGATTCCCGGCCGATGCAGAAGAATGCAAGTTTATTTTTGGAAAACAAAATATACATTTCTAGTTAGTCATGAATATGTGATTTTAAGTTTTTATACTTGAACCCCTTTTCCTTCTACTTCTCAGTTTTATTCTAAGAATAGCAGTTGCAATTATAAAAATCTACCGTACTTATTAAAACTGTTACGCACAAAAATGGCATTTGAGATCTCAGCAAACGCATCAGTGGTTCAGTGGTAGAATGCTCGCCTGCCACGCGGGCGGCCCGGGTTCGATTCCCGGCCGATGCAGAAAAATGCAAATTTATTTTTGGAAAACAAAATATACATTTCATGTAAGTCATGAATATGTGATTTTAAGTTTTTATACTTGAACCCCTTTTCCTTCTACATCTCAGTTTTATTCTAAGAATAGAAGTTGCAATAATAAAAATCTACCATATTTATTAAAACTGTTACGCACAAAAATGGCATTTGAGATCTCACCAAACGCATCGGTGGTTCAGTGGTAGAATGCTCGCCTGCCACGCGGGCGGCCCGGGTTCGATTCCCGGCCGATGCAGAAAAATGCAAATTTATTTTTGGAAAACAAAATATACATTTCATGTAAGTCATGAATATGTGATTTTAAGTTTTTATACTTGAACCCCTTTTCCTTCTACTTCTCAGTTTTATTCTAAGAATAGCAGTTGCAATTATAAAAATCTACCATACTTATTAAAACTGTTACGCACAAAAATGGCATTTGAGATCTCAGCCGACGCTTCGGTGGTTCAGTGGTAGAATGCTCGCCTGCCACGCGAGCGGCCCGGATTCGATTCCCGGCCGATGCAGAAAAATGCAAATTTGTTTTTGGAAAACAAAATATACATTTCATGTAAGTCATGAATATGTGATTTTAAGTTTTTATACTTGAATCCCTTTTCCTTCTACTTCTCAGTTTTATTCTAAGAATAGCAGTTGCAATTATAAAAATCTACCATACTTATTAAAACTGTTACGCACAAAAATGGCATTTGAGATCTCAGCAAACGCATCGGTGGTTCAGTGGTAGAATGCTCGCCTGCCACGCGGGCGGCCCGGGTTCGATTCCCGGCCGATGCAGAAAAATGCAAATTTATTTTTGGAAAACAAAATATACATTTCATGTAAGTCATGAATATGTGATTTTAAGTTTTTATATTTGAACCCCTTTTCCTTCTACTTCTCAGTTTTATTCTAAGAATAGCAGTTGCAATTATAAAAATCTACCATACTTATTAAAACTGTTACGCACAAAAATGGCATTTGAGATCTCAGCAAACGCATCGGTGGTTCAGTGGTAGAATGCTCGCCTGCCACGCGGGCGGCCCGGGTTCGATTCCCGGCCGATGCAGAAAAATGCAAATTTATTTTTGGAAAACCAAATATACATTTCATATAATTCATAAATATCTGATTTTAACTTTTTATACATGAACCCCTTTTCCTTCTACTACTCAGTTTTAGTCTAAGAATAGCAGTTGCAATTATAAAAATCTACCATACTTATTAAAACTGTTACGCACAAAAATGGCATTTGAGATCTCAGCAAACGCATCGGTGGTTCAGTGGTAGAATGCTCGCCTGCCACGCGGGCGGCCCGGGTTCGATTCCCGGCCGATGCAGAAAAATGCAAATTTATTTTTGGAAAACCAAATATACATTTCATATAATTCATAAATATCTGATTTTAACTTTTTATACATGAACCCCTTTTCCTTCTACTACTCAGTTTTAGTCTAAGAATAGCAGTTGCAATTATAAAAATCTACCATACTTATTAAAACTGTTACGCACAAAAATGGCATTTGAGATCTCAGCAAACGCATCGGTGGTTCAGTGGTAGAATGCTCGCCTGCCACGCGGGCGGCCCGGGTTCGATTCCCGGCCGATGCAGAAAAATGCAAATTTATTTTTGGAAAACAAAATATACATTTCATGTAAGTCATGAATATGTGATTTTAAGTTTTTATACTTGAACCCCTTTTCCTTCTACTTCTCAGTTTTATTCTAAGAATAGCAGTTGCAATTATAAAAATCTACCATACTTATTAAAACTGTTACGCACAAAAATGGCATTTGAGATCTCAGCAGACGCATCGGTGGTTCAGTGGTAGAATGCTCGCCTGCCACGCGGGCGGCCCGGGTTCGATTCCCGGCCGATGCAGAAAAATGCAAATTTATTTTTGGAAAACAAAATATACATTTCATGTAAGTCATGAATATGTGATTTTAAGTTTTTATACTTGAACCCCTTTTCCTTCTACTTCTCAGTTTTATTCTAAGAATAGCAGTTGCAATTATAAAAATCTACCATACTTATTAAAACTGTTACGCACAAAAATGGCATTTGAGATCTCAGCAAACGCATCGGTGGTTCAGTGGTAGAATGCTCGCCTGCCACGCGGGCGGCCCGGGTTCGATTCCCGGCCGATGCAGAAAAATGCAAATTTATTTTTGGAAAACAAAATATACATTTCATGTAAGTCATGAATATGTGATTTTAAGTTTTTATACTTGAACCCCTTTTCCTTCTACTTCTCAGTTTTATTCTAAGAATAGCAGTTGCAATTATAAAAATCTACCATACTTATTAAAACTGTTACGCACAAAAATGGCATTTGAGATCTCAGCAAACGCATCGGTGGTTCAGTGGTAGAATGCTCGCCTGCCACGCGGGCGGCCCGGGTTCGATTCCCGGCCGATGCAGAAAAATGCAAATTTATTTTTGGAAAACAAAATATACATTTCATGTAAGTCATGAATATGTGATTTTAAGTTTTTATATTTGAACCCCTTTTCCTTCTACTTCTCAGTTTTATTCTAAGAATAGCAGTTGCAATTATAAAAATCTACCATACTTATTAAAACTGTTACGCACAAAAATGGCATTTGAGATCTCAGCAAACGCATCGGTGGTTCAGTGGTAGAATGCTCGCCTGCCACGCGGGCGGCCCGGGTTCGATTCCCGGCCGATGCAGAAAAATGCAAATTTATTTTTGGAAAACCAAATATACATTTCATATAATTCATAAATATCTGATTTTAACTTTTTATACATGAAGCCCTTTTCCTTCTACTACTCAGTTTTAGTCTAAGAATAGCAGTTGCAATTATAAAAATCTACCATACTTATTAAAACTGTTACGCACAAAAATGGCATTTGAGATCTCAGCAAACGCATCGGTGGTTCAGTGGTAGAATGCTCGCCTGCCACGCGGGCGGCCCGGGTTCGATTCCCGGCCGATGCAGAAAAATGCAAATTTATTTTTGGAAAACAAAATATACATTTCATGTAAGTCATGAATATGTGATTTTAAGTTTTTATACTTGAACCCCTTTTCCTTCTACTTCTCAGTTTTATTCTAAGAATAGCAGTTGCAATTATAAAAATCTACCATACTTATTAAAACTGTTACGCACAAAAATGGCATTTGAGATCTCAGCAAACGCATCGGTGGTTCAGTGGTAGAATGCTCGCCTGCCACGCGGGCGGCCCGGGTTCGATTCCCGGCCGATGCAGAAAAATGCAAATTTATTTTTGGAAAACAAAATATACATTTCATGTAAGTCATGAATATGTGATTTTAAGTTTTTATACTTGAACCCCTTTTCCTTCTACTTCTCAGTTTTATTCTAAGAATAGCAGTTGCAATTATAAAAATCTACCATACTTATTAAAACTGTTACGCACAAAAATGGCATTTGAGATCTCAGCAAACGCATCGGTGGTTCAGTGGTAGAATGCTCGCCTGCCACGCGGGCGGCCCGGGTTCGATTCCCGGCCGATGCAGAAAAATGCAAATTTATTTTTGGAAAACCAAATATACATTTCATATAATTCATAAATATCTGATTTTAACTTTTTATACATGAAGCCCTTTTCCTTCTACTACTCAGTTTTAGTCTAAGAATAGCAGTTGCAATTATAAAAATCTACCATACTTATTAAAACTGTTACGCACAAAAATGGCATTTGAGATCTCAGCAAACGCATCGGTGGTTCAGTGGTAGAATGCTCGCCTGCCACGCGGGCGGCCCGGGTTCGATTCCCGGCCGATGCAGAAAAATGCAAATTTATTTTTGGAAAACAAAATATACATTTCATGTAAGTCATGAATATGTGATTTTAAGTTTTTATACTTGAACCCCTTTTCCTTCTACTTCTCAGTTTTATTCTAAGAATAGCAGTTGCAATTATAAAAATCTACCATACTTATTAAAACTGTTACGCACAAAAATGGCATTTGAGATCTCAGCAAACGCATCGGTGGTTCAGTGGTAGAATGCTCGCCTGCCACGCGGGCGGCCCGGGTTCGATTCCCGGCCGATGCAGAAAAATGCAAATTTATTTTTGGAAAACAAAATATACATTTCATGTAAGTCATGAATATGTGATTTTAAGTTTTTATACTTGAACCCCTTTTCCTTCTACTTCTCAGTTTTATTCTAAGAATAGCAGTTGCAATTATAAAAATCTACCATACTTATTAAAACTGTTACGCACAAAAATGGCATTTGAGATCTCAGCAAACGCATCGGTGGTTCAGTGGTAGAATGCTCGCCTGCCACGCGGGCGGCCCGGGTTCGATTCCCGGCCGATGCAGAAAAATGCAAATTTATTTTTGGAAAACAAAATATACATTTCATGTAAGTCATGAATATGTGATTTTAAGTTTTTATACTTGAACCCCTTTTCCTTCTACTTCTCAGTTTTATTCTAAGAATAGCAGTTGCAATTATAAAAATCTACCATACTTATTAAAACTGTTACGCACAAAAATGGCATTTGAGATCTCAGCAAACGCATCGGTGGTTCAGTGGTTGAATGCTCGCCTGCCACGCGGGCGGCCCGGTTTCGATTCCCGGTCGATGCAGAAAAATGCAAATTTATTTTTGGAAAACAAAATATACATTTCATGTAAGTCGATTCCCGGCCGATGTAGAAAAATGCAAATTCATTTTTGGAAAACCAAATATACATTTCATATAATTCATAAATATCTGATTTTAACTTTTTATACATGAACCCCTTTTCCTTCTACTACTCAGTTTTAGTCTAAGAATAGCAGTTGCAATTATAAAAATCTACCATACTTATTAAAACTGTTACGCACAAAAATGGCATTTGAGATCTCAGCAAACGCATCGGTGGTTCAGAGGTAGAATGCTCGCCTGCCACGCGGGCGGCCCGGGTTCGATTCCCGGCCGATGCAGAAAAATGCAAATTTATTTTTGGAAAACAAAATATACATTTCATGTAAGTCATGAATATGTGATTTTAAGTTTTTATACTTGAACCCCTTTTCCTTCTACTTCTCAGTTTTATTCTAAGAATAGCAGTTGCAATTATAAAAATCTACCATACTTATTAAAACTGTTACGCACAAAAATGGCATTTGAGATCTCAGCAAACGCATCGGTGGTTCAGTGGTAGAATGCTCGCCTGCCACGCGGGCGGCCCGGGTTCGATTCCCGGCCGATGCAGAAAAATGCAAATTTATTTTTGGAAAACAAAATATACATTTCATGTAAGTCATGAATATGTGATTTTAAGTTTTTATACTTGAACCCCTTTTCCTTCTACTTCTCAGTTTTATTCTAAGAATAGCAGTTGCAATTATAAAAATCTACCATACTTATTAAAACTGTTACGCACAAAAATGGCATTTGAGATCTCAGCAAACGCATCGGTGGTTCAGTGGTAGAATGCTCGCCTGCCACGCGGGCGGCCCGGGTTCGATTCCCGGCCGATGCAGAAAAATGCAAATTTATTTTTGGAAAACAAAATATACATTTCATGTAAGTCATGAATATGTGATTTTAAGTTTTTATACTTGAACCCCTTTTCCTTCTACTTCTCAGTTTTATTCTAAGAATAGCAGTTGCAATTATAAAAATCTACCATACTTATTAAAACTGTTACGCACAAAAATGGCATTTGAGATCTCAGCAAACGCATCGGTGGTTCAGTGGTAGAATACTCGCCTGCCACGCGGGCGGCCCGGGTTCGGTTCCCGGCCGATGCAGAAAAATGCAAATTTATTTTTGGAAAACAAAATATACATTTCATGTAAGTCGATTCCCGGCCGATGTAGAAAAATGCAAATTCATTTTTGGAAAACCAAATATACATTTCATATAATTCATAAATATCTGATTTTAACTTTTTATACATGAACCCCTTTTCCTTCTACTTCTCAGTTTTATTCTAAGAATAGCAGTTGCAATTATAAAAATCTACCATACTTATTAAAACTCTTACGCACAAAAATGGCATTTGAGATCTCAGCAAACGCATCGGTGGTTCAGTAGTAGAATGCTCACCTGCCACGCGGGCGGCCCGGGTTCGATTCCCGGCCGATGCAGAAGAATGCAAGTTTATTTTTGGAAAACAAAATATACATTTCTAGTTAGTCATGAATATGTGATTTTAAGTTTTTATACTTGAACCCCTTTTCCTTCTACTTCTCAGTTTTATTCTAAGAATAGCAGTTGCAATTATAAAAATCTACCGTACTTATTAAAACTGTTACGCACAAAAATGGCATTTGAGATCTCAGCAAACGCATCAGTGGTTCAGTGGTAGAATGCTCGCCTGCCACGCGGGCGGCCCGGGTTCGATTCCCGGCCGATGCAGAAAAATGCAAATTTATTTTTGGAAAACAAAATATACATTTCATGTAAGTCATGAATATGTGATTTTAAGTTTTTATACTTGAACCCCTTTTCCTTCTACATCTCAGTTTTATTCTAAGAATAGAAGTTGCAATAAAAAAATCTACCATATTTATTAAAACTGTTACGCACAAAAATGGCATTTGAGATCTCACCAAACGCATCGGTGGTTCAGTGGTAGAATGCTCGCCTGCCACGCGGGCGGCCCGGGTTCGATTCCCGGCCGATGCAGAAAAATGCAAATTTATTTTTGGAAAACAAAATATACATTTCATGTAAGTCATGAATATGTGATTTTAAGTTTTTATACTTGAACCCCTTTTCCTTCTACTTCTCAGTTTTATTCTAAGAATAGCAGTTGCAATTATAAAAATCTACCATACTTATTAAAACTGTTACGCACAAAAATGGCATTTGAGATCTCAGCCGACGCTTCGGTGGTTCAGTGGTAGAATGCTCGCCTGCCACGCGAGCGGCCCGGATTCGATTCCCGGCCGATGCAGAAAAATGCAAATTTGTTTTTGGAAAACAAAATATACATTTCATGTAAGTCATGAATATGTGATTTTAAGTTTTTATACTTGAACCCCTTTTTCCTTCTACTTCTCAGTTTTAGTCTAAGAATAGCAGTTGCAATTATAAAAATCTACCATACTTATTAAAACTGTTACGCACAAAAATGGCATTTGAGATCTCAGCAAACGCATCGGTGGTTCAGTGGTAGAATGCTCGCCTGCCACGCGGGCGGCCCGGGTTCGATTCCCGGCCGATGCAGAAAAATGGAAGTTTATTTTTGGAAAACAAAATATACATTTCATATAAGTCATAAATATGTGATTTTAAGTTTTTTTACTTAAAGCCCTTTTACTTCTACTTCTCAGTTTTAGTCTAAGAATAGCAGTTGCAATTATAAAAATCTACCATACTTATTAAAACTGTTACGCACAAAAATGGCATTTGAGATCTCAGCAAACGCATCGGTGGTTCAGTGGTAGAATGCTCGCCTGCCACGCGGGCGGCCCGGGTTCGATTCCCGGCCGTTGCAGAAAAATGGAAGTTTGTTTTTGGAAAACAAAAAAAACATTTCATATAAGTCATAAATATGTGATTTTAAGTTTTTATACTTGAACCCCTTTTACTCCTACTTCTCAGTTTTAGTCTAAGAATAGCAGTTGCAATTATAAAAATCTACCATACTTATTAAAACTGTTACGCACAAAAATGGCATTTGAGATCTCAGCAAACGCATCGGTGGTTCTGTGGTAGAATGCTCGCCTGCCACGGGGGCGGCCCGGGTTCGATTCCCGGCCGATGGAAAGGAGTATTTTTTCCTTTTCATAATACGAAATTTATTTTTCATATATTTCTTAAACTTCTTATTTTAAGTTTCAAAACTTAAGCCCTTTCTCTTCAAAATCTTAGTTTTATTTTATGGGCAATAGTTGCAATTATAAACCGATATCTAATTATACATACTTATTTAAACTCTTACGCACTTAAATTGCATTTGACATACCTGATAATGCATTGGTTGTTCGATTGTAGGAGGCTCGTCAGCCAAGCGGGCGACCCGGGTTCGATTCCTGGCTGATGCAGAGAAATAAATGTTTTTGAAAAACGAAATATACATTTCATAGAATTCTTAAAAATCTAATTTTAAGTTTTTATACTTGAAGCCCAAGCTGATGTGTACCCAAATGACACCTGCGCGAAAAGTCAACGCATCAGTGGTTCAGTGGTAGAATGCTCGCCTGCCACGAGGGCGGCCCGGGTTCGATTCCCGGCTTATGCAGAAAATTGGTTGTTCTTTTTGAAAAACAAAATATACATTTCATATAATTCTTAGATATCTAATTCTAAGTTTTTATACTTGAAGCCCTTTATCTTCTACTTCTCAGTTTTATTCTAAGAATAGCAGTTGTAATTATAAAAATCTACCATACTTTTTTAAACTGTTACGCACCCAAGTGACTTATGACATCTCTAACAACGCATTGGTGGTTCAGTGGTAGAATGCTTGCCTGTCATGCGGGCGGCCCGGGTCGGTTCTCGGTCGATGGAGAGAAATGGATGTTCCTTTTAAAAAAACGAAATATACATTTCGTGGAATAATTAAGAATCTAAATTACAGTTTTTATACTTAAAGCCCTTTTTCTTCTAATTCTCAGTTTTATTCTATGAATAGCAGTTGCGATTATAAAAATCGACCATACTTATTTAAACTGTTACGCACAAAAGTGGCATTTAAGATCCCAGAAAACGCAACGGTGGTTCAGTGGTGGAATGCTCGCTTTCCACGGTAGTGATTATTGGATGATTAAGTATTTTATTCCTAAAATTAAAGTAATTTTTCCTTAAAATTTCATACGTTGAAACTATTTTCTAATTCCTTTTAGCACAAGCAGTTTTGAAAGGCTAAACAATAAAATATTATAAAATTGTGAAAAATAATGGTACTACAACAGGATGAAAACGAATTTTAGTATAATAATGTTATATTGGTTATCTCAATAAGAAGTTTAACATTTTAAATTGCTACATAGGGTTTCTAAAATATCCTAAAGTAAAAAACATACTAGAGATGAATATTTTAAATTTATAATTCAAAATTTTTGAAGAATAGTAATGATTTATACGTAAAATTAAAACGCTAATCAATTTAAATATGATCAACATGAACACAAAGAAAATTTTACTCTGAAAATGCTTAACAATTTCTTTAAATTCCTCTTCTTACTTTTTATTCACTTATGGATTTTATGGAGATAAGAAATACGCAACCTCATAGAAAGAACATTTAAATCTTTAATTCACAAAGTGAACAAAATTTTTGTAATTTCTTATTTTAGTAAATGAGAAAAATTTCGGGAGAAAAATTAATCTTGTATTTTACAAATAGATAATAATCGTGATTTTTATAGTAATTTTTTCACAATAACTTCATTTACAGTAAACTTAATTCGAAAAAGCATTAATATAAATGAATACATTTTCTTTTATTTTTAAACAAATAAAACACACTGGAAAAAAAACAGGATTATAGAACTCTTATTTGCATTGCAAATTGCCGTTCATTATGTTTCACGACAGTAATAAATTTTAAAAAAAAACGAAGAAAAAAAAGTCAAACCACAAAAGTGGAACAAAATACATACTGAGTGTCAATTTCTCTGTTTATCGTTTGACAGTTTACCATTGGGCAAAAAGACTCTTGGGAATACTAAACTTAAATCAAACGACCTGCGAAGAATGATCAGCCGTCGTCAAATGTGTGGAATGCCAAGCGATTTTTCTCTCGTGTTCATTTTTCCCTTCTCCTTTCGCTATCTTCCAAACGGAGGGGGATCACTTCGGCTAAACAGAAAAACAAAACAGTAGCATGCGAACAGCGGGAGGAACACTTGTAACTATATTCCCATGTCCAAGGACAGTGGGTGTGTGAAAAAAGTGAAAATAAAAAAACGCGGAAAAAAATAAATAAAAGGGAAGAAAGAAAAGAAGGAATTCTTCGCTTCCTCTATGTCCGAAGAGCGTGGGAAAATAATCCGTGTGGGATAATTATTGCAGAGGACAAGTTTTTCCAAGCCAGCCACAAATCTGTGATCGTTTTAGTTGTATCCGTTCCTTTCCGACAAACAAATTTTTTCATCACTCATGCGTAAATTCCGTTGCAAAAATTCCTCTTTACGTAGAATCGCCGTATATCTTAATCATTCCAATTAAGCTTATTTATCACACGCTTTAAAGTAAATCATTTCGTAATAATTGATATTTGATCCTTCTTCTTTATCGCAAACAAAATATTTTATTACTATTTGTATTAAATTGCGCACTTTCCAAAATTATTTTCGATGGTGGAAATTTTAGTGTATTATTTATTGTTTTTTTTGTTTTTTTTTTTTTTTTTTTTTTTTTTTCAATTTTAAAAATAACTGTCTATATTCAAACTATAAGTACATAAATTTTAAAAAAATAATTCAATATTTTTAATAGTTTAATACCTTGAAATCACGAGCAACATTTTAACTAAGGCTAATTTTAATTGCTGGTTTATTATTTATCATATGTATATATCGTTACATTATTAGTTATTATCAAATATTTTTCTTCATCAATTCTGTTTTATTTGAATAAATATCTATTTTGATATCAGTTCAATTATATGATTAGCTTATTACAGTTATTCTAATTCTTCACTTTTGTATAGGCAAAAAAATTTTTTTATCCAAATGGAAAAAAAATGCTACTGATGTTTTAAAATATAACATTAATTAATCACAAATTTTAAGTTATTAATCTAAATATACATGTAATTAATAATTGTATTGTGTATTTAATAATATGTAAAAACATGTATTTTTATTTCATATAAAAATAAAACACAAAATTAATTATAAATACATGAAACAGTACAAACAGAAATAAATAGATGGTTATATAAAAATTAAAAAAAATTTAATAAATATTGTATTTTGTAAAATTTATAACAAAGTGTGTTTCAGTTAACAAAATCGGAAAACATGCAACGTATTAAATAAATAATAAATTTTCACTTAAGGGAAAATTAAGTGAAAAAATTATTTAATTATATTTCAAATTAAAAATTTACATAAAACTTAAATATATTTTGATAATGATACAAAATTTTCGAAATGTTCTCATTCTGGTATCCCTGTATAAAATAAATAAATTGCTTAAAAAATCAGTTTTTAATGAAATTCTTTAAAAAAAAAAGTGAAAAGTAATATGTTGAGAAAGGAAATTCAGTTTAACTAAAAATATACCTTCATAGCAATTTTGTATCAATGAAAATGCATTTAAAAAGCAGTAAAAAAATGTATGCATTATATGAAAATTTATTGTATGTTTAATTTAATAAATCAAATTCAAATATAATAAACAACAAACATATATTTCATCATAGAATTAATTTAATGGGAAAAAGAAGTTCCAAGTCTAATTTTGTTAGTGCATTTTTTATAAAGAATTAACAAATTGAGTTCATACGATAAACAAAATAATAGATATATTGTAATTTTTCCAATAGAAAAGACATTAAATATATAGTAATTTATCTAAATAATATTATTTAAAGGTACTCTTAGATTTACTTTAGTATAATTTATATTTACAAAAAGGGAAAAAAATGTGACATTAAATTTCCAATAATATAAATAAAATATGATTATAAGTTACTGAGAATAGCTTTTCTAAAAGGTCTACAATATAAAATTTTCTCATAAAAACGTGAGAAAATTACGGAAGAAGTTAAGGTTCTTCAAAAAGTAATTCAGCGGTCGGTAAATAATATAGAAGGGTGAGCGACGAAAAAAAAATAAAAGGAAAAGGAAATTATTCATATAATTATATTACCTAGTCACGTATCGCTTGAACCCGAAGAACGGTGGGGAAAAAATAAAGAAAATACACACCCAACCCCATTTTATGTTTTTACTTGGGATGAGACCTCTTTTTATTGAACGTTAGAAACTGTGTATAGCATGTCATTCATATCAATGTATAAGAGACGACACTGATAAGCGACTTTTGGTTAATAGTATTTTAGGAAGAGTAATTACAGGTACTTAATCACCTAACGGGCGTCGAAACTTTGCGAAAATATGTGAGGTATTTAAACAATTTATGAAATGATTCTTTTAGTGTTGAAATAAAATTGATATCTTTGGAAGAAGGATTTTCAAATTATTTGTTTATTGTTTATTTAAATTGTGTTATTATTATTTTTTTATTTTTAGGCATCTGTTACATCAGAAAATCTTACCTTGATATAAAATGTCCTTGGTCTTATCGCGACATGAAAACGACCTTGGTTACTACGGATCGTAAGTAAGGAAAACGTCGTGAAAACTATTTATTTGGCCGTGACCTTATTTTAAAAAAAATAAATAAATATACCTTACGGCTCAATTGGATAAGTTCGTATAAAAAAAATTTAATTTAATATTGATTAGATTTTTTTTATTTACAAAGCCAAAGCAAAAGAGGGCTTTTTACAAGAAATAATATGTCAGGATATATTTTATATCAATGATAAAGATTTTTCAACGTAAGCTTTAGTGGAATCAGTTCTTTTGGAGAAAAAAATAATTCTAGAGTTCTAAGCAAAATTAAATTATTTTCGAAGAAGATATCGCTTTTTTTATCTTTGAACTTTTTTGATTATTAAAGAATAATTGTTTTATAATAAGAAAAAACAGAAAAAATATTCAAGTTCTAAAATTATTAGCAACAAAAATAGATTGAAGTAAATTTGTAATTCTAGAAAAGAGTACAGCATAAAAAGGTATAAGTTCAGTATCCCCATACAGATGATTTCTCGCCAAATCTGGAAGTCGTTGTTTTCGTTGTAGTGTTGCAGATTTCAGTTTTTGTTTTTATTGTAGTGTTGCCAAATTTAGTTTTTGTTACTATTTTTATTTTTTCGTGACCAGATTCCGTTTTTCTCGTGCTTTAAATAATTTTTACATTATATATGTGCTTTTATTAGTGGCAATAGCTTTTTTAGTTTCACTTCCAGAACTTTCGAGAACATTCTTTGCTATTTGTTCAACGTTTTAATTGGTAGTCATTTTACTTTCGTTGGCTGTTGTTGCTGCAATTAGTGGATTTCCCGCAGTTGTGTTTCGTTGTCGCCAGTGACCAAACATCGTAAATTTTTCTTTTTACTATTTCTTTTACATTATTTACTTTTATTTGTTTTATTTATAATACATATTTTTTATTAAATGATGTATTTTTTTTATGTATTTAAAATCGTTAACTATTCTTTTTTCCTTTTTTCGTTTTCTTAATTTATTATCATCTTTTTATAGTTTATTCTTTTAATTACTTTATGTATTAACTAAAAATGTCTCATGTTCAAAATGTTGTGGAAAAATATCAACAAATTATTTTAGCGAAAATTAAAGATAATAATGATGGATTTTTTACTTTTTCCAGCTCTAGACCAACAGTTGGAAAACCCAGAATTGTTAATAGAATTTTTTTGGTTCAAATTGCTCAGGATTCCAAATTATTAATTAATTCGCAAATATTAATTAATTTTTAACGGAAATTGGATTTGGAGAAGGTGTAGTTATTTGATTTAAATTCTATTGCTTACATGTATTTTTTATTGTATTCGTGTTTCATTTTTATTTACTTAAAAAGTGTATATATTTAAAAAAATATTTTATTCATGTTTTTTTTAAATTTTAAAAAATGTACATATTTGAAAAATAAGTTTTTGCATGCTTTTTTTAAATTTTATAAAGTGTATATATTTAGAAAAATATTTTATGCATGTTTTTTTTTTTTTTTTTTTTTTGTAAAATTAGATAATTATTTTTACTGAAATGTGACACTGGTGACAAACGAATAAAATGTCGAAATAAATATACCAATCGGCATGTCAGCTTAACTTCATATCAAGTAAGTCCATTATTTATATTTATTTCCCTTTTTAAATTTTCTGAAATGCTTATTTTTCGATCGAACTTTGGGAAATTTCCCATGTTAATAAAAGCGCGCCTAGCTTGGCGACAAAAAAATTCGCCGCGGTCGCCAAGTGTATGGGGATACTGAACTTGTTCCCATAAGAATAAATACTAAGATGGACTTATTCACAAGTAAATAAATACAGTTGAATGAGGTAAAAATACAACTAAGAAAAGTTAATGTTGAATATCTAAAAATAGTATAAAAATGATATTTAGAGCAATATTTAGAATTCTACATTAATTCAAATGGTTTTTCGTTAGTTTAAGTAATGAGTAAATAAATAAAGCTCCAAAAAGTAAAAACAATTATTAAAAAAAAATAATTTACAAAACTAATACAAAGTAATGTTTTGCGATTTTACAATTAAGGAAAAACAAATTAATTTCATATAATACATAAATGTCTAATTTTAAGTTTTTATACTTGAAGCCCTTTTCCACTTCTCAGTTTTAATCTAAGAATAGCAGTTGCAATCATAAAAATCTACCATTCTTATTTAAACTGTTACGCACCCAAGTAACTTATGAGATACCTAACAACGCATCGGTGGTTCAGTGGTAGAATGCTCACCTACCATGCGGTCGGATATTTTCGCGGAAATAATAATTTTATCAATGGTATTTATTTATTAAGTTTTTAACAAGTTTAATAATTAATGAATAATAATTATCTGATAAAACACGTACATAACAGCAAATGATATTTAAAGCTCATGTTAATTCGATTCGAATACAATCATCGTTAAATTACGAATGTATAGTTTATTATATTGATAGCAATTTCGCGTAATTTTACATTTAGAAAATTTAATCATAAAAGAGATTAGATTACATTATTTAATCGTAGAAAAATTATATTTCATTCACTTTCAAGAAATGGCCATTCGAAACATAAGAAGGTTTCACTTTACAGCAGAAAGTATACTAAACAAATAATTTTTAGAATATTTCTGCAGTAATTATCATTTTTACATTTTGAATTTTATGTGTTCCGAAAAAGACATAAAATTTAAAAAAAATTTTCACTTCCGAAATAATTGTCCTAAAATATAGGACAATTATTTCAGAAGTGAAATTTAAACTGTTACGCAACAAAGGAGTATTTTTTCCTTTTTATAATACGAAATTTATTTTTCATATATTTCTTAAACTTCTTATTTTAAGTTTCAATTCTTAAGCCCTTTTCCTTCAACATCTTAGTTTTATTTTATGGAAAACAATTGCAATTATAAACTGATATCTAACTATACATACTTATTTAAACTCTTACGCACTTAAATTAAGTTAATTAAATATGTTCTGAAAAAGACATAAAATTTTAAAAAAATTTTCACTTTTGAAATTATTGTCCTAAAATTGTGAATGAGGTAAATATGTGATGAGTAAAATTGTTTAATGTTACGTTTTTGGAAAATATTAAATTACCCCAAAATAAATAATAAAAATAGGAATCAAATTATCATTTCTTATATTTTAAAATTTCGTTTACTTCCAAAAAAATTTTAAAAAATTTTTCATTTATTGATGGAAGCAAATTTAAATGTAAAAATATACCAGTTTTTTAATCGAGAAAATTTCAAAATTTTGTATTTTAATTCACTTTTATTCAGACGATATAAATACAATGTTTTACTGAATTTATTGTTGAAATAAATTTTTGTTGTAAACAAAATTGTTTAAAGACATAATTTATATAAATTTAGATATTTTATTAATTAAAATAATTTAAATGAATACATATTTCATAGTTGAATTGGAAGTTGATTAAAATGTGATATCATTAAAAATCAATTATTTTAAATTAAAATTAAAAAACCACTCTTAAAACTTGAAATAATTGTAAAAATATTGAAAAAAATATACTGTCGCGGCAATTATCTAACGCGAATTAATAAAAATTATAAAATTAATTATTCTTAAAAATAACATTTCCCTATATTTGCAAATGTTAAATTGAAAAGTTTTAAAAAAATTTCATTAAAAACTAATTTTAAAAAAACTTCTTTAAAAATTCATCTTTTTTAGTAATTGATGTGCATAACTTACCATTTTTCATTGACAAACTGTTGTAAATATATTTAAACATGATTTTGGTAATTGAATTTGAAATAATTAAATAATCAGCTAATTAATTTTAATTTCTTTTCTTAATCATCATAAAATATTACAAAGAATCGTTAAATGACTCTCAAAAATTAGTATGCTATAAATCTTTTTTGATTTCTACTTCTACAATTGAAACAAATTTTATAAAAATATAAAGAAAGGAAATTTTTAGTATCGTAACTAAATAATTTCAGATGAATTCTGAATTATTAATTTCATATTTTTAAATACATATTTATTATATAAATAAACACATATTTTTAAATTTTCATTTTATAATTATTACATAGATTATATAAGTTTCTTAGAATAAAGCTAGAAAATAATATTTTATTTATTGTATAAAATATGTATACTATTTTTATTCAAAATATAACCACTTTAAAAGTAAATTCTTTAAATTAGTAAACTGACATCAGAAATCATATGAAAAGTTAAGTTATGCAAATAGCTGTCACTCACGCTTTCTTTCATTGTAATATTAAATTTTTTAATGTTTATGTTTTCTTTAACAACAAACTCTTTGTCACGTGACATACGAATCCAATAATAGAATGCCATATAGCGAGCTGGAACAAGAATTGTGAAAATTGATCTCTATTGGAATGTTTACAGTATAATATAACATTCAGGTAAAACCGAAGATGTAATTATAAATAATACTTTTACTCTTACTGTAATAACAATTTAAAGAGTATTCTGTGAACATCGGCAGGTGTATGGAAAAGGTAAGAAAAGAAAGAATAATTTAGAATGACTTACAGATTTCTGGGCAAACCTGAGCTTGGTTAAACAGCTGTTACACATTCATGCTTCTTATCGAACATCGTAAATACAAAAGGTTATAGAAGGAAAGGACATTAAAACTACATGTTTATATTCTTTGAAATAAATAAATTAGGCCTAGTCGTATATTTTCCCATGGAATGTTACATGTGCTGCCATCTATTTTCAACAATCATAAAAATTAATTTTATTTGACTTATTTTTTTTTTATCATTTCTGTAAGTCTCTCACAAATTTTCACCAGATAACTCGATATCGTTAGTTTATCTTAAATGCTGGCTTATAAATAAAGATCAAATTATAGATACTTTATTGTTTAACATCTCTCGATGCATTTTGTGATAAGTTTTTTCTTCATTTCCTTAAAACTTCTGTATTTTTTAAGTATTTTGTTACACATATTATTGTTTAATAAAAAATTTAAATACATTGTGTTTCACTATATTATGCCTTAAAGTACTTTTTTTTTAATTTTAATATTTCCTGAACTTAATTTAAAAAATTTAGATAATATTATTTTATTTATTGTGAAAATATTACTTAAATATTTATTACATTCTAAAAGAGCTTGTTCATTTAAATATCGGAAAATATTAATTGTTTAATTGACAACGTTTTTATTTATTTATTGTTAAAATATTACTTACATGTTTATGTCATTCTAGAAGAGCTGAATCCCTTTAAAAGTTGGAAAACATCAATTGCTTTGAAATTTGAAAATAATTTATTTTAATCTTAATGCTTACAAACTCATACCGAATTTGTTATTTGACAAAAAAAATTCAAATTAAAATGCATAAGCTGGTATTAAATACGGAGCAACAAAAAAGTAAAACTTAAATTAAACAAAAGTTATATTTAATTCAATAAAAACAAAAATTAAGTAGTTTGCTTCTTTATTAGCTTTATTTTCATTTTAATTGCTTATAATAAATCGATAAAACTCCAAACTTGTTTAAAATTTGATACATTCATTAAAAAAGTTAAAACATTCATTTAAGAATACAAACAAAACAATTAAAATTATATGAACTTTTCTCATTTTAAAATGGTGCTTTCAAGACTAGATGGGAATTAAAACAAATATTTGTGATTCAGTATTACCAAATAAAAAACAACTATTGATGTTAGAAAGAAAAATTGCTATATATATATTTTTTTTTTAAATTTGTGTAACTATTATAAGTATTAACATCTTCTTCCTTAGCTATTTAAAGCTGTTTTTCAAATTTTTAAAATTATAGTTGCGAATGACAAATGAAATGAGAAGACAAAAATAAAAAAATAATAATAAATGATAAATTTTATCATTTTGTTAAAACTATTTCATCAGGAATTTGAAATTTCGCAAGCTCGAGAGTAATTAGGCTAATTAAATAAAAGACAATATTATTTTAGCTTTTTCTTTTAATTTGTGAATATCATGTTAAGACATTTCTCATTTTTAGGGTTCAATTAAGAAAATATAAAAAATATTCCGAAAAAATAATATTTTCATCTTACGATTTTAATAAAGAGAATAATAAAACGATGCATAAACAAAACGATTTTTAATCATCAATGAAATTTAGAGCTGTTGAGACGTTCGGTGTTAATTTAACAGGATGTTTAAAAAACCTAGAACCAATGGAGTTATTAAGGGGGAATTAAGTTCTAAAATTAAAAAAAATAGTTGCTAATTAATGTAAATAATGCTTTAAAATTTTAATAATCCTACTCTTAACAATCGTTATACTGATTGGAGAATTGTGATAATTTTCTGTGTTTCTGGAGATTGTTTTTCATGAGATAATATTTCCATGTACATCTTCTGCATAAAAGATACTTGATATAAAATATTTGCAGTAGCTACTTTTCATGAAATTTATTGTGTATCTTATACTATTTTTTTCTTTAACTTACTTATAACTTAGTACAAAAAAATAAATAAATATATAAAATATAAATAAGTAAAAAAAATATATTAATTAAAAGAAATTTTTTAAGCAAGATAATAATAACCTTATGATTCAAAAGAGATGGTTTACAAATATTGCAATTATTAATTTAGAATTCTATTAATTTTAATCAAGTTTTTAAAAATTTAAATCACCATTTTTGATTTAAACTTACCATAAAGTGGAGGATTTGTCTTCTTTCTTTTATTTTACTTTTTCTTCTCTTCTATTGTCAACGTGTTAATCGCTTGACTGAATGGAAAACGGATACTCATACAGATGCTTTATTCTTAATTTAAGAAATCGTTTTATTAACAAAATGAACTTCGACAATATTCTCAGTCATTCGATTGTGACTTTCGCCTTGTTTGCTTCCCTACGCAGGCAGCAAAGTGGTCGCCAAGTCGTAATTACAAAGCCGTATCAATGCTTTGTCTTAATTAATGATGTGTGATGTAGCTGAAACGTCATCTGACGTCATGGATATTTTAAACCAATGTAATAAAGTGGCGTTATCATGATCTCAACTAGAACGAAAGAAACAAACACTTTATGATTTAAAAAAAGTAACGTTCTTGTCGTTTAAATGTTTTTTTTTACTCACGGTTTTCCGTAATATTGATTATCATACGCATAAAGTTAAATATTTTTAATAGCTAAAATAACTAAAAAACAGTTTGTTTTATATAAAATGAAAAACACATTTATTATTTTTCGAAAAATTCAAAAAATGCCGATACAAGACCTTATAAGATTTGCATTAGTTGTAGCATATTAAAAAAAAACCATTGTTAGGATTATTGTGAACTTAAGAAAAAAATGAATAAAAAAATTAATCGATGACTACTTTTTTTGCTCATAAAAATGGATACACATTTGAGTTACATATGTATTAATTTTTCTTTTTTAAAGATTTTAATTAATCAAACTTACATTGAAAGAAGATTTTATTCAGTATTGTTATTTCATATTATCAGGTAAAAACATAGTTATAAAATCATTCCAGGTGACGGTTTAGTACGGTGGCGTTGAAGAAACGTTGACAATGTGCTTTCTCCGTGATGCAACCAAACATGGATGAAACGAGTATGATAATGTAAACTGAACCCAGATTGGCCTTAAGACACGCAGTTTTGCTATTCTTGTGTTCTGGTTCATCGTTGATAAACCCATTGAAAGCATTCATGTATTGTAACACCAAAGACAGTTGATGGTTGATTGGTTGGTTGGCAAGGTCCAAATAGGACAAGCTGCGCCAAACCGAAGACAGTTGAAGCCATAGAAAAAATAAAGGTAAATGTCCTTTTCTGATGGAACATTTGTTGAACTGTCACGGATAGGCCTGTTTTGTAAAAGTAACTCAATTCTTTCATCCAGATCTCTTAACCTGGCATAACAATCCACTGAAGTCATGCGAGTTACATGTTTGAAGTAAGGCCACTGTTGGCCTGGTTGATTTCCCATTTAACTGAAGATCCATCATGTTCACTGAAGGCGTCTAGGGCATATAAAATTGGCGGCCGTGGTTGCAATGTTCTTTAGTGAAATGACACATCTGGAAGTAGCAGGTCAAGCATTGAGGTTATTCCATTTAGTTCCTGTTTAGCTTTTAGAAGCTACGAAGCCTTCAATCCAGCAACTCCTATAAAACTGGTAGTTGAAGTAAATACGTGTTAGGTAAATACTGGTAGATACATGTTAGTTAGATATAGGTAGATACGTGTTAGGTTAATACTGGAGATACATGTCACATGTAATGAATCACATGATCACTCACATGAGAGTCGTCATGACTATTAGTGCTAGCTGGCCATCGAGCCTTTGCTCGTCATTCTGTAGAATCGTCTTGAACTCACGTATTCCATATACTGCAAATATTTAAGAGATATAGATCGACGCGCGAGCAGCATTACTACGATACGGTAAACCGCAATCGATTAGCAATAACTTTTTTACCGCAATAAACAACAATTTTTTACTCGGTAACAGTGCTCAAATGAATTTCCGAGTGAGAAATCTGCACAAATTCTTTATTTATGCGCTTTGTAGATATTGCTACCATTGTCTATTTTACATCAATGTCTAGGGCCATGGTAGCCTAGTAGTTAGAGTATCAGCCTTCCTTCCGAAAGGGCGGAGTTCGATTTACAATGCCGCCAAAGACCCACCGAATACATGTGATATACGTACTCTTTAAATCTGTGGAATTGAAAGTCCTGTGGTTGGTCATTGGGCAGTTACCATGGGTACAAAGATCTGGAGAAAATTACCTCCCTCTTCAGATCAATGTCAAAATTAAGGAAGTGGATCCTCTGGTGGTGCCATCTATCGGATGATTTGAAGAGCAAACTTTCAACTCTCTCTCCTCTCTCTCTCTCTCTCTCTCTCTGATTAAACGAAAGACACTCTACTATTAATTTAAACTCGCATAGCCAACGGCATGGCTAGCTTGGCTTGTCCAGGTGTCATAAGTAACAACAATAACACTAATGCCTGAAAAAGCATATCATAACATCCAAATAGCCTGTAAATTTCGTGTGAGTATCATATCGCCTTCTTGGTGTGAAATTTTAAGAGCCAGTATTATAATTCTTCTAGGTTACTTTTGATTCAATTCTGTTCTTCTTCTTCAGGTTGGGTTTGTATGTCATTGGCACCTCTGTTTAAATCAGCATTTTGTACCAATAACTCCAAATCCAATGTTTCCTAGTTCCAGTTACTCGGGTCACCCACTTTATTAATAAAGTCCAATAACCCTTTAATGGAGTCAAGGGGTAACTCTCTAGTATGGATGATGCCTAAAGAAGTTAATCTAGGGAGGGCAAGAGCCTCGCATTCGTAAATGATATGCTTGGCCGCTTCCTCTTGTGTATGACATTTCCTGCAGATAGGGTCTTGCTGAAACAGTCCCATTTTATGGAGGTGCTTTCTGAAATAGTAGTACCCAGTTATGAAGCCTACGATTAAACGTATCTTCTGCTTAGAGCATCTAAAAATTTCAGAGACAATCCTTGCTGATGATCCACACATCATATTTTTAGTATGGGTTTGACCAGGAGTGTTGAGCCAAGCTTCATACATCTTCCGTCTCTCCTATCTAAGAACATTGGTTTTTGCGGTCTTCAAATTGATCCCACAAAAAGGTTCTGGACCAATGGGAACAAAAGACGATCCTTGTTAAGCAAGCTCATCAGCTCTTTCATTACCTTCGATACCTTTGTGCCCTGGCACCCATACAAGGATCACCTTGTTTCTAGTTGCCAGTTCTGTAAGAAGGTTTCTACATTCCAAAAACATTTTAGATTTGATTTCGAAAGAATTAAGCGCTTTTAAAGCGGCTTGACTGTCACTAAAAATGAGAATCCGCTTACCGTAGTAGCCCTTCTTCATATTTAGTCGCAGACAGTGGATAATGGCCAAAACTTCTGCCTGGAAGACCATAGCGTATCGCCCAAGGCTTACAGACAGGCTGATTCTTGGTGACACGCCACATACTCCCAGTCTTTAGAGGCTGTTCTTCAGTGATCCATCTGTGTACCAGATTAGATCTCCTGTTTTAGTTTCAAACATGTTGTTATCCCATTCGTCTCTAGTTGGAAAAACTATTTCAAATGTCCTATCAAACATGTATGATTTTTCCATGATGTCTGAGGGTATCAGGAAAGTAGGATTTTGAATTTTCCTGGTGATGCCCCAGTGCCCTTTGGCAACAGGCTGGTCATACCAGTGGTTTTGCAGCTTCATTCTGTGATGCAGAGACAGGCCAGTCTTTGTTGACCTCCCAGTCTGTCAATCACAGTCTTCTGTTCCACCTTACGCCGCCAGATCACACAGGCATATGTGAGAATGGGCCTGACAAAAGCTGTGTACAACCATAACATTAGTTTTGGATGTAAACCCCAATTTTTACCAAGCATTCGCCTGCAAATCATAATGCTTTTCTTTGCTCGGTTAATCCTATCATCAATGTGCTTATTCCAGGTGAGTTTCTGGTCAAAATAGATGCCCAGATACTTCACCTCTGAAGCCACATTGATTTCAACTTCAAAAAGTCTTGGTATGAAAAAAACCTTTCCGTTTCTTTTTGCGTGTAAAAGGTACAAGGTAGGTTTTCTGAGGATTAACCATCAGGTCCCTATCCATGCACCATTGACCTACATAGCTTAGAGCATCCTGCATGAGATGACAAGTTATGTCGAAATCTTTGCCAAGGATAAGGATGACAATGTCATCAGCATATCCTTGCGTATGATATCCCCTATCATTTAGATGTTTTATAAGGCTATTTACAACTAGGTTCCAAAGTAATGGTGACAGAACACCTCCTTGAGGACAATCTCTAGTAGTCTTTTTTTCAAATGATTCACCGAAGATGTTCATTTGTATACATCTATCCGAAATTAAGGCCTCAATCCAAGTACACAGGGTCTGATTAATCCCTGCCCCTCTAAGTGCATTGAGGATGGATGGATGGGAAGTGTCATCAAAGGCATCCTGGATGTCCAGGAAAGTTGCCAAGGCAATATCTTTTTGATCCAGAGTGGTTTCAATCTTGGAAACTAGCTGATGTAGAGCGGTTTCAGTAGATTTGCCGGGTTGATAGGCAAATTGAAGAGCATGCAAGGGACTATTACTACCCATGTAATCTCTAATATGCCAATCAATGATTTTCTCCATGATTTTAAGAAAGAATGAAGAAAGACTGATTGGTCTGTAAGACTTGGCCTGGTCATAGGTGTCCATGCCAGGTTTAGGAATGAAAACAATCCTAGTCTTTTGCCAAATCTTTGGTATGTAACCCAGTGCCAAGCTAGTTCTGTAAATTCTAGTTAGCACTGGTATGACAACCTTCTCTGCCTTCTGGATCATGATGGGTATAATTCCATCAGGCCCTGGGCATTTTAGAGGTTTAAAGGCAAAGATTGCCCATTTAACAATGTTGTAGTTTACGATATTTTTAGCGATGGTCCATTGATTGCTATTGACTCTTTGCAAAGAGCCAATGCAGTGCTCCCCTTCGTTGCTATAAATATCTCTAGCTCCTGGAAAGTGGGTTTTGTTCATAATTTCCATAACCTCTTTCCCGGAAGCAGCAAAATTACCATCCTCGTCCTTTAGGATGCCAACCAAAATAGGTTCTTCCCTTTTAAGGAGTTTCTGGAGTCTAGCTAATTCAGAAATAGAATCTATCTCTTCACAGAACTTCCTCCAGGAGTTAATTTTGCTTTTTCTAACAAGTTTGTTATAATTAGTGAGGGCCGTTTTATAGTTCTCCCATTCACCATTTTTCTTGGCTTTATTAAAAAGTTTTCTAACATTTGCTCTTTCGGCAGGTAGAGAGTCATTCCACCAAGGACATTGGAGTTTAGCTCTCCTAGTGCGAATAGGGCAATTGTTATTATAAGAATCTAGAATACTATTCTGCAGAAGGTCTGCTGTAACTTCTAGATCGTAGTTGTCTCTAATAGGTCTGTTCCCGAGCTCAACCAACCCAGTCAGTTCCTCCTGGAATTTCTTCCAGTCCGTCCTAACTGGGTCTCTGAATATGCGATCCAGACACACATTTCAGTGAACTTCAAAATGGATGTTTTGATGATCTGAGCCAGAAGGTCTGCCATCTACTTTCCAATTTTTGATATTTTTACTAATCAGCGTTGTCGCTATCGTAATGTCAATTACTTCAGATCGATTGGAAGTAATGAAAGTTGGTTCGTTGCCCTCATTTAGAATATCTAACCCATAGTTTAGAATGAATTCTAAAAGATACTCACCTCTTTTATTTGTGTCCGTACTTCCCCAGACAACATGGTGAGCATTACAGTCTAGTCCTAAGACTACCTGTAAGTTGTTATCTCTGCAAAAGTTCATGAGCTTGTGCAGAGAATGGTCAGGTGGAGCCTTCTCTTCATATGGCAGGTATCCAGAACCAAAAACAATTTCCCTGTCCCTACCCTCTATGTTGAGTCTGACTTTCACAGCTGTCAGGTCCCTAAGGATAAATTCAGAGAGGGGTAGAACCTCAATGTTTTTATGTAAGAGTATACAAGTTCTAGCGTTACCATTAGTACAATAGATAAGCTTACCTTTAGTTCCTTTGAGACCACTGATTCTCCCCCTAACCAACCAGGGTTCCTGAATCAGGGCCAGGTGTATATCCCCAGCAAGAAACTTCTTACTGAGGTTAGTAGTACCACTTCTACTGTGGTGGAGGTTGGCTTGAACTACCTTCACCCCCATCAGCAGGAGCACGGTTTGTCAAGTACTTTAGCCTGCACTTGGTGAAGTCCAATATGAAACTTATATCCCCTTACACAAAGTGTGGCAGCATCTAGTTCAGGCACACTAAGAACGATGGTCCACCCAGATGGGTCGTTCTTAATGTTAAGAACGTTCCACTCCATTGGAGTGACCCCCCCCGTTCTGAGCCTCGATTTTACTCAAGAGCTCTTTAGGCTCCAGTTTACTACAGATTTTCGGCAGTTTTGCAATTATCTTGGTGGTTCTGACAAGTTTCCTTGCCTCACCCACCAAGAGTTTTTGCTCCTGCCAAGGGCTTATGTCACTGACATTCTGTTCCAGCCACTTTGAACTCTCCAGATCTGCACCGTTGATAATAAGTGCTCCATTCTCAAGTTTACAGGATAGGAAGGTTGGGACAAAACCCTCCTCATTCCTTCTTATTTTCTTGGTTAACAAAGTTCCAGGTCGAAGGCCTGTTCCTCTGTTAACCGTTTTTCCGGATGACCCTCTAAAAGCACAGCCATCTTGATCGCCGTGAGAGCCGCCCTGTAAGTAAATCCCCCAGGTCCTTCTCTCTTGGCAGCCTTTCCGGCCTTGCCCTGGCTCGTCCGGTTGGCGGGACGCTTCTCGCCTTTGGTTGCCTTGGGTTTTTCAACCCAAGTCCCCTCAGCGATTTTGCGCTCCTTCACCAGCTTCCTTTTCTGGGCACCAGAAAATCTCTTTTTAAGCTTTATTATGGTCAGAGAGTCAATCATGCTAGAGATAGCTTCCTGACTCTCACTAGAAGAAAATGATTTGGAGGTCATTTCTACCTCCTGTGAAGGTTTCATTGCTGCCCCTTCACTAGATTGTCTCTGTGTTCCCTTGTCTTTATCAGCAAGGTCTGCTTTAGAGGTTTCACCCGCAAATGCAGAAATGTTTGTTATTTTTAATGTCTTTTCTGCCATATAATAACAGTTAATAAGCTCAGATAATATGACAGTCCACCCACCATTGCCTGAGTTACTGGACAAGGCAAATTACTCTAGAAGTTCGCCAGGCAACTAGAGGCTCCGTTAAGACACCAATACCGTGGTGCCAAATAACCCTAGGCACGGGTCGCATAACACCAGGGTTTACGGGAGCTGGTTCGCGGCCTCTGATTCTATATTCAAGGCTATCCTGTCATTCCTACAGGACATTCGGCGATCCACCACCTGCCGACGCGCCTGGTGGCTGCTCAAGCCCCAGGAAGGTACACGTACCCCCTGGTTCCAGGAACTCAATTCTCACTGTATCATGGTAATTTAATGTTTATATAAAGTTGATTTCATCACGTAAAGAAATTAGGTGGGAAATTTTTTACACCAATCCATACGAGCTTGTTAGAAGTTTCTAGTGCTTTTTTTTCCTAAAAAAAATAATAATGAAATCAACTCTTGAACTGAATTTTAGTTGAATGAACAGAACCTATTATTTCAAGCAACAACATGGTAGTTCGATTCAAGCTTCTTGCAAGGATGGTAATTATGGATCAAAATTTACATTAAACTTTTGTTTTCGGTCAAAGCAAACAAATTCTATTCAATATTTTTTCAATGTTTCATATAGAAATGAATTGATGATATCACTTAAATCAACAAAAAAACATTTCTGTGAAATAAGAAACCTTATCTAAGTTTTATATTAATTTACATCTATTCAATAAATTATAAATTTATTGAATGAATAAATATTTTGAAATGTATTTAATAGTTTATTTTTCAGGGATACAGTTTTCAAAAAATGAATGCTTCAATTAATAATTTTTATCGTTAAAAATTAAATACTTCCTGATTTTCAATTTTTCAAAAATCTAATTAATGTAAGATTTATGCAATCTGCAGCAAATACTTCTTCTTTAATAACGTAACAACCAACAAGCTGACTCTACAGCACGCCTTTTACAGCTCAGTCTGTCCAGAGCGACACCTTGCCAGTTCCTAACTTTCAGTATCTTGAGGTCATTTTCAGTGTCAACGAGCCATCTTGTTGGTGGTTTTCCTCGGGCAAGGGATCCTTCGGGGTTCTTAAGCGTTGATATTCTAGTGGGGTTGTTTTCCTGGCTTCTGCAGACATTGCCAAGCCTGTTGCTTCTGATAGCCTGGGCTATCTGGGGCTGGTTATACCATCTGATTCAAAATTATATCTGCTTCTCCAGCGTTCCTGTTCCTGTACAGATAGATATAAGAATCTAAAGAATCAAAATTTCGTAAAATGATTTATTTCATAGTATAACCAATTATATAATAAGGAAATTAATAAGATGATAGTCCAATTTCAGTTTGGATGCAAATTGTCATCCGGTATGCTGTAATCTCATGAAATTCCCAAACGGAGAGAGCTGCTGAATTTCTTGATAAATCATTTTCAAATATCGGATAAAATCCTCGGTATTCTAGGAGGATTGCTTTCGAATTATATTAACATCCTCAATGTCCTCTAAGGGAGAGAGACGAAAACAAACCTAGCTAAGGAAGTTTTCAGCAAATATAAAAACAACACGTACTATGTTTTTATAAATCGGTCTTCTATAGATAGGTATAGATGATACACACAGTGACCATTATTATACTATATACTATGAAATAAAATATAAATTATTAAGAAATTACTGAGTGTACAAACTTTATTCAACATGTAAAAGCTACTACAGATATTTGAATTTAGGTCATGACACATTTTATATACCTGCCATCATTAGCTATGATGAGGCTCAGACGAAATTCAAAATTCTGCATGACCAAATAAAATGTCAAAACATCAGTGCTGCCGATGACTTTTTTGAATGGTAGTTTACAGCGCAGAGATGGTTTGAGGATTATTTCTGTATACTTCGTTTTAATGTAGCCCCTCAAAAATGAATCATGTGTGTTTAGATACTGAGAATAAGGTGATCAAGTGAATCCCGTTCCAGTGGCTTCTGAGTACCTCTGAGCTAGAATGAAGTCACCAAAGTGATCCTCCAGGAAATCAAACACTCTCTTGTCCCGAAGGAGTAGAGTTCAGTCTTGCACGAACCCCATCTTGTTGATATCAGAAGCACTTTGGATACTTGGGCTGAAATCACTTTACTAAATATCCATGTATCTCTTAGTAGTCACCGTGGGTCAACGAATATTGCATCAACTATTCCATGACTGGGCATTATGCATCATGCCAGTCAATCATTGAGGGTGGAAGGATTTCTAAATTGTGAAATGCACTTTAACTCAAATTATATACTTAATCCTCCAAATACACCAATCTTACTTATTGATGTACTTATCCTAGTGAAATAAGGCCTCCTCGCTAAACCAATCCACATTCAAACAAATTCCTTCCTGTTAATTTTCACAACAATAGTGGTGGCGAGACACAATCGCTATACCAAGACAAAGGGATTTAATGGCTGATGTCCCGTAAACCCTGGTGTTATGCGATCCGTGCCTAGGGCTAATTGGCACCGCGGTATTGGTGTCTTATCGGAGCCTCTAGCTGCTTGGCGAACTTCTAGATTAATTTGCCTTGCCCAGTAACTCAGGCAATGCTGGGTGGACTTATATTACCTGAGCTTTTTATTTGTTATCTTGTGGCTGAAAAGACACAAGAAGTAACAAACCTTTCTGCATTTGCAGGTGAAGCCTCTAAAGTAGACCTTGCTGAAAAAAACAAGGGAACTCAGAGGCAATCTTGTAAAGGGGCAGCAATGAATCCTTCACTTGAGGTAGAAATGACCTCCAAACCATCTTCTTCTGGTGAAAGTCAGGAAGATATTCCTAGCATGACTGACTTTCTGACCAGATGGGACTGTTTCAGCAAGACATTATCTGCTAGAAATGTCATATGCAAGAGGAAACGGCAGAGCATGTCATTTACGAATGTGAGACTCTTGCCCTCCCTAGATTAACTTCTTTAGGCTTCATCCATACTAGAGAGTTACACCTAGACTCCATTAAAGGGTTATCGGACTTTATTAGTAAAGTGGGTGACTCGAGCAACTGGAACTAGGAAACATTGGGTTTGGAATTAATGGTACAAAATGCTGATAAAAGCAGAGGTGCCCAATGACATACAAACCCAATTTTAAGAAGAAGAAGAAGAATGGCTGATGGGTTTGAATTTTGTATGGGAAGAGATATGCAGGTCTTCAGCAACAATTTATCGCAGGGTCACTCGAATGATTTCCATTTGTTGGGCAGTTCGTCTAATCGATTTCCTTGAACTGGTTTGAAACTCAATGCTTACCCTTTCGATGATTTCAATCATTTTCTCACTTTTTTAACGACCGACATTGTTAACACTTTATCGCGAACCCTACCAGCTTGTCACTCTAACTTGTGAATAAAACGCTTGATTGTTAGTATGCTTTGACCCGTTGTCTTCAGTTTATATTCAATCTCAAACTTTCTTAGAGCCTCACTAGGGCTGTTATATTAGGCCTTGACAAGCGATATGTACTCAGAAACGCTGTATTTTCACATTATCACTTACAAGTAGCCAACAAAACAGGTTGCATGCGCATTCGCAAGCACATACTAACTTCCATAATGCCCTGCGGTTAACCACGAAGTTTGAATTTCCTCACTCAAAGCTTTCCGATGATGGTTTTATCTCATAATAGTTCAATAATTTCCCTCTGTATGAAATTAAAGCAATAAATAAACTAAATAGGCATCACTATTTTATTTAACTCATATTTATTTTGAACAGGTTATTTTATTCTGAGAACAAGATTAGTAATAAATGCAATTATTTCAAAAAGGATAGGGGCTCCCTGATATCCTCCCCTTCCACAATGTGACTCTCCAGCTAAAACACAATTGTCCCTCCCTTCTATTTAGTCTACTATATTTTAAATTACACTGTTGCAGTACCAGCTTTTTCGTATAACTGTTAATTAAAACAAGAAAAATCTGTAATATAGAGTAGATTTTATTTTAATGGGTGCACAATTTTGTCTGCTATATTTAAAAATTCATTTCTCATTCTCAGTGAACATATTTCTGAAAAAAAATATGTAAGTTTGCTTTCTTGAAAGATATTTTAAAATGTAAATCAATTCTCTCTTTTTCCAATAATTTAAATTTTTTTGTTGATCATTATTATATTTAAAGAAATTCTTCATCAATCTCGATAGCTGAAATGCAATCATAGTTGTTGTTGTTGTTGTTGCTTATGACACTTGGACAAGCCAAGCTCGCTATGCCTTTGGCAATGCGAATTAAGTCAATAGAGAGCGCCTTTCATTTGGATCAGAGCACCACGAAGGTGAAAGTACGACTTTGCTTTTTTTAAAGTGCCTCGTAATTTTGAACCACGGTCAGGTGACGAGGCCACACTTGAGCATGCACCCTCCTCTCCACATCCACGGCACACCAGCGGAAGAACTTTGAACGTCACATATTAACGTGGACACGTCCCCAACCCATGGAGTTCCAGCAACCCAGTGAAGGAGAGTACGGCGTGGTCACCCTCCCAACCACTGCCCGCAGCAAATGATGCTTCACTTTGCTGAGCTTACGGGAAGCGGTGTGAAGTAACTGAGCAATCATAGTTGAAATATAAACTTGAAAACAAATTCATTTTTATATTTATGATAAAATGTTCCTATTACT
The DNA here is from genome assembly GCA_037975125.1 of Latrodectus hesperus. NCBI lineage: Eukaryota > Metazoa > Arthropoda > Arachnida > Araneae > Theridiidae > Latrodectus > Latrodectus hesperus. The sequence continues at coordinate 676,804 of JAJQOW010000019.1, read as the reverse complement.
AAATAAAGGTACTACCTATAAAATATAATTCCTTGATATTATAAGACATTTTTCATTTCCCCTCACTTCATACCTAGTTCTAGCTCATGCATAATTTAACTAAGTTGTTCATTCTTCTAATGAACAACTTAGTTAAATTACATTATGCTATTCTTTATTTGCTTCACCTTCTTAGATTCAAATCATATAAATGACTGCAAATAAAACGTAATTCCTTTTTAACGTAATACAACATTCTGGACAAAACTATTTCAAGAAAATAGTTATATCAAATTTACACAAGTAGTTTTATTTATCATCTTTATTCTAACGGACAGTATGTAATTTTTTTTCCTTAAAAGCGATTTTGGAATAATTTTATTTTTTGGATTCTATTCGTTAATCAGATAGAAATCAGGGTTGCAATAAAAGAGAAACGCTTATAAATGGCTTTAAAAATCAAATTAAATTTTATTTAAAAAATTGTTAACATTTATTAAATAATTTTTACCAAAATTAATTTTAAAAAATATATTTGTTATTTCTGTCATTTAAATCTATTTGTAGATTTATAAAGCTAAAAGGTCTTTATTTTTCAACCATGATTATTTTTATGTACAAAAGCAAGACCTATCATGGATTATTATTAACACTCCACACAGGAATATAGAAACTACTAACTTCACTTCTACTCTTGAATGATATTAGACTTCTTTTGGACTTCTCGTTTCTGCATGGATGTCTATAAGATAGCGCAATTTTTAGTTTCCAGTTAGATTCCAGTTAGATTTTAGCAACTTTTTTTCTGTCATCCTTTTCAAATTAAGTGAAGTGCATTATTTATAAAAGTTCTCTTGGAAAGTAAAATGCAGTAGATATCCGGAAATTTTATCCCAGCCTGCAGTAGATGATCATTAAGTTACAATTCTCACCATGGTAGACGTTTTACTGAATCTTTCACTGGGTTATGTAGCAAATCTAGTAAAGCCCCGAAAGATTTGGAAAAATACAGATGACATGTAGGTAACGAACCTGAAATAGAAGGAAAATATGCCTTGAATACTTATTTCATAGATGAGATACTAACGAAGGATTTTACCAAAATATTCAGGACCCGATTACGGTGTCAAATGAAAGTCTTCTGATACCATTTTATTCACTTTACAAAATTGCTCATATGAATTCCCGTTCAGATTATTTCAAGAAATTTTGGTGGCGTTTTTGTGATGCCATAACGTCAATATCTTGTTGGAAAAAATCTGATGTTGCAGAAAAATAGGACAAAGTTTTTCAAGCATTATATTTTGGGAACCATAAATTGTGAGTGATTTTATCAATGATAACAAGAAGAAGTTGATTCTTTTAAATATGTATGCATCGATTACTTATTTTTTTAGCAAATCAGCTAAAAATTAATGAATATTACTCGATTATATATACAGACTGAACCTGTTCCTATCTTAAAACATTTAAAAATTATCAAAACCGAACATATTAAAAGCAATATGGAAATCTAGCTTGTTCAAGTTAGTAACAGTGGTTGATTATAGATATCAAATATTGCATTCTCATTTTACATATAGTTTTTATAACCGTCATATTTAATAATGTACTAAACATCTTGCATAATTTAAAATTTATGAATGATAGAATGCAGCTAACTTTCTTCACTAGGAAGTATATTTCAGAAATTCAGGTATTTAACAAGCACTGTGGTATAGGGAGGAGAAGAGTAATAAGCTTAAACACATCGGTTTTGTCAAGAATTTCTTTGTGGTGACGAGAATGAGATAATGCAGAAATAAAGAACATAAGTTTTTATAAGCAAACGATTTGTTTGCAGTTTTCTCAGTCATAAATTGACTACAAAAACTTCAGATTGAAGCTTTTACACAGGTTAAAAGATTCAGTTCAGTTTCTATCATACAGAAACTCAGGTGTGTGACTCTTTGTTTTCGACTCACTTTCATCTCCCTAGGAAGAGCCTGAAACTCCTACACCGCTGCCCAGGGCCCTGGGTGGCGGACAGAGGAATGCCGTCATCGGATTTCCGTTGTATGGTGGGAAAGAAATAAAATACTTCTGGTACTGGAAACTAAAATACTGTTGGTGTGGACCAACAGGCCAATATTTAAGGGTTCTGGCAACCATTTTCCTATGAGAACTTGAATGAGATAAACAAAGGAAAGGACTGGTAATATACTGTGGTTCCAAAATGCTCTATAGGTTGTTTTACATGGACACGCGAGACGTGTACAAGAAATTCACCGACTACTCAAAATAATTCGTCGAATAAGGAAAACATGCACTATGCAACGGATGTCTGCACATGTAGGAATCGAGGGCAATGAAGTAGCTGGTAAATTGGTTAAACAAGCAAGAGACTTAAACAATAACATTTCCAAAAATCTTGTTATACTCGACGTCTCAAATGACATTACCCATTATCGACTTAAAGAGAAAACCATTAAGGTGAATCAACAAATATGCTAGATTGATTCGAACAGAGAAATCACAAAGACAATTACACGTTTGAGAACAGACCACTTCGGTGGCATGAAAATAAATGTAGACAATACAAGGACATATATAACACGTAGAAGAATTCTCTCCAAGCCTTATTTTTAACTGTCCAGCAATACAAGCATCTCTCCAGAACATCGGTGAATACCCATTTGATGGCGATCTCTACACAGAGAATATAGTGAAGTTGGTGCTAAAGCCATCATAGTCAGTCACAGACCCATTTGACTATTTGACTTCCTGGATACAACACCAACTTTCATCTCACTCACTGCTTGAATGAGACCGATATATATATATATATATATATATATATATATATATATATATATATATATATATATATATATATATATATATATATATATATATAAATACCGAATACGCTTATGCAGTGAAAATAACGGATTTTAGCGCCTGAAATAAATCTTTAAAATCAAAGGTTGATGATATTTGACATTTTTGTTAACTTAACGATATTTAGTGATATTTTTAGAGCCAAGACAAGTTAACATTTTCGAAGTTTCGAGTTGAAAAGAACAATTTTCCATATACTCACTACAAAATATTCGATATATATATATATCGAATATATATATATATATATATATATATATATATATATATATATATATATATATATGTCGAATATTTTTATAGTGAGTATATGGAAAATCGGTTCCTAGGTTCCTATTGTTCTTTTCAACTCGAAACTTCGAAAATGTTAACTTCTGTCTTGGCTCTAAAAATATCGCTAAATATCGTTAAGTTAACAAAAAAAATGTCGCCAAATATCATCAACCTTTTTTTGATTTTAAAGATTTATTTCACAGCGCTAAAAACCGTTATTTTCACTGCATAAGCGTTGATTCGACAGTAATTTCACAAATTAAAGCATAATAACACTCTAGAACAAGTAATGAAACAAAAAGGATATATATTCACACAAATATTTAGATTATTTACATTTTTCGTGGTAAAATTATTCAATATAAATTTATCGGATAAATATTCATTCAAGAATCCTAATTGGAAAACATAAAAATGGATATTTAATGTAATATTTAATATTACAAATCTGTAAAGAGAGCTTAAAATTGATAGTAAATGCCAAATTTAACACTGCATATTATAATCTTAAATTTGATAATTAATGCGATATTTAACAACGTAATGTTGCAATGCTTCCCATAAATTGAATAGAGAAGTAAATTGAATAGCGAAAAAATTGAATATCAGAAAATAAGCGTCTGCTGACTTTGAAATCGTTACTTTGATTTTAAATATTTCACACTAAAAATTTGAATTCTCAGTTGCATGGCAGTGAGCAAAGACATCTCAATTTTACAGCACAACTCATTATTAAAACTTTTTTTTTTTTTCCAATATTGGAAAAGTGTTTTTAAAAGTGAGAAAATGTTCCATCATTAAATTCCTAAATTCAGCTCATTGTGAAATGATTCCAATTCAATGTGATTAATCATTTTCATAATCTGTAATTTAAAATTTTAATTATTGGATGTATTGAAATATGCTGCGATTTTATCCTATCGTATTTAATATGAGAGAAAAAGCTTATAAAAAATTCTAGAATATTAGTAATTTACAGAATTATCTGGAAAAAAAAAGAAATGGCTATAAAAACATTTATAATCTTAATGATGTGAGACTCATGAAAAACAATGTATAAAATAAAAATATTAAAAACTTAAAAAATCTATACAAAAAGTATAAAACTATTCAAACAAAAAATAACTCAGCTCTCCTATTTTCTGAATTAATTCGAATGAGTGACTCATAAATACTTCACAAGCTTTCATAACGGTACCTTTGTTTAATACAAAAGTATGATAAATTATTATGGCTAGCAATAAACTCTACGAACAATCACGCGTTTCTAAGATTCCCAATAATACATGAAAGAGGAAGCCATTTCATTTTGAAGCTCTTTTTTAGTATTCTGTTGCTTTTTCCATTAGTCCAAATATCTATTTCCCCAATGAAAATAATAGCAATTATTGGTAATTAATAATTATTGGCGAACCAATAATTAGGAGATAATTTGCCACAAAGACATCTTATAGAGTTAAATGGCAGTCTTCAGTTTCTTTGTCTCCCATTTAGGAAAAGCACAATAGCTTCTTTTCCTTTCTTTTTTTTTATCAATATTGGAAAATATTATTTATATTATCACGGAATCTTCAGGAAAGTGTTTTCGTCAAAATTGCTTTATACCACATTAGCAATATTTTATGAAACCTGGACAGATTCTGCATTCAGATAATTCATCTGGTGCTCACTGGGAATGGTTTATGCTGATAGGCAGATTAAAATTAGGTTTAGTTGTGAAAATGCTCTATATTATGTGGCGAGGTTTTTATTATTTCCTCATCATCTGTTGAGACAGCTAGAGAAATAACCATTCTCTTGTTTACATTCGGGGAATTAAACTTTAAGTATTAGAAGCTTCTGCATTAAATCCCATATCTATACCACTTTTTTTATTTATTTTTTATTATTATTATTTATTTTGGAACGAAATTGCTAAATTTTCAGTCACATCAGTGATTTGTTTCTTTGGAAAATTTTTACTGAGTCTTGAACTTGAGCTACTTTATTGGTTTGTTAGTTTGATGAATTTTTTCAATTATTTGAAGTTTCGTATCTTAATTTAGTATTTCGTTACAATTCTTTGTTCTGTGCGAGTCACATTTCGAAGTGTTTCGAAAAATTTTAATTAAAACGTAAAAATTCAAGATTTTTGATGCAAAATAATAGACGGACAATTAAAAGGTTTTGCACAATCATTTCAAATAATGGAAAACATGAAACACCATTTCTGTTGAAATTCTTTTTTTATTTATTATTTTTTATTTTCACATTTTATTCTTTTGAGTTTAGAATTTTGTCAAAACTTCGCTTAATGTTAAGATTTTAAATAGGTACGATTATTTTCAATGATGTCAAATTTTTATTTCATTTTAAAATCATTAAAAGATTATAGCAATTTTCTTAATATCTTTACATTATTAAAGGAAAAAATAATGCAGATACATTATGATTAGAAAAAATTTCCTTCATGTATACATTCGTCTCCATGTATGTCTGTTAAGATAAAGGTGCTTTGGCACAGCGAATGCCCCAGCAGCTGGCAGCGGTTTGAAAGAACTTGAAGATCTGCCATGGAGGACTTTTCATAAAGTGCAGGCCATATTCATGTGTTATAAGGTAAAATTCCTTAGCATTGGCACTGGCAGATACGCATGCTAATAGAGGAAGCGCAACATCCATTTCCTGTTAATTAATAGTTGCTGGGGGTTGTATCGGGGAACTTTCACTGCAAAGAGCGCTATCTTACCATTAATCGAAAGAGAGCTTCTGGGGTGAGTACTTTGCAGTTTTCCTGTATCTTTTTATTCCAATATGTAAATAGGTCTCATTGCCTATGAAAATTTCAGCTATAATGTAATATGAGGGAGATGCCGAAATGGTGTCGATGGTATGGCGAATTACTACATGACGTCAAAAGAAAAACAGGGCACACTCTTAAATATAAGCCCCCATGCTCATGTAAGGCTTGACTTTGGTGTTCTAAAGAGAGCTATTATTCCCCTGTCAAGCTATATAATTCCCTTTCAAGTAATGGTAATCGAAACAATTAATCTTTATTTTTAAAATTTAAAATTATGGTATCATGGCTAAAAAACTGTCCTCATAAAAAAATAAAATAAAAAAATATATAATGAAAAAAATTAATTAATTAAAAAAAATAAAGAAATAAATAAAAACGTATTTCAGAGAAGAAAAAAAACTATTTAATTCAAAAATAAGTGAATTAAGTTTTGGAACCTGAAAAAAATTGCGCCATTCCTAAATTAAGAAATATATGAAATATACCTGTTTTGAGGCAAATAATAACAATTTTAAAGAGATTACATTAGGCAGAGAAAACATTTTTCATTTAAAAAAAATTTAATCATTTTCTTATTCTCTTTGAGTGATTTTAGTTCATAATTTGTTTACCATTTAAATATTAAATATAAATTATATTAATAATAAATTTCATTATGTTAAAAAATATTAAATTTTTTAAATTTGATTAATTTTCATTATATATATATATATATATATATATATATATATATATATATATATATATATATATATATATATATATATATATATATATATATATATATATATATATATATATTGTATAAAAATATCCTTAAATTCCTGAAAATTAGAAATAATAAATGAATATTTTAAAGATATATATTTTTTAACACTAATTGCATTCAATAATTAAAACATTTTGAATTATGTATTTTTTACATGTTAATAGTTATGAATTATTTTATGCGTTAATATTAAAAGTAACTTTTATTGAACACACATAAGAAAAATATATTTAATTTCTTTAAGCATTCATTTATGTTAAATATTATTCTTGAAGTATTTATTTACGTTTTCAAATTAAAAAGAAAAATGTTTTGGTTTAAATTTGAAAATTTTTATTTCCCATGATAGCGAATGTATTAATTATACATTAATTCTACTATAGATGGCAGCACTAATCCATTAAAATTATTTGACATATTTTGAAAGGATTTTCTTACAAGATATATGTAATTTCATTAAATAAATGTAAGTAATGAATTTTTAATAAATTGAATTATATTCAATCGAATTCTTCCTCAGTTTCATTTATTCAAATATCGATTTATAGCTATGAATTTTAAATCAAATAAAAGTACTAACTATTCTAAGATAAACGATTTCACGAATTCAAACAATAATTCAGATTTTTGTAAGAGAATGCAATTGTAGATGGCAGCACTAATATACTAAAAATATTTTAGAGTTTTATAGGATTTCTGAGACGTTGGTAATTTTATATATATATATATATATATTGCTATATAGGTATTTGAAATTCCTTGCTAAATATTTTTATTAAAAATCAGATTTTTTTGTGTGAAAATGTGTAAGCATAATTGGATCTGCTTATTTCTACGACCAGTTTTTCAAATTTAATTCTCAAAAATGCCATATTATGTTTTTAACTGTTCATACTAATAACAATTATATATATCCAGATAAAATATATTTTAATAAAGAATTCTTTCATTAAATTTTATTGTAAAATACTTCCCACTTTTATACATCAATTTCAATATGAAAAGTAAAAATGTCTATTTTCCCAACGTAAAGCTGCATGAGCATTGTGACTGTTACAAAAATACAAATATTAGTTACATATTCATAAATGTCGCATTTGCAAATACAAACATGATTCTTAGACGCTAAAAATTTTCTATTAATACGTATTTGTAAGAGAATTTTTGATGATGAGAAAAGTAATTAAAATAAGGTTAAAATATACTGTAATATTTATGAAATGAAACTACAGTGAAAGACGTGTTCATTACACATTCTGTTAATTAGAATTAAGTCAGTCACCTGCATTTTCTACAATCATATATATTTTCATATATACTCAGATAAAAATACATGATTTTTACTTCACAGGAGAGATAAACTGAAAGTTCATCTGTTTAGGGGTAGACATATTGACACAACTGTTCTAAGGCATTTTGAACATTCACCACAAGTGATTTTCCGGGAGGACTTTTCATTGACAATGGGTTGCATTCGCATTGCACGAAAGAGGAAAGCCTGGAAACTCCCAAGTACTCACTTCGATCGAGGTAAATGCAGGAAGCATATATACAACATTCTCTGACTATATATTCAATCCTATGAAAATTATCCTGCGAAGGACATATACAACATTCTATGACTATATACATACAATCCTATGAATACTATCTTATGAAGCACGTATACAACATTCCTTGATTTTGTATACACTCCTATGAATATCATCCTATGAAGGACATATACAACATTATATGACTATATATACAATTCTATGATGTCATCCTATAAAGGACATGTGCAACATTCTATGACTATATATACAATTCTATGAATGTCATCCTATGAAGGACATGTACAACATTCTATGACTATATATACAATCCCATGAATGTCATTCTATGAAGGACATATACAACATTCTATGACTATACATACAATCCCATGAATGTCATCCTATGATGGATATATACAATATCCTATGTTTTACAGTGATTAAAATAGAGCCTAGGAGCATCCATTTTGAAGAGTGGGTTCTTGCGAGTCCTAGAATGATTGTTTTATAAGTAGGATTGATAACAGAATGTTTGGTTAATAGATAATAACTGTTTGTTTCTAATTAGCCTCAATGTTATTAATATATAAATGAAAGTTCTAACAGCAACAATAAGCATTTATTTTTAACAGAGCATCGTTGATTCGCGTACATTACAAACATCGCTTGTTCCATCTTGTTGCCAACTTTTGTTTTCACAAATAAACATAAACGATTACAATTAATTCATTGATACAGAGTGAATCTGTCATAAACATATAAAGGTACTATTACATAACAATATGATAGTAGAAATTTTATATTTTGAGTGTTATGTAATATTTCTACGATCTGGAATCTAAAATAATTCCTGTTCTTTTATATGATGAAGCAAGTGTTAATCTATCACATTTTTCGATGGACTTTCCTTTACTTTAATCTTATATAATTGGTAAATTATAGTCAAATACTAATTTTTACCACCAATGAATAATTGTTGAGAAAATATCTTTTAACGTTTGGTTATTGACATTTTCGAGAAAATAAAACATTGGCAAAAGTTGCGTATTATTTGATTAATAAAATTCCCCTCCTTGGAAACCACTTACCAAGGATGGAAACTATATCACGTTTATGTGAAGAATATGATAGCATGTTTTGTTCAAAAAATTGTTCTTCCAAAGTATGGTACATTTTAAAGCAGTTGCATTGCAATAAAAGTAAAACTGCTGATAAATATTGTGCATGAGATAGAAAGAGAGAGATTTTTTTATAGAAAAATTATTAGTGATTACCCATCAGAAAATATATTTTTAAACAAAGTTTCGTTTTCAAAAAAGGGAGGGAACAACGCTCAAACATCTATTATAAAATATCTGCTAAAACATGTTTAAAAGGTTTTTGAAAACAATGTGTGCCGCAAGTCTTGTCATGAAAGTTGCATACATAAACAAATCTCTCTCTGAAATAGCTTCTTTATTTTAAAATACGAGAGGAACAATCGAATATATGATTGGAACCAGACAAAATGTTTATGGAAATCTTATTATTACGCATGGAAAATGAGAAAGAAAATCTATATAAGTGAGCCCAATAAGACTTAAGCTTTACATTTTTTTAAAATATTGGAGGAAAAAAGGGGTTTTTCTCTTAAATTAATTTTTACAAAAAAAAACAAATTTTACATTCTTGAGGGGGGGGAACAAGGTGCAAAATTACAGATGAAATATACACCTAAAGATCTATAAACATGGTTTGATGTCATGATATGATATTGGAATAAGTATTACAAGAGTTATATTGGAATTTAAGCCGACCGATGGCTCAGTGGTTAGCGTTCCTGACTCCTGAGCTGTGGGTCTCGGGTTCGAACCCCGGTTCATTCATGGATGTTACTTTCTTTCTCTGTTCTTTCTTCTGAGATGATGTATGAATACGGCCCACCCTATGTACGGGTTTGTGGTGGTATGGCGCGGGCAATGCTACTTCCCTCCGTGACTTATGCACACGTGGCCGCTGGGTAACGACAAATGAGTATCAGTTTCTGGGCTTGTTGTGGCATAGGGTTTGTCACCCAAGTGCCCGCCGTTGGGTAAAAAATATTGGAATTTATAGAAGCATTCGGATAACATTTCAAGTTTTAATGGGTATGAAGGAAAGTTTTTAAATGCTTTTAGTACTTGATATTGCTTAAAGTGACATTATATTTGAGTATTTATAGCAACCTTTTTCATCGATAGCGATATCAAGGCAAAAATAACGAATGTCACAATGCAATTTTTAAACAAGAATATCAAAAAATATAATGGAATTTCTTGAAGAAATGAGAGGAACTTAAGTTTGAAGTGACTTTAACGGAATCACAATAATGCTGCTTGTTAGGTTTGTTTGAACAATAGAACTTTTCATAAATTATAAGATCATGCGGAAGTAAACCAGCTACAGTCAACCCTCCTATAACGTGGTGAGTGCGTACCGCGTTATATGGAATCCACGCTATAAGAAACTCGGATTTAACCGTACAAACCAGGCTAATTCGTAGCGCGTTCTATGGAAATCGTGCTATAAGAAACTCAGAATTAGTACAAATCGCATCATTCGTACCGCGTTATATGGAGACCAATCAATACAAAAGACAAAATAAATTATAAATTATTTTCATTCAATTGGATAACATATAAGAAAATGATAAAAAATGAAACAAAAACTAAACTAAAAAACTGTTTTCCAACAAAAAATCAGAAAAACTTTTGTAAAATTATGTAATCTTTCAACATTCATCCTCGCTGTCAGATATGAGTCGCCTTCTTTTAATGGGCAAAATGTCTTCCTCACTTGGTTCATCTTCACATAGGTTTTCGATTGTAGCTTTTTTTTTCAACTCCACTACCTCTTTATAGGGAGCTAAGCAATATCTTAACTCTCTTTTAAACTTTGCACTGAGAACCGTTGAATGATCAGTTTGAATGAAATGAAGTTCTAATTCTTTAGCCAAATTTAGCCCTTTTTTCACATCTTGTAAATCGAGATTTGGCACCCATTCGTTTTTCTTATTTTCGTTTACCAATGCATTTGAGATGGGTGCATCAATTCATTCCATCAGTTCTTCCTCATCTAAAGTTTCTTCCCCGAGTACTAGTTTTCTTACATCCTGATGAGTTACTGCAAATTCTTCATTGTTTAAACGAGGAGCAACGTTTACTTTTTCTGTAACTGGGGGGTGAAATTGTAGAATCATCTTGTTTTGCTCGAACCATTCGAGATAAAAGAGGTTTCCAACACGCATTAAGCGTTGATGGTTTAATTTCCGCTCAAGACAATTTTTTTTATTTAATTTTTATTTTACTGTCTTTTTTACAATTACAGCATTGTGTAATGTTGTCCAATTATAAACCACAAACTAAGCAGCAAAAAGCTAAACGAATGGACGGTGCAGACAAAATTTTAAAAAGAATTGGTCACCAACGAGACGTACTGTGAAAGAGCTCTGAGACGACTGAAAACGGTGCCGTAAACGGCTAAGAGATAATCTTGAATGTTTATATAAACATATCCAGTTAAAACCATTCATTGGGTGCACGGAAAGAACTGATGGGACGTTGCTGAATGGAAACCCGTGCTGTAAGAGTACCGCGTTATAGGAGGGCTATCGCAATTTCAGCTCCGCGTTCTGAGAGTACAGCGTATATATTTCCATCAATATAACAATCCATCAAAACGAAATGAATTATATAATTTTTGTATAAATTATTTAGTTTCCAGATTTTAATTATGTATTGCATTTACAGAAATTAATTAACTAAAAAAATTAAAAGAATCATCACATTTTTAAAAATATTCAGCTACACAAACAATTGCCATGATTTTTTCTACAAACATACTTTATAAAAATAATTATGGAATCAACAACAAAAAATTCCAAAAATTTTCCCCTTCTACTCTATGAAAACAGGGCGCTCCGTGGCTGAGTGGTCAAAGGCTTCACTGCTAATAGCTTGAGAGCGTAGGAGTGTGGGTTCGATTTCCACCGTGGCCCTGGGTATTTTCTTCGTTATTCTTCTGTGGTTGTACATCTGTCATTGTGCTATTTGTCTTAATATCGACGAAGACTTACAAGCGGATCTCAAGAATCAAGCATACAAGTCTGAATTCATGTAATGTAATAAATAAACCTATGAAAACACTGGCCTTTGGTTCAACAGTTCTTGAGTTCATTTCTCACCTACAGCTTCTGTGTTTGCAGTCCTTCGAAATCAGCTTTAAAATTTTAAGTTCCTGTCTAATTAGACTTCTGAATCAAAAAATCTTCTTTGGGTGACAAATAAAAGGAACTGAACTTATGCTGCGAAAATTCATTTGCAAAAAAATATAAATAAATAAATAAAAAAAAAACAATAGACATATAAAAACTTGTAAATAATTTTTTTTCTATTTTTAGCATTGAAACAGTTGATTTTTAAATACTATTTATTTAAGCCTAATTTGTTTTTATCTTAAATGCGTCGATTAAATAATTTGTAATAGTCAAAATGTTGTCACAATAATGGCAAAAATGTAGCTTATATCAAAAGAAAAAATGTGCTGTGGTTATATAAATGGTCTTAAAACACGCAACTTAATCTATTATTCCTCTTCACAAACAATTTAAATGAATTCTGTGTGTAAAATTTTTCAAGACTTTTATCATAATTAAAAAGATAAAAAAATTATTTGACCTTGATAGAAACACATGCCATATTTTTTCCGAATCTCTTTTATCATTGTGGTAGATCCTATTAAAATTTCTGGAATTTTCCCAATGTTTACTATTTTTCCATTTTCCGCAGACGTCCGATAAAACAAGAAAAGGGAATTTTATAGCGATGGCAACTTCCCTTATTATATGGCCGTGATCCAAGTATTTTGCCATTTTGGCGAAAACAGCCAGTCCTGTTTACTGCAAATCGGCTTGACCCAATTTGTGGAGAGTTTTGCAACAAAAAGTGCTTCCATCCTCATTTAAGAAGAAAATTATAGACAAATAAAGGAAAACTGAGCCTACCCCCAGTATTATTCAGGGATGGTAATATTTTGCGAATAAAAGCAGAATAAATGTATAAAATATCGTTTATATTACTAGGGAAGCAGCCAAAGCGTATTTTTAATAGATATTTAAATAAAGATAGAAGATTTCCATTGCTTCATTACTTGTACACGAGACAGTTTATGATAGGAGTACTGCTTTTAAAATGAACTTTACCTTTGTTTTAGCTTAACACAACGAAATTAGTTTCCTTACGAAGGACAAAGATTCATTAATTTTCTAAGCTAAGTAAATTATATGCAAGTTAAGGGACTGATAACAAATTTATGACTGCAAGCAGGGACTGATTACAAATTTATGAGTGTAATCTTTACATTCTTGAAAAACTATTTTCTATTATGTAAGAATTCAAGATAGAAATTAATTAAATGACTTGATTCATATATATATACACAGATAATAAGAAGATCTATACAAATAAAAACTAACACTCACATTGTTATCTTTACCTAGGGGACCTTAACAATGGGTGTGGTAGCAGCATATGAGCAATTGTTCAAAATAACAATTTTTGATGCATATATTTTGCGGATGGCAAATTTGAATTCACGAGCCTATGAATCTAGATAAAGATTTGAGATATGAAATCGCTTTCATATCTCACACACACACAAATCCTTAAATTTCAATTATAAAAATTAAAAATGGAATTTAATTGAAATTTTGAATTCCAAAATTTAAAAAAAAAATTTTCCTTCAAAAAATTTCACCAAAATTTTTATTATTACCAATAAAAAGGATTCATTTTGAAAAAAGCACTTAATTAATGAAAAAGCACTTAACCTTTTAATTAATGAAATTTTTGTCATAAATTGAATAATAAGCTCATTATAGTTTTATTTGTAGCTCGTTTTAACCAATGCTGATATATTACGCACAGAATGACTTCATTGCATTATGTCATATTATCTATAGACCTTTATTGTAAGTTTAATAAATGTTTGTTATAGTAATCAATACCTATTTTTTAACTATTGTTTAAATCAATTTTATCACTTTATTGAAGGGTGAAAATATTTAGATGATGAAAGCGAAACGTCTCCCACTAACGATGTTTGTCTAAAAATAAGTAGTTTCTTCTTTTCATAAGTTTTATCTTCCTCATCTCTTGTATATCATTCATTTTATTTATCAAAGGAATTGATTTTTTTTATAATATATCATTGTCGGTTTAAAAAAAAAAATAAAATCACAATGTTCGAGGAGAAAAACTTTTGTCCACAATTGTGTGCGTGTATTGTTCACGAAGAAAAAAAAATTGCAGTACTGTTTTTATTTATCAGATGGCGGTAATGTTTTGATGCAGGGTGGCTTACGATCCCCTAAAATGATAAGTTTCACGTGATTCAGAAAGCCATTTTTTTCTTCCTTAATAGGCAATGTAAGGGACTTCACAGGGAGAACCATTTTAGCAGGATTGTCACAAAAAAAGATTACTTCTAATAAAGGAAAACTCAATCTTCATAGAACATCAAGAACATTTTATAAATATATTCTCCAAATCACACGCCCTTTTAATTCCGCATCTAAAAATAAAAATAAAATGATATGAGGAAGAATAGTTAAAGAATGGCAACTTACACAAAGGTAAAAAAAAAAAATGCTAAAAATCTGAATACGCGCGCATAATAGAAATTAAAATAAATTTACGATTAAAAAATTACTTATAAATGATAAAAGCGTGTAAATAATAAACTTACAATTAAACACACAATACACGTATATATATACATATATATATATATAGAATATATATATATATATATATATATATATATATATATATATATATATATATATATATATATATATATATATACATATATATTCTATAGTAAACATGTACTCCAATTATAATGGTTTTATGGAATCTCTGGTCTCATTTGTTATTCGTAAAAAGCAATGAACAGGTAAATTTTAAAGAGTTTTGTGAGTAAACGAATGCAAAAAAAATTTATACTTAATTTATAGAATTTTGTAAATTATTGGCGTTTTTCGCGGAAGCCGTTAGGTGTCGTGGTAGAACTTCGTGTTCCAAAGGCACAGAGGTCCGAAGTTCGATCCTCTTGCTAGGGTAGGTCAATTCAGCCTTTCACTCCACCAGCGGCCGCCCAACTTGTCTAGTGGTCAGCGTGCCTGACTGCGGATAGGGAGATCTTGGGTTCGAATCCCGGTTCGGGCATGGATGTACTTTCTCTCTATATCTATCCTGTCTTGGTCCTTTCCTTGTATGAATGGGTTATGAATGGTTGTCTACCCTATAAATGGGTACCTATGGCGTGTTTGTTCTGAGGAAGTCGGATTCCTCATCTCTCAAATATGGTTCAGTTGGAAAAGTGGAGCAGCGCACTCCATAGTGCCAGCCTAGTTGGGACACGACAACAACAACTCCATCAGCGGCTCAACAAACTGAGTACCAAGCATGTTTTAGAACTAAACACAGGTATAAATTATATAAGGTATAATTGAGTATAAATTTTTTTGCATTCGTTTACTCACAAAACTCTTTAAAATTTACCTGTTCATTGCTTTTTACGAATAACAAATGAGACCAGAGATTCCATAAAACCATTATAATTGGAGTACATGTTTACTATAGAATATATATATATATATATATATATATATATATATATATATTCTATAGTAAACATGTACTCCACTTTAGGCTGACCACTAAACCGGGACATGCTTAGCACCCCAGAACCCTTGATCATGAAAAGTGATATGGGTTCTGACAGTCTTGGCCCCTATATGGGCTTTCGTGGTATTAAATTTAGACTATTAGTTTTTTTTTATTTTATTTATTTATTTATTTTATTTTTTTTAAGTTTCAAAAAGGTTTCTTTTTTATAAATCAGTATTTCTAATAATAGTAAAAGAAGCTTTTTTTATTTTCTGAGGGAACTTACCTTTTTTTGTGTTTGGATATAATATATCCGATTACATTTTTGGCATTAACAAAATGTGCCTACAGTAAATAAAAGTCTTTCTCTTTAAATGAATTACAGGTTTTTAAGTAAGATTTATTGCAAAAAAAATAGCTACATTGCATTTGATTTTTAAAGAGAAAAGTGAAAAATTCCAATTTTAACAAACTGTTTACAGAACAAATAAATTGTGTAAAGTGGAATTATCTGTATTTTTATAGAATCATATCAATTAAAATTTATATGTCATTGTATATTCTATTTTATTATAGGATCGAATAAGCAAGTGTCTAGCATACAAAAAATTCGGCATTGACTTATTTTTCTGCGTTACTCAACTACTAATCTACCTGGCGTCATTTTTAAACAAAAAATTTAAGATGTCATTATTTTGGGTTATTTTATGAAGAAAATACAACGGATGAGAAAAGTCAAATAAATTCATAAAAGATAGAAATCATTTGCAATAAATCATTATTTTTTGAACCTCAACAAATCTTGAACCCTTGTTGATAACTTTATTTTTCACAGATAAATTCTGCAATTATTGCATTGTTATTATTGTATAGTTTATTTATTAAATAGAATAGAAAATAATAGAATAATATTTAAAACGGCAATCAGTTCAAAATATTTCAAAATGTCACAATCCTAAGCAGTAGTTATTAAAATGTTTTGATTGCATTAAAGTATTTACTTATTAAGATTTCTTTCAGTAATTCATTAAAAACAAAAAATGCGGAAAATTTGCATTTCAATATATTGGTTACGAAATAAACTGCCGAAACATGTTTTAAAAACTATTTTCATTTTTCCATAAAATGAAATAATTCTACGAAGAAAATAAACAAATAAGTATTATTTTGACTATTCAAGTAGTTGATAGTAAGTTTGCAAAATCAGATTTTACAAATATCATTTGATTGAATTCAATAACTTAATTACCATTTGGAGACAAAGAATATAAAAAATAAATCAAATCCTTTCCCAACTTTTGTATTTGGAGTTTTCAAATTTTGAGATAAGTGTTGCCAAAACTGTTGAGCTGATATATAAAAAAAAAATTAAATACTATTTAATAACATTAGACAAATTTTAAATTCTTGGGTTATTTTGTTCATTTATTGAAACTTTAATAGGATAATTTTTTCACAACGATATTTTGACACATATTCTAAAAATTAATAAATTGATGTGATTATCATTATTGTAGGAAGTGTCATTTAAAGTTGAAAAGAAGAAAGAAATGAATTTTCTTTAGAAAAAGTTGAGTTTGAACATCACTTTCTCAAAAGTAAGTTTTTTCTAATATTTATGAACTATATATATATATAAATATATATATGTAGGAAATATATATATATATATATATATATATATATATATATATATATATATATATATATATATATATATATATATATATAATATATATATATATATATATATATATATATATATATATATATATATATATATATATATATATATATATATATATATATATATATATATGTATATATATATATATATATATATTATTGTTGCTTGAAAATATGGATAATTTGTGCTGCTGTAACCAAATGAAAATATTGTTATACTTTTTTTGAAATGCAAATAGAGCTAGTAAATACATTTGCGATTTTTATAATTTTTGTACCCATAGAACTAACATATTTCCATCAATTATGGATAAAAATTGGTAATTAAAAGAAATTACAAAATAAAGGATTAAATAAATAGACATCGGGGATTTGAATAGCATATTTATCGAATTTCATCTATCCAAATTGATACTCAGTGTTCATGTACATCTTAAAACAGTACATACACAGTTTTATTAAAATTATTTTTACAGAAATATAAATAACTTAAAATATAAAAAACTTAAAATTTTTCTGCAATCTAAAAAGACTGAATTACATAATTTGGGTGAAACATCCCTGAAATTTAAAAAAACTTGTTTCAAATCACATTAAAAATGGATTAATGTCATAAAATTGAAGATGCGATACCCGTAACAGGCAATTGTACTATTGATAACATAAAATATTTAAAAGACAAGTTCTTTTAGAATAATAATTATAATAGGCTCGTTTGTTGAAAAGATAAAACATTCTTATGAATTAAAAAAAGGCTGGAACAAGCATCTTTCCAAACGATTCAATTAAAACTGACTTTGAATGCCAAATAAGTCATAAAATGAGTCAACGCCGTAAAATTGGAAGGAAGGAAATATATTAAAAAAGAAGGACATCATGCGAAGTTTTTTTCTTCCTCCCTTTAACCTTCCGAAAAGTAACATCGATGCTCAATTGATATTCTCTTCCGCATTTTTTTATTCGTCTATTTATTCGCTTTAATCTGAAATTGTTTGTAAATGCCAACCGTTTGGAAAATTGGAAAATAAAATAGGAAAATTATGATCATTCAAGTTCGGCTTTATGTTTGCTTTAGAACAGTTAAGTGTTACAAACGAAAATCCAATTTCATGTTAGGCTTAACAACTGTACGAAAATTTGCTTTCCTTAAAGAATTGCACAAATAGAAAACATTGGATTGTTTAATAAAATAAATTGCAAGATGTGATATTTAATTAAGCTCTCTATTCCAATTCGTTTCAAATCTTAAAATGGTGCAATTATATTGCGAAATTTTTCATTCATAAGTTGCAGAAAATCTTAATGATTATAATTAATTTATATAGAATACATGAGAAATGCACACAACTAAATAATAATTACTTAAATTTAAATAATTAATTTTAATATTTAAACATAAATATAAAAAAATTTATTTATAATATACAAAAATTTTTTAAAAAGAAGGCAATATTTGGAATAAAATAAATTTGATAATATTTAATAAGATATTTTTGATAATAAGATAATATTTAATGAAGCTCTCTCGATTTTAATTCGTTTTAAGTCTTAAAATGACGAGAGAGCGTAAGAGTGTGGGTTCGATTCCCACCGTGGCCCTGGATGTTTTCTTGGTTATCCTACTGTGGTTGTACATCTGTCATTGTGCTATTTGTCCTATTATCGACGAAGACTTACAAGCGGATCTCAAGAATCAAGCATACAAGTCTGAATATATGTAATGTAATAAATAAAAAAAGTTTAAAATGACGCAATTATTTTATAAATTTTCTGTTTTATAAGAGTTGCATAAAATCTTCGTGATTACAATTAATTTAAATAGAACATGAGAAATTCACAAAAGTAAGTTATAATTACAAATCTATTTAATTCATTTCAATAATTTAACACAAATATAACAATATTTATTTATAATAAACAAATTTTGGATAAATAAGTACTATTTTAGAACAGCAAAGTTGTTAACAATGAAATGAATTGAATGTACATAGTAATGTACAATGCCATTAATATAAGGTAATGTACATTACTTTGAATGGATATACAATCATTTCAAAATTATTAAAAAAACTATTATCAGGTTCGTTTTGGATCATTTTTAATTATCATGCTGATATCCACATTTTTCTCAAAATAAGTGTGAATGTTTTAAAAATAAAAGATGATGAAATAAAAATGAAGATGAGGAACTTGATTATGATATTGATTATAATAATGATAGGTGCTGAAGATGTTGACGCGGCTTTTGATAATGATAAATACTAGACGACAAGATCCTGTCAATTATATCTTGTTGACTTGTCAGTTTCGATTTTAATTAATGACCAACCGTTCTATAGATCAAATGAGTATAATTTTGGTGTTCAATTTAGTCATGCCTATTTGGAACTATTTTTGGAAGCAAAGGACAATTTTTTTTTATCCTTTTCCAAAATCTGTAAATAAGATGAAATAAAAAGGACTTCATATATGGACTTTGATACATGGATTTCATGTATGGACTTTGGTTCTGTATATATAAACAGAATCATACCATAGATACATCACTTTTTAATGGAGGGTCATTGATGAAGTATCAAATTATTTTATCAAAGAGCCAAAATCTAATATGTATTGTAATTGAGATTAAATATTTTCTAATTTTAAGTACAATTTATTACATTTTTTACAAAGTTAACTCTACTATGCTTCTTGTTTCATAAGAATAATTTGCAGTAATTCAATTTTGCTTTAAGTTTCGAATTTTATAATAAATTATTAGAAATTTTTGTTTTCTTTGCATATCAGCGTCAGAAAAGAAACCCAGTATAACATTCAGATTAATTTAGCAAAACCAGTTGGGATCAGATTAATATGCTTATAAACAGAATTAATTTTGTGAGCGGAAAAATCATAATTGTTAATTTATATGTAATACTTTCAAAAAATTTTTTTGAGTTTTACTAGTAGATTTTTCTCAATATGAATGATATATATGTATTTAAACACACTTGTTGACCAAATAAAAGGAAACTTTTATTAGTTGCATAGAATATAAGAATATAAATAGTAAGAGTGTATAAAATAATGTATAAATACATAGTTAAAGGAAATTATCAATACTTTCACTGCAAATAGAATATAAGTATTTTTGAAGAAACAAACGATGATTTTTGGAATATCAAGCTCATAATAAGACAAGCTATCAATCTTATCGTTTTATTGATAAGTGAGTGTCCTTTATGCACTTATTTGTAGAGCAAATAATAGTAATTCTTATCACATTCAATTTAAAAATTTAGTTTTAAGAACATATATAAAGCTTTTGAGTATTGATGTCATCATTTCTAATTTCACATGAAGTCCCATTATTTTGAATTTAAGGTTAAATCAATTAACTCATTTAGTACCAGCTTAGTTAAGTTCATTCGAAATGGAAAAGAGCTAACCAATTTTAAGGGAAAAAAAGAGAGTCAATTTTGTTACATTAAGTTTTCTCTTTCCTATCAAAACACTTAATTTTTTTTCTTTACTTAAAACTTACTTTCACTTTTTTATATAAATAGTTGCGGACGATACGAAACTTTCAACCGTCTGCAACTAGATGTTCTTTTCCAATATATTTTTCTCAATTATCAGAACCCAGACATAAAGACGGGAAACTTTCGATTTTCGACATTATTTCGGTCGTTTATTGCCTAAGGTTAGATATTTGTTTCCTCTATAGTTCTTTATATCATTATGTTGTTGGAGCAGAACAGTAGAAAGGGATAATTAGAAGAATAGCAATTATTGATCATAACTAATAGAGAAAAATCGAGTGACAAAAACAATCGCTAAAAAATTACAAGGAAAATTTATTCCACAATAAGTCATTTTTAATAAAAATGACCTTTTTTTAAAATATTATTTGCAAAAAATCTCCTTTCACAGTAGAGAATATTAAATTAAGGTTTTGCATCGATATGTTTAAACTAGCAAATGAATTTTATCTGATTCTTTAAAAAAATATTACACTCTAAAAATAATTTTTTTCATTTAAAAGATTGTCATTAATACTTATACTTCTTTACAAAAAATGCTATATATATATATATATATATATATATATATATATATATATATATATATATATATATATATATATATGAAGCCCGGTGGCTTAGTGGCAGCGTTTCACGCTCCCATGACACAGGTCCGAGGTTCGATCCTCGTGCTGGGCAAGGTTGCTCAGCCTTTCATCCCTTCAGTGGGTCGATTAACTGAGTACCAAGCATGTCTTACTTTAGGCTGACCACCTAACTGGGAAATATGCTTCGCACCCCAGGGCCCTCGGTCATGAAAACAGTTATGGAATCTGTAGGCCTTGGCCCACATGGGCTGTCGTGCCATGGAGTTTGTGTATGTATATCTATATATAGCAAGCTTAGAAGTATCATAAGCGAAAATTGAAAAGATACAAGAATAGATATAAAAAGTATAAGAATAGAGATAAATTTTATTTATCTCTATTCTTATACTTTTTATATCTATTCTTGTATCTTTTCAATTTATCCACTTATGTTTAGCAATACATTCAGTGCAAAAGCAGCTAAAATAGAATTACTAAAATTTCTAGTATTTGATTATTATTCTCAATTTGATTTTTGACTCTAATTTTATAAATATATTATTATTCTCCATTTGGTATTTAATTAATATTCTCCATCTAATATTTAATTTTATAAAAATGTACAATTAATTAAAAATTTATATATATATACACTAATTTCTTATTTTTTGGTAATTAATTCTAGAAAAAAAATTTACATTAATCCAAATATTTACATTACTGCAAGAATCAATGTATCCAAATATTTACATTTTAAGATCACAATACCAAAATTTTTTAGCTTTCATTGATTTTGAAGTACGAATTTTTATATATTTATGTATATACACTAATTTCTTATTTTTTGGTAATTAATTCTAGAAAAAAATTTGAAAAGCTGAAATTATATTTTGATTCTTGCTGGGATGTACTTAGTACATGCCTGCAAGAATCAATGTATCCAAATATTTACATTTTAAGATCACAATACCAAAATTTTGTTAGCTTTCATTGATTTTGAAGTACGAATTTTTATATATTTATATATATACACTAATTTCTTATTTTTTGGTAATTAATTCTAGAAAAAGTTGAAAAGCTGAAATTATATTTTGATTCTTGCTGGGATGTACTTAGTACATGCCCGCAAGAATCAAAATATCCAAATATTTACATTTTAAGGTCACAATACCAAAATTTTGTTAGCTTTCATTGATTTTGAAGTACGAATTTTTATATATTTTCTCATTTTTCATATTAATTTACGGAAATAAATCATCCTAAAATTTTATTGAGTTCTATAATCATTTCTTTGATATAAATTAGTTAATTTTCCTTATGGGAATGTTATCAAAAAAATTTTTATTCATATATTTCTGAAGACATATAATAATTTAAATTTCATCAATTTATTGAAAATGATAATTTGGGTATAGCTGTTTTCTGATTATTTCACGATCGTTGCTACATTCACATTTAGTTACTTAAGTTTTTAAAAATTTCTTGATTTTTAAAGTTAATTTATCATTTTATAATTTATAAACCTCAGTTTTGATTAGACATTAATAATTATTCCGATTATATCTTAACAAGATGTATAACTCTAAAATAAAACGATTTTATAAATGCAACATATAATTGTTTCACTTTCATTGAGTTAATTTTATCGGAAGTGTGATGCGTTTTTCAACTTGTTTTATTTTGTAATTACGTTTTTCAAACAAACGCACACATGTGTTACGCAAAAAATGTATTTTATGCAAGAATCAACAATGTATGCATTTGAAATATAAAAAATTTCTTTTTTCATTAAAATCTCTGCTTTACTGGTTTCTTTCAGTAACTATTATTACAAATTTCGTAAATATTAAAAGAATGATAGTATAGCGGAAGGTATAAAAAACTATATATAATATTCCACTATAAGCTGGGCTAGATTAGTATTTTAGAAATACTTATCTAGCCCAGCTTAGTTTATAAGCTAGGTTCAGGGTAGAAATAATTTTATTTTTAACCTATCCGCAGCACAGATTAGCATTAAAAGAGTTACATTCGAAGAGGCGGGTCATTTGCGGCCGAAGTTCCTGAAGTCTTGGCCTTCACTGAAGAGTTCCACTGCAGAACAGTAGAGGGCGCTCTTTTGGAGGTAGGGAGAGGTTAGCTACACCATATATTTATAAGATACAATTATATTTTTTGTATTCTTATTAACTTATATAGTCTGAATAAAAATGCTAAATGAATAATTTGTATTTATTTTTCAGAATATTCAAGAATTTTTTGATGATTTTTCATCAATGAATGAGACAAGAATATATCTTTCTCCGAAATGATATTTTCGCGGGAACGGTATCCAAAAGTCTTTGATAATCTTTTTATTGTAAGTCATCTGCAGCAAGGCATCAAACTTTTCTCGTCTGTATCGCCGATTAAAGTAACAGATTTCAGTTAAAAAAATAGTATTGATATATTAAATATATATGTATATATATCACATTTCTCCTCAATATCAAATGGATGCTTTTTTAACTTATAGTTTGTATGGAGTGAATACTTGTATAAAGCTAATCATTATGATTTCATAATGTTAATTAACAACTTTGAAAATGGAGGAATTGAGAATGTTTATGTTATTAAAAAAATAATAAAACTTATTATTATAATGGATGGCTGTTAGAATCTCATTTCCATTTTTTTCCAGCATTATAAGGGGCAGAATTGTTTCACTTTATCGAGTGACGCATCCACTGGGTATCTTATCGTGGATCCCGATCGAAATTTTCTTTTCTAACGGTGGGCACTGGGTTACTAACCCTTTGTCACAACAAGGCTGGAAACTGCTACTCATTTATCGTTACACAATTGACACTTACGAACCAAGTCCCTGAGGAGAGGTAGCATTACCCAAGTCACTCCTACACAAGCCCCTTCATAGGGTGGTCCACATTCATTCAACATCTCAACAGGGAAACACGAAAAGAGAAAGAAACATCCATGCCTGAATTGGGATTCGAACTCTAGACTTACAGGTTAGGAATCAGTAATGTTAACCAGTCAATTATCGGCCGGTTGAAATTCGAAAATGAGTGAAGCTGCAGAATTTGCAAGCAAGGACAAAGAAGACTATCAAACTTTCACTGACATTCTGAGAGGTATCATTTCACATGGAGGACATTGCGACAACGACATATATCACCTACTCCAGTCGCTATAAGCGAACATGACGGATCTTTCATTGGGCCTGGATTTGAACTCACTACCTTCCGATACAGAGAATGAATGAACGCTTTAAGCATTCAGGCCACTGTGACCTCTATCAGCATGATAATATTATAAAATATTTAATTAAAAATTCACTAATAGCTGAGATTCTTTATCGAAATTTACTGGAGATTGAATAATATTCACACACATATGGAATATACTATGTAGATTTCTGAATCTGTATTTTGCAAAAAGGCATTGAAAATGTTGCGAAATATTGTTAAATAAATAAAGTTTGAATTATGTTGTGATTTTAAGAACTGAATATTTTTCTCAGTAAAATACAGCTCCGAAACGCTTTTTTTAAAACTTTTCTATATTGAATAATCTCATAGAGTCAGTTATAATTTTTTGTATTAGAAATCTTGCTAATTTAAAAAATGTATGATTTGATATTGTAATGGAATGGTTCGTATAAAAATTAACTCAGCGAACTTTTCTTTTTAAGTTCATGTGCATATTCGATTGAGGTAGTTAAAAACATGAAATTAAAACAAATCAATTTGGTATGTATCTTATATAACAGCGAAATTTAAAGTATTGATGATAGGTTGTTGGTAAATCGTAAACATAACTAAATTAGGAGATGTGAAAGAGGGTTAAAAAAAGTTTTTCTTTTCGTGACTTTTCAAGCAGCTTTGTTTAAGGATAAAAATTATAGGTATTTGTTAAAAGAAATCAGTTTTTTAATACTTTCACTAAAAAAATGGAACCTATATTACACAGAATACTTTTCCATATCTTAATGAACACATTTAAAGCTGTGAATCAAAGACCCAACCGAAGACTCTAAAAAAATATGGTTAGATGACACAACCAAGGATCCAACTATCAGAAAAGTAAAAAATTAAAAAAATTTAAGACCAAAAATTGGAAAGTTTAGCGGGACATGGCTAAAAAAGCCAAAGTCGAGTCTTGGCTAATGAATTATGTCATTTCACATTCTTTTCTAATTGCTCAGAAAATCAAAGTCGAGTCCTGGCTGATGTACTACGTCATTTCACACTTTTTTTTAATTGCTCAGGAAATCAAAGTCGAGTCCTCGCTGATGTACTACGTCATTTCACGCTCTTTTTTAATTGCTCAGAAAATCAAGGTCGAGTCCTGGCTGGTGTACTACGTCATTTCACACTCTTTTTTAATTGCTCAGAAAATCAAAGTCGAGTCCTGGCTTGTGTACTACGTCATTTCACACTCTTTTTTTAATTCAATTTTAAAATATGGTAGGGAAACTCACTTCGAATCTTACTGAGAAAAACTTCGAACTTCTAGATATTCCTAGAATTCTGAGGAAAATACTTGATTACTATCAGTTATGATGACGGGTCACTTATAAAAAGATTGCAGTGATACATGATCGACTGAGAAATATTTACTTTTCTGTATAAAACATCAGAAAATTCCTGGAAATGGTGGTCAAATAAGAATCCACGATGATCACACCCTTTTTGGTTCAATGTACAATCCAGTTTTCCCTTCATTTCAAATAATATTTAATTAAACATTCGAAAGTTTGATGACTCCACCTGGAAAAGAAAAGGCGTTTTGGTTTCTTAGGGCTGAGACTCTCAGGTAACCTAGAACCGGAGGACACGATCGAAGCCAAGAATTAATGATTGTAATCCAGCACTTCCTTCCCCTCCATTCGGTCTAGCGAGCTGGGGTCTTGACATAATCGTCTGCTTTCGAATCTGAAGGGTCATGGTTAGTTCAATCGCCAGTTTCTGGGACAGTTGGTTATGATGGATTTCATGTAAATGATGGACTTGCCTTTCGACCTTTCTTGCAGGAATTTTAACTCATGTTTTGACAGCTTGATTGGCGAAAGAAAGAACTTGTAAGCATTTAAGGTTCGTCGAACCTGAAGCTTTGTTTGCCTAACCTGGCAACGATAATTATGTAAATGTAAATTGGAAATTATGTTGTTCCTTAGAATCAATTTATCTGAGAATCAAAAGAAACAACCAAAACATAGTTCTTGAAATTTGGTGCGAAATATTAAACAAAAATATGTTTAACGTCAAAGATGGGAGAAAAAAATTTTGCGTATGCTTAAGACTATGATTTAAAGAGGAGACAACTGATGAACAAAATGTTCAAGAATACTTAAAAGAAATATTCAAAGTTGTTAGAAAATTATATATAGATGTTGTTTAAATAACGGATTACTTAAAAAAATTCTGTGGGAACCTTGTAATTCACTGGCATACAACGAAGATATATAAGTTAATATGTACAAATATAACTGATCACTTCAAATAAATGAAAATGTTACATTAATGTTAATGAAAATAGTTTTAAAACTATTTTTGAACTAAATGGGATCCAGTAAAATAGTGAAGTAGTATTTTGAATGAATAGATTGAGAGAGAGAGAAAATATGTTTATTAAATTATATTCTTGTTGAAATGCTTAGCTAAATTTTATTTGCAAAATATTCAAAATACATTCGAAAAAAAGTCCTACAAATCTTAATAAAAATGCACTAATTAACAAATTTCGATGATTTTTTTTATCTTTAAATTCAAAGGAATTGTAGAGTTGTAGACCCATTTGTGTCATGTTTAACATAAGAAAAAATTTATATCAATACAAAAAAACAAGTAAATTTTATACTTTTAATATGAATGCATATATTTCTTTTGAATTTAATACATTTTCAGCAAAGCGAAAGCCATAAAATGAATAAATAAAACCAAACAATAACAAGAAAAAATTTAATATATTTAAATAAATATAGATGGTAACATATCATCATCAATAATTTATTCGAAACTAATGAATATCGCGTTTCTATTACAGTTACAGTGAGCATGGAGCATAAGATTTTGAGAGAAATATGAATTTGTTCAGCTTTAATAATTCTTGTATACTCATTTTTAAACGACATTATTAAATTTAATGAAACAGATTTTAATTTTCGATAAATAAATAAGTAGAATTTGAATGATGTTCAGGAAATAAGTTATGGAATATTAGAAATAAAATGCTTAATTTCGCTATAGAATTTCATTATAAAGTAAAATTAGTAACTGTATTTAAGTATAGATGAAAATGAATTCTTTATTTTAAATAAGAGTAATATTTATTTCACATTCTTTTTTTAAGTATACATGAATTCTAAAAAGTTTTCGATTTATTTTTAGTATATTCTGAGGATTTAAAACGTCAAGTATTCTTTGCGCTCTCAAATGTTTTCACACTTAATTTTAAATTTCTTTGCAATATAATAATTCTAAAATTCAAAATAAAAACTGAATTTCAGGAGATATTTGTGGATTTCTTACCTAAACAATAATTTATCGATAAATATATATATATTTAACACAGCTAAATTATATATATATATATATAAAGTTTTTTTATTCTAATTAGATATTCTTCCAGACATTAAAGCATTGTCTCATTGATGATAAATGTGAGTTTAATAATGTTTCAATCCGTATAGCATTGATTTTTTCATAAATGTAAAATTAATGTCATCATTATAATGTATCATATGATGATAAATCATTCAATCCTCATCAAAAATTATTTTTGATGGAAGTAAGTAATTAATAAATAAGTGAAGTTTTATGCATAGAATTATTCTTTGAGTCATGAAAAAATGTAATTTGAAAATAAGTTCTTATGCAACAATAGACGATCATTTTAATGAATAGTTAATCGGAGATATTAACTTTTTTGTATTCATGAAAATTAAGTGAAAAGATATGTTATAAGCACTCGTTTATGCTATAACATGAATCGATATGTTGCAGCACAAACGAGCATTATTCATGATACTATAGTAATTGTTTTAAAATAAATTTAACAAAACAAAATATACACTAAGTTTGGCTCTCTATGCCGATATCTGCACAATAATAATAACAATTCAATCATAGAATAAAATGAATTATTTAGTGTCCAAATTATGAAATAAATATAATATATATGTAGCTCTAAGCAGGAAACTATTTAGAGTTATATATATTTTTTACCCGAAAAAAAGAGGAATTTTTCTCAGAGATAACAATTTTTAATGTAATGATATAGTTATGAATTACATTATTTCATGTTTCTTTACCATTTTTTGTATCATAACATCAAAACTTATGACAAAATAGGCAAAGAAAAAAAATCTATGCTTGTATCATTTAAGTTTAAAATTGATATATTTTGTTTATATTTTGTAAGAAAACAACATAACTATTACAAAAACAAACAGTTAAAAAGGCAAAAAACTTATTTGGTTTAAAGATTAGTTTTCTTGCATCGACGTATATTCTTAGAATTTTTTCCGAAATTTAAAAGAAAACAAGTAACTGTGGAATGTTTATTTTGAAGGATTATTATAAGCTATTTTCTTTTATATCGACTATGAAGAAAGAGGAGTACGGAAATACATTTTTCTTCCATTTTTCAAAAATGATTCTATATTTCTTTACCATTTTAATAAATTTTGAAAAATAACACAGTAGAAGAAAAAATATAAAAGTCATTAAATATATTCCTTAAAGAGTAAAACTTTCTGCCATAAAATGTGAGTTCTATTTTGTATGCTCCCAAAAATCCTGCGTTCCAATTTGTTAACTTCGAAAACTTTTGGAATAATATATTATTTAATGAACTAAGAAATGTGAGATTTTCGTAAAACATACGAGGAATAAAACACACTGATAAAATTGTTTCACAAATTTATAACTTATCGATTTTTCTGAAAATACATTTGCAAAAATATAAAGAATATAAAAAAGTCACTTTCCGATAGTATCGCAAAAATCCCTCCTCTGAATTGAAGTTTTTACTACTTTGATTACTTGTTAGGAAAAATATAAAAACTTTTAAGCGAAGACCATAGAAATGTTCCATATCCTTAACTATAAATAAAGAATGCGACCTCTAGCGGAGAAAATTATAACTAAACCGAAGCGAAATTTCATTTAATTTGTTATGTTTTGAAGAAAACACATGCGGCTATACAGAATTAAAAACAAACTATATGGATAATATAAAATAAATAAATTTCACTTTGAAATAAGATTTATTTAACTTTGTTCAAAAAATTAAATTGCTTCAATTCATTCGTACAAAATATGAAGCCACTTATAGATATATTTTCTTAGTTCTCTGCCTGATTTTTTAAAAAATTCTATAATTACATATAAGAATATTTAATAGAATAATTGAAAAAGCTATACTTTTTCAAATATTTTAAATCGATCGTTCAACAAAACCAAAATAGATTTCTGAATACATATTAATAATTTTCCCGTAGTTCAATGTTTTTTGATAGATGGCTATGACCAGTATAAAATAGGCTACAGAGTTGAGCCAGCGTGACGAGGAAAACAAGTACTGAAAAGACTTGTAAACATCACGTTTCCCTTAAGGAATTATGCCAATGCCATTGCCAAAGTAATAAAAACACTCTTTAAAGCTCCGTAACAACTGCGCGAATATAACGAAAAGTTTCTTTTATTCGATATTCTATAGCATTCATTATGTGAATATGGAATTTATTAGTTATTAACTTCGCTCACGACATTTTTCTATGTAGGGATGATGGTGAATAAATTGGCACAGATATAAAAATGAAACACTTAAAATAACTGTTCAGCATGGCTATTACTATAATTGGAAATTTTATTTCCTTTCATGTTATTTGCATGAAAATATAAAGAATGATGGCAATATAAAAATTATAAACCATTGTTCTGTGCTTTAATGATAATCCAACTTCTATCAACCTCATTAAAATTGCAAGCGATTTCAGCAACTTCTGCGATGGAATGTATTTGGGAAAGAAAAAACCTTATTCATGATTTTTATAGACAGAAATGGCGTATTCTTTAAAAACTAAATCACAAAGTATTCAGGAAGAAATCTAAACATGTTAAAAAAAACATTTTAATAATTTATTCAATCATTTTTCTCTTGTGAATAATCAAATGAGCATGAACATATAGCAAAATTGCAAAATCACAAACAAAAATTCTATCAAAAACAAGAGAAAATAAACCTTAATTTTACTCTAATTTCATTGTAATGTCATTCTTCTTACATTAATTAATGTTATATCCTCTTAGAAAGATGCTTAGAGATTATAATAAACATAATGGCAATATGCTTATATATAAATTGTCTCTTCGTAATCATAACAAAAATTAATGATGGATTTTCTTCTTCATTACAAATAAAACTACTTTTACTTAACTCGTTTTTAAATTTGAAAACTTAATTACTGAGAACTGAATGTGATTGGCAGGCAAAATGGTAAATCATTAAAGACATTTAATCCATTTTATTTTTTGAGAATTGTACTTGAATAGAATGACATGTATATAATTACTGATACCGTAAAACCTTTTCGTTTCTACATTTCATATATTTCTTTTCAATTATATAGCACAATCATCTACTTTGTCCTTATGTTTATAGAAAAATTTCAAGGGGGGAATTAGAAAAAAAACTGAATATAATCTAATCCAAATATCAAGAAAGCTTTGAATAAAAATCAAAAGAATATCAGTAGCAATAAGAATGTTGCTTGTAATGAAACTAAAGGTAATATTTAAATAATTCGGTTTTCAAGCAACAAATGATATTGTCAAATTACAAACTTAGTATTAACCAACATACAAGGATCTAAAGGGAATGTTTTATTTTACTGGCAAAAATTGTGTTTATATATGATTGCTTCGAAGGAAAAAAATCAACAAGTTTAAAAGTCAGAAGAGAACCATCAAAAAAGGTTACTTGTAACTGTTGCAAGTTTTTGAACACATGCATATATCTTATGTCATTAAACTAACACTACCTGGCACAGTTAAACCAGATTCAGTATTCTAAAGCATTGAATGAAACCTGCTGTTCCATCTTTCTACAGTTTTCAAAATTTTATGGAGTGATGAAGATATTTAAACTGCTTTCTTTGGTAAATTTCAACGTACTTGGATACTTTTTAAACCATTTTCAATAGATAAAGGAGTTGAAAATGGTCATTTCAGACCATTTTCAATGCATTGAACACAACATCGAATCATTTTCAACATAACATCGCAACATTTTCACAACATTTTCAACACAACATCGCATTGAATCACCAGGAGTTCTGGATGGAGGATCCAGAACTCCTGGTGATTCAATGCGATGTTGTGTTCCTGCTTCTATTTGCATGTCTGTAGGGAATGGTTGGAAGTTTTCTAGATTTCATTTCGAAAGACGCTTAAATATGGGTCACTATTTGTGCTAAGTCCGTATAAAGATGTTACTGAGTATTCAAATTACTTACTGCCTGGTCCACCAGTTGGGAAATTCACCACGAGGAGACATTTAGACCAGTTGTGGACATGTACGTACTTCATATTATTATTTGTGAAAACACAGCGAGTTTTAAAAGTCGGTCATTTCTTCCTTTTGTCTTCTTGTGAACATGAAGATAAAGAATTTATTCTTTTATATTTCTGTATTGTTTTAATCAATCTAGAATGTGTCATTAGATTCTTATTACCTTACGCAACACATATACAGAGGAGTAGATGAAAAGTTTCATTTAAAACTTATGTATAGTAAAAATATAGTTTAAATTATAGGGCTTCCAGCACAAAAGACAGTTTTTCTAAGTGTAGTTAGTTGCCATAATCTGTTGTAAAGCCCTTGTTCTCTTTCTGTAATTAAAAGGCCTTTTTTAGGCCTGAATACTTAAACATTCACTTTTTAAATTTTCTTCGTTCTGAGTAGCCGCATCTTTTTATTCCTTTTTTTTTAGCAATTTCTTTTTTAAAATTACCTAATTTTTCGATCAGTTTCATAGCATTTCTAGGAGTATTCTTACATACAAAGAACTTTCGTCTTCATTACAAAAGCTTTGACTCTGCTTGTGGAATGTCTAACTGTCAAAACCATCTGAAAGACTTTTTAACGTCCACCGGGTAACTTTCCATTGGGAAGGACTTTTTATAGATAGTGGGTTATATTCATGTGTTGCAAGGAAGGAAACCTGGAAAATTCTCAATCACCTCACCTACATATATGCATTCAGAAATCAGAAATTCAACATTCATCTTTCGTTGTTTAACAGAAACTAGGACCGAATCTGGGACATTTCTCTGTGAAGAGTGGCCACAAAAAGCCCTCCCATTGCAAAAGCTTAGAAATATTTCATAAAATTTTAATAGAAATGCATAAAAGTCCTATTTTCAATAAAAAATTGATTACTCTGTGTTTTCTTTACATTGGAGAATCTTTGGAAATTATAAAAATTATTTCTCATATTCTGTACCCCAATTATTCATATATAAAAAAAACTCTATTATGATTTTCTTACTTATGGATAAAAAAATTAATTCCTTGATTTATTCCGAAAATCTAGCATCTAATTTCAAATCATTTATAGAAATCGTATGATTGACTCATAATAAACATTTCTATACAAAAATGCTCTAGTACATTACTCAAAACCGTTCATATAAATTTCTAAAGACAGATTTCCACACAATATTCTTTTATGAATAAGAAAATTATACTTTGGTTTCCTTATTAGAAAACCACTTTTAGTGATTGATTTTGAAGCGATCACTTTAAGTAAATTCTTGTTCTATGAGAATATACAGCTTTTTTTTTTTTTTGTAAAGTAGAATCGTGATTATTAAAAGAAGTGTTTAATCTATGATATTAATATTGATATGAAAATTTTCACAAAAACTTTCTCTGTGATATTAATAATCTAATTGGTTTGAAAAATGTGTTCTTTTCCATGTAATTTCCAGGAATCTTTTGTAAATCATACCTTTCCAGGAACAAGAGTAATAAGTAAACATCATATCTTAAGTAATCCACTTTCCATATTGAAAGGTTGAAATAAATCTGCAAGATTGAATGACTTTTTACAGTCATTTAAAGATTTCGATTCATAACAAATTTAACAAATGCAATAACTTTTCAGAAAATATATCATGAATATAAATTATTTTTAGAAATAATTATTTAATGTATTCTCTTACTAATTTAATATAAGATATATTACCCAGCAGAAATTAATGAAAGCATTTTAGAAGGAAAACTTGTCATGTAAAGAGAAATCTGTTATACATTTTTTTTTATTTTTTCGAAATTATAGTTTATATAGATTGATGTGCCAAAGTAGCTAGTTAATTATAAAATTATTTAAACATAAAATTTATGAAAATATTATTTAATTTTTTGTAATTTATATGATAGTGAAAGTTAATTATTGTTTGCTGAAGATCAATCTGATAAATTTTGACTTATATTCATCGAAAAATATCTTTTTATCTGTACTAATTAAAACAAACACATAAAAACAAAACAACAAATTACAGAAATAAAATTATCCTTTGACATGAAAAATAATTAAATAAATGGATGTAATGAGGTTTGTTAAGGCTAATTCACTCATTGGCTAAAACAAGTACAATACGTAAACATTCGTTTTAACTTTCTCCAATAAAACAATGCTTAAGTATTCAATTAAACCAAGAATAAAATGGCACAAGAGCATCTAAAGATTTCTTAATTAATAGTGAGTGATAAACAGAAATTAATGAAAACACTGCCTTAAATGGCACCATCATAGTAAATAATAAACCAATTTCGATCAGAACAAAAAATATCAAAAGAAAAAAACGGCTATTTGTCCTACCAAGGGATATTACTTCCAAGAAAATAAAAAATCATATACAAAGTTTGTAATTGAATTGCCTGAAGAAAAAACTGTAGAACAAACCAGAACTCTCAAGGAGTTATTAAGAAAAGAAATAAATACTTCTGGTTGTGAACGAATTTGTTTTATCTTTTAAGAACAACCATTTAATGCCATCATTTAATAGCTATGGGAGTTTTGAAAGCACTGTCTATAAGGAAACAAAGAATTTATTTGAAAGCAATTCAATAAAATTCGGTATAGGCTATCAATTTTTGGATTTTCTATATTACTCTTTATTTTCCCATAAATTATTTTTCCAATAAATCCTTGACTTTCAAGAATGATATCTGATAAATTTATGCCATCGAAAGCCGATAAGAATATAA
This sequence comes from Latrodectus hesperus, assembly GCA_037975125.1. Taxonomy (NCBI): domain Eukaryota; kingdom Metazoa; phylum Arthropoda; class Arachnida; order Araneae; family Theridiidae; genus Latrodectus; species Latrodectus hesperus. The sequence continues at coordinate 641,844 of JAJQOW010000019.1, read as the reverse complement.
ATTCAATCTAATCCAAACATATTCTATTTTCCGATAATGCGATAAGGCGATCCTTCATAAAAAATAAATGGAGAGATTGATTTCTTCCACGTGGAATTTTTTTAATAAGCAAGACATTTAGATAACTTTAGCAGCTTTTCTTTGGCTTCTTTCCAAAAGAAGTTTTAATGGAAGGTACTATTGATGATGATGATGATGTAAAAAGTTCAAAGAAAACAAACTTTAATCATTTGTAACTAGTTTTTATAAAATTGCATTATGTTTAATACATTATTCTACGCTAATATATGTTGAAAACTTTCTTATATAGAACATTTCAACTCAAAAGTTTAGAAATTTAGAAAAAATTAAATTGTTTTCCCTCTTACTTTTCTTGCATTTGTTTTTAAAAGTAGAGAAAATAATCAATTTTATGATGTATTTTCCTCTCTTTTCAAAACATTAAAAATATTTGAAAATTCTGAAAAAAGAGAAGTATATTGGCGATTAAAAAGAATCGCCAATCCATATATTTATTGAATGTTTACAAAGCGCCCTTCTTCTCATGTTAGAATAAATATTTATGATAAATGTAATTTTTTTTGAAAATATTGTGTAATAAAGTTCACGCACGCAACTTCTTAGTTCAGAATTCCATTCTATATCCAATGTAATTTCTTCTTTAAATTTATATTTATACTTAAATATTAATTTTAATTTTATGATTCTAAAACTGATAAAAATGATGAGCTTAAAGAGTGAAAAATACATTCTCAAATGAAAATGATTTAAGTTTTTGTATAGAAATATATAAATAAAATTCCACAGATATTTAAAAGAAAAACATCTTGCAAACAGAGAGAGAGAAGGGTATTTTAATAAGTTTATATTTTCAGCTGTAATTATGGTAAACATGATTATTATGTATATTTAAGATGAAAATGTTTATGTATAAATTAATTTATCATTTATTTAAACAATAACATCAGCAGATTCCGATTTTTAGGAAATATCTCTTAACATTATGTATATTTTTCAAAAAATAAACTATAAAAACATTTAATGAATTTTTCATTTTAAACTATAGGAAATAAATTACCAAAAAGTAGAATAACAGTTAAAATAACAGTTTTCCAAAACGCGTAAGATAATATTAAAGTAGTTATCTTTTATTTAAATATTTCTATAAAGAAAAAAATTTTAATTTTACATAAGGAATTAAAATTCTTACATTTGAACTATAAATTTCATAAATCAAATTTCTGAAAAAACATTTATTTCTTCCTTTTTAACATTTATTTTTTTTTATTAATTTTATGCTTAGTCTATAGGAATGGCTTTCAAATGAAAGAATTTAATTTGCTTTCTTGTATATTTAATAAAAAATGCGAGAATTATGTTTTATAAAGTCTCCTTTTTACCCCCAACTAAATAAAAATGCTGGCCTAGAAAATAAACCTAATTAAAAAAATTCGTTACTATCTAATAAAAGTAACACTAATAAGTAAGAAGAAAATGTGCACATTCTATTCAATCCTGATTAATCTTTAATGGTTCTAAAAAAACTGTATTCATCATAAAAAAGGCTATTTTTAATCTGTTATTTTTTCTCAATCATATCTTAAGATAGAAATGTAAAATAATTAAATAAGTGTGAACGAGGTAGTTTGAAATGCACACATAATTTCATGTTTTCTTGTGGATATAGATGCAGTTCAAAACAGTTTTCTAGGAACTTTTATTATAACCCTTCCCCATACATGCATACATATATACACACACACACACACATCATATATATATATATATATATATATATATATATATATATATATATATATATATATATATATATATATAATAGGAAATTTAATCAATTTAATACACTTCTAAATTTAAGAATGTTCCCTTATTTTACCCCAACACTGAGATCCTGAAACAAAGGTGTCAGTAGTCAGTGAATTCCTAAGACCCTTCTTATACATAAAAGAACCCCGTAGCATTCTTTTTATAAACCTCTTCAGTAAGAAACAATACACAGATGTCTGCTAAATAGGTAAGGGTCACGCCTATGTTACAGATGGACAATTTAGCTTTATTTCATCTCTTTTTTAAATAAATGTTACTTGGAATATATCTGTGTCTTGCATTCACTGCCTTAACACTCTGCGGCAGATTGCTTCCTAATTATGAATTATTATATTCAGAAGTAATCTAATCTTATATATATATATGTGTGTGTGTGTGTGTGTGTGTGTGTGTGTGTGTGTGTGTGTGTGTGTGTGTGTGTGTGTGTGTGTGTGTGTGTGTGTGTGTGTGTGTGTGTGTGTGTGTGTGTGTGTGTGTGTGTGTGTGTGTGTGTGTGTGTGTGTGTGTGTGTGTAACCAGCTAAGGCAAGCACATTATTCTTTAATCTTTTTTCAAGAAACATTGTCAAAAATAATGAACCGTATTCTCATAGCAAAAACAACAATTGGTTTCTGTTTTTGCGCTAACAGTGTTCAAGACAGAATTTGTGCATTTTGAAAAAAGTACTGTTTTATAACTAAGTCATGATATGCTTACCAAATACACACACTTGCACGCATGCACATACTAGTAACCCAACTTACTACCTTTCCCATAACAAATAAGCAGCCACTCTAACTAGAAATAAAAAATATCAACAATGAAAAACAAAATAACAAATAAAAACCTTAACCTTACTTCAAAAGCAAAAAATTAAAAATAATTATTTTATTATTTTCCTTATTTATGAACCAAAAATTGTTTTGCGATTAATAAAATATTAATTATCAAGAAAAATAATATCTCATATACATTGATACTATTAATGTCTATAATACCTAAGTACTTTAAAAAAAGAGAATTATTTTTTGAAATATAATATCGTTATAAAATACATTATATAATGAGATACTACTTAGTAAGGAATTGCCTGGTTTAAAATTAGTTATTAATGAAGCGTGTCAGAATAACTTAAGCAAATATAATACATCAAATAAATCCTTAAATCACTTTTTCTTTATACTTGGAATGAAAAATTCTCCTTAAATCAAGAGGACAAACCGACCACTAAGTGGATTTTAATGCAAGAAAAAAATAGAGACTACTACATAAAGAGAAAGTTCGTGTGTAAGGGGCAAATTACCCAACACAAATCTTCGATCATTAGTGGAAAGTTTTACGACGGCGCATCTGGAAGAATTAATTTCGTTGAACAGAGGAAGTTCTGAAGGGTGCTTAAATTTTCATTCTGAGAGACAGGTGTCTTAGAATAATGGAAGAGAACAGCTGTTTGTTTCCTTGTATTTTAGGCCTTTCTTTGTGGAAGTTGAAGGTCGTGTTTCATTTTATTTGCGCGTAATCGTTTTCTGTTTTGTATTGGATCTCATACATGCTTCTTAGAAAATCCACGGTGACGTAATGACTAATTAAAAGCTACAATGAAGTTCATGAAATAATGAGGAAAACGATTACATGCGAAGAATTAAAAATTTGTAAATGATTTTAATTGCATAAAACGATCATTCGAGTACAAGTAAATAATATTATATATAGCATCAACCGCAGCTTCTAAAGATCTGAATTTTAAATTCGTTACGCATTAAAACCGGTTATTAATAGTGTATTAGACAATTTAGGAAAGGGCTATTAGATATTTCTTATATCTAATAGTCTAAAGATACTACGTACAATTTTAGGAAGTTTACAATGCTAGTAAATGGCACTCTTCAATCCTAGATTTTTATTGAAGCTCTATTCCATAACTTATCAGTTTTTAAAAATGACAATGAAAAAGCTTTCAATTTCTTAACCATTTTTTTCACTTTCCTTAAAGATTAAGACGCTTGAAAAAGTCAATGTTTCATTAATCTTCCTTCGAATATTGTTATGGAAACATAAACTCTTTAATCAAAAAGTATTTCTGGGTATTGACGAGAAATTCGGACGCACATAATTTATTGACTTGAAAGTAACTACTAGGTTAGAATATACCTTGCTCTTGAGCAATACTAAACAGAATGTAAAGTTTCTCAAAGTTACGGCAATTCTTATGATGTTAATAATAATAATAATATATATATAAATATATATATATATATATATATTATTATTATTATTATTAATATTATTATTATATATTAGACATTAGTATTTTATTAGACATGAGCTTGTAGATTGAAGTTGCAGATTAACATCATTAGTTAACAAGATTTGGATGAATATAGAGTTAACGTTTGATAGCATTCTCTATGTGATTGATGAGACAGATTTTGTGATTTTACGAGACATGACATGAATTTAACTCTTTGGGAACGTAATGTACTTTAATTTCATAGATTGGAAAAGTAAAATTTGTAATTTTACTAAAGATATTTTAATACTCAGTACATTACTCTGCCAGCATAACAATTTCAATAATTCGTATATGATTTTAACATTTAAAAGAATATCATTTGGCATAAGAATGAAGGCTAAACTTCGTTATCCATATCTCTTCAAATCAAAATATTTACAGTTGACAGATTTGTCATTGACATGTGTACTTACAAAAGCACTTACTCATTATTTCTTTGAAAACTGAACATCCTCGATTGCTACCAGATAAAATATGTTGTCAATTTTGAAGATTGAAAAGTAGGAATTAGTTTTGCTCATTAATATGTTCCCTAGCTTGATAATTCTAAAAACGAAAAGTATTGTAGTTTTGGCAAACAAAATGGATCAATGAAAGTTTGGTCGCCTATTATCCTTCAACAAACCTTTCAATACATTTCGAAAACTTTTTCCTGGTAACAATATACCTTTGTATTCTCACGAAATGTAGCGTCTATTTAAACTTGCCATTCTATACCATCTTGCCTTTTTAGAATCAATTTTATTCCTATAGAACTAGTTCTGCTCGTTGAGTGTTACTTCCGTAATATTATCATAAACATTTACAATTCGTAATCACACAATGCTTAGTTTTCCCAAAATCTCATGGAAAAGGAATCCATTTTTCCAAGCACTATTACAACATTCTTTTAAAAGCACTTAACTAACTATATTCTTAAAATTTTGATTTTTTTCCATCTTAAGAAACAGAAATTAATGATTTTCAAAGAAAAATACCACTCTTGATGTAATCTATGTTTATTTAAAATTAATAATGTTTGACTAATAATAGAGATACTTGATTAAATAGACATGCTAATAATACAGATAAAAGTTTTAATGTTTGTCAATGAAAATAAAGTTCAGAAACTTTAAAAGGTATAAATATTTATATATTAAATACTTGGAAAGGGATTTCTTAGGAATTCTTTGCCATCAGTGCTTTCATCTAATTTCAGAAATATAGGGCAAAAAATGAAAAAAACGAGGAACTTCCTGTAAGCCAGCTCCATCATACCAGTACATATCCTACTATTACTCAACACTAGGATTATATTGAGATATTATTTTTCATATATATATATATATATATATATATATATATATATATATATATATATATATATATATATATATATATATATATATATATATATATGTATGTATGTACGTTTTTGTAAATTAAAATTTTTTTAATATTATGCATTGTTTCATAAATATAAATTTAATATTATTTAAGTACATATAATAATATATTTAATTAAAAAATATTTCTGGAATTTTCTGAAATAAATTATGGATAAAAGATTATATTTTTTATTAGATTTTCAGTTTGAATAATAAATTCCTGTTTAAATTTATTATCAGCAGCTAAAATATAAATAAATGTTACAATTTATTAAATTTAAAGAAACAATACTCTCAACAAATAAAAATTAACTATAAGTATACAAAGATCATTATTCAAATTTGTACGACCCAATACAAAAGTAAGGAAATCTCTCTCACAATTAACTTTTTTTTTAATTTAAATTGCATTTCAACTCTCAAATGGCATAATTTTGGTAATATAATTTTTTAAATGTCATTCAAATAAAAAAGTAAATTTTTGATGGAACCAACAAAATTTTATTGTCCCATTATCTTGAGATCTACTCATTAATATTGAAATAAATCGTCTGCTTTCTAATGTAAAAACGAAATGACGGTCATTTAAAAAAAAAAAAAAGCAAACTTCAAAATTGTTCCTGGTGCTGCAGCGTCATGCAAACTCAATAAACTTCACTTTTTTTTACCAGCTGGAAAAAAGTCACGCGAGATATGAAATAATAGCTCCGGCTCTATTATGACATTACATAAAGCTCGTATATTTTTCACTTTTTGTTTTCAATAGCACGTCACGTGATTTCCGTGAGTAACTTAAAAAAGCTCATGCCATCTAATTGACCGAAAGAATAAGCATGTAAATTAAAGCTTCTTTTTTACTATATTCATCTTCAATATTCATTTTGACACGAAGTGATTATAATTACCCATGATGCTTTGCTACTTCTTTGATGTCCCGATAACAATGGAATTCTTTTTTAAAGCTAGAACATAAATGGAACTTTATGTAGAGCTGGTTGATATATATGAAAGTTTGGTTTTTAAATGCATTCGAAAATTTTAAATTTAGAATCAATTTCAATTTCAAGAATTTGGTAACTATTATTTTTGATAGATAATTGTTACATTTAGAACAATCGTGTTAAAAATCTATGTACCATAGAAATTCCATAACAACTAATAGGCATGAGATAATTTTTACAGCATTTTTGGATTTCTTTCAAAATCTGCGAAACGGGCTCTTTGAATTATGAATAACTAAATGAATTATGTTAAACATTCTTGAATTATTTCTGAATAAATGACTACCAACTGGTCATACAAAATTTCTATAACATTTAGAGCAATTATATCAAAATCAAATAAACATGTACAATTTAAAAATTATTACTTGATGATAGGTTTAAAAATTAAAGCAAATGTATGAAAACCTGCGATAACCACAATTTTCTTCTAAAATCTTTAAATTTTCTACTTAAATATATTTTTCTTCTGTAATAAAATCAATTTTCTTCTTAAATGTTCTTTAACTTATTTTCAGTTTTTGAGTATAAGAAATTATCAAACAGTTTATCCTAGCGTTATCTTAATTTTTATCCAATAAATAAAATCTAATTTCTTTGTAACAATTATACAAATTGCTTATCCCAAATATAAAATGGAAGAAAATTAATTACAATTAGATCTAGAAGCATGAAAATTTTGAAATAACTTTTATCGCACACCATTTTTGCTTCTTTTTGGCAAATCTCAGCTGCAACTATGAAACTATAATTTTTTTTTTACATTTTAACCAGCGCAATAATTCACAGCATGATAAATATTTTTAATGATTGTAGAATTTTTAATTTTCTGCATTTTCGTCTTACTGAGCTTCAAATAACTTAGATCAAATTAAATAAAGATAATTGCTATTTTCCTAAAATAAAAATCATATCTTAAAATTACCAACTATATTATTTTCTCAAATGTATTTTGTGAAAGTGAATTCTGTGTTGTGGGATATTTTAAAAGTTTTGTCAAAAAAAAGTTACAATCAGCAAGAAATCGAATTATTTTTCGTTAGCATCATTCAGTTAATTAATAATTTAAAGCTTCGAAAAATAATCATGGATTTATTTTTGATTAGCTTATTTATTTAATTTATTTAGAATTTCGTTTCATTTTTTATAACTTAATACAATTTTTTATCTTTTCAAATTTTATTTTATAATTTCCATGCTATAAATCATCTTTAACATTTTTGCCTTTTAAGAAATCTCTTGATTTCATTAATCCTGATATAACAATGGTAAGCATTGTTATAAAACAAACGGAATCATGAGCTAATGATAAATAGATCTTTTAAAATATTTACCATTAACCCCAATCTATCACTCTTAATATATCTATCTTTCCACATTCGCCATTTTCACTATTTACGATAAAAGCTTCAAAAAAACGTTATCTGCTTCTATTTTTTGATGTGTTGTTCACATACTATAAAGAATTTTTTCGATTTCTTTCTTATAAATATTTGGAAAATTTTGCAGCCTTTCATTTTTCCCAAGAAATCGCTGCAGATTTCAAGATTGTAAAGACATAAATAAATGCTTCAGCAAGTTTTGTGTAGTTGATGATTTACTTGACAAACTAGCTTATGATAAAATAACGTGATTTTTACAAAACGTTTCCATAGATTTGTTATACACCATTATTTTTTCTCTTTCGTTCAGTTTAATTAAATAACTTGCATTACCACTATATCCTCTTCACTTATTGTTTTTATGGAATCTTATGACGTGTATAGAAGCATTGTGAAATTGAGAGAAAACTGCTTTTCAATCATGTACTGATACGCAATTATTACCTAATAAGCAAATATATGTAAACTTTAATTATGAGATAACACTATAACTTAAATTGCCGTGAGATGTATTTTAATTATTCAGAGATAAAACAATCATAAAATATCCATAAATAGCAATAAATTCAGAAACAGTAATTGGTTTGTAAATATTACTCTTTCATGGTCCGAATGAAATGGGGATTTTTAATGAGACATAAGAAAATTTTTTGAATAACCGTAAAAATACTCTTAAGGGCAAAAAATATTTATCAGGTATATAATCTTTTTTTTATTGAAAACAACTAGAAATAAAGAAATTTGAGTGCAACAAAATTTTAAAAGTTATTGTTATGTGTAATTTGTTTAAAGTTATGTTTTTAAGAATAAGAAAATGTATTTTTTGATACTAATTCATTATTCCCCTTTTTTAATTATTTTTCTTTATTTATATGTTTTCCTTGACTGAGATCATTTACTTTTGTTTTTCTCAATTTGTTTTATTTGCATAGTTCGAAATGTTTAGTAAAAGTCTTCTTATTTTAAGAAATTTAGTTTTTTAAAAGCTGTCAATTCATTTAGTGAATTAAAGTTCAGAGTTATGAAAATATTATATCATTGTTTTCACATAGAAAGAATTAATTACATGTGGAATAATTTAAATTAGAAATATTTTTCACTTACGTGTGTTTTTAAGTTAAATAAGCAAATTATTTGGGATAATAATAATTATAATATTACTAGGTAACATTTAAATTATAACAATAATATTTGAATCCGATTTTTGTGTTGTCATAGCTTAAATAAAATCAATATTTCTTTCCAAACTAACAAAGTAATTTTGATTTTATCTACTACTGTAGTTCAAGCATTCGGTAGCGGTAAAATAATATATATATATATATATATATATATATATATATATATATATATATATATATATATATATATATATATATATATATATATATATATATATATATATATATATATATATATATATATATATATATATTCAATAAATTTTATAAGCTGTTATTTTTTAAACTTTTTTAAACTCAAGTCCTTGCAATTTTCTTTGCTTTGTTTTATATCTTTGCTAAATTACTGACTAAATAATTTTCGCTTCAGTGGAAAATTTTTCACTTACCATGTATGCAAATGCACATTAAACACCAAAAGTTTAGAAACAACCGATTTTTTGCATCTAATTTGCAAATGAATGAATATAAACGCATAAAATTTTTGATGGCATGTGCACTAAATAAGAATGTATTGTTTGAAACATAGAAGTTTACATGAGAAAAACACACAAATGATTTGCAACAAAAAAAAGCAATCTCGCTGAAAAAGTACATTTTTGGAAAAATAATAATCATAGTTTTATGAAGTAAAATGTAAAAACATAACAAAAAAAGTTTTAATATGAGATATGCCCACCCCTAGCTTAAATGCATTGGCGGCACCAACTTAAGTTGTCGGTTACTTAGATGGGAAACGAAAACCAGACACAGAGTAAGATGCTCTTAAAGCTCTCCTACAAATGTTAGAGGAGGAATTAAAGCTGCGACCAGTCTGCCAAGAAAGTTTCATAGATGCACTATTGGATTCAGGTCTAGAGATTGAACTGGCCATATGTCCGCCCATATGCTGGAGCCAATTACATTAGCATATGGACGGACATTATAGATCAAAGATCTCATACCCAATATCTCACATCAGTCATAGTTCCTCCCAGGAACCCATGCAGGTCGGTGTGACCTACCGAGAGAGTCCCTGGCCAAACCATTATTCCATCACGGCAGTAACCTTGGTCTTTCCTCAGTGTCGGATTGACAGATGGTGCTTTGCTCCGTCTAGATCAGCACATGTACTGAATCACTTTCCCGTGTGAATTTGGACTCAGTCTGTAAAAAGTACAGAAGCTCATCATTGCCTGGTTCATAATACACATTCTCTTTTTTGTCGTCTAGTGAGGATGGACGCGCAGTTGGTCTCCTTGTATAGAGACCTACATGGTGAAGACGCCTTTGCACCGTACTTGCGGATATTCTTCTTCCTGATGCTACAGAGTGATCAGCAACAAATTGCGGCACCGAAATGCTTCTTCCCCTTCTAGACGAAAGAGCTATAAAATAATCCACTGCAGGTGTTGTAGCTCGTAGGCGGTTTAGAACATGCCTTCTGGATTCATAAGCTTTGATTTTATATTGATCCATGAGACGGTGGACCACACTGAAACATACACTAAAGCGCCTAGCAGTATCAGCTTGTGACAAACCCCATCCGACCACTTGCCCGTCATCTTAAGATATCGGGCAAACGACTTCCCTCTTACACTGCGGGACATGACTTCCGTAAATAGAATCTGCTAACAAAAGTTGAAAATCAACAAAAGTTACTCGCGCAATTACGAAAGCTTAATAATAGTAAGTTTTTCTCTCTCTCATATGTACCTGTTCATTTTTCATCATCAGCATTGGCACGACAACCCTTTGTGGGCCTTGGCCTTCTTCAGAAGTCTCTGCCATTCAGCCCCTTTTCTAGAAATCGACCTCCAGTTCTTGACTTTAAGTATGTTGAAGTCTTCTTCCAGGCAGTCCTTCCACCTGTTCTTTTTTATCGAAAAAAATGGTAGCTAGCATTTTTACTTAAATTTACATAAGTTCGTTTTTGTCATTTTTATAAACTATAAATTTTATTTTTATTGTCATTTTTATAGGGAGCTTCGAAAAACATATGGTTCCTTCGATTTTGGAAGCTAATGTATTTCAATGTATAGATCTCCATTGAATTATCCATCTAATAATGCAAAAAGTAATTATAAACAAACCAATATTTTCACTTAGTTGATATTATGATAGATATTTTAATATTTCTAATACTTTTCTTTCCATCATTATAGCTGAGCAGTATGCCAAATAAATATCCCTCTTCATTCACAGAAACCCTAATTAAAGAAGTGTCAAAAATGTATCAATACTTAAATCTAAAATACCTCTATAATTAATGCACAGTTTTATTTATTATATATTTCATTTCCAGGATTTAATTATAATTCATACCTGATTTATCTCGTCAGTTATTTTTAATGCAAAATTATATTTCAAAAATGATGACTACTCTAACTTTCAACTCAAATTTTTTTAAGCTTTCAAATTTCTACAAAAGATGCATTTATTTGGGCTTTCGTCCATTAAAAGACCATAAAGATGCTTTTAAAATAATTATATATTAATGGCTTAAAAATTTGTGGAAAAAGAAAACGTTCTTAAAAATAATGAGAAAAACAAGTATTATTCTCAAATATATAAAATATTTTTCTCATAATAATTTTTCTCAAAAATAGGCTATATTATTTTAGCAAAACTAGTTTATTATTCATTCAAAAGGTTGCACTACTGGACCATGGCAACCTTATTGCATAAATAATTGCAATAATGATATTTGTTTGAAGATTATATATCCCCTTACCGTATACTTCTCTGAGTCGGTAAAAAAATTTATAGTTTAAATGTCATATATTTATACACTTTCCGCCTCATTTATTAAATAAGAAAACGATTTTTAAGATCAAATTGCTGATACTATAACGCAATTAAATGATGTCAAATAATAGCTGAACGAAAAATAAGGGCGTAATATCGTTTTCTCTATCTGCATAAAAATGAGACTCCTCGCTATTATCGTCTGAAATCTTCCTACTAACGACCTGTGGAGTAACAGAATAATAGCTTGGGGAAAACGATCTTATAACACACAACGGTGTACCGTAACGAGCTGAACAAGCCACCCAAATGATGCAAGAGAATACGAAAGAATAACAGAGGCGACTTATTTTTTCTGAAAAAATGGTCGATAAGATAATAAATTAAATGCCCATTAAATAAAGTGTTAAAAATTTTAATCTGAGTTATAACATTTAAGTTTCATTTAGTTTCTCTCTGCTACTATTGCAATGACAAAATAAGCCATTGTTTTGGTAAACCAGATGTGTTAGTCCATGGGTAACAGACTGTGCAAAATGCTTTGCAACAAATCAGATTGGAAATCATTCAATATAAAAAAATCCTAATATATATTTATAGATTTTCATAAAATTGACATAGGAAATTCTCCTACAAAAACCAGTATTCCAATTACAAGAAATATTTTTCAAAAGAATAATTTAAGCAATTTGCTTATTGGAGGGGGGGGGGGCCAAAATCCGCCAATTTAAACTTTGGCGATATATTTGGCTACATTGTAATTATTTCACCTTGAAGCATTTTAAATGTTTCGATAAAGACTAAATCTTTGTATCATTTTCGAGACTTCACACTTATTTCAAATTGAAGAATTTTTTTAGAATATATAAGTTACACATTTCTTTAGCTGTGATTTAATATGCTTTAATTTAATTATCATATTTTACCTGCACACCAATTTAAGTCATATTTTCCATGGCATTAATTTCGGAAGAGACAATAAATAACTCAACATCATTAGCATAAAGAGGAAATGAATATGTATTCTAACAAGCTAATTAAATCCAGCTATATCTAAACAATTTATAACTGGCAACCCGTGACCTAATCGTGCATTCAATTGTTTTAAATAAGCTCTTTAATGAGACTGATCTTTTTTTTTTTTAAAAAAAAGAACATTTTAACATTAGACAAACAAACCTCTTAACTTTAATGGCTGCGAATAGTTTAAAGAATGTATGCTACTTGAAAGTATAATTTGTAGTTTAAGACGTGTAATTATAGTCTGTCATAAACATATACTTAGTTTACGTCAAAAAGATGAATTTATTTAATGTTGGTGGTGTATAGATAATAAAGATCTTATGACATTTTAACTTTTTAATTCGAAAGTAATCTCTTATAATGCGAAAAATATTCTGTTCACTTTAGTTTTTGATGTGCACTTTAATCTATTTCTAGAACTAGGTTAGTTAAAAATTTATAAAATGAATTTAACATAGAAACCACAAAAAGGTTTCCTACAATGATAAATAAAACAGATTAAAATTGCCATTAAATGTTTTGAATTGTTAAATAATTAAACGAATTGCTTTTATTTCTGATAAAGAATTTTGAATTTTCCTTTAAAATGTGTCCTATATGTTTTTATGACATATGTTTCATGATATATATGTTACGTCTATAATAGAACATTTAGAATTTCACATCTTTTAAAAAATAAATAAACTTGCATCACGCGATATGTTTCCTCAAATAGAAACCATTGATATTTTGATATCGTATTTAAATATGATCCATATTCAGAAAGTTAAAAGGTGAACTTCAATGAATACTTAAGTGAGACACATTTAAAGGATGGTATCTAAAATATAAAAAATAGTTTACTTCTATACTTAACAAACTTCATTTTGACTGAAAATGGTCTTTAACCAAAAAGTATATAATTGCCATTAATTTATTTATCTAAAGACATGTTTTTTGAAGTTTAAATTAGAATTTTTACTCAATTTATTTTTGTTTTATTAAGTGTGGCTTGAAATAAGATATAATTTGGTGATCGTATTTATTGTAAAGCAACTTATTTAGTTGTATTACGATTGGATTAATCCTGTTTTAACGACAAAATTGAATTTGATGAATTTTCTGAATGAGTGGTCAATGATACTTTTAGATATTGCAAAAATTTTTAAACATATACCTAGCTTGAGGTCTCACATATAAATTAGTTAAAAAGAAATCAATTGAAGTTAGGAACGATAAAAGCTTCTTTTAGTTACAAAGTTACTAAATATTAAAATTCGGATTCTTTTTATTCGCATTCCATTGCATTTCCGATTGGTGGTTTATTGGGAAAACCGAAAACGCGTTCGCTGCAGTAAGCGAAACAATACTTTTCAGAAATAGAGAAAATAATAAATGCGAAACTGCAGTAGGAAAGAGATTCGATGATGCATATATTTTTTCGGTATCCCCAGTGCTTGGATACCGATGACACTTGAGCGAGCAAAAATTCAGAAAACTGCGATATGAGTTTAAATCAACATTAATTATGGCTTAAATTAATTATAAATGTAATTAAAATTTCAAAATTAAAAATGTTTTAATTTATATTGACCAATAAATAGGTTTCGTTCCATTCCATGCAGTGTCTCTCAATTCAACTCCCGGATAAAGGACATATAGAATAATGATTTTATTTACATTGTTGAAAAGTGAAAGAATAATGAATCTATAAGTGCGAAATATTTGTATTAAAACATCTAAGTTTAAACATATTCGATATTTCATAAACTTATTTTGACTGAGAGGAAGCCTGAAAATGGGATTTTAATTTTATTTAGTTAATAATTACATAATCATTATTAATTATCTATAGTATGTAATTTTATTATTTGTTTAGCTATCTAATAATTACATTTTATTTGCCTGATAATTACATGTATTTGTGTAGTGTATCTAAATATCATTTTTTAATTTTAAAATATATTTCTTTCTATTTATTTTATTTGAGAAAAAATATAATAAATTAAAAGCTTGTAAAATTCTCCTATGATACAATTTGTTTAACAGCATTGATTTAATAAATTTTAACTCTTCTCAAATTGAACCGATTCCTAAATCCCTTGAATTTACGATTTTTCGAAATTCCAGAAATATATATTAAGAAGTTTTAATTAAATTGGCAAAAAAATAATAATTTATGAGCTAAAAAGGACATATAAAGTCAATACTTTCTTTAAAAAAATGTCTTTTTGAATAATTTTAAAGACAATTTACATTATTTAAAAAATTATATTAAATGTAAGTATGGATTTGATCTATTTTAAGATAGATAAATTTATTTCAGGGGAACCGATATTTAATTTTTATTGAAACTGATTAAGGATAAATAACTTTCATTTGTAAATATGGCTGATTAATTCCTTTTAATCACATTTGGGATCAATCTAAAAAAATATTTTATTTGAAAACGTAAAAATTGTATTTTTTATAAGGAGCTCCAGAAATAATATTTTATCTTCTGTGGAATAAATGCGCCTGAAAAACTATGAAAACTAAAAATCTGAAGTAGCAAAAATTAGTTGTCAATCATATTTTAAGAATTAGTAAGATGTATCCCCAATTATAGACTTTCTGACTTTTTTCATCACCATCTGAATGATTTTTCATCACCATCACCATCTGAATGAATGCTTTTGGAACTGGAAATTTCTCACCACCAAATTGAAACGCTTAACAAAAAATTCAAACTCTGTTGTCACTTAAAAAAACAAATATATGACTCAAAAATGACGTAAAACAAGGGAAAAAAGCAAATCTGGCAACAAAAAAAAACCTGGAAAGCAACAAAATCTCAAATTGGCAACATTATAATAAAAAAAAAGACGTTAGATTTGGCGAGACATCTCTTGGGGGGATATACCATACTTATACCAAATTTTATTCAATTTTTGAATTAGAGCAGAAAAAAGAAGCGAAAATTGAAAGCAAGAAGGGAAATTTATTTATAATTAAATTTAATGAAAAAAATTATACGATTATGAGGCTTCCGTTATTTTCTTACTGAATCTCGGTTCTTTTGTGTTGTCACTTCTAGGGGCGTTTCAATCTTAATACTATTCTAAGATTGTGTTTCTTTAAAATGTCTAGATTGGGAACATATATATTTCTTGATTTTCTATCTATGGAAGGTAATTGTACTGCTTTTTATCTGAAAAAATATGTCTAGAATAATAGAAAAGTTCATCATGGTTTAATTTTTAAGTACTATGATTAGATGGTGCTGAGAAGTAGTTCTGGACATTTTATTTTAAACTACCCGAGATGCTTACTTTCATATGATTTTCTTAAATTGGATATTTTTTAAAAACCCCAAGGAATCATCTTGTTGGCGAAATATCGATTCTCTTCTTAATTTATGTTAAGAATACATTACACTGAATTCCCAACCACACGTAAGTGGTTTACAAAAACACTTTTTATCTGATGAGATTAGAAACAATATCAACATCAGTCGTAAAAAAGTCAATTTTTCCCAACGCCTAAAATAGATAATTTATGTAATTTTTTATGTTTTTAGTTAGGTTAAAAAAATGGAGGTCAAATAGGTTAAGCTTTTTAACATTCATTCATGAATGTTACAAAGTTTAACCTATTTGACCTCCATTTTTTTAGCATTTATCCACTTGTTATTTATATCTTACTGGATGAATTTTGGACTACAACTATTTTCCAGTTTCCCACAGATTAATTAGTTTTTTATTGAAATGAAGTCTATTAACCTCGCCAGTGAAATAAATCATTTTAAAATATGTTTACATATGACTGTAAAATATATATAAGTCATTTAAAAATTATATATATATTCGTTGTTCATTTGACACAGTTCTAAATTTTAGGTCAAGAATTCAGAATTCAATCAAGAACATTTACAATAGTCAAATTTCGCCTTATCTTTTATTCTTATAATAAAAATTTATAAGATTCAAGTGATTTGCCGTTCTGAAATTTTTTTTTTAAATTTTTAGTTTCGATAAAGTTTAGAATTCTTTAGGAATTCCAGTTTATAGATTATAATATTCTACAAATGGAAAATGTTCGATGTGAGTTATGTTGAAATTAATAATTTATTTGATTAATAGTAATGTTATTTCATTGGTTAAAGAAGTATCTTAAGTCGAAATTAGTTAAAACGAAATTAAAATGTTTACAAATCTCCACTCAGACCTATACTTACATACTCATCAGAAACTTGAACAATGATACAAAATGATGGAAATCCTATTGGACTCTTTGAGCGGTATATATTTTATAGAGGCATTTTTTTCCATTATAGAACCATTTTTGGTGAAATATAGAGGCATTTTTGGAGGTTTACAACTTGATGGCTTACAGCAGAGGCAATCAAGTTCAGATCTCTATTGCGCCTTCAGAGAGTCTGATATCACCAAATACATAAAAATCCAAATAATGAATAATTAAAAATTGACAATTAATTGGTCTTGTCATATTATTAGAATGGCCAAAGAACGTTCAACACAGAAAATATTCTTGGTCAGACCCTTTGGAACGAGATCTAGAAGCCGATCTAGTCTTAGACTGGCTGACTTCCTGGAAAAAGATCTAGGCATTTCAAGAGAGATCAGTCGGAAGACCATAGTCAAAAATAGGGAGGCCTGGAGGAAAATTCTTGAGGAGGCAGGTCCACTGAGGGTTGTAGTACCATTGAGGAAAGAAGAGAATCTTAATGTTAAATCTCGTCATTGATCCATAAATACTGACCAGAAAATTCTGCATTGGATTAGACAAAAGAAAATCGAATAACAATTTGTGCAATCACTTAGGCGTCAGGACTGTGCAATGGGTAGGAAGTTATTGCATTTAAATTTTATTTAAAAAGTTTAGCTTTTTATGAGCTGTATCAGGTCAGGCATTATGCAGGTCAGGTATACAAAAGAATGATACCAACGCTTAATGTGCTTTTTCAATTGCCTTGGATCACTTTCCTTATATTAACTTTTTGGGAAATAAATCCACATTATAAATTCCTGGGGAAACACAAATCATTACCCAATTTTTCGGTTATTTGTTATTTCTATTTTCCAAGCCCACGAAATTATTATGTTTCATTCACATTCATCACAAATTAGCACTGAATACCACTCCTACATATTAGTACATATGTATATATATAAGTACATATTGTGCGGTTTGATCGAGAAAAGCATACAATATAAAAAACATTTTGAAAAACTTTTAGTAAGGATTGTAAGAGATATCATACAAATACCTATAATTCAAACGTGTTAAAAATGCATTTGATCATAATATAGTAACACTGCTTTTTTGGGCCAAATTATTATTTTCGAAATATATATAAAACGAATTATAAAACTAAATTTGTTTATCATATGATTAATAAGGTAGTTAACTTATTCTTTAGAAAACATTAGATTTTGACATTCAAAATGTTTTTATATTGTTACACAGAAGTTTTCTGATAAGTAATTAAAAATATTAACGCCTTCCCTAGTTTTTGAAAACGGCATTCAAAACAATTGCTCTTTCTTCGAACTAATGCAATCATAATTAGTGCAATTAATTAGTTAAGTTGGTTATTTATGCGTGAAATATATAAAATCTATTCTTAAAAACATTAAGATTTAGTTGTCAGAATAGTCTGATAAAGATAGTGTGAGATTTAAACCCCAGAGAGTCGCACTATATGATGTACCATTTTCTAAAGATTAATCGTGACAATACTTAAATATGATTCCCTTCTTAAAATTCTTTATTATCCTACAAGAATATTATACCAATCATATCTGATAGCGGATGATTGAATATCCGCACCTAAAAAGGAAATGATAATATTAAAACACAAAAATTGCTAAGTAAGAACAGTATTCCTCGGCATTAATCTTCTCCGATGGTCGAAACTAAGTTAAATTTCTCTTCCGCTGAGACAACACAGATTGCAAGTCATTGCCTACAGGAAACCAAGTAACATATTTGTGCACGAGCCAAAGAAAACATTGCCAAGTCGTTTAGTTCCGTCTTCCTGTGCAGAATAGTCTAGTTAAAGCGCCAAATGGTAGTCGAATTTTATACCTCAGATCGTCGTGAGTAAATAAAAGTTTTTATGTGTTGGCATACGAGATAGCTCCGTTCATTCAAGTGATCTGTGGTTAAGAATGTATCGCGGATCATGCAGCAAAATGTGTGGTTAAGAAGTGAGTTAAACTGAGCACAGTGCTTAGTTTGGTATATGATTCATACACAAAACGCAATTTTTTGGAATGAAATGGTGATATGATGAATTGCATAAATCAAACCACACAATCAGAAAATTTACAATATTTCCTCCCTAAAGTTTGATAAAAATCGCAGTTATTTGTATATATAAATCAAATAATTATACCTTTTATTCAGACTCGACAAAGCGAAGAAGGTAATCTAAGTATTGTAAATCTGTAAGCCACACACATTTGGATAAGTATGACATACTGATTTTTCAGAATTTTTTATTTATTTAATGTAAGCCAAGAGTTTCAAGAGATGAAGAAAAAAAAACTTTCAATCCCCCTCCCTGTCATATTTGTATAACTGAAACAGAAAAGCAACACTTCTCATCATTTCACACTGTTTTCGAATGTAGCACATTTCACACCGAAGAGGGCGATATTATTTACTAGCTCCCAGTAAAACAGATGTTATTCAGATATCATATTAACAATTACATCTCAATGACTATTTCATTATTTTTTACCTATAATCAAGCCCTGTGCCTAAGTGGTAGCAATTCGGGTGTCTAAGGCGCAGGTCCGAGTTTTAATACTCGGACTGAGCAAGGTGAACTTAGCCTTCAGCGAGTCGATAAACTGAGTACCAAGCATGCTTGGGAACTAAACGCTGGGAATTTTGAGTTAGGCTGACTACCTGATTAATTGGAACATAATCATCGCAACCTAGGGGTCGTCGGTCCAGAATATAGTAGTCCTTGGCTCACATATGGGCCGTCGTGCCCCTGGTTTAGTTTTTTAGTTTATTAACAAGGATCAGCAATCGTGGCCCAAAGGAAAATGCACCTTGCCAAGTTGTTTTGTACGATTCATAAGAGTAATTAATATGGTACAAAACAAAAATCTAGAATCATCAAATGTTTATTACGTCAAAAATTCTAGGCTATATGTACAGTTTATTTATACATCATTTTGAGTATGCTATTATATTTACAGTCAAATATTTGGCGCTATATACAATGTTTTTTTTTTCTCCTCTGCTTAACATGTAATTTATGATCAATAAATACATTTTTTGTGACAACTGGATAACATGAGATGGCAAAAGTTAATGTACTTTTCAAGTTTTAATCTTGATACTAAATAAGTCTTTTTTCTGTTGATTAATATTAATCAATTTGTTAATATTTTACATTTACTATTTATACAAGCACCCATAACTTGCAATTGCAAAAACATTCATGAAATCAGTGATCTATAATTTATAATTTTATCCACACTAATATAGATAATAAATTATTGAATTGAATAGTTGTTTATATTATTCGCTTAAATTATTTTAATATCTAATTTACAGATTATTTTTTATCATATCTGGACAAGTTCTTGATAGATTTAGAAGTTTTCAATAAAGTTAAATTTTATTTAAACAGCGGAGATCAATGAAAAATATAATACATGTTTTCTTAATATTTAAAGAGGAGACAAAATAAGTCTGAATATCTGTATGATGTAATTTTGAAAAATTATTCGCTTCTGAATTTTTTTCTTTAATTTAAGTGAAAAAGTTAAAGAACAAATTGTGAAATAACAGGTTGATAAAAAAAAAAAGAATCGAGAAATTGATTGTGAAAATGTAAAAGATTAGGAAAGGAGAAATAAAAGCATTAAAGAAATAATCATAATTAATAATCATATTACATATTGTATATATTAATAATTATAATACAATAAGTTAACACAATATCGATAATTATTATTATTAATCCTTACCTTTAAATGAAACTAAATAATGTAAAAGAATTTCAACCAACGCTTAAGATATAAATAAAGAATACTTTACAAAAATTTTCTACTTTTCATTTTTCTCAGAAATAAATTAAAAATAAACACAAAAAAATAAGATGCTCATTGATTAATAATCAAATGCATTTACTGCTATTTTTGAAAACTTTTTTTAATGGGAAAATCTAATTTAATAAATAAAGCTAGATATTGTTTTGGAATTGCTTCCTTTTTTTATTAAATTACATTTTAAAAGAATCACGTGTCAGTCACGTGAATACGTTTTGAAAGATAACGTTTCATTTCACATATTACATAAAAAAATCAACGAAATTCCTCTAAGTTCGTAATTATTACTGGAAAAAGAAAATTGTTATTGGAAAAATGTTTTAAAAAGAATTGCTTAAGTTGTAAAAACTAATGAGTTGCTTATTATTTAGGAGAATGATAATGGAAACAAAGATTTCCATAGATTAGGAAATTATCTAACTTAATTGAAATATCTTGGCGAGAATTCCTGAAGCAGCATCTCAAAAAATATGCCAACCAAGTATAAAGGAATGTGAATTATTTATCTCATAATGTGGGCGACAATTTTGTTAGCCTTGTTGGTAATTAAATAAGATAAAGTAATTGAAGAAATCAGTTCTGTTACTTATCAAAATATAAATAAATGTGAACTGTTCGTGTAGGTGAAGGTCGTCTTAAAAGCAAATCAACATTCTTCTATTCTACAAAAAGAAAATTTCATAAATTATGCATTATAATTAAAAATCGGAGAGACAAACATTTAAAATTTGTTCTAAATTTTGGAAGTACGATTTTAAGACCATATTCAAAATTGGTTTTTATTTTTGATGCCAGTTATTTCTTAATTTTGGAAACATAATTTTATATTCATAAAAAGCACAAGTTTGTTGAAAATTTTGAATGGAGAATGTGGCATCATTGTAATGCAATCATTCATTTTAAAGCAGTAATTCGTTCGTTTTAATTTCTGAGACGATTTCTCGCTGTAAAACTTTCTGCGAACGTGTTAACTTTCGAGAATTCTGTAAAAACAATTTATAAAATAAGATGCTGAGCAAGAGTAATTTGGCTTTTTCACGTAAAGTACCTTGATTAAAATTTATGATTCGACTGAAGAAAAAATTTGCCACAATAAAGAGAATTTCATCTTTGAAGAATAGGGACAGTTATGGAACAACGTTAATAACAGTGATTTAGAATGCATTTTAATTACCAAAATAGTACAATAAATGGTATCAGTACACCGATCACTGCTATTAGTGAAGTGCAAGTTGTTATAAATTGACGATACCATCAGGCTATCTTTACATTTTAAAAATGATCAAAATAACAAATTATCCTTTTTTTTTAGGAAAACTCTCTAACATAAGATTTGATAATAAGAAAACATTCAATTATTTTTAATAAAAACTTAACTTTTTAAAATAGAGATACAATAATCAACAAATCACAAATAATCAAAGTAATTCTAGCTTAGAAAGATTTGGATCTGCTATTTTTTTTTTAATTGTAAATCTAAGAACGTCTTTGATGTGGTAATTCAAAAATAAATTCGAAGTCATGGAAAATGAAGATGAATTTTAATTAAGCATATACTTAAATATTTTCATTGACTTCTGGCTGGTTGAGATTTAGGCCAACACTCTAAATAGCTTTGGGTTTAATCTCAATGACTCCTGAAAGACAAGCAGGGTTGAGTTGTTGCTATATGCATGCCTATGTCATGCCATGGCTAGTCGGGGGAGTTTTATTATTTTTTTCCCTTTAAAATATTTGAACATGGCTTATGATCTATAAGTCTGCTTAGAAAACAATATGAGGTTAATATCCCCATGCATATATTATAACAGCATTCAGGCGTTCAACTACCCGATACGCGGTATCAATTTCCTTATTTATAAACAGGGTAATGTTTTTGAAACAGGTATTGAATAGCCATGTATCCTCATTTTGATACTATAGAAACGAATAAGGGACTCAAACATCACAGCGGTGCAGGCGAGCCTCGGACTCCTCCTTAATCTTGTTGTTGTTGTTACTAATGACACTTGGACAAGCCAAGCTCGCTATGCCTTGGCTATGCGAATTTAAGTCAATTGGGAGCGTCTTTCGTTTTAATCAGAGCACCATGAAGGTGAAAGTGCGACTTTTCTCTACACACATGCCATAGGTACCCGTTAATAGGGTAGGAAACCATTCACACCTCATTCATGGAAAGAAAGGACAAAGACACGATAGATAGAGAGAGAAAGTACATCCATGCCAAAAACCGGGATTCGAACCCAGGACCTCCCTATCCGCAGTCAGGCACGCTGACCACTAGACAAGTTGGGCGGCGCTCCTTAATGTTAGCTAGTTTAGAATACTCGCTCCTCACGAGTATTCTAAACCCGTTAACTATAATGCCTCTTAATTTTGAATCCTGGTTAAGTGATGAGGTCACACCCGAGTTGGCACTCTATTCTCCACATCCACTTCCCACCAGTAGAAGAACTTTTGAATTCACAGATTAATGTGGACGTGCCTCTTGAGGGTGAATGTGGTCACCTTCCCAATCACTGCCCACGGCAAATGATGCTTCCTTTTACTGATCTTAATGGAAAGTGGCGTAAAGCTACTGGAACCCATAAAGGAATCATGGAAGAATACATTTTTATCATTATATTAATAAAACAAGCCTTTTAGCATGGTTACAAACGCTAATATATATATTTATACACTATATACACTGTTTAAATATATATATATATATATATATATATATATATATATATATATATATATATATATATATATATATATATATATATATATATATAGAATATAATTAGTTAAACTCTCAATAAGAGCTTTTAGACAACCTTTCATTTTTAATTTAATTATCTGTTACATATTTTAATTTAATTCATATGTAATTCCATATTATATGGAAACTCTGATATTAAATTTGAATTTATTAAAGGTTTTAATAAAGGTTGTTTATTTATTTTTTTTTTTTTTAGAATTATTAGAAAATACATGAAATCAGCACTTTTTTTTTACCGATTGTTGTTTTCAGCATAAAAGCATAATTAACAAACATTATATTAAGAAATATAAAAATTTAATAACTATACGAAATGATTTCAACCAGATTTTTTAATTCTAAGATTAAAATATTAAAAGGAAGAAGTAAATAATATATATTCTTGCCATTATTAAAATTTGAAAATTCCTTGAAAAAAAGTTGGAAAAATATCTCATATTACGGCGTATATAATTATACTGATCTGAATTCAATTTAAAATATTGAATGCACATTCTTCAAAAGAGATTTGAAAATTTTTAATTACGTTATAAGAACTCAAAGTAACTTTTCAGAATTTAAGTACTTTTGAAGATACGTGTTCAGAGATACTAAAATTTTTGGATTCTCTTTAGCTCTATCCAAAAATAATCTTCATCGATATTCATTTAAAAGTATTTTTATTATCTTATATAATCGTTTGATGGAATACACTTCCTTCATCCTCGTGTATTCGATTCGTCATCAAGGAAAAGTAACTTAATTTGAATAACTATCCATATAAATAACAGTTAATTGTTCTAGACTAAAGTATATTTTCGAAGACAATGCTCTTTTAAAGATAAAATAAGCAAAAAATAAATCTTTGAGGTAAAATCTTTATTATTGAGGTGAATTTTAAAATTTCATGACAAGCAAACAATAGAGAATAATATAATCAGTATAACAGAAATATTTATTATATAAAAACAACCACATATTAGAATTATTCCCTTAACTTTTACTCAACTAATAATTAAAGCACATATTTTCGAAACATTTATCAATAAAATTATTTTACAAGAGTGGAAGTAAAGGGCGATTTTTATTTTACCGTTAAATCCGTTCTTTTAGTAACCTTTAGTTTATCAGTTTTAAATGATTATCAGTGATTTTAAAATAATTTTAAAACAATTATTTAGATTTAGATTGATGATTATATAAAATAGTTAATTAATTAGATGATATTAGATAGGTGATTATAAAATAATTTTACAAGACAGGAAATTGTGGGAGATTTTATTTTCTATTAAATCTGTTCTCTTTTGGAAACCTTTAGTTTATCGGCAATAGATGATTATCGGTGATTATAAAACAATTATTTGGATTTAGATATATGATTATAAAATAATTAATAAGATAGATATATTGTATTAAATAAGGTTTTTTGTTAAATAAAATATTTTGAACAAACAGGAAACAGTGGAAGATTTTTATTTTCTATTGAATCTTCTTTTAGTAACCTTTATATTATCGGTTATAGATGATTATCAGTGTTACATCAGATACTTCTTATTCTAAAGAAAGAAAATATTGTTTCATAGTTTACCTAGCAATTTTACATAAAGGGGAAGACATCCCATCATTTTTTTCCACAGACAAGAATACAGTTTTCTTTATCTATATCCGATGCCCATTGTATAAAAGGATAACTATTCATCACATACAATAGGCATCAGATAATGGAAAATAGAAGTGATTTCAGATCATGTTGTAAATGTAAAAGCTAAGAAGCCTGGTCTTTCTTTGAAGGATGCAGGTGATGCCATTTTGACTTACATTAATATGAACATGCTCAGAATGTATTTCAATAGATTTCCTAGAGAATAAAAGCCTAACAATGTTTTATAAAAACAAAACTTTCACATATATTATTAACTGTTTTCATTACTGATTTTAAATGCATTTTTTATGCTAACAAAGTATGTTACAATAAACAATACCATTTAAGAGTGTGTCTGTACATATATTTAAATGTAATGTGCAAGATTTTTTTTTAATTTGTATTATATAATCATGCAAATGAAGGAGCAAAGTTTTAAAAAGATTAAATTTAAGTTTCAATAAATTTTAAAATGATTAAGTCAAGTTTTAAAATTAAAATGGTTATTAGAGTTATTGATTAACAAGTTAAAAAAATTTTCGAAACACATCCAATAATCCACTATTTGAATGATATTAAATTTATAAATTTCATCGCCAATTTGTTTCAACGAATTTCATATGATAATTATACTATGTACCTAAACACTTAAGAGCATCTTAATTTTATTGACGTATGCTGTTTAAATTATTGGTACTTTATAAATGAGCATGTTTAAATTCTTTTTAAAATGAGTTTTTCAGACTATTTTAACTACAATGCTTAATTTAATTTCTACCTTGTCTTAATCAAGCAGAAATATGTAGTTAATTTGAACTGTCAAACTCTTTTGCATAAAGTTTTTCTTGGTATAAATTTATACCTACTTCATCAATATAAGAAATACGTTTTTTAAAAAAAAGAGAGAGAGCAGGAGAAAGAAAAAGATCATTATAAAAATATTTCGATCATCTCAAAATTTTCCATGTAAATTTCTATCTATATAATGTATATGAAAAAAACGCAGCCCATCCTGTCTAGTGGTCACAGTGCTTGACTGTGGGAAATTAAGTAGGTTTTTCAATTCGTTTTTTATCTGAAAATGGAAGATTTTTTTTAACTAAATGCCTATTACCGATTGAGATAATATTAGCGGACAACCAAGTCTTTTTGTACAATACTTAAAAGAATGTAGCAAAGATAAAACTGTGTAAAACAATTAAGCTGCCTGGAAGATAACAAAGAATTAATATTGCTCTTTTCCTCTTTTCAAAATAAGTTCTTTTTCGACATCAAGTAGCTTCAGCAATCCTCAAAACATTATACATGGAATCAGTAAAGGAAAAAAATGTGAAGCATTGAAAACTTCCATACAAATGTGGTTAACAATACTGAACATCGCGTACATTAAAGTTATTTACACATAAATACCACGTTCACATACATACATAGCAATGCAGGCAAGCTCCAGACTGTACCTTTGATTAACGATTTTTGGAATAATCACCCTCATAATACCAAGACTTTGTTATTTTGAACTATTGTGAAGTGGCGAGACCACACTTGAGCTGGCACCCTCCTTTCCACATCCACACCAGTGGATAGATTTTGGACATCAAAGATTAATGTGGACATCCCTAACGTATGGATCTCCAGCAACCCAGTGAGAGGGAATGTGGTCACCCTCGCAATGACTGCCACTGGCAAACGACTTTGCTGTTCTTAACGGTAAGTAATGTGAAGCTACTGAGCCACTGGAGCTCAATACGTATATTTGGTTGGAGGCACTCGGGATTGAACCAGGGACCTCCCGATTGAATACGAAATCTTGTACTTATGAGAACGGCATTTTAAAATTGTAATTACAACCAAGCACCGGCCAACTTGTCTAGTGGTCAGTGTGCCTGACTACGGATAGGGAGGTTTTGGGTTCGAATCCCGGTTGGGGCATGGATGTACTTTCTCTCTCTATCTATCCTGTCTTTCTCCTTTCTTTGTATGTATCTTTGTATATGTATCTTTCTCCTTTCTTTGTAATAGGTTGTGAATGGTTGCCTACCCTATAAACGAATACCTATGGCATGTGTGTACTGAGGAAGTCGAACTCCACATCAAAATATGGTTCAGTAGGAAAAGTGGACCAGCGCATTTTTACTGCGCAGTTCGCTTTCTATAAAACTATAACACTTGAATAAAGTTTATGTTTTCAAATTCACAGCGAATAATAAATATCATTACGAAGTCATCGAGTACTTTACAGCCATGGGTAGTTTCGAATGTTGACCGTTAACGGCAGTGATCTTTCTTGTACCTAACTCCCAAAAATCTTACTTGCTTAACAGGGCTGCTGGGATTTTTATTTTAAAATAATAGAAAATATTACATTACAATGCCATAGTCAATAGGTAAACATAACCCTTAACACGCATCTCCGATAAATTATAAAGAAAACATTATTTGTCGAATAGTCGGAATGGGTTTTACGCCAACAAATCTCCTAGTAAAGTTGGATTGCTTGAGTTTATGGGAACAAACTGATCAAAAGGACAACACATTTAAAATGAACATGGCTGTGAATAAGTTTTGACAGCAATAGTTGCTACAAGCAAATTATCAGTCAAATGAAAAGCTTTTAGAGGCCAAAGTGCACGAATTTGAGGCAGGATCACATGATCATACTTAAAATTCAACTTTACGATAGCTCCATAGTAAGACATACTACACTCTCTTCCACACCATTTGCATATCGTACCACGATTCAAGAAACTTGATCCAAAAAACTTAAAAAACTTTATATTTCGATTTTAAATTTTTTTACTGCATGAAAATTATTTCTTTATTACGATATTTATTAGGGCAGTGGTAGCCTAGTTAGAGCATCGGCATTCTGTCCGGAAGGGCAAGGTTTGATTTTCAATGCCGCCAAAGACCCACCCAGTAGATACGTGCTCGTTAAATCAGTTTAATAGAAAGTCCTGTGGTCGGCTGTTGAGCAGTTACCATGAGTGTGATGGTCTGGAGAAAATTTCCTCCCCCTTCAGATCAATGTGAAAATTGAGAGAATGGATCCTCTGGTGGTGCCATCTATCAAAAGAGCTTAGAACAAAGTCGTACTCTCACCTTCATGGTGTTCTGGTTAAACGAAAGAGACACTGACCTAAATTCGTAAAACCTACTGACCTAAATTCGTACAGCCGACAGTAAAGCGAGCTTGGCTTGTCCAAGTGTCATAAATAACAAGAACAACTATATTTATTAAAACGCAAGCTTGGGTTTAGAGCACATATCAAATATTTCATGACTTTGATATCTGAATGCTCTTTGGGAATAAAAAGCTTTACTATCATCTTCACAAAATTACATCTATATATTTCTATATCGTTAAATATAAACTATTTCGTTTATATATAATCACTGAATACTTATTTGAAACTTCCCACAAGAACAACAAATTCATCAATTAGATAGAGATAAAAATGATAATAACTAACAATGGAAATGTAGAGCTGTGGAACATTCCAAAGACTAAGGGGTTTGTTTTGCAAGAAAAATATTCTCGCTTTTGAATGCTGATATGTTAACAATTATTTTTCTGATTTTTAGGGATTGAAGATTAGTAATTTCGGCGAGAGAGAGAGATAGAAGCGGAGACGAGGCTATAAGACTGATAGAGCTGAATAAAAGAAAGTATAAGCGTTTTTCAAAATAAAATAATAGTAAATAACTTTAAATATGTATAATTTAAAATGAAATGCTTTAATAGCATCACATCACCCATCTAGTTATATATGGGTATTAAATTTATTCAGAAATTAATCTGAAGAAATTGTACTGGTGTAAGTGCTGCTACAAAGTTTTTGTGAACCTTGAAGGCTTTTCGAACGTTTGCAGAATTGTTAAATTTAATGAGTGATAGGATTTCTATTAGAAATTGTACAGAATGCTTTACGATAAAATTATAAGTAAACTAATAAATTTTTTAAGTAAGATTTATTATATTATTATTATAATTATAATATAAGAGAATTAAGCCTGATATAAAGTTCATGTGTCTCAATTTGATATTAATAAATCAACATTTTTTATACGAGATTACCAAATATTTACCAAATTTTCTCCACATGTTAACGTTTCTCTCTTATCGAAATAACATTATAAATTTTTATTTTTAGTTTTCAACGTGCATAACTAATCTTCAAAATAGAATATTTTTGAATGATTTATTTTTTTATTTTAGATATATTTCATCTTAATATTTTTTTACGTCGCTTTCTTTGATACACATAGACATTATAGAGTTGTTGTTTTGTGGTATAACACTTTCATAATTACTGCGTTTGCAATTGCGTTCAAAATACTTTTGCAAATATTACTTTGCAGATTTCATTTTATTTATATAAATAAATTTTTTTATTAAATTGAGAAGTTAAAAATGGTATTTCTTTCAAACCAATTCACCTTTTTGTAAAAGGTTTGGTTTGTTTGTCGCTCAACGGTCATTTTTTTAACATGAGGGGTAAATAGACCGGAACCTACGATTTAAAGTGGATTCCGAACCACTACAAATATCCATGCCCAAGGTGGGATTCGAACCCACGAACCGAAGGCAAGAGCGCTAACCATTCTGCTGCCAGCTCGGCTTTTTGTAAAAGGTATGTTATTTCACAAAACTGCAACTTTATATTGAATTACACTCATATATTCTGAATGTGGATTAGGTTTAGTCTTACTCTAAATATTCTTTTCTTTTAAAGTTTGTGTTTTTCTTAATTGATCCATGAATAAATTATCGACAAAACAATATTAAGATGGTCTATTTTATTTCATTATTTTAAGCGCTTCTTAGAATTGTTTACATTTGGATATCAACATTTTTATTTGTGAATATAAATAAAATTATAATTTAATCCATATATTTCTTCTTTAATATCTTTTCCTTCTAATTTGTCTTATGAGTCTATCCAAAACATCATAAAAATAACCGAATGTTAAATCAAGAAATAGGTCAATAGAAAAATAATTGCCGCGAAAATTATTTGACATATAATTTTTGATTTATTTACCCCATTGAAATACCATACAATTTCTGAGATTTAGAATGTGATTTTCTTTTCTACTTGCTATTAATTTATTTCAAAAAAATCATATAATGCTTTAATAAAGAGAATATAGATTAGAAATTACCTTTAAAACTCCATTAATTTTTTTATTACGAAAATCACAATAGTCGTATGTTTGAAGTTGGAAAAAATAATTTCGAAATTTAATATCATGGATTTATAAAATGTTAATAGGTTTATCCTTCGAAAAATTGAGCGAAAAACAGCGTATATAAAGGTCAGCAGACGATAACAAAGGCAAATGACTCACCTGGCTTTACAGCAAGGCAATTCGCAAAGACAAGATATGTCATTTGTCTTTTTTATTTAGTGAATTTACCTATTATTTCGCAAGATATACATCTTAAAGAACATGCAATAATAATCCAAAAGTACAACTTCTGTCTCCGTTTCCAAATGAATCATGCAATGCTAAGAATATGTCAGAAAATGAGCGCGAAAACCGTTTTATTTTTCTAGCAGACGATAAAACACAAGGCCGAAATTCAAAACACTTGTATGTTCGCGATTGTGTTCGGTATCATTTCCTTGTTTTTGAAAGGCCACGCACCCATGATTACAATTAAATCTGCATTTTTCGACGATTCTCAGAGCCCCATTTTAGAACCTTTATTAGCTAAAATTAATCATTTATCTTAATGGAAATCAGTGACATGGTTAAAACAGTCCTTGAAACAACTGTTTTTTGAAGTTGTCAAACGCAATCTCCTTGATTAAAGCCTTTAATTACAGTCATTAGCCTTCTTAATTACATGACAAACCCAGGAGAAAATATTCGATAGAAATATTTTTGTAACTTGGAGAAACTCTGTTATCTTAAAGACCCCGATTTTCATTTCCTGACACCCCAATTTTTTTTAAAAAAATGTAAAATTGCTTTTCCAGCGTCATTTATCGTAAATGATAGAAATATTAGGTATCCATTTTAAAAGAAGGCATATTCACCAGCTTTTAATTGAAGTTCTTTATTGGGTATAATCTTGAAGTATTTATACTCTTTAGTTAGAGCTTAATAGAGAAATTCAATTCTAAAATCTTTGAGAGTTTCGATGTTCTTAAATTAGAACCTTAGAATTTTTTTCCACACATTTGAATGTTTCGAATTCTAATTTTTAAAAAAAAAACACAACTGAGCATCTTAATTTAAATTCTAAACAAGAATAACTTTATTGTCATCTAGTGAAATTATTTATTAATAATTTAATATTTAATACTTCAGGGCAGATAGTGTTAATTTAATATTTCACTTTAATTTATAGTAACAAGTTATACGAGACATTTTAACAATATGTCAATAGAATCAAGAGAGTAAATCAAGCTCTTTACACATTTAAACATACAATACGAATTATGCGAATAACACGCAAAAAAATTCCATTTATCGTGCACGTGGGTAAAGGGATATTTTCATTGCATATTCATTTTGAGTTTTATTTATTTTTTTCATTTCGAACACACAGTTGGCAGTATTTGTGCTTAAAATTAAATGCACAGGAATCTCAATTGAGAATATAATCCTTTAATTTCTTATGTTATGATTCAAACGAACAAATATAATAATGCACACAGCTACTTGTAGTTACGAATGATATTAACACATTTTTATTCATGTATAACTGCCTTTTCATGTTGTTCAAATTTAAAGATGCGCACGTATAATCTATACTATTACTTTAATGTATGTATTATCTATAATGTTAATCTAATCTAAATCTATTATCTATAGTATTAGTTTTAACAACAAAAAAGAAATTTATTGAAGTTCCGAATACTATAGTACTTGTATAAGAATCTGTCTAATCTTACAACCAATTGAGCGTTCAGGTTAGGTCTGTGGTAGCCTAATGGTTAGGGTATCGGCCTTCCATCCGGACGGGTGGGGTTTGATTCCCAATACCGCCAAAGACCCACGGAGTACATGTGATATACGTGCTCGTTAAATCTGTGGAATCAAAAGTCCTGTGGTCGGTCGTTGAACAGTTACCATGGGTGCAATGATCTGAAGAATATTACTCCTCCTTTAGATCAATGCCAAAATTGAGGGAGTAGATCCTCTGGTGCTGCTATCTATCGGATGATTTGAAGAGCAAAAGTTGTACTTTCACCTTCATGGTGCTCTGATTAAACGAAAGACGCTCCCAATTGACTTAAATTCGCATAACCAAGACATAGTGAGCTTAGCTTGTCCAAGTGTCATTAGTAACAACAACACTCCAAATATTTGGTACCAATATAGAAATTCCTCCAATTTATTTATTACAAATGACTGAAAATTGGCTATGACGCCATTAGTTCTCAGGGCTTTCAATACCACTGAAGAGTACATATTAAAAATACATAGTAGTGCAGGTGAGGACCGGACTGTATGCTTAGGTTAACGGATTTGGAATACTCGCCCATCACCAAGTGCCTCGTCATTTTGAACCACGTTCAGGTGACAAGATCACACTTGAGCTGCACCCTCCTATCCACATCTAAGCCACACCAGAGGAAAGACTTTGGAAGTCACATATTAACGTGGACACGTCCCTAAGCCACAGAGTTCCAGCAACCCGGTGAGGGAGTGTGTACAGGGTCACCCTCCCTATCACTGCCTGCAGCAAATAATGCCACTTTGCTGATCTTAACTGGATGCGGTGTAAAGCTACTGAGCCATTGGAGCTCAATATTCAAAATACAAGTGCAAGCTACGAGTAAGATGGTTAGCGTCAAAAATTGGATCTTGTTTACACAAAAGACACAAGAAAGAACATCAAAGTTTAAACCGAACACAAATACCTTAGCAAACAGTCACAGCCTGTAGAAAAACGAAAAAGTGACACACTTGAACTTTTAGGAATAGCCTCTGACCCCTTAATCAGGAAAGCCGAAGGCTTGCTGGCAGAATCAAACAATGATTTCTGCTTTATTCTGCAATTTTACTGAATTTTATCAGCAATTTTACTGAATGAAAAGAAAGGTTATTCAAAGATATTTGAAGGAGTCTTGCACATTTTTTTTCTCAAAGAAGTCATCAATCTCATTTCCAGGAATCACACAACGAGCTAAAATTCACTGGAAAGATACTAAACATTGAGACTTTTAGAATTTCTTCAAAACTTGGTATAAATCAAACGTTGATACCAATGTGGGAAATTATCTTAAAATCTGTTATTAATCTATATCTGCATTTATTTTAAATACCTGACTCCAATTCGAAACTGTCTCATAACCTGTTATTAAACGACATCAAAATGTCTCTTAAATGTTCGATGTCAATGTGAAATTGCCTTGAAACCTGTTATTAATCGACATGTACGTTTCGCTGGAATGTTTGATATCGATGGGATATTGCTTAAAAAGCAGTTATATTAGTCTTATAAATATTTTCTGTTATATAAATGTTTTTGCCATTAATTGAAATAATTCTTAATATCTCTCTTTTTATTTCCTTTATTCATTCCTTCTTCGCTTTTCTCCTTCTCTATTCATAATAATTAAATAATTTATAGTAAATTAATTAAATTCTATATTTTAGATTTTTTAACCGGTTACTTTAGATTATGAAACTCACGCATCCTACAGAATAGGACATAAAACTATATTTTGGAATTTACAAATGAATATACAGCTCCCACCAAACTTTAATCGATATTTGCAATTCTTTTAAAGGTTTCATACCAATGTGGAACTGCTTGCAACAGAATCATTAAAAAAATTATTTCTATTGCAAAATGAAAATTCTGATAACAGCAAGTAAAAATATTTTGAGAACTTTCTTGAAAGAAAAGAACATATTTAAGATCATTGGCTTAACGGTAGCACTTCGCGCACCAAGGTATAGTTCCGATGTGTACAATTTCGATCTGTGGGGCGGGCAAGGTGGACTCGCCTTTTCAACGGGTTGATAAACTAAGTACCAAGCATGCTTGAGAACTAAACACTAGGGGTTTCATGTTAGGCTGACCCACTAGCCGGGACATATGCTTTGTAGTTATTGTCCTCTCTCAGGAAGACGGATATCGGCACTGTAGGCGTTGGTCCACAAATGGGCTGTTATGCCGCAGGTTTGAGTTTATTCTTTTTAAGTACATGTTTAGTAAATTAAATAATTTTTATGCTGTACTTAAATTTGATTCATACATATTTCGTATAAAAATACATAGTTTTTATTTGCTTAATAAAAATTGTGGTATTACAATATTTCAGTCTTCTAATAAAATGTACTTTTTCCGAGATAATGTTTACCAGATTCAATCAATTTGTAATTTTGAACTGGATTTGGTCATCGCTAAATGTCAGGAGTGACAAAATGAATAAGAAAATGTGATTGGTTATGAAGTAAATTAGTATCTTCTTTTTTATTCAATTAAAGTTACAAACTCATTTTG
This sequence comes from Latrodectus hesperus, assembly GCA_037975125.1. Taxonomy (NCBI): domain Eukaryota; kingdom Metazoa; phylum Arthropoda; class Arachnida; order Araneae; family Theridiidae; genus Latrodectus; species Latrodectus hesperus. The sequence continues at coordinate 607,132 of JAJQOW010000019.1, read as the reverse complement.
TCCTATTACACCAAAAAAATATCAACATATTTTTATATATGCGCCCTTTATATATAGAATTATTTGATGACATTTTTATAAGAAAGATTTGCTTGCGATAGCCTTTTCATATAGAGTAATTTATAAGTGTCAAATCAGAATAGAACTTAATAAAAAGAAAATTGATATTAAATTTTATAAAAACAATAATTCAAATTTATAAATAAACTTAACATTGAAACTGATGGTAAATCAAATATTTTGTATACTTTTATTTCTAACAAATAAAGTGATACATTATTCTTATTTATGCTCTTATAAACCACTCATTAGATCGATAAAAATGCATGTCCATTGTTCTTAGACAGTAGGATTTCGTAAAGGAAAGATCTATAGAAGGGTTTCCCAATTTAAAAAACTGCTAGTATTTGGTTTTGTTCAATAAGGGACTGCACAGAATATGCTGTACGAAAGAACAATTGATGTCAATTAAATAGGTATAACCTCAAAACGTATACCTAATAGTTTTCCATGTTGTTAGTATTGATAGATTTAAATTGAAAGTAATATTGACCAATGAAACTATATAATCATTTCTTGAGTAAACAACTTTCTATTTCCACGCTAAATTGCCAAATTGCTTATAAATATTTTGTTTTTAAATTTCTCGGCATCTTTAAAGTGTTTAATATGCAAAGTTTTATTTTAGACCAAGCGCAAATGTCTAAATCTGGCTTCTAAAATTTTTAAATACTTTTAACTTTAAACGACATCTATGTCGTTTATAACGATTCTCGGAAGACGACAACCAGAACATTTAATTAAGCCTATAGCTAAAGTTACTATATCCAGTGTCCAAGAGCAGTGAATGAAAAGGTCGTGGCGAAGATCAGCCATTGAACCTTCACTCACTTTCACCCAAGTGATTGATAACATTCTGTCGCCAAGAAGAAAAAAAATCGCCAGCGTAGGCGGCCATGAATACATAATATTAAGCCTGTCGATTCAAGATCAAGGGCCATCGTTATATTCTTTAACGAGAGAAGAACTCCCCTTTGAACTACTTAACTGTTTCCGTCAATAGCTCATTATAGTTAATAGCTCATTAGGTTTCGTTTCGGTGCTATTAAAGTAAACTAATGACCGCTGGATGTCGCTTTATTATTGAGCGATTCCTTTTACCGAGGCTTATCTGAAATGAGTCATTATTTTAATGGATAAGCATTAGCTCCTATTAAACTGAAATGTGTTTAAATTAAAGTGCATTAGAATAAATAGTACATTGAAAAATGAATACTACAGTGAAATATTTGAATTCATTACTTCAATTTAAAAATATTTATTTTGATATAGTTTATTCAAATCGTGGAGACAACTCAGCAGTTATAACTTTGATTTTAAAAAAATGTATGTATATATATTATATATATATATATATAATAAAATCATTATTTTGTGTATTTATTAATTGAGCCAATATAAATAATTAATTTTAAAAACTAGCTTTGGCTTCAGTTTATTTAATTAAAAAAATATTTTTTGTCAGAAAATTAAATTAGAACATTAAATTATATAATTTATAAAATTAAAAAATTCATTCTTTATTACATAAATGTTTATAATAAGTACTAAGCGATATTTATTATGAAATTAAAAACCACAAGATTTTATATTTGAAAGAAGTTATTAATAATATATTAATAAAAGTAGCAATCATGTGTGATATTCATTTGCGTGTTTATTAGAGCTTTCATGGGATGAGTCATTTTTAATGATCAATAATGTATTTAGAAATATATTTATAGTGTGTTTTTTGGTTAGTTTTTAATAATATTTACGTTATTTCGTTACAGAAAATTTATTGAATAATGCGTTTGGGAACAAAAATTTCGAAGTGAATGATTTATCTCACTGTTTACTACATACTTACACTTATGTTCTTATTTTTTACCATTCCATTATACAAATTTTGTCGAAACGATATTTTTTTCCCAATAAAAATTGTTTCCATTTAAGTTTCATCTCTAGATTCCTATATTTCAGTCATATTGATAAAATACTAATTGCTCCTTTGAGCACATTGAATACATGTAAATTGTTATGTGGTACATAGAACTTATTCTTTGATGATGTAACCAGTGGTCAGTCAAGACTTTTAGTTCAAGTATAGATATAGACAAGACATTCCCTCTCTGTTCTAAATGCCACGAACACCACAAGCTTCTCCTGAGCATATCCTGGATTGTATGAATATTGTTACAAATTTATAAATAATGATTTTATTTGTCTTAAAATATCTCAGACAGATCGGAAATTCTCACATTTTGGGCAAAAATTGCGGTATTTAGACGTGTTGTACTTTTAAAAGCGGATTTCCTAATAATTTGGCGACTTGGCGACAGTTGGCGAGATTCTTGGCGACTTGGCGACGGTTGGCGAGATTTTTGGCGACTTGGCGAGAAATCGATACTTCTGGAAACATCCATCACCTAAGCTCTAGGACCAATACTTTTCGAGATAGCCTAGAAGCTTCCAGAACCTTGGCGAAATTGGTAGATTTCTCCGCCAAGTCAGGTATAAATACCGCAGCCCGACATGGAAGGATAGAGTTTTGTGAAGACAGTCAGTGAGTGAAGACGATTAGTTGTGACTGCTAGTTGTTCTCTGTCTGAGGTATTTGAGACCTGTGATTGGAAGCTATTTCTTATTGTATCTGACGAATTGTAGCTGTATAATTGTGATTGTTACAGCGGGAATTTCGTTTATCTAGTGAAGTTTTTACGAATAAAAGTCTTGTGTTCATTAAGTGGTTGCTTTATTCAACTCTCAATCAACACGAACCCGTGGAGCTCGGTACAACTGGTGTCAGAATCGGGGTTGAAGAGTTGATGCAGCGTGTCACAAGAAAAATGGATATGGATTTAATGAAAAGTCTTCTCGAAAAATTAGCGGAGCAGATGGCTGAGATGAAAGCTGGACAAGAAGAGATTAAAACCGAGATGATGAAAGAGATAAAATCTGGACAGGAGGAGATGAAAGCTGGACAAGAAGAGATGAAAGCTAGACAAGAAGAGATGAAAGCTGGACAAGAAGAGATTAAAACCGAGGTGATGAAAGAGATAAAATCTGGACAGGAGGAGCTTAAAAAGGAACTTAAGAAGGACATTGTAAGTGTTAAAGAAGAATTCTCCAACATCATTCAGGAGAAGATGAATGCAATGGAAGATAAGGTAACTTCAGTTGAAACTAAAGTTCTGGAGATAGAAGAAAACGTTGAAGAAGCATTAGACAATATGAATAAGAAGATTGAACGCTTGGAGAAGCAAATGTCAAACAAACATGAAGAACCCAACGTGGCATTTGTGCCTTCCCTAGCCAATATTAAACTCTCAACATTTGATGGGAAATCATCCTGGCAAGTATACAAGACGCAGTTTATGATGGTAGCGGAAGCTAATGGATGGAATCCCCGAGCCCAAGCTTTTCACCTGGCGGCTTCTTTAAGAGGAGACGCGGCTGACATCCTCGAGACGCTTCCGGAGGAGCAGAGGCACGATTTCCAAGCCCTATCGAGTGCGCTTGAGCTGCGGTTTGGAGATAAGTGCACTAAAGAATATAGCAGACTACAGTTAAAGTCCCGCTATCAAAAAGCGGGTGAAAGTCTGCAAGAATTGGCTGCCGATATTCAGCGACTTTCCCATCTAGCATTTTCGGACTGCCCAGCTGAGACACGTCAAGATCTGGCTCTCCATCACTTCATCGATAGTGTGCGAGATCCGGAGATACAGAAAACACTTAGACTCGCCGATGTCAAAGATATTGGATCTGCCCTAGTATACGCACATAAAATAGAGGCTGCCCAGCAGGCCGCGCGTAAAGACCGGCACTCAATCAGAGCCGTCTCTGCTACTGATACGGACTGTAATCTAAGAAAGCAAATTGAAGATCTGCGGCGAAAAGTCCATAGCTTAGAATTGAGTAAAGGTGGCAGAAACATGAAGATTCAGTGTTGGACTTGCGGTGCAGTCGGACACGTCCATAGAGACTGCCCGAAACGAAAAGATGGTGGAAATGATCTTCCACCACAGCAGGGAAACTAATATGTGGCCATCTCGCGGGGCGGAGATGTCCAGAGAGTCAGAAGCCCCATTTCAAATTGTTTCATATTTCTTCCGTAAGTAGCGGCGACAACGGACTTTTCGTTATGGGACATGTCAACGAAGTTCCCTGCAGAATGATAATCGATACTGGAGCCAACGTAACTATCATTAGGACAGATTTGGCTCGCAAACTTGGTGAGAAACTCATCTGGACGCCGCCCTGCATTACCCTCCAAACTGTGACAGGTGATAAGATTAAAGTGCATGGAAAAGTCAATCTAAACATTGCATTTGGTAATGCCGTGTACCATCATATGGCATATGTCGCTGATATAAATGACGAATTTATTCTCGGATTGGATTTCCTCAAAGAAAACAATTTCAAGTTAGATTTTAAAAATAATGAACTACATTCATGTTCTGAAGACATAGCGATTTTTAAGACGAAATATTCAGATATTAAAACAGTCCATCATATAACTGCAAAGAGTGAAATAACATTACCACCAAGAACTGAGACAATAGTTTCCGGAGCTCTTTCAGAAGATAATAATTTTCATTATGGATTGACTGAATATCCAGATTCCGACAATAGCGTTAAAGGAGTACTAGTGGCTTCTTCCCTCGTCGACCTTTCACGAAATGTAATCCCGGTAAGAGTTGCTAATCTAAGCAATAAGGTAAAACTAATAAAAGAAGGAGAAGTGCTGGCGACTTGCACTCCAGTGACCTGTATTAACCGAAATTGTCAAACCACACTATCTGAGCCTCCTGACACTCTAATTAATGAACTCCTTCAGAATGCAGAGTTAGATGATAAACAAAGGAATGCTGCAAGAAATCTATTATTAGAATTCGGAGATCTCTTTTCCAAGAAATCAGATGATGTTGGGCGAACCAAATTGACGCAGCACCGAATCAATACAGGAAATCATCCACCCATTAAACAACATCCGAGAAGATTGCCATTCGCTAAGCAGGAAGAGGTGGATAATCTTCTGATGGAAATGCAGCAGAATGACATTATTGAGCCATCAGAGAGTCCTTGGGCTTCGCCTATTGTTTTAGTTCGGAAGAAAGATGGTTCTACCCGATTCTGCGTTGACTATCGTCGGTTAAACAACATCACTAAAAAAGATAGTTACCCTCTCCCCAGGATTGACGATACACTTGATGCTTTATCCGGTAAACAATGGTTTTCGACTTTGGATCTCAAGAGTGGTTATTGGCAAGTAGAGATACATCCTGAGGATCGAGAAAAGACTGCATTCACCACAGGACAAGGACTTTGGCAGTTCAAAGTTATGCCATTTGGGCTTTGCAATGCACCTGCAACGTTTGAGCGCCTGATGGAGACAGTATTACGAGGACTTTCCTACGAAGCCTGTTTGGTATATTTGGACGATATCATTATTGTAGGGCGCACATTCGAAGACCATTTAAGAAACATCCGAAAGGTGCTGGAAAAATTAAAAATGGCCAACCTGAAGCTGAATCCTTGCAAATGTAATTTATTCCGACGTGAAGTAAGCTATCTGGGACACATTATCTCTGCTGAAGGTGTAAGAGCAGATCCTGAAAAGATCTCCGCAGTTAAGGAATGGAGTCGTCCAAAAGATGTCCACCAATTAAGAAGTTTTCTTGGACTATGCACGTATTACAGGAAATTTGTTAAGGGTTTTTCAAGTATTGCCAGACCCCTCCACAAGTTGACAGAAAATAAACAGAGATTTTTATGGACAGATGAATGTGAGAAAGCTTTTAAACAACTGAAGGAGGCGTTGACATCTTCACCCATTCTTGCATATCCCCAGCCCGGAAAATTATTCATTTTAGATACGGATGCCAGCAACGAAAATATCGGAGCTGTTTTGTCGCAAGAAATTGATGATAAAGAATATGTCATTGCTTATTGGAGTAAATGTCTATCGAAACCAGAGCGGAATTACTGTACAACCAGGAAGGAATTGCTGGCAATTGTTAAAGCCATAGAACATTTCCACCATTATCTCTATGGAAGAAAGTTCTTGCTCCGGACAGATCACGCATCCTTAACCTGGCTTTTAAATTTTAAAAATCCGGAAGGACAGGTAGCCAGATGGATTCAACGACTCCAGGAGTTTGACTTTGAAATACGTCATCGCAAAGGAACTCTTCATGGAAATGCTGATGCACTATCAAGGAAGCCGTGTAATGAAAGCTGCCGATATTGTTCTAGAGTAGAGAAGAACTATCAGTTAGTAAATCCTTCGGTACGCCAAGTTACTGTTTCACCTCCACCGAAACCAGACCCATGGAGTGATAAAGGACTTAGGGAAGCCCAAAAAGAAGACCCAGATATAAATCCAATTCTTGAATTGAAAGAATCTTCTAGTATGAGACCAAGTTGGCAGGAAATCTCCACCTACAGTCCTGCTACTAAGCAATATTGGGCTCTTTGGGACTCACTCCATATAAGAAATGGTGTCTTATACAGGAAATGGGAGTCCGATGATGGACGTAATTTCAAATGGCAGCTTGTTCTTCCAAAATCAAGAATTTCAGATGTTTTGAAAGAATTGCACAATAGCTCAACTGGAGGCCACTTCGGAGTAATGAAAACTCTACAGAAAGTTCGAGAACGCTTCTATTGGAGCAAAACGAGACAAGATGTAGAGAAATGGTGCCAATCTTGTGATGACTGTGCGGCACGTAAAGGACCGAAGAAACGTAGCCGAGGAAGGTTGCAGCGGTACAACGTAGGAGCACCTTTTGAGCGGATAGCATTGGACATTTTGGGTCCTTTACCACGATCCTCAAATGGCAACAAATACATACTAGTTGTCATGGACTACTTTACTAAGTGGCCTGAAGCGTTTGCAATCCCCGATCAAGAGGCGACTACAGTAGCCGAGGTTCTAGTGCATCAATGGGTTTCCAGATTCGGCACACCCTTACAAATCCATTCTGATCAAGGGACAAATTTCACCTCTGTTGTGTTTAAAGGAATGTGTCAAATTCTCGGAATAGACAAGACGCAGACCACGCCACTACACCCACAATCGGACGGCATGGTAGAGAGATTTAACAGAACCATCTTGAATAATCTCTCACTTATGGTTTCCAGAAATCAGCAAGATTGGGATTTGAAGCTACCGCTGTTTCTGCTTGCATATCGCAGTGCTGTCCATGAGACTACCGGATATACTCCTTCACAGATGCTCTTTGGTCGCGAACTTCGTCTCCCTTGTGATCTTCAGTTTGGTCGTCCACCGGATACATCTTCATCGCCAGAGGAATACCTTCGAGACCTTCAGGCACGTCTTGAAGATGTCCATAACTTCGCTCGAGACCGAATCAACCTGACGACCGAAAGAATGAAGACAAGGTATGACACAAGAGCGACAGGACGTGAATTTCAAGAAGGTGACAAAGTTTGGTTGTGGAACCCGATTCGACGTAAAGGACTTTCTCCAAAGCTGCAAGCCAACTGGGAAGGTCCCTACACAGTCCTAAAAAGACTGAACGACGTCGTGGTTCGTATAAGAAAATCATCTTCTTCAAAACCAAAGGTAGTACATTATGATAGATTAGCTCCTTATCGTAATGTAGAGTAAAAATTAGTAGACCATGGTCTCTTTGTAAATAGTATAGATAATTTTAATCTTTTCTATTTTCTTGTATTTTTAGTTGCTTGTGTATGTAATGTGCTCTGTATCATCTTGAAATGTAAATTCTCTTATATTAAATTTGGCCTCCTATCAGGGGATTGTACTGCCCGGGACGTGCAGTCCTTGAGAGGGGGCAATGTTACAAATTTATAAATAATGATTTTATTTGTCTTAAAATATCTCAGACAGATCGGAAATTCTCACATTTTGGGCAAAAATTGCGGTATTTAGACGTGTTGTACTTTTAAAAGCGGATTTCCTAATAATTTGGCGACTTGGCGACAGTTGGCGAGATTCTTGGCGACTTGGCGACGGTTGGCGAGATTTTTGGCGACTTGGCGAGAAATCGATACTTCTGGAAACATCCATCACCTAAGCTCTAGGACCAATACTTTTCGAGATAGCCTAGAAGCTTCCAGAACCTTGGCGAAATTGGTAGATTTCTCCGCCAAGTCAGGTATAAATACCGCAGCCCGACATGGAAGAGTAGAGTTTTGTGAAGACAGTCAGTGAGTGAAGACGATTAGTTGTGACTGCTAGTTGTTCTCTGTCTGAGGTATTTGAGACCTGTGATTGGAAGCTATTTCTTATTGTATCTGACGAATTGTAGCTGTATAATTGTGATTGTTACAGCGGGAATTTCGTTTATCTAGTGAAGTTTTTTACGAATAAAAGTCTTGTGTTCATTAAGTGGTTGCTTTATTCAACTCTCAATCAACACGAACCCGTGGAGCTTGGTACAATATATTATGGGATGATATCTACACTTTTTCCCGCCTTGTCATCGATTTCTTCTCCGTCAACGGATTCCTTGATTTGGTCTGACTCCGTCTGACGGAGTCAGACCCCTTGGAGATAAGCAACAACAACAGTTCAAGTATGCACTGTAAATCTCTTTTGGGAAATGTTGTTAGGTTATTTCAGCCTAATATCTTTTATCCTATAAGTGTTAGGTAAATAATAATATTTTATTAGTGGTTAGTGGAAATTTGACATCTATGTCCTATTCTTATGGCAAAAAAAGTTTTCCGAGCCTATTTAAAGTGTGCTGACCATCAAGTCACTTGTCCTCATATTACAGATTGTCTGAGGGTTTCCAGAATTGATCTTTACAAAAGTCAAATTTCAGTGCTAGATTTTTTAGAGAGAAAAATTTCATAGACCTGATTTTGTGTTGCTAAACAATTTTCCGTTTCTGCAGCTGTCAGTTTTGGTCAAATCATCTCTGAAAATATAACATATAATAGTAGATTAACCAAAAAAGAGTACTTCCACAAATTCTTAGAAGAGAAAATACTTAGTATAGAGCTATGTTGACAGCTCCATTATAAAGTTATCACGTATGTAAACTCTCTATCTTTTTAGAGATTTTTACTAACAAAGTTATTTCTCCTAACAGTTAGTTTCAAAATGCAAATTATGCATAAAAGCTTCAACTTTAAATATAACAAAATTTTATGTAAAATAAGTAATTATTTTATATTAAAAGTTTTTTAATTATATATGATTCGATATTGTTAATATTTGTGATGTCTATAAAAAATTATAAAGTAATATTATCATGACGAAACTCTGATTTAGTTAACAAATACGAGTGATTTTAAAATTAACTGTAATGGTTCTCAAATAATAATATATTTTGAATCTACTCAGTTTTAATCGATTACTGAATATAAGAGAAGATTAATTTTTCATTCAGTGTAATACTTAAGATAAACGTAAAAAAAGGTACTTGTATTAATTTAATATTAAATGTTCATATTTTACTAAAAATACAATACAATATTTTTAGAAAAATATGAACAATGAGCAATAAAATTTATTCCTCAAGGCTGAAAGACATATGCTTCGTTACATAAATCCTAAGAAAACTTTCATACGAGAATTTAATAAATACTTTACTAATAAAATACATAATAAAATATGAACTAACACACTGTGAACTCCTTTTAAAGTACTGAAATTTGTCAATAGATTTTTCATATTTTTTGAACTGTGACAAAATTATACAGTTGCCGATGACATATTATGATACCTTGTATATGCATACTACTGAAATAATGAAAATGCCACGATAGTATATCCTTGATGATTTTAATTTTTCCCGTTAGAGGCCGTTGCTCTTGCCTGAAAATGTTATGGATATTAATAAGTCCAAACAGCAAACATACTGTAAAAATATTCTCATTTCCTGCATTAAATTATATTCTTTATTTTAATATTCCTAATAATGTTAAAGATTAAGTTTAACTGACGACAGCTGCTAAAAGAAAGTAAGAAAATATTCCGTGCATATTGCAGGACATTATCTCCAATCTGCAAACAGGAAAGATATGAAAGAAAAAAAAAAAGACTGAACATTCGAGGGAGGAAGACACAATGATGAATGCATACAAGTGCTCTGGTGTCAGTGACATTCGACCACTGCCGAAATAGAACTAAATTAATAAAACAAACAAATCCCTTAGCGGAAGTTTGGGTTCAACAGTTCTTCGAGTTCTGTTAGAACAGTCCCAGGAAGAAATGGTGAATGACAAACACTGGTGGGATGCCAAGTGGGTGATAGATGGAAGACTTAACTCTTTCATCTTTCGATTCGGCTCATGACAAAAAAAATGAATGTAGCAGATTTATACTCAGTAATTTCTTTCACTGCACGTAATCTTGCTAATTTGTTCAATTCTTGCGTCCATTCATATTGCGATGGAATTCTTAAGCTTTTGTATTCAGTTAAGCTAAAGAAAGACTCGAGATTCGAAATTTCGAATATCTGTACATTTATAATTAGTATTTTTTGATCGTTTATTATAAAAAGCTAATCCAAGGTTTTATTAAAATAATTTTAAGAAATTCATCAACATGTTTGTTTTTTCAAAAATATCTATAAAATTTTTGACTAGTTTTTTTGCAGTTAATCTTAAATAACTTTTTCGTTTAAAATACTACCTTTTAAATGAACACTAAATAAATAAAATTACATTGACGTGGTATGCGGTTAAAAAAGACAAACTTTCTTAAACTTTAAATTTATTTTGTGATGAGTGATAGAATAGTATAATTCATTGTCTTTTCATGCTATGATTCACACAGTTTTCTATGATATTTGCAGTAAATTTGTAGAAATTTGTACGAAATTGATAACTGAATTTTCTTGAAAATTCCCTTTACAATGCTATTGAACAATGTTGATTTTTATTTTGAGAAGTTAGAAGATAAATATAATTAAAGTACAAAATTCTAATAGCTTCAAGAATATTTCGTTTAAATGAAATCAACAATTTTACATAAAAGAAATAATTGGAAATAGTCAAGTTTTCATAATATTCATGATATTTTTAATTAATAAGTCTCATTAACCTTAAAAACTACAAGTTGGCGTTTGTACTACCTTTGGAACAAATTTTCACAACGTCTTACAATTAAATGTTTTCATTTATATTACGCTTAAATAAATGACTTGGCAACTTTTTGGAATTCAATTTGCACATTTTTAGTGAGAATTACTCTATTTTGGCATACTATATATTATATTTAATTCTACACAATGAATATTAAATGTATTTTTTAAGTTTTGTATGTCTGCATGATTCATAGTGTACCTCAACATTACAACATACACTCAGAAAAGAAACACAATGCAGTAACCCTAAAAATCCCTAAAAGTAAGTGATTGAGACTTTATTTTTTCCAAAGCAAAAAAACAATATCCAATAAGAATATTAGATTTGGGATTCTATACCGAGATTGTCTGGAACAAAATAGAAAACACTCTATAGAAAACAAATTACTTTTATTGGTTTCAAAAATTCCATAAGTTCACTGACTTCTTCCTTTTCCAAACTTTTGCTACGAATTTCATTTCTTCTTTTCATCCTATAAGAGAAATTCCCCATTTTCCCTCTATTTCGAAGATAAATAGATTCAAGGCAGTCACCATCAATTTTCCTGGAAATCCGGAAAAGGAGTTCCGCCTTAAAGTCATTTCTTGTGTTTTTCTTCAGGAGGAAAAAAAAAGGAGAAGTAAGTTGGTACAGAGTTCAGCTTCTTTTAACTTTCATAATAAGTTCTCTGGATTATCTGAAATGATTCTTGTTTGACTATCTTAAAGGTTTATTTTCTACTTAACTTTCGATGATGAATTGCTGATGCCATCACAAGAATCCAAACCATTAATAGTGGAGTTAAAGCAAAGATTTTTGATTCATAAAATAATGCAATAAATTTGGGTTAAAATATACCGATATTTTTTTCTATAAATCATGTAAGTGTTCATTTTAAAATTAAATTTAAGTTTGACTATAATATTTTCTATTAGTTATCATTCGAGAAAAGTTTGCGTGCCTTTTCTTGCTGAATGGAGTTACTTTTCTCTTAAAAGTTATCTCAAAGGGTGAAAGAAAAATGCAATGAAAATGAAAGAAAATGATTTGGTGTGGAATTGGGTACCCCTTGGTTTGGTGAAAAATTTGGAGATGAAATTTGATTTCTGGAAACCGTGGTATTTCAGCTGTATATTTTAGCTTTTATTTAGATGAAGCGACCATTTTTCAGTCATATATTGGCACCTATCTTGTCAAAACAATCTCCAAAATATCAAGGGGTACCTGATTGTAAATTTTTACCAATGTTAAACATGCATCGGCAATATTTCGTCACTAAGGAAACAATTTAACTTAAATGTGAATCAGTACTTCAAACTTTTGTGAAATTATTCAAAGCAGAAACCTATTTGCTATCATCATTTCTTTAGCATATTTATGAACAAAATCAGTTGAATTGGTTCAGTCCAGAAAACTAATCATTGCTTATAAGTTGCTAAATTGTACAGAATGATGTAAGAACATTTATTTTGCTTTTTTATTAGTCTTTTACGATAAAGATTGTACAGTATCAGATCCATGATTATCAACCTGTCCAATAATGGTCAATTCAAGCTTGTATGTTGATGATTAATGCAGTGAGTCTAATGTTATTTGTATCATATTTTCGATTTGTGTGGGAGAAATAACATTAAATAATGTCTGCAGAGAAGCCCCAAAATAAGATTTTAACTGTTTCTAGATATTTCAGGACTATATTCGTATTTAAAATATTACCCTAGTTCAATAAGGAAGGAACTCCGATTCAATGACTTATACAATACTGAGTCTATCGTCACCGCTGTTAGGTATTAATGCAGATCCAGTAATAAAGACATCAAATTCAATTTTTTAGGAAGTCTAAGAAGATGTGAAGTATAAGCAAAAACAATTCGTTTAAAATAAGAAAGTGTTGTTTTAACTAAGCTTCCTCTCAAAAATTACATACACCTTTCAATGCACTGAAATGAAATACTGAGAAATAAGGGAGCAGTAAAAAATGTACTAACAACTAGGGTATGGAAGTTGGGATAAGTGTGCTTACCCCCAAGAGAGAAATACGTCTTATTGCTTGTTTGTCATGAGATCTAAAATATTACTTACTATGCATTTTGCCAGAAATTTAGTTTGAAGTTCTGCATGAAGATGCTGCCAATTGGTTTTATATGTATGTTAATACTTATTCTATCTCCTCATTTGTGTAATCGTTTCGTTCGTTTTGCAAGTATTTTGAGAATTAAAATTTATATTAAAAGTAGAAGGATCACAACAGACGAGAATAATTTATTATTTCTCTTTGACAATATGTTTTACGCAATATTCGGAGACACATTCATCTTACTATTCTCTATTATCAATTTAGGTTGGTATACGTGTGCACACAGTTACACAATTTATTTCACTTATACAGTTTATCATTATGAATAGTTTGCACATAGATTGTATAATTTATGACCATCTTAATTTGACTGATTCTGTATTTCTTTTTCTCACGAAAGACCAACCTTGGACTCCCTTAAGTGTCACGACTATCAATTTTTATTTTTCGATTTGCTATTTGAATTTTCATTGAAGAAACTTATTCTGTCTCTTCATTTGGGAAATGTTTCTAAACATTTCTACCTCTTCATTTATTTTAATGGAGAGGGGGGAAATAATTTTTAATTATAGGTACTTTCCCTTAACAATCTACAAAACCAATTTTGGAAACGGTAGAATTTGAGATAATTTTAATGTGATATGGCTTTCGACAAATGAACTTGTAGCTGGAATGACTGAAAAGAACTGTCTGTTCTTTTTCTTTCATTTGTAAAAATTAGCATGTACATGTAGATTCTTAGTTGAATTTTAGTTTTTATATTTATTGCTTAGTTATCTTAAAAATAAATAGAATTGTTTCATTGAATTATTGAAAAAGCATTAGCAGCTGCTTCTTAAATTTTCTCATTAGATGATAGAATCTCACAGGGTCACATGGTAAATACGTCGATGTGGTTCCGCTTACAAGTTGGCGTGAATGTGTTTTTCTAATCATTTACATATTTACCATAAAAAGCTTTTCTTTTATTCTCTTTTTTCTAATTAACTGTGCCTCAAAACTTTAAGTACACTTTGTTTTAAATCGTCCTTTCTCTTGCTGAATGGAGCTTCTTGAATTGGAGCCAGAATTTGTCTGGCTCCATGCCACAGACTTGGACTCCACATTACCATCGTTAGCTCTAGCTAAACAATGGTACTTTGTTTTTAAAAGAAATGTATAATATATTAGTACAATTCAAGTACACCACCATCGTTAGATACTACAAGATCTGAAACAGTCATATGGTTATTTTTTTGGCCCAATATGAACTTCTGAGGCCTCAATATGCGATATTTTTTTATTAAAGTTGCCAGAAGTTTTCTTAGATGGTATCAAGACATGTTTCTCGATAAAGACTTAATTTTAATTTTAAAAATAAATAAAATTTTAAATACATTTCTCGAATCCATTTTTTTATTTCTATGTTTAATTAATCAATCCGTCGGATCATTATAGTAAAACTTCATGTTTCTAATCACAGTAAATTGATATACGCTCAAAAATTTAATTTAAAATAATTTTTTCGTACTGAAAGTATTTATTTAATAATTATTTTTATACCTGTAGAAATATTTTAAAACTTAGAAATGATAAGCCGTTTTAAATTATTTATTATTAATTGCACTAATTTATTTCATTTTTTAAAAAATAGCATCTTTTAATTTTCTTTAATAAAAAATTTAAAAGAAAGAGGATATATTAAAAAAGCTCTTCAGGATCCATCTCGATCCTCAGCATCAACTTTTCTATTCTTTATAAATCACATTCTTCGAGAGACAGCAAACAAGGTGAAGTTCGTCATCGAATGTCTGAGAATAATGACGAAGTTGATTTTGTTAATAAAACGTTTTGTTATATAAAAGGCAAAGCATCGTTTTCCATTGATTCAAGCCATGGATTCAACACATGAACTATAGAATAGCAGAAAACCCAAAATGAAAAAGGCATGATAAAACATTCCCTTTGATGGTTAGTTTAAACTGGCACAAGGACGATTTAAATTTTTAAAAATTTCATTAATTAATAGAATTTTAATTATGATTAGTATTTATATGACAGAAACAGTTTTGGAGATTTATGCTCGTAAGCTTGTAGCTCGCATTGAGTAAGATTGAGTTTTTTCTCAAAACTCGTCAAAAATGTAGAGCATCATTTTGCTTGAATTTTAACTGAACAATTGCAATCTTTGTAAA
The DNA here is from genome assembly GCA_037975125.1 of Latrodectus hesperus. Taxonomy (NCBI): domain Eukaryota; kingdom Metazoa; phylum Arthropoda; class Arachnida; order Araneae; family Theridiidae; genus Latrodectus; species Latrodectus hesperus. The sequence continues at coordinate 591,772 of JAJQOW010000019.1, read as the reverse complement.
TAATCTTTTTTGAATCTTAAGATTATTGCCTTGCTTACGCCAACATTAAACATTTTCTATTTTTTTCTATTTTTAATTTATTTTCAAGAATTTATTAATTTATACAATCATATTATTTTTGATTACTGTGGAATGGATATAAATATTACATTAGAACATTAATATTTTGTTAATTTAATTTATTAATTTATTTGTTCAAATTTTATTAATCTGTGAATTCTTGAGATTTTCATATCCAATCAATTTCATAAAATTTCAAATATTCTGTTAGGTTGTCAAGTATGAAATGGAACAAAGAATGCACATAATTAAATTCGATTTTTCTCCAACACAAGAACTTTTTATCTAAGAACTTTAATCAAAATGTGCATCTATATTATCGATACATTTTTGCCATTTCAGAAGTAACTCATTTTTTCCTTTTCCTGTAGAAGCCTGTATTGTGTGAGTTGATGAACTCTTGAAACGCACCATTTTTGCTACTACCAAACTCGCCAGACCGTGCGAGTTTGGTAGTAACGGAGAGTTTCCAGCTTCGACAACCTATCGCTTTGACACACATGGTCACTTTTGCGGCATTTGGTCGAGCGCTATCGTGCAGGAGGATTAGAGTCATCCGATTAACTAATTTTGGTTGTTTAATCGCAACATTTCTCATCATTTTGTCTAGTTGATAACAGTAGACATACACTGTGATCGATTAGCTAGGTTCCATAAAGCTGTGGTGGATGACACCTAAGCCAGACTACTAAACAATGACCATCTGCTTCTTCTGGTGGATGTCACGTTTCAGACAGTGTTTTGGTGGTTCATCTCGGTCCAATCATTGCGATGAACACTTACGATTATCATACATGAACCATTTTTCATCGTCTGTAACGATTTGATTGAAAAATGGTTCGGCTTTGTTGCGAGAAAGAAGAGAAAGATATGTGTCAAGTCTTCTTCCTTTCTATGCATCACTCAATTCATACGATATACACTTTTCCTGCTTGTTTGATTGGATACATTGTACATTAATGAAAATTCACGTGCATTTTGGAATTTGCTTCTGCAGTAGCTTTCAGGACATCATTATCCATCTGAGTCTTGGGTGGTCCACGTGGTTCATTAGACCGGTTGAAATCTCTCGAACAAAATTCTAAATTAACGGGCTACAATCACATTTGTAGCCACTTCAATGATGAACACACTATTGATATTGGCGAATGCCTGCCTTGTTGGGGCTCTACGGTGGAACTCATACTTCCTCAACACACGAATTTCTCTCGTTTCCAGGGTCTCACTTAATCGCTTATGTAAAAAAAGTTGCAAATATTTTTGAACTGAAATATGCGTTAAAATGAGAAAAAGATGTGTCTTTCACACGAAAAACATATTATGCCAAAATACGGCTTTTAACTGAGGTTATGTGCAATTGAAATAAATAACATGAACTTTGCTCCATTTCGTACTTGACAACCATATATATTGTTGTGTCATCTTACTTATGTGAACATATTAAGTTGTAGGCAAATGTGTTAGAAATTTAAATCTAATAAGAAATGGACTTTCTGCACATTAAAAAAGAAGATGAAACTGAAGCAACTAAAACAACTAAACTCAATATTTTATCAATGATTACATATAGTAATGATTATGACTGCATTAAGGATTCCAAAATATCTGCTTGTCTAAATCGCATATTTTGTTTATTATCTTAATAAGAAAGTTCAGTTAATCAGTTGTATTATGTAGATATCGTTCCCTTTCTCATTTACTGCACTTCAGATGAAATTTAATGGCAAATAATTTCATCTAAAATTTGATCCCTCTATGTTTGCATATTTGGACAGAGCTTTTTGAGAACGCTGAGAAAGTTGTTAAAACTTTTGATATATTTATTCACTATTGCACAATTGGCAACTTTAAGTCATAACTTTTGATAAAAGAGTCTCCGTCTTCATTTGGCTGTTTACTCTGAATAAGACTTTTACTAACATTTGAAATTCAGAATTCCTGGTTCACTGGACATATCCCTCGAAGATCTACACATTTTGTCTTCTTCATTCGGCTGTTCACTCTGAATAAGACTATTAATAACATTGAAAATTCAGAAGTCCTGCTTCACTGGACATATCCGTGGAAGATCTGCACATCTGGTCTTCTTCCTTTGGTTGTTCACTCTGAATAAGACCATTACTAATACTGGAAATTCAGTAGTCCTAGTTCACTGGACATATCCCTGGAAGATCTGCACATAGCAACTTGTCAGTTTTTTCACGTCAGTCCTTTCAATACTTCGAGGATCTCATTCTATACAAGTAAATCGAAATTTCCCTTCCATAGTTTATTTTATTTTCCTGGGTAATGATGACCTTCTAATATGCAAATCTTTTTCCGAATGTATGAAATTTCCCCACAAATTAGATTAAGTTCTGGATTTCGAAGATCCTTTGCACATAATTTTCATGAAATTTCTAGGAATTTAATTTAGGATTTCAACTCAATATATAATTTTTGTGTAGTTACTAATATTTACTATAAACTAAATTAAATATATAGCTCGACAGCTTATGTGGCTCAAGGCTGCAGTGCCCATACCTGATTTTCTGACCTAGAGCCCTAAAGTGTTACCATATATCCTGGTTAGATGGTCAACCTAAAACTAATCTCCAAGTTTTATGTTCCCAAGCATAATTATACTATATCAAACTGTAATTGAGAGGATGTTGGCGCATGGGGCAGCAATTTGGGGAACACCATTAACAACAAGGGCAAAGCAATTACTTACTACGATTCAAAGAAGATTTTTACTAAACATCACTGGTGCGTTTAGAACGACTCCTACAGCAGCTCTTCAAGTTATAACTGGAATAGCTCCTCTCTACCTAAAAATAGAAGCCGAGGCAAAGTTTATAAGGCATACAAGGGCACAAATTCCCTGTGAAGTTGATCCTATTCTTCCTGCACTAAATTTGATTGAGAAAGTTATAAAAGGAGAAACAATCCACCCTGGAGTCTTCAATATAGTGAGCAAAGTAAGAATACATGAGCAAAATCATATACCATGTTACAGTGAAGGTTTTCTAACAATTTTCACAGATGGCTCAAAAATAGAAGAAAAAGTTGGATCCGGAATGATAATATATTCTGCACTCGGATTACAAAGTACTTGGAGTACTGGGCTACAACCCGAGAACACAGTATATCAAGCTGAAGTATATGCTCTGCGTAAAGCCATTCAAGTAGCTGCTTCACAACCTCTTCCAACAAACATCTGGTCAGATAGTCAAGCATGCCTTAAATCTTTATCTAATCCTCTTAACAAATGTCCTATGGTACGCGAAATGCAAGATCTCCTAACAACTTCAGATAACATCAGGATTGGTTGGGTAAAGGCCCATCAAGGTACAGAAGGAAATGAGGCAGCAGACAGACTTGCAAAAGCGGCTGCCCTATCAAGTAATTCTTCTCAGGTCCTACCACTACCACGTTGTCATACCAAATCTTTACTTGATAACTGGATAATGGATCGCTGGCAGGAAGATTGGGATAATGGAATAACTGGAAGAAATGTTCACGAGATGATACCGAAAGTTAGCAGGAAAACCCTTAATTGGACAAGGAATGAGGTACTTTTCTTTACGGGCCACGGACCATTTCCATCTGACTTCCACAGGTTCCATATTTCTGATTCCAAAGATTGCACTTGTGGAAAAGAAGGCAATCCTTTCCACTTCTTGACCACCTGCCCCTTAACATTATCCTGGCATTTTGCCATACCCAGCGAAAATTGGAAGATCCTCTGGAAGAAGAGAATTCTGGAAAATCGTGCAGCGAGAGCAAAATTAAATAAAACAGTTGAATTCCTAATAAACAATGAAAACTTAGTTTGTTGGATTGGGAACTCTTCTACAACTTAGTTAAAAACATGCTTTGACCAAAGTAAAGCTTTGTCTTTGAAAATATCAAAAACTTTTTGAATTTGATTTTTAACATTTATATAATTATAATCAAGAACTTTGCAAAATTACAAATATAATGTCAATTGTATTTAATTCACCATAGACCCATTATATTTTCATATTGTTTTCATCTTTACATTTAACCGGAAATTGATTGCATATTTTAAGATATGTTGTAAGATAATCACACATGTTCAACTGTTGTAAAAAATAATCTTATAAGTCATTTTTTAATATATCTTTAAATAAAAGTTCCAGCAGCTCCCATTAAACTGGTAAAGCTCCTTGGAGTTAGGTACAGGGAGTTCGCTGGTGTCAATGTCAATGTTCCCAAGCATGCTTGGTACTTAGTTTATCAACACACTGAAGAGATGAAAAGCTGAGTTAACCATTCCCAGCCCGAGGTTCGAACCTCTGAAGTATGCCTTGGGAGCAAAGCACTACCATTAGCCACTGGGCTTCTTCATGTTTATTAAATTGATAATAAGTGTAGCATATTTCTTCGATGATGTTATAAAAATTGAACATTTCTTTCAAAACTATAAGGATATCAGATTTTAAACCTAATTTGTATAGCAAAATTTGAAAAAAAGAGCCATATTTGATAAAATTTAAATATAAATTCAACGTTTTTTTCTAGGGTAATAAATTTTAAAAATAATTCTTTGACAAGGACATATCACTGTTTCAAATTTATGTTCTAAAGCTATGAATTTAGAAATTTTTAACAATAGTATAAAGTACATTTAGTCTAACATCGATTTAGTACACCTTAATCAATTATGAGACAAGAAACATTCTTTATGTTTGATAAAAATGGATTTAACTAACTATAAGGACTGACTTGTTTAATAAGTCGTGCGAAAATATTAATCAATATATCAATTTTTTCTGCAAAATAGAAACTTGGAAGCTAGTTTAAAATTTATATATTCTTAACATTTAATAAAAAGGTAAATGCAAAAACAATAAGAAGTAGAAGTTTAATTTATAAACCGAATATAATAGTAAAAATATCACTAACAAATTTCAATAATCAAATGATAAAATTTAAAAAATGCTTAATAAAAGTAATTTTAGATGTTTTATAAAAGTAAATATTTTTATTAGATCTTCAAATTCTCTTCAGTCGTAATTTACAATGCCTTTTCTTTTTTTTAATTCTTTTATTGTTTGAGTAAGGCAAGAATATAAATAGAGAGCTTAACACCTTAAAAAATGTGTTATGGATACTAAATCCTCGTAAACCTTTATTGTAAATAATGCATTGACTTATTTAATGGGATTATTTTTCTTGGTTTTGAATAAACAGAAAAGTTAATTCCCTTAATCTTCTGCAAACAATCACACAAGCTTATTTTTAGATTTTGTGGACAAATCTCATGCTTTGGTACTTGTGACATATTGGCCTGAAGACGCTGGAAATGTAACCAACGTTCCATGAAAAAGCATCCTTTTCTGCAAAAGCATGATAATAATTCACAGTTCACAGACTGTAAAATTATTATGTTTCCAAAAGTAATTGCCATTGGCATCGGGTAGGTAATGGTGTGCTAAACTGCTTACACAAAGGAAATGAACATTTGACACGTTTCCCAATTTCTTCATGCATTTCAGTAAGATTCAGACTTTTCCATTAGCATTAAACATAAACCTTTTTTTTTGTTGTTTACCATTTAGTTAAAATATTTAAAAAAAATTGAAATAAGCTTTATTTTGATAAAATTGTATATTATGATTTTTGTTTTTATTATCCGTCATATGTAATTTTTAATTCAAATATAGGTGAGTTGTTCATGCTATTTTATTATTAGTATTACAATAATATTTGAATTTCTGGAAAAAAAATTAAAACAAATAATTCAATAAATAAGTTAAAAATGGGTTGTAAAAAATAGATTTTTTTAAAAATATTTAGATAAATTATATTTATACACAACATAATTTTATGAAAACTAAATTTAATTTTATAAATAATTAATTCAACTCTAATTTTATATAGACTACAATGAATTTTTAATACAATTTCATTATTATATCCACACGAATACTTTAATCTTGTATGTCTTGAAAATGTATCGATACTCCATTTTTTTACACCTTTATTTTTAATTAAATCATTCGAAACAAGACATTACATAGCGAAACATTTTAATTCTGAATTTTATAAGGAATGTTTTCATAGGTTATAAATAAAAGGTTTTATCACAATAAAGCATAAATTTTAGTATAAGTGATATATCCGATAAAACAAGGTTAATTGATGCTCCATCAAACTATGCAGATAGCAAAATACCGCTTATGTATATTTTCCTAGTAAAATAAAGATGTAAAAGCAAAAGTTCAAAGTTTTGATAACTAATTTTCATTGTTGCAATTTTAATAAATCAAATTATCCAAATTAATTTAAAATAAATATACCCTTTAAGATATCAGTTTTATCATACAGATAACATTTTTGAAACGTATTCCCATAATGATTGAGAATTCTATAAAAGAAAAAAATATATAGATTTAACAGTAGATATCGATATAAAATAATGAAAGGGTAACTGTTAATTTACTTTTGAACCTGTTATTCAAAAAGAACAGTTAATAAAAAATCTTTAGAGATGTCTTCGTAAAATTATGAAATTAAAGAGATTTAGGGAAAAAAGTATGGAAAAATAATGTGAAATACATGGGTAATTATTGTGTACCCGAAGTTTTCAGTCTTTCAAGCTTATTATTTTGTCATTATCTGAATTATAAATGAATGGGAAATAATTTTCTTAATGTAATAATAAACAGAACTTCTTTGTCAATTAAATAAAACTTTTAATTAACTTGTTATTATAATAACTGTATTACTATCAATAACTAGTTAAATTACTCGAGGAAATTCAACATCCAATTACAGTATTAAATGAATGAAGTTTGGTTCAAAATGAATCCTTATACACATTATCTAATTATTCCATGAAACAACAGTGGGATATACAAAAACATTTCAGATAGGTCAAACGAAAAAAATAAAATCAAACATTAATTTCAACATATAAATTTTTATTTTTTGTGTAATACAATACTCAATTATACATATTGTATATGATTCAATCTATATATTCCCTAAATAATAGAATACGAATATATATATATATATATATATATATATATATATATATATATATATATATATATATATATATATATATATATATATATATATAGTACGTATGTATAATGAAAATTAATCTTAAATGTCTTAAAATAACGGTACCATTTTTTTAATCAGATAAACCAAACTGTAATATTTCTGAAAATTTTAGGCTCAGATGAGAAATAAATTTAAATAAAGCAAAATTTCTTTATATCAAATATTAAATAGATGTATATATCTTTGTGTTAAATTTTTCTTTATAAATACTTTTTTGGATCTTGAAATTTTTTCTTGGATTTATTTATACACATAAATATTTTTATATATTTTATTTATTGAAAAAAGTATTTTTTTAAAAAATACTGTGACAAGAAGGAATGAATTTATGTAAGAAGTTTTTAAGTGATTTTAATAATTAAAATAAATAAGTTTACTTTTCCTTACATAGAAACTTGAATTTATTTAACATAAAATTAAACAGAAATTTATTGTAAATTTATCAAAGAAATATTTTAAAAACAAAAAATCTGTTTTTTTTTACTGACAAGACTCATACTACTTTTTATATTTATTGGAAAACATTTAAATATTTTATAATTATTTAAAAAAATTTACATTAAAATCACTTATATGTTATTTCTATAATAAGCACTCAGTTTTTTTTATATTACCAAAATATCAATTAAACAATAAAATATCAAATATTGTTGTGATTCAAAATGTCACAAAGTTGAAATTTTAAAAATTATTAATTGCTAGAATTATCAATATGATTCAGATTTTTTATATTGATATAACAAAATAGTAATAGCAAGACTCTTTTATCTTTTGTATTTTTACAGTTAAAGAAAAATTTGGTTTTAATAGGACAATATATATAAATAAGAAAACCATGCATCATCTCCCCAAAAATTAGCAAAGGATTCTTTTTTTTTTCTAATTTTAATGGCAGATTAGAAGATAACATTAATCAGAATAATAAACAATAAAAATAGAACAAAGATAACATGAACACAGATAGCAAAACTGAATTTACAATAAGTAAATCTATATATTCTTCATCTTGTGTCGAACTCTTCAGTATCTCCCACACAAGTGTCTGGAGTTCAGGGCAGGGAAGTCTTAAATGGTTCACGTTTATCGCTTCTCGTCTGTTGCACAGTTGGCTAAGAGGACTTGATAGTATTATTTTATGATGTAGATATTTAGAGAGACAATCATGACCAGTAAAAAGGAGAAAATGGCAAGAGGGGAAAGGTGCAACGTAGATCTACCTCCTCTCGGTGCACACTGGGTAACGTTAAATGATCTACAACTTTGGGATTATGTGTAACTCTTAAAGAAACTTTCTACATTTTGATAATTTTTGGGAATGAATTTCTTTACATTCGAAAATTCCTGAATGTAAGAGAATTTGGGCATTTTTTCCCTTTTACATACGGTAATTTAATAACATTTCAGTAATTGGAAGTTTATTATTCTAATCTTCCTTATTCTAATTTCATTGTATCAAAAAAAAATTCAAAGTATTGTCAATAAATACATCTGAAGTTCCTGGTCGTTCAGGTATAACAAAATTATTCCAAAGTTTTTGAGAAATGGAACCCGCTTGAATAAAAAAAGCAAATAGCCAGATGAATAATTTTGACATTTCAATAGTTTTAAGCAGTTAAATAATTTTTTAAAACCGTCAGAAATGGAATGAATTTAAATATCTTTTGCAAAGTGAATTGTTTAGTTAGTTAACATTTCAACAGTTTTAAACCGTAAAATAATTTTTTAAAACCGTCAGAAACGGAATGAATTTAAATATCGTTTGTGCAAAGCGAATTGTTTAGTTAGTTGACATTTCAACAGTTTTAAACCGTTAAATAATTTTTTAAAACCGTCAGAAATGGAATGAATTTAAATATCGTTTGCAAAGCGAATTGCTTAGTTAGTTGACATTTCAACAGTCTTAAACCGTTAAATAATTTTTTAAAACCGTCAGAAATGGAATGAATTTAAATATCGTTTGCAAAGCGAATTGTTTAGTTAGTTGACATTTCAACAGTTTTAAACCGTTAAATAATTTTTTAAAACCGTCAGAAATGGAATGAATTTAAATATCGTTTGCAAAGCTAATTGTTTAGTTAGTTGACATTTCAACAGTTTTAAACCGTTAAATAATTTTTTAAAACTGTCAGAAATGGAATGAATTAAAATATCGTTTGTGCAAAGCGAATTGTTTAGTTAGTTGACATTTCAACAGTTTTAAACCGTAAAATAATTTTTTAAAACCGTCAGAAATGAAATGAATTTAAATATCGTTTGCAAAGCGAATTGCTTAGTTAGTTGACATTTCAACAGTTTTAAACCGTTAAATAATTTTTTAAAACCGTCAGAAATGGAATGAATTTAAATATCGTTTGCAAAGCGAATTGTTTAGTTAGTTGACTACAATCTTAGGAAGTATTGTTGCTCAGATAAATTAAAACATTGAAAACTATCTTTAGGGAATGTATTTTAACAGTTAATATATGTGAAAAAAGTAGATGTTTCAGGTAAAAAAGTAGATAAAAACAGGTAATAACTGGTTGAGTATTATGGTAAAAATTCATGTGGGTCAAAACATACCAGCTTTCCTGGACAATGAATTCGGATAAAAAACACATATCTAGTTTTCGTGGAAAATCATAATTTTTAAAAAATACAATACTTCCCATTTTTAATTGCATTCACTATTATTTATTTCTTTTTAAAAAGCTATTTTGCACTACAAAATAAGACATCAAGTATAGATCAACTAAAAGAAATCAAATGTGCTGTAAAAACTTGACAATTGCTATTATTTGTGAAGCTATTGAATACTAAATTTCGGTCTACTTTTATCCGTATTTCAAATGCTATTAGCGGAATTTTAAAGAATAAAGAATGTGCTCGATGCATTGAAGAGAAAATAGCAGCAGGGTTTTGGAAAGTCAAAAACACTCATAAATATTATCACTTTTTGAATAATTACACTGTGGAAATATAAAAAAAAGAAAGGGTAATCCGATACCATGCATATTTTTACTATACTCCCAGCGATTTCGTATATAGATGATAATTTTAAAATAAAAAAAGGAAACCACACCACTTTGTTCTTGAAGCGAGAAGAGATCCGCAACGAGGCACTTTAAGGAACATTCCAGTGTGTTAATTTCAGCGTTAATTTCAGTTTAAATAAATTACACAAGCACTGTAATTAATTTTTCGCAATAGTCCATTTCTTAAATTTATTAAAGAGCAACATCCTCATATTAGAGTTTCTTTCCATTTCGTGCAGCCATTTTTAAATCAAAATCCCGAAGAAAAATTCATCAAAAATATATAATAATGATTGTACATTTTTTGTTTCATGTGTTCATTTTTTGAGTTATACGTAAGTATGCTTAGATCTTCCTCTATGCTCTTGGTTTACAAAAATTACAAATGAAAATCTTCCGAAGATGTATGTGTGCTTAACTAATACACCTTAACACCTATTTGTAAACGAATATGTGTCATTTGCGTATATTTTATCCCAGCAACTCCTAACCTGTCGTACCCATGGTGTAGTGGTTATCACATCCGCCTAACACGCGGAAGGTCCCAGGTTCGAAACCTGGTGGGTACACTTCTCATTTTGAGGGATAGTTTTTTGTATTAATATTTTTATAATACAGTTCGGACTTTTTTAGTTGAATTCAAATGAATGTCTTCTTAATTTATCAATTTTTTTTTACATTATTTCATCGAATCTTATACATTTATTAATATAATTAACAAAAATTCTATAACATAATTCGATGAAATTCTATGACATGAAATTCATTCTTTTTATTAAATATAACACGGTTTTTATTTTGAGAAAATAAAAATATTTTTTAATATATTTATGGCAAGTATTTATCATAGTTTATTTTATTGTAAAAATTTTTCATTAAATTTAGTTTCTAATTAAATTACTTTGGTATATTTTACATGGATATAATCACATAAAATAGGAAAACATATCCTAAAAGAAAAATATATTCACATTTAGCCAAAAATATGTGTAGTTAGCTTTATTTCAGCTCATTTTTATTCGAAAATAATAATAAAATACAAAAGGAATATAAGTGTACTGTACAAATAAAATTAAAGTTAATTGTTAAAATACTACGGGCCGAATAATTTATTTGAAAATAATAATAAAATACAGAAGAAATTTAAATGTACTGTACAAATAAAATTAAAGTTAATTATTAAAATACTATATACGGGCCAAAGTTTAAAGTGGAAAAAATGTACATAGCTTTCAGGGAAAAATTGCAATTTTGGAAATAATTAATTTAGCTTAATTCAAACCACTGCTTTACATACAATGAAATAACATCTCCCGTGCACATGAGTTTAAAAAAATTGAATGAGTAAAGGCTGGAAAAATTGAATTATTAAACGCTTAAAATATTCCATTTGTTTAAAATTTATTAAATATTGAAGTCGATATTCTTCTTACATGAGTTCTAACTCGTTTCGTATCTGCAACGTAATGTAAAAAGCGTAAACACATACGCTATAACGGGTAAAAGAAAAAAAAATTTCCAAAATATGAAAAGAAAACAACAATTATTGTTAATTTTAGAAAAAATATTACGCGAAAGTGTAGAAAATAGGAGAAATAGAATGTCATAAGTATTTTTCCTCTATTCTCATCAATTAGGCATAATAACAATTTTAGAAAAGAGAAAAAAATTCCTTTTTTTTTTTTTGTTCTTAAAACAAAAAGCGTTCCGGAGTAGAATGTTACGTTGATTTAATTAATAAATTGTGGCATAAGACACTTTAAAAGGATTCAAATCGATGTTAAATAAGTATTAAAAATATCTGTAATCACAAAGTTGCATAATGAAACAACTTCCAACTCAAGTTAGAGACGAACAACATGATATGTTTTATTGAATTCCGTGCAGAGGTTCTAAATTCAAACCCAGATAAAAATTCGAGAACAATGGTTTCGATAATATTTTTCTTGGGTGCAAAACTGAACATTTATACCTATTTTGAAAAAGGGATTTACATGCTGTGAGAGTGATTTAAATCTAAATTAAGGGACTTTCACACCCAAAAGCATAAAATAACAAAGATATGCGAACTAGGCATCTAAAAAAATAATAGAATAGTTAGAAAATTTATAAAAAAAAAAGTCTTGTTATGCAAGATTATATTATATACATGACCAGGCACTAAAATGGTGCAATTTTTTTATTCAATATTGAAAATGTAACACAGATATATTACATATTACAGTGCAGTTGTACTTGAAGAGGTGTTTTTCACAATTATTTATTGAAAAAATATAATATGTATTATATTATATATTTGATTATTTTTTAATATAATAATTCATAATTTAAAAGCAGTCTGCACAGCAAAGTGTTAAAGCAGTGAATGCAAGACACAGATACATTCCAAATAGCATTTATTTAAAAAAACGATAAGATAAAGTTAAATTGTCCATCTGTAACATAGTTGTGACTCTTACCGTGGTTAGTAGACATCTGTGTGCTTTGTATTGAAGGGGATTTGTATAGAGGATGTTACGGGGTCTTAAATGTATAAGAAAGGTCTTAGGAATTACTGGCATCTGTGTTTTAAGACTTCAGAATAGGGATAGGTTAAGAGAATATTCACAAATTTATAATTGTGTTAAATAGGTTACATTAACAAAAAACTCTTATTCTATTAGTTTAAATTATATATATATATATATATATATATATATATATATATATATATCAAAATATTAACTAGAAAGAAATTTTTCTGACAGGAGATGGTAGTTACTTAGCCTAAATTTGAAATTTGACATAGTTTTTGCTTAATTTAAGTTTCACCATCCGGTTTAATTTGAGTTCTAGTCATTTGTATAGTTTCCTCTTTATGTCTGTCTGTCATCCATGTTTTTTTTTAATTTTTTGTTTTATTTTCTGCATTTTGTTAAAGTGCAGTTCACATTTTTGGCTACTCTCAAAGGTAGACAACGGGAACAACGCACAGTTACTAATTTCTAGAATATTTTTCTTCGATCACGTATTTCGAACATAGGTCGATTAATATTGGGTCTTCAAGAAAGATGCATTTAACTAAAAATCACACTGCAAACCAATAAATTCAAGTTCAGATGGAATATTTCTAGTGTCTTTTGAAATGGCAAGAATATTCTATCAAAATCTTCATCGGAAAATTCTCTTTTAATTTCCTCTCTCAAATTTATATTTGCTTGAACTCCATGCTAAAAAAAAATATTTTCTCATATTCCATCGATTTTTAGAAGTGAATGGAATATTTATCTAGCAGATGATTTTCCATAAAATTAATTTTGCCTCAAAAATTTTTATAGACTCTTGAAGATTATGATGTATCGTAAACTTTTCTTAGTAAACTGTAACTCAAATTATTTAAATGAATTGCATTCTATAGACAAAGAATGCAATTTCTCTTAAGTAGTTCTCAAGTAGTATTCTTAAGTAGATATTCCTTTAGATTTTATAATTTTTGAACTTATCTCTTCAAAGAAAATAGGTGCTGAAACATCTTTTTTCAACAAACTTTTACATAGTACACAACATCATCATGCTCAGTTTTTAAACCGCAGAGGAACTGTTAAAATTGATTGGGATTAAGTCATTTTTGACTGGATGAAAAATTTACCAGTTTATAATAGAAATCCCCTGTTTAATTTGAAGAGGGTTTTTCCTGCACAAATTTCCTTTGTGGATGATATTAAGGAAAGTCTCATCAAAAAGTATTTATTTCCACTTGCTTTCACATCAGATTTGAATAATGTGGTTTCTTCTATTTTCTCGCTGGTCACAGATTTAGTACCAACTATAATTACAGCAGATACATAGCTGAAGTCTTAATCACAATTATCCGATGTTTATGTCAGATTCGTAAACAAACATGTTCTTCTTGTAGTACTCTTATGTGCAACGACACAGGTTAATTCCTCTACAATTGTGAAATCTATAAACGCCATGAAAAACCTACGCAGTATGTGTTGCATCCATTAATGAATCCATTGTTATAGAAGAAAACACAAATTTTAAGCATTTGGATTTCAATTAATTGAATGTGTGTGTGCGATTACGAGATCCTAAAACTATCTCCTTATTGTCTCACCAGACCATCAAATATTCTCTATATGACTTGAGGCTGTAATGGACAATTCACATCTGTTGTACTTTGAAGACATTCTTTACAAACTTTCTATCCGTAAAGGTTATTCAATGCTTAGCAATTTTTTTCTGCTATCATATAGCTAACAGGAACTCTTTTTTCAAATTCTTTAATTAGCTGTTGTAAATAAGATTTTTGAGAAATTATTTTTGACTTTAACTCACTCACTTCAAAAATTACCTAATGCAGAATATTTCTCATTGTGTTCAGAGTCATAATGTTTCTTAATGCTGTATTCTTTCATCATATCTGCACTCTCGCTACAAATAAGTCACACTGCCTTATTCTTGTATTCAATAAAAAAAACAATCATATCACTTTTCTTGAAAAAGAAATAGAATTTTTTCTCCTTTTCTCTCTCTTTTATTTTTTTATTTTTATTTATTTATTTATTGTAATTATGGCTTGTTATTGTACCCTTATTCAAAGACCGTAAAAATGACCATAGAAGGAAATAAGTATGAGCAATTTAGGCTTAGAAAGAAATGTACAAAACTTGCTCAACCCCAATCAAAGAATATTTATAAGCACCTATCTCTTTGACAGTGGACAGAGAAGAAAATCGCTTGGTATGTACCAAGGGTTAGATACGATATGCCATTCCTTCTCAAATGGCTAGTAAAAGAAAAATAAGATGGTAGATGGAGTCTGTTAAGTCATCAGATCGTAACTGAAAATTTGGTGTCGGTTAGCACACACGTTCAAGTCTAAGTCCATGAGAGTCTTCATTATGTTGGTTATGTGACGTTGAGAGGGTCTGTGTCTGATGCAAAGCTGATGATTTTGGAGAGGGGGGCGTATAAGGGAGACCTTATGTGGTTGTTGGTTATAATGGATCAATCGAAGATGTAGTCTATTGGTGAACTTCTTTACCACATGAACATAAGGAAGTTTCGCTTCGACCGAATCATTTGTAATATCAGGCGAATGGAATGGACTATGAAATAATTAAGATAGTAATTAATGGTGAAATAATTGGTAGATACTTCAGGAAAAAGAATGTGAGTGCTCTGCTGTGTCCCAATAAATTTGCCATTGATTTAGCGTATATTGTTGAAGACAGTTCAGATGAGTTTTTGGCCATTTGATTCCAATAAAAGGGATGTTATTGTCTATTACTGCTTGGTTTACAAAGAAGATATCCCTTTAACAACCAATTACAAAATTAGGAGTACAACAATTTTATTAATTTGCAGATTTCTCCTTTATGATAGAGGCATGCTCAAGCTCACCTTTAGAGCAGTGTTGGCGAAATATTGCCATTTCAAATCTATTAGGGATAAAAATCCACATTTTTTCCCAAAATTCCTCAAAATTTACGCACAAATATTTTATTTTTAAAACTACATAAAATACTTAAATTTTTTAAAATTCGTTATTTTTAGAAAAAGTTATTTCAAATTGATATCAAGCACATTTTGAAGAATATTTGTTCTCAATATTTAAAATATTAAAAAACGTTTTATTTACTTCAAAGAGCTGATTAGATATTTTTTTCATGAAATTTCCTGTCCTATGCTAAAGAAACTTCAAACTTCTTCAAACCCTTTGAGAAAGAAAAAGAGAATAATTTTAAGATAATGTTTTGATTATTTTATGATTCGAATCTAATTTTCTTCCATATTTTAATTTGTTGTTATTGTTGCTTATCCCTGACTGATGTGACAGTACTATCACACCAGCCCCATGAATCCAAAATTAGTCAATCTCTCAAGCACCACCTCCGGTCTCAAATCCATGTCCCCTCTCTCACACCCAATGCACTGAAAAATATGAGATGGGGAGGCTTAGAACCAGAGAAGTACGTTGGGAAAGTAATCTCCTGGTAGGGTCACCCAAGGCGTGAAGGCCACTCCACTATGTCCAGCTAAGGCCTGGGGCAATGGAGTATAATGGTCGGGGATAAGCTGCTCTAAACCCCACTTTTCATGAATCATGAATTTTAATTTGTAGCTTCAGCTAATCAAAACAATATTGAAATAATCAAAATTATGTTCTAAATAACTTTTACATAAATTAATATTATTTTTTGTTCACAAATTCTGATGTTCTGGGAAATAGATTGTAAAGTTAAATCTTCAGTATCTTAAATAACGGAAAAATCTAGTTTCAAACAAAATTTTCCAAATAATTAAGATATTTTAATTGACCTACGATTAAAAGTTCCGAAAACTAACAAAAGTGAATTTTACAATTGATCAAAAGATGAAAAAATAATCCTTAAATCTAAAAAACTTCATCTTGAAAAAAGTACTATATTCATTTTATATCTGCTTAATATTTTAATGTTCTTACAGTGTTATAAATTGCATTATTTAGTATTTTAATTAAATTTTATTTAAAATTTTAGTAAATAATATTTTTGTTAATGTCATGGTTAAATTGATAAATTAAGTTTCTCTTCTGCTTTATTAATATTTAATATAAAATTAGCTTCTCCATAAAAAAGCCATTAATTTTACCAAAGTTTCCCTTCCTAAATGAAGTGAAATAAAACGAAGATATTCCCAATTAATGAATGTACAGGAGAGTTAACGCTGCAAGTGGAAATGCAATTAAATTTTCTGGGAGAATAACTTGAGTTATGAGCTTTCACTCTCACCAAAGGGAAAGAACTTTAATTTCAAGATCGGAACCGCCATTTTTTTATTAATTATTTTCTAAGCAAAACACAACTATAAAGATTGCCCGTTTTCTCAAGGCAATCTTTTGTCATCGGTGAATACAGAAATTCATTACTTAATCAACCGCCACCCATTATGCTATCGATGTTAGAAGACTAATGAATATTAATGAAGCTGCTCTTTTATATCTTTGGCGGATTTTTCTTGCGTAAATTGGCGAAGTTTGGAAGGTATGATCGATTTTTAATGGATAATTCCGTCACTTTTCATGTAAATGAGTGAAGTTGGCGGTGAGGAAAATGAAAAGTTTTTTACCCAGGCAATAAATTAAAAGAATACTTTTTTGTGGAGGGAAGAAAACGAATTAAACTGTGGGTAAAGGAATGAAAGCATCGCTGATGAGATAGAACATTCAATTGATAAAGAAAGAGAAGAATTATCAAATAGTATTGTTGAAAAGTGTTGTGTGTGTAGGACATTTTTATCTCGTTATGTCTAGGAACTTAGAATATTTAAGGCTTAAACCTCTTAAATTTTGCAGGAAAGTACAAGTTTCAGTGAATGTTTTGAGCTTATTTTCAAAATAAATGGCTTTATATTCAAAACGATAGTAAAAGATCTAAAAATGTAAATTTCTAAAATATGATATGAGTTTATTCTGAGATAATGTGTTTTAAAGTTTAAAAAATGATTAAAAATTTACTTTTAATTATTTTACAGAAAAATAACTATTTTAACTTTCGTTCTACAACTTAATATGAAATATAATGCGTATAAAAATATTCAGAAAATATTTAAAGATTTAATACTAAAGCACACTTTATTTTGTTAGAATTACGATATATTTTATAGATTTAAACCATTGCTCAAATTTATAAATAATGGGAAAAAAGAATTATGTTATTAAAAAATAACATTATTTTTATTGATATATTTCTATATTTCTTAAATAAAATTAAATACTGTAGAATTTCTTCTTTCTCTTTTTGAAAGAGAAGTGTTAAAAAATCTTAGGTTTTTCATTGAAACGAAATTACATTATATAAAAATATATTTGTTGATTCAATATTTGTTCTTTTTTTTAACACAAATCAATATCTTTAATAAATTACATTTTTTCCCTTTCATTTAAAGAATTTTTTTGAAAATTTTAAGTGCTTACAAATATAAAACTTACGGGCAAACTAGGCCTTATTATTTTATTTAGAAAGAAAAATTGTGCAAAATTATTTGTTAATCAAAATGTTTTACAATACGAATTTAATTCTTCTTCAGAAGATAAAATACTAACAAATAGCATTTAACTCCCACATTTTTTAAACAATTTATTTTGAGAGAGAAATGCCAATTTAATATTATTTAGAACATTATATTCGAAATTAAGACTAATATATCACTTTAATTTGAAGCGAGTTAGGAAGTTTTTAATAACAGAATAAAATAGGAATATTTATTAAAACTAATAAATTTTCTGAAAATTTGGTAATTTTCTGGTATTAAGTACATATACCAGAAAAAAAACTTATTTTTTATTTCTTGCCTATTTAAAACTGTTAAACTTGAAAATTTAAATCTAATATTGCTTTGGATATGATATTCAAAGTAAAAATAGATACTATCAATAAAAGTATATATTTTTATTTTATTATTTTCAGGTTTGTTTTCGTACAATGCACTTCGTTGAAAGAAAATTCACCATTCCATGTATCCTGTTTCTTTTTCTGTTTTTAAAATTTCTTATATTTCAAGCTTGACTGTCCATTTAATTATTTAATCACTCAAACGCGACGCTGTAAAAATATTTTCAGTTCATTATACTCTATAATAATCAGAAAATTGAGGGGTTTTTTTTTATTATAATGTTTATGGTTTTATTTTAAATTTTTTTAAAGATTCCTAATTGCATAACATTACTGTCAAATATTATCAGTATAAATTTTGAATGCCAATTTTCAGATTTTCTTGCATAGGGTGGGTGATATAGAGTTTGGTAGTGATTATATAAGATTAGTTCACTATGCAATGAATTTTTTTGATTAGGTTGCTGTGTGATGCCAAAATGATTTAATAAAAATAATATTTCAGTCTGAATGACGATGAAAGTGCGAATCAGTTATAAATTTTAATCCAATAACAACGAACTTGCTTATGAAAATTATTAGAACTTCCAAATAGTATTTATGATTTCTTTGAGAATTGAACAGTTGGGCTGAAACTCAAAATTAAAGTCATTTTGATTACTGGGAAGAGCTTAAAATCATCTTTCTGCTTATTATTCATTGCATTTTCAAAGTTTATCGAATGCATCATTAAGATAAAGCGGATTATGCATTAAATTAAAAAATCCTTTGGACTTTGATTAACAAAAACTATT
Organism: Latrodectus hesperus; assembly: GCA_037975125.1. NCBI lineage: Eukaryota > Metazoa > Arthropoda > Arachnida > Araneae > Theridiidae > Latrodectus > Latrodectus hesperus. The sequence continues at coordinate 572,464 of JAJQOW010000019.1, read as the reverse complement.
TGGGTTTTTGTTAAAGTCCTGACAATAAAAGAATTTAAAGTAAATCTTCTTTTATATCAACAATGAATAAAGCATGCATAGTCCTCATTTTCAGCTTTAATAAATGCTATTCTTCAAAAGAAAAATTGTGAGTAGCCTTAAAAACTATCTTATCTATCAAATATGAACGGAATTAGGATATAAAGCATAACTCATATAAATATTTTATACTACACTTTATCAGCAAAACAAAAAATGAGACAATAGCATCACAAATAAGTTTTTTGCGAAACATCACAACAGAAAGTTGTCTAGCTTAAAATGTTTTTATTATGAAAAGGAGCCTAGTTATACTTGATTTATTTGATTTAAACATCTTTTTAACTGTTTTGACTATTGTTTACCTTTTTTGGGTAACTTTTTTGTCAGATACGAATTTTCTAGAACAATGTCAGAAGTATAATTTGGCAAATATTTCTTCTCCATTTTCTTATAAAAATTTTCGGCTTAAGTATTGCTAAAGAAAGCTAGAAAACAATGCATACGTGATTTTCATTGTGTTGCTTTCTTAGTAGTTTTCTTGTCTTTATGTATGCTTTTTCTGCTAATTTTTTATAGGTGTCTAAGAAAAATTACTGATATTTTTTTGACTATTTTTAAATATTCTTGGTCTATAATTCTAATAGAAAAGCAACTTTCTAATTCATAATTTAGTCTTTAAAACGATTGAAAATTTTAAAACCTCAATTTTAGAATTTTCCTTCCATTTGTATTTTTTAACCCTAACCTTAAAATTATCTATAAAAATTTCAATGATAAAATAAGTAAAATATGCATGTTTGAATTGTCTATTTATACTTGGCAAGGTAATATATGACCCAAAGGTCACATTGTATGACCCATTTCCTCAAATGACCTACTTGAATTCGGAAAACAACATACGAGGCATTAAAATAAATAATAATACATAAATATAAAAAAATACTTGAAGAAAATGCAAACTGTAAATAATAATATAATTGCTTTCTCTAAATTCAAAATTGTTCAAACCCATATGCATTTTTATTTTTAAAAAATAAGAATTGCTTTATAACCTGAAGTATAAATCTATACATTTTGCAATACCGAGTCAAAACCTTTTGACAGACATCTGGTGTGGTACCACTGAGTTTTGTTCTTTAATTAGATAAAATCAGTATTCAAATTACACATCCAATCGGGAAATTTCTCCAAATGAAAAAAGATTGTCAATAAAAAATAAACAATATTTCAGCTGTCAGATTGTTTTCATGTACCAGAAACTAGACTCGTTGGTACCAAACGCAATGTAGGAAAAATGAAAGCTTTCATTTGTACAGACTCGACAGATTTGCATTTCCGACAGCAGTAAACTCAAAATACTGTGAATATAGGTCTACTTTGTCCATTTCAATGCTTTCTTCTATATAATATTTTTAAGTGGAGTATTTGTATCTTGCTTTCATTTCAGCACAATGATTATAAGATAATATATTCATGGCCACGATTTTATGAATTAAATTAAAGAATTAAAATAATTTCGTTAAATCATTTAAATTGTTTTCAATGAAACTGAATGATATAAGCTCCATGTGAGAGCAATTCTTTTTTTAACATTTCAAATGTGTGCAGTGGTTTGCGAATAAAATAATTCAGTACAATAGTAACATGCATCATTAAGGTAATTAATAAAATTAAATCAACAAAATCTTAGTAAGTTAAATGTATCTTAAATGATTGAACTATCGTATTACTGTTGGCGGAGTGGATATAGTTGGATAATGAATATAGTCTGAGTTGAATAAGATAAGACATCGTTCAGTTACAAATTTGTAAAAAAAAATCTTGAACATTTTTAAATGAATTTACAAACAGATATATTTGTAGTTGTATAAAATACCATTTCAAGCCTTCAGAAAAACTTTTCTTGAATTATAAAAATAGATTGTCAGATGTTCATTTTCTTACATACAATTTTATGTTCCCTTGTTTATACCAACACCGGAAATGTCGGCGAATGTGAAAAGAACAGATGACCAGCAATTCTTAAAAAAGTATAGGAGTCCTTGATTTAGAAAGAAAAAAATTCGCCCAGAGGACCATAATGTTACTTTTATCTATTATGAAAAAAAAATTGAAAAATATATATCATTTCAATACATTAGCTTTTATTATTATATCGTGATACTTATCATGATATAATATTCAGTTATAGTTCATAGAAAAAGATCCCAATAATTATTGCTTACTCTTAAAAACTTTAATTGAAATTTTCACTGTTTCAGTGTCAATAAATGAAAACAATATGAATTTTAAAATATTAAAAGGTTTTAGCAAAATGAGTAGCAATATTTTTTATACTAAAATGATTTTTATATATGTGATGAAATAGATTTTTTTACAGCACTTATAGTTATTAAAAGTAGTAATATTAAAATTGCGCATTAATTAGAAATGTTTTCATGAAACATTTTATCATTAATTATCAAACACTTCAATCTCTAAGTTGTTATAAATCATCGAAAACTTTTAAGTCTAATATTGCAGCTTCTTTATGTATTTTTCTTTTCCAGGTTTTTGATTTTTAATTTAGATAACATCACAGGACTTATATACTATGTTTTTTTAAGAATTTACAAGTTTTTCGTATATTTAATGTTATATTTAATATACATTGAATAGCAAAGACATAAAATATTATAAATCATTTTTTAGCTTAATTTCTACTTTTTTCTCAACTATTTGCAAGAAATTACGCAAAATCATGTCTTATTAAAACTTGATTTGAATTGTTTTTCTTACTTTTAAAATTTTTTTCATCAAATTTCATTTAAATTTTTAGCTGAAATTATCTTTGTAACTCATCGAAATTTCTATCAATATTTTCTTTTTGTACTTGCTTATAAAGAAATAATTTTAAAATATGATTTCTTTTTAAAAGACAATTTCTTTTCATTTGTAACCCAAAGAAATATAATCTAGAAATATGTCCAGAGCTTCCTTGATAATAGTAATGTAAACAGGTGATATTTATCTGTACTAAATTGCACATGAAACTGATACGACAGATTATTGATTGTATAATATATATTTGATATTATTTAAATAACTCCTATATATACAAATTTACATATTTACTTTACGTTTTTTTATCTTTTGTACATTTTGAATAGTATATTAATCACTGAATGAAATAACTGCATAATGAATAGTTAATTTTAAACTAATTTAATAACTAAATTTAAAAGAACTCTAACTGACGAGACACTGAAAGTTAGATGAATATTTATCAAAAATCTTATAACAATTATTTTTATCGATATCATTATTTTTACTAGCAAAATTGTTTTCCAATGATATCAATTCAAATCATTAGAATTCTAATATTCAAGTAACACAAAATTGAAAGAACACTCACTCTCTCTCTCACTCTACTTCATTCAACATATTATAAACCTGTAAAAGTTTGAAAACTTTGAAACAATTGCGACAAAAGTACAATGTTTTACAACAAAACAGAGAAGAACCGTTAATAATTTTATTGTTCACGAGGCCGTTATACATATTACGAAACTACGAACAATGGTGAAATAGTTTCTATACTCATTTAAAAACATTACTCTAAGTGGTGGGTGATGATATAGTCACGGAACACTTTCTCTTAAGCCGATTTAAGGCAAAATACCTATTGTTTAGAATTCAAAACTTGGAGAGTAAGTTTATCGTGACTTCTGGCAACAGTGAAATGCTGCTTTGATTATCTTTCTTGGAGAGATAAAAGAACTAAGAAATTGTATACTGGAAAGGATTTCAACATATGATACTGCCGAAATATTCTTTGGATAATGTCGTAAACGTCGTTAAAAGAGTAGGACAATATTCAGAAAGGTTGGCGAGGCTTGTGAAATGTTCAAGATATGCTTTTTTAGTATTTATCTTATTTTATGAAGTTAAGTTAGTGTGTATTTTAATAAAATTTCCAAACTAAATTTATAATTTCAAGTGAAGAAAAATTAAAAATGAAGGATGACTACTTCCTTTTAATTTTTGCATCCTGCTGAATTTAATCAAATTAGTATATAAATGTTCTATTTAAATTCATCTGCGCAGATAATTTTACAAAAAGTGATATAATTTTCTGTTGGGGACGAATTTTTTATATTCGTTTGGAAAATCCTCGTTCAATCAGTTACATAAGAAAATGATTCGAAATCGAAGTTTTCTGATAAACTATTTCATCAAAAATATCATGCAAAATTGTAGATTTTTATTTATTTCTTCTGATGAATTGTTTACTTTTTAAGAACTATATTCTATTCTCTTTTACGCGAAGAGGGAAAATATATTAGCTATGAACGGATAAACTCTGTTAATAATGAAAAGAGGTGCTCATTCTAAATTAGTCTCTCCAACAAGCGTATTGTATTCAAATAAGTGACAAAAAATAGACAATGACGAACTTATCTGACTTTTCGAAGTAAAAGCTTAGAATTACCGTTTTCCTGATTCATTTTCGTTCATAATAATATTTATTACTTTATTTGTGAAAACTAAAGTTACATAACAGTGTCTTACTGCTTTTAGTTAACAGCTATATTTTGACTTAAAACCAACTTTATACAGAATTTCAAATTATCATAATTTGATATTTTTATTGAGTAATAATAAATTTATTAGCATTAATGTATATCATCTATTGCCATAGTGCAAGAACACTTTTATTGATGCTAAAATACAAAGATTCACGAAAGTTGTAAGTAAGAATTCAATTTTTAATATAAGATGGTATAGTTTTTATTTGGAGACGAAGTTTTCCTTGCTTGGAAAATCTTTTTTCAGTCAACTTTCTTATTTTAAAAGCACTTCCAGTTTTATTAATTGCAATTTAAAACCATTTCATCAAACTGGTTAAAGTGACAGATCATTTTGATCAAAATTTTAAATAATACTGAATGACATAAATAAAATAATAATTGAGTAGGAAGTACTGTAGCTCAAGAATACACTTTGTAAAAATTTAATTTTTCTCTATTACCTCTCACTATTATTTATTACACACACATCACAAAACATTATTAAATTAATGACGATCACAATATTATGCAAATTTCCTCAAAAATCTTCTGGATGCGTGCTCATCAATAAAGTTAAGAGTTTGATGAAACTCTCTATTCTAAGTTACATAGAATGATAGTCACCATAAATCTAGTACTATGTGCGGATGGTTATTCAGTAATAATCAACTCGGTGGTGGTGCCATCTAGTGACTGAAAACTATTCAGGTATCAAATGATAGTTTATTGTTTTCTTAATATTTTAACTATCGTAATTTTTCGTTTCTTTGACAGTATCACAATATTTTTATAAAAATCGATCGATGATTACGGGAAAAGAAATCGCCTAAGCAACGTTTGACGTAAGGATACTTAATGCAGATTTTTTAAGCTTCCTTATTTACAAGTACATTAACAGTTATAGCTCATAAATGGATATTCTGGATAAAAAAGGGTAGAAAATTGTATGTGCTAAGTAAATTCAACTATTCCACCAACAAAAAGTAAAAATCTGACTAATATTTATCATACCTTTTGGATATAAGTAGTCTATGCGTTGAATGAGTGATTTAACACAATCTAATTTACAATCTCTCCATGCTATTTTATTTACAAATGAGACCAACTTTACTTGATAAGGCATGATTAACACCTAGAACACACACACATGATGGGCATCAAAAATCCATATGGAGTACCTCTTCAAAAGTTCAACACAAGGTCTGGAAATTCAACGCACATCTGTGTAGAGATCCTCAGAAATTATTTGTTGAGACCATGCCTTCTATTCCACTCCTAAATGGCACAAAATATCTTGCTTTTTGTGGTACAACTTTGTGGTCATGCAGTAGAGTTTACTATTTACAGAGCTACACAATACATTGTTCATACAGATAGTGCACTATTTTTCATTATGGCAACTAACCGCTTCAGCGCTGAATGCCCAGGAATGCATGTAGGACATGCCATTTACACCTGTTGCTTTATGCTTCCGGTCTTTCACTTTTTTGGATTTCCTTTAAGAATACCATGAATCATTAGTGTATGATATAACTGTCAACGAATTGCTCAAAAAGTGATTGAATGTCATACCAATGATCTTCATCTCTAAGGGAGGCATCACCACGTGGGATCTTAAGAGTGCGTCCCGCACTCAAAATCACTGAACAATTTACAACAACATTTACTCAATGGCTGTAAATTTTGCAATGATTTTCGATGCCTGAATACGGAACAACTTCTCATACTATTCCTCTTCAATTTTTTTACATTTATTATTTATGTATAAATAAATGTTTTATTGATTTTTATTGACACTTTTGTCCTATATAGCAGATAACGTTTATAAATATTTTTACGATTTTCAAGAATAAAATACTATGCTCTATAAAATACTATGCTTTACAATACTATGCTCTATATCATGTTTTACCTATCCATATATTTATTATAGCATCTAAGAATTTATCATCGGTCGAAAATTATATTTTGTAATAACAGAACTTTGGGAATGGTATGGTTATTTGTCTTTTTTAATTTATAATAATTAAAATATATTTTTAAAAGCCAAATATTTTTTTAATCTTAGAACCTAAGGTGAAGTAACAGCTTTTCACTTTATTATTTTTTTGAGCGATTTCGCATTAACAATTACTGGAAATTTTTGCTAATTGCGTTAAATTATCATGGTTAAATATTTGTTATTATTTTACACTTATTTATTTTTTTTAATTTTTCTGCTGAAATTAGAGAAAAATATTTTTAAACAGCACATTTATTAAGAATGGAGAAAATTTTAAAACAGTATTTTGAATTTCTCTGCTGAGAAATTATCTTAAATTAGAAACAAACTATTGAAGACCATGAATTGATTTACCCCTCTAAGGCTACGTTTTGCACAGAAGATCTATCGATCGAGATTTGCAGTTTAAAGTTGATTCTAAGCTGCTGAAAAAATCCCCGGTCGAGGTTGAAATTTAACCTACCAGATGCTAAATTGAAAAACAGGGTAAATATACAGATGCCAGCTCGGTAAATAAAGACATGAAAAAGTAACGATAAATTCGTATTTGCAAATTAAAAAGCGAGAACTAGTTACGTTATCAGCATTTCCTCTAATCCAAAGTTTATATAACTTTCAATCGATTTTTTGCCTAAAGTGATCTTGAAAATAAATCCACTTTTTGCTTAGCTTTTTACACTCATTGAGATATTTTTAATGATAATCGATTTATTTTGACACTTCAAAGTTGACAGTTTAATAAGGCTGTTGAAAAATATGAATACTGGCTGTTGCAAAGATATGAAAACCCACTACCTTTCGGCAAAAATTTTAATGGATTATGAACAGCATTCACTTGTTGCAAAGAGGAAACCAGTAAAGCTACCAAGCTCTCTCTGACAGAGATCTAAAAAAAATTGTGAATAGCAACATCCTTCAACTATCCATCATAAGGCATCGAACCAACCACAAAACTACAGTAAAGCCAGTGAACCAGATTGAAATTATTCCTAGTGTATATTTTAACACCGTGTATTTTTTTCATTTTATAGAGCTTGCCCCAAAGAGTTAAACAGCACCATCATCTTTGAGGAAAGTTCTATAATTTAATGTAAATTTACCAGATATTAAAATAAAAGTGTTTATAATTGAATAAAATAAAATGGGATATTATATCTGTGTATCTGTATCGATTAAATAAGCTTATTTTCAGAGTGGTGTTAATAAATATTCGAATTCATTCAAATCTGAGTTTGAATAAATTCAGGAAAAATTCATGAAAAAATTTGTTTATCATGAATTCAAAATTATCAAACATCTACAAAAAAGCCTTTTTGTAATATATATTCTACCAATCTCTGGAAAATATTTAACTACACAGCTTTGAAAGAACATGTTTCTTATAGCTAAAGTAAAAGCTCTCTTAAATAATAAATATGCATTCCATCTTGGAATAAACATTGATTACCATCTCTTGTATCTTCATTTTCTTAAAAGGTTCGGAGAAGTTCAGAGGATGTAAAGATACAATATGGCAGACACTCTTTTACGATCCTTTGTAAGTCAAGTTGCCTGAAACCATCCGATTTTATAGCCTAAAATCTCAGCTTGATTAGGGGAAAGACCTTTGACAGATCTTCAATTTATGGTATAGTTACTCGAAACGGTGATATATACTATTTTATGACTCTGATATGTGTCGAAAACCTTGGAACATTGTAAAAAAAATGCAATAGCTTTTAATGAACATCACATAAATTTTTTTAATAATCATTGAAGCTTAAACCTGGCGACATTGAAGAATTGAGTTGGAAAGTACGTACAAATTTAAAATTTTAGTAACGTTTTGGGAAAAAAAAACGTTGCTCGTAAAAGTTAAAAAATGGTGATCAAATATTGGCGAGTTTTTTTTAATGCTGAAAAAATATCCTGCATTTATAACAAAACTTATTAAGATATATCACTCTAGAATATTTTTAAGAAATTGATTAAAAAAATTAGCATATCACTGGAATTTATCAAATTTCTCCAATAATACCGAGAGAGTTTATAAAAAATGATCACCAAAACGGTGACGAAATGTAAAATATTAACAATACATTCCAAATTCAGCTTTACACAAATGTAAAAAAAAATTCTCTAAGACCTAGAACAAGAATTTAAATTGTGAAGAAAAATAAATATGAAGATTGTCACCAGGATATATCAAGGCAGATAAGAGAAGCTGGCTATGATGTAAGAGTATAAAACTTTAAACAGAAATCTTAAATGTAAAAGTTAAGCCTACTTCTTTTTAAATTATTTCTAATACTTACTTGGAATATTTCTTTGTCTTTAATGAATTATAGATTCATAATGTGATATTTTGATTAAGTAAAAGAAAATTGCACAATAGCAATTTTCTTAAGAACTTCCACCCATTTAAAAGCAGATATTCTATGTTCTAAAATATTAACTTAAGAATTCTCAGATAGAAATTTTTTCCCAAACTTTTGAAATGTTTCTTGAGAATATGGTATGGTATTTCAAACACATACTAAAACTGAATTTACAAATGAAATGTTATTGGATATCCATTTGGACATCATAATTTAATTTCCCTAGAATGAGGATACTTCTCTATGAAATAATTAAAAACAATTGACTCAATATTTCAAAAGTTTAATAAAACTTCAAAAAAATTTTCTCTTCTGTCTAATAACAGAACATATGTGAACTATTGGAAAATATTTATTTATTTAAAAAGAGAATCACAATAAAGAAATGCTAAATGAAAATATTTCATGATATTGGAAAACATTAAAAAAGAAAAATACTTTTATAATTAATATATATTGAAAATATTTCTCTACTGTCTCAAAATAATTTCACAAATTATTCGCACGTAAAATTTTTTAAATAACTTTCATTTATTATCATTATTTATTATCTCTAAAATTAATAAATGTCGTAAGCATAGACTTTGAATATTTATTAAATTTTCTCAATTTTTTTACTAAAAAAAAGCTTTAATTGTAGAGACGGCTCTAGAAGCAAATTTTAATGCTTTAAAATTATTAGCCTAAGAATTTTCATAACAAAACATTCTGAGGAAACATTAATAATAATTTATGATGAACTAAATTATCATGTGACTTAGCTTAAAATATTCCAAACAATTTTAGTTTTTCATATAATAAAATATTTTAGTAGATTTATATGACACATACAAAGAAAACTTAAAAAATAAATTTAAAAATAAACTTTCAGGATTTAATACTTTGTAATGAATATACTTACATTAATAATTTTAAAGTATAAAAATTGCTGATAATTTAATTTTTGCTCTGAAAAAACTCTAAACTTAAAAATACTTGTACATTACGAAGAAAATTTATTTCTCAAATTCGATTTTTTCTTAAACTATTTCATCATTATTTAATAGCATTATTTTAGTGCTTAAAAGTTACATTTATGGTTATATGCATATTGAATCGTAAATTTTATTACGATTAGATTATCTTGTTACCTGTTGATTAGATTATCTTAAATGACCATTGTTACCTTGAAATCTACTACGTAAATTTGAGCTCTCGTAATTTAGAACCTAGAAACAAAGAATAAGACTTTCAAATTTGAGCTGCAATCTCAGAATTATCACTTCACTTGAAGGATATTTTGACCACTACCTATTTCACTTTTTTTTGGTTGGTGAATGGAAATGATATTCGGCTGGGTCTGGTATAGAACTTGATACTTTCCGCTACTAAAAAAGAAGTCTTTTTTCACCAGCTCACCACAAGCTTGAACATTAAAATGATTTTCTCAGTACCTAAAATATCATTTTTATCATACAGCTTTTATTATTTTATAAAATTCAATGTATTATGAAACTTTCATGAATAAGATTCTGATACTCGTTAATAAAAATCAAAGGATAAAAATCATAATGAATAAATTTCATAAAGCAAATAATGGCTAAAATTCAAAATAATATTTTAAAAGGATAATTTTAAAATTTATTTAAACTATTTGGGTTTAAAAATATTGTTACCTAAAATCTTATATTTTTTATGATGTTCGTATTTTCATTGAAAATTTAAACTCCTACTCTTGTGTTCTCATTATTTCTTTCATCCATTATTCTCTTTAAGTTAATGTAAAACGATTTTTTTTAACTTAATACATTTGAATTACTATTCATTTCATTAAATAAGACGCGTGAATGAATGGCGACATTTCATTTTGCAGACTGAGATGGATTAACTCCAGCTGTAATATCGCGACTTAATATTTTCCGACACGAAATCGCTTCACTTCCAGAATAAATGTCGCAGCAGTTTATCGTCTGAAACAGTTGTTTTTTTTTTATTTCCCTGGAGAAAGCGCTTACTGTGACTGTAATGGAAATGCCGCGTTAGCAGCAAGGGTTACTTCGGGGTCCTGGTTACGTCTCCAGTCTTAAACAACAGTGACGCCTGAACGAGATTGCCCCCATACAGTGCCTCTAGTTTGAAAAGCGTGGTATGCCCGGGATCAAGTCAGCTTTCTCATTTTTATAAAAGAGTTATATTCCAAGGAAAAAATGAATAGAGGTGATCTAAAAAGCGTTTATAATTTCATGATTTATGAAGCGAATTATAGAATTGACTCTTTCTCTTCTCTTCTTGAAATTAAGATTTTCTTTTTTTAAGATTAATTATGTTTATATGATTCATATATATCATAATTTCTGGAAGAAAAGCCACATCGGCGTAAATGCTGTACTAAATTGAATTAAGAATCATGGCACCATTTTCAAAACAATGAGAAAATATTATCTTTTTTTTATAAATGATACATCGGTTCAGAAAAATGTTTTAAGCAAAAAATAATTGAGATATAAATGTAGATCTGAAAAGTTGTAAATTTACTCACATTCTAAAATATACTTAGATTTATTCACTAAAAGAAGTCTGTAGGATATTAAAATTTTATATTATAAGGAATATATATCACCATAACAAGTTATAAAATTGAGTGAAAAAAAGGAAACTTAATTTTCCTAACAGAAATAATTATAACAAACTGTTGTGAGTAGCCTTGAAAAATCTGATTAATTAACAATTATAAATTAAAATAACTCAGCAAATCTGGTACTAAATTAGAATTTAAATAATCAAAGCCTACTAGGATATATCACATACATCTTCTTGGTGTATGATATCTTTATGTCGGTGCATAATTTTAGATTCGTCAGATCTGGATTTTTTTTAACGATAGTAATTTCGATTTATTTCACAATTTTAAAATATTTCTTTCGAGCTTCCTCATGTCAATTCACTCCATTCACTAGGAAATGACCTCCTGGAAGACAATTTACGAAGTGGACGTTACAATGATTCATACATACATACATAATAGTACAGATGAGCCCTGGACAGTACTTTAAGATTTACAGGTATGCATTTCTCTCTCAACATTAAGCACTTTGTAACTTTGAACCACGATCAGGTGACAAGGTCACATCTGAGCTGGTATTCACGTCCCACCAGTGGAAGGACTTTAGACGTCACAGAATTTACGAGGACATGTCCTCAATCCTCAGAGCTGCAATGAGGGCGAATGTGGTCATCCTCCCAACCACGGCACGAGGCAAATTGTACTTGATTTTACTGATCTTCACGGGAAGAGGCATGAAGCTACTGAGCCACTGGAGCTCAAAATGACTTACAACAGCCTTAGACCTCCTTATTTGAGGTGAAGGTTTTAGCGTCTAAAAAATTTTGGAGATACCGTAACAAATAATAATCCGATGGTGCCATGTCTGGAGAATATGGTGGGTGTGGAATTGTATCCCATTCAAGCTGTAAAAGCTTTTGGCGAGTGACCAAACTTGTGTGAAATCTCGCGTTGTTTTGGTGAAACACTACACCTTTCCTGTTGATTAGTTCTGGCCTTTTCTGTTGAAGTGCATCATTCAGTTTGTCCAGCTGATGACAGTAGACTTCCGAATTAATCGTTGTGTTATCCGGTAAAAGCTCAAAAAAAATGTTTCCTTTAAAATCCCTCCAAACAGGCAGCATCACCTTTTTTGGTGAATATCGGCTTTGGAAATGGTTTCAGCCGGTTCATCTTTTTTGCTCCATGACCTCTTGCGTTTGACGTTGTTGTATACAACCCATTTTTCGTCCCCAGTGATGATGCGCTTCAAAAACGGATCATTTTCGTGACGTTTGAGAAGCGAATTGCAGACGTCAATGCGGCGACATAGATTTCTCTCTGTGAGAACATGGGAAACCCATACATCCAGCTTCGAGGATAATCCCAGGCGTTTCAAATGGTCATAAACTGTTGTTATTCGTCGGTTTACATCAACTAATGCCTTTATCGCTTCTTTATCAGTTTCAACAGGCCTTCCCGAACGTGGTGCATCTTCGACATCAAAATTGCCGGATCGAAATTTAGAGAACCAGTTCTGGCATTGGTTTACTGTCAACACACCTTCTCCACACACATCGGTCAATTTCTTTCTGGCTTGAACAGTATTTTTACCCTTTCTGTAGTAAAACAGTAAGATATGTCTAAAATGCTGTTTATCGCTCTCCATATTTAAAAGGGCACCAACCAAAAACTACAAGCGTAGAATTAATTGGAATTTTTCACACACAAGCCTTGCTATATGAGCTCCCAAAGCATATAATAATTATACGGCTTATGGGTGATGTCGGGTGCAAAAAAATACAATTAAATCCTCTGTCGGGAAAAAACGAAATTACTTTCCGAACAACCCAATATATGTTTAAGAAAGGTATTAGATAATTCTCCTTTTTCAAATCATTAACTTCGATTTATTAATATCTTCTTAAGGAATTGAATGGAGGTTGAAGAGAAAGTTGTGCAGAATTTGCTTATATAATCCAATTTCTGCAGTTTTGAAGTAAAATATCGAAGTAAAGTATGCTATGCATTGAAAATTAGTGGAATAGCAACTTAATGGATTATTATAGAAGCTACCAAAAAGAAACGTCTTTTTCGTTCTCTCTAATCTAATCTAAATCTCTAATCATTTGAATCTTAAATTAAATATTTCCAAAACAAAAATATCACATAATTTACTCAATTCTTCCATTATTTATTATAATGATTGTTATCATAGATTTTCCATTTTTTAAACACATATTTGTCACGAAATTGAATTCCTAAATTGCATTGTACCAACATTTTTCGATCTTTCAAAACGCAATACTTAGAATTAGATCTACATAGTTATTAAAAAATTCTGATCATTATGTTGTAAAATATACCTATACAATTACACAATGGATTATTGATGCTGTGCTGTTATGAAGCATGGTCAATAGATCAAATGCATTTATTTTGAATTATATTGCATAAATCATCGAACTTGTTTATTGACCTTGAATCTGTAATTGTGAGGGTGAAATTCGATATCGCCATGGATATCTTTACCGAAAACAAATGAAAACTATAAATTTTTTATAGTTAAAAATAAGCGATATCGACTAAAATATAAAATTTTTTTACTTCATACTTAATTAGAAGAAATGATAATTTCCTTTACATATTGAAATGAAATGATGAAACATTTTGAAATAAATTACAATCCTGAAAATATTATTAGTAAATGTCTGTTAAAAATGTGAGATCTATAAAATTTAGAAACATGACTATTTTTTTAAGCTAGGCATACGTTTTCCTAGGGCCTGTGAAAATTACAGATTTACAGCCTAAAGCTAAAGAAAATTATTTATGTTAACTATTGTGAAAACCAAGCACCCCATAGAAAACAGTAAATAGTTTTTGAAGGTTGTTGAATTAAAGAAGGTAAAATTTGCTGCAGCTGTTAATCGCAGTGTATGTAAATATGTTATTTAGCAGCTAATTAAGCTTTTGTATCGAGTGATATGCAAAACAAAAAGCCATCATTGGACAGAGCTAAAGAAAATCCACGTAACAAATATAAGAAAATTTCGACACTTAAAAGTTCAACTGGAGTAATTTTACAAAAATCATAGAAAACAGTATTTTGAAAATTAACATCTTGCATTCAGGCAACATTCAAGTCTCACTTTGCTTTAAATTAATGTTTTAATTTAATTTAGTTGGTTGGTTGGGTTTTATGGCGCAAGGTTCAAAGATGTTAATTTAATTTAGAATGAAAAGATTAATTGCGTAAAGATTCTCATTCTCGTACATTTGCTGCAACGAAACTGACATTTCCCGAAAATTCTCTTAACTAATTACATAACTTTTCCCTCTGTTCTATAGTTTTGTAAGAGAAAATAGTTAAGGTACAATGACTGTTTTGAGTTTGAAGTTATATTTCGTCTAAAATAGAACTAAGCAAATTAAATTATAACTATACCTGTGTTTAATTGAATGAATTACCTTTGTAGCTTTTGGTATGAATTTATAATTAAGAGAATGTCAATAATGTATTATTGGAATAGAGATAAAACTATTTAAAAATATGTATAAAAGTTTAAAACAAAATAAATAGAGATAATGAATTTTTAGCACTGACTGCTGTTATTTAAAAAACTTTAATAGGTTACCAATAGATGGCGTTGCATTGGGTATGACGTCATTTAATTATTATTAACTTTGTGTTAGCTAATATAAAAAAGATTATAACAAAATACTAATAATGATAGTTGAAATTCTCATATCTTAGGAAGTTAATTCCTATTGTTCAAGATTTGATGAGATTTATCAATATTTCTCGTATGAATTTTAATAGTAAGAATAGAGAAATGCTATCTACTATATAATTCTTATTATTTTTGTAAGTGTTAGAAGATTCTAAAAATTTGGGTAACTCAAAAAAGCTCTTAATTTTAGAGTTTCTTTTTTTAGATGAAAGAAAATTTAAGAATTATCTAGAAACTTCCATAACAACGATATGAGTTTCTAAACCCCAAAACATTATAGAAACTTACTATCCAAATTCATTTACACAAATTGGTTGCGCAACTAGGAAAATTCTGAAATTCACTGCAATTGCCGTCAAATTTAGCTTTTCCCCCATGCTATACATATAAATTAAGATTAAGCTATGCTACGCTTAATTTAGTTGTTTGATATATGGGTGAATTCAGTTTAATTCTGGGAAATGTCCACCTGACTCACCTTCGGAAAGCAAGTGGGCGTGCAGGAAAATTTTGGGATTAAATGACTTGGGCGATACATCCCCCCAACAAAATAATAAGTCCACCGATATGACCGTGGCCATTCTTCCTCCACAATTGAATCTGGAGATGGTTGGCGCACGCGAGGGCAATTAGCGACGCCAACTTCAGCTCTTAATCCAGTTTGATCACGATATGGACCTAAGAGAACCATTTAGAATGTGTAAGTGGATGTTACCTGTTGGCGCCTGTTCCCGTGAGTCAGACATCCTAACACATGTCTGGGTGGTCAAATTGAGGGAAACACTGTTCCTATAGTTTCCGTCTGAAGGCAAAAGTCACGTTTCAGGGGTGACCCTTGATGAATAATTCAATGAACTGTAAGATCTTTCCAAAGATAACATTTGATATAATGGAGAGTTGTTTTAACATTCTTTAAAAATAAAGAAAATTCTCCAGATTTTTTTTTGTGATTCATACCATTGGATAATTAACTATAACATGAACAATCAATTAAAGTTTTTGACTAAAACCCTGAATGTTAACATGATATATTCTCATCTATAAATTAGTTTGGTATATATTTAAAAGCAAATAGTCCCCTTATCCATTGCGAACAAGTTTTGCATTAGAAATTCTTTATTTCAGGAGTATATAAAGCAAATTTTGAAGGAAAAGTTATTAAAATTTTTAAAAACATTGTAAGCTTTAAATGTTCCTCAATTCCTATTATAAAGAAACCACAAATCTTTCAAAGTTATAAGAATCTTTTATATTTAACAATATAAAGAGTAAAATAATTAAGACATATATTCATTTAATATTATAAAAGTTCTGATAGAAAAGGAACTTAAAAACTGTTTAAATAGAAAAATAATTGAAGTTATTATTTTAATGAACCAATGAGAAAATATAGGTAAAGATACTACAATGCTATGTTCGAGTTACTTACATTTATGATAACAGTTTCTAGTGTTACTTTAATAAATTTAGATGAAAATTTCTACACCGATAATTTTACCAAATTCATATGAATTACCAGACAAAATACTTCAAATAAAGAGTTATATTATATCTGGTTTAATATAATATGTAACCACCCTTTATCGCCTAACATGTTAGCATGAGATAGGTTGTATGAAAATTCTTTCTCTAGCTCAATTATGGTGTTGTTGCACCAGTATGCTTCCCTGATTTGAGCTCTACGAGTAGTATGGGCACAGCCCCGGGAAGACTACATAATTTAAAAGCAGGGACCAAGAAGAAGACTCTCCAATACTTGACCTGCCACCCCAGAGGTATCTTTTTATTTGAAGAACATTGCAACAACAACCCATTCCCCAACCGCCATTAGTCAACACAATCTTCTGTTTCGTCGCCATTCGAAAAATGGACGAAATAGAAAGAGTTAATCATTTCTTGTAATTTCTGAATAACATTTACTAATATAAGTTACTAATTATAATTTTAATTTGTAACTGTAATAAAATAATAATAATGATGCTGCTTAAACCAGATTGTAAGCTCACAAAAAAGAACAAAACTGTAAAGGTTTAAATCTGATATCTTAGAAAATAAAAATATGTTTAAGCAATTAAAAACTCTTTTAAATAATGTAAAATACATTCGAAGAAATCTCTCCTTTAGATCATAACTACTAGTTATTTTAAAATGTGGTATGCCTTCTGTTGTCGGCTATGAGGACAGCCGTTTTTCAGGACAATTAAAATTCTCTTTGGGTTAAAAACCAGGTCTCTCTTTACTAAGTTACAGAATATAAACAGGAAAGTGTGTTAAAGTCTTTATTTTACACAAGCTGTGAAGTTTGCAACTTTATAAGCATTGGTTAAAATACTTTACGTATTGGTTACTTTGTATTATGTTAAAAAGTTTATACATATATATATTTATTTATACATAAATAAATTTGTAAACATGCTATGAAGTATAGTTTAGCTTTTTATAGATTCTGTAATGGATTTTTACAAGTAAGAATATTTTAAGTAGTATTTTTTGTATAATAGAAAAATTCAAAATAATTTATATCGAAATAAAAAATTTCATTACTTAACTTGTAAATTAAAAAATAATTATTCAAAGCTTCTGCATTATAATATCATAGACATGAGACTGTTTTCCATTGTTTTCTTTTCTGTAAATTGCCATAGCGAAACAAAATTCGTGAATTAAAATAACTCACGAAGAGTATTTGTAACAAAGGAAGGCGAACAATGCTGTTGGAAACGGTGCTGAATATGTAGGGAAAAGAAATAAAGTAAAATTTAAATCATATGCAGATGCGTCACCATATTTGCATATTTTCCTCGCAAACCCTCCCGATCAAAAAGGTGCTTCAGTTTTCTTTGTTTGGGGTGTTCCACCCGCTGCCATTTTTTGTTTCCTTACGCCGACGCTTCTATTTTCTCACGTTATCAGCATAAAAAGAAGGAATTCTTCCTGCCGGAAAACTCTTCTTTTAAAACACGTCAACGAAGCTTGAATTACAGCTACGTGATTCACAGTTACAGTTAGTAGTTAACGGGAATCACTTCTACAATTGGTTGGTTATTGTGAAAAGAAATGCTGAAGTTTCTATAAGTAATCGCCTTAGTCACCAAAAAAGCTTTTGGATAACAGTTGAACAATTTTTTTTCTTTTATAATAACTTGAATCATTCAAACATACTTAAAGTTTGAGATTTATATTTTAGAAAATGGCATCTTTCAAATAAGAGAAATACATTGAGAAGAGTAAAGTAAAATTATGTTTCTCCAAATTATAGTTTCGAATGAAGTCCATGCATTTGATATCTCTTCCAGTGATTATAATGTTGCAATATTACGGGAAAAATTCATTCAAATTTTTTTCATTTTAACGAAGTTTTGGCATTTGATATCTTTTGGAACTAATTGTGAAATTAGAACATTAAAAGAAAATTTTTGTAAAATTAATTCCGCATAAATATTTTACCAGAGCTCCATGGACTAAGCATATCTTTCACCCCGAATTGTATACTGTAAAATTAAGAGAAAAGTTCTTGTAAAATTTGCTCATTTAAATTATATTGACAACTATACATATAAATTTTATAACATCATCATTGTATGTGGTGGCATCAGTATGATTTTTCATAAGGACAAAACTTGTTTTAACAAAAAGATGCGCACATTTAGTTTAAAAAATTCAAAAAAATTTTAAATACACATGGAAGCTTTAATTTCAAAGAGTAGTCAAGCAATACATTTGCAGCCACTTTATTGATTCGATTGTCCCTGTTGTCGAAGTAGGTTTTAAATTTCTATTTCACCACCATTAATTTTGATCCATCAAGTCACTTTCCAAGACATTTTATTATACTCAAATCAAACACAATAATACAGTATGGAAATATGCATTCCTTAAAAAACGTCAGAAAAATTGCACTAAATAATTCTAAAGTAAAAAATAATCGATGATGTAGATACAATAAGTAATGAAAACTTCTGCAATCTGTGACTTTGGAAATAAAATCTAGAAAAAATTAAGTTAATGAAGTATTAATATTTTTCAACGATTCATATGTTTCACAAAAAATAATTATTACCTAACTTTAATGGGATATTATAATTTAAAAAAAAAACATCTGTCCTTATAACTATAAATAATTATATATAAATCTCATAGCAAACTAATATTAATATTTTTTTTATTTCAGAGCTATGTTTTGATTAAAATAACACTAAATTTGTTTTAATGTGGAATATAAACGAGAATGGAAGACCATTGCATGTATTAAAATTCTGATTTAATATTCTCACTATATTCATGTAAATGTAGATACTTTTTTAAAGAGACATATTTCAATATTGTTTTTTATATTGTGTTCAAAAATCAATTTTTAAGGGTTATCGAAATTATTATTTATCTAGTGACTTGTGCAATTTTTCTAAAATTCTTTACCATCTTTTTTTTTTTTTTTTTAGATAGGAAAAGCTTAAAATTTTTAACCGTTCTAAAGAGGTTTGAAATATTCGCCTTTTTATGAAAGAAAATCAAGAAAATCTTAGTGATTTAATCGCCAATATTTTCTATTTAAATTTAAGAAAAATTTAGTTGCTATTGGTTAATAAAAATCCAACTTAAATTCATATTGATCACAAATTCAACGTGACTGTAACAAATGCAAAAGAAGCGTTAAAATTTTGCAAAGAAGATAATATTTTAACTTTTATGGAACTGATTACAAATACAAAATACTTTTGCTTTCGTGACAAATTTGGTTTAGGGGTCGCTAACTTTCATGAGTAACTTTGTTTCTTTAACGGGAGCTATTTAACTATCATACTTGAATAAGACCTTTTACAGTATGTTCACAATTAAAATAACCAATATATTCTAAATCGATTATTTCGTTTACAAAATAAATTATGAATTACATACAATTATAATTAAGTACAATTTCTATATGGGAATAAATAAATAGAATATTTTATCTTAATACAAATGCTTAGCCACATTAAACCATTTGTAAATTTAGTTAAAATAAAATCTAAATTTATTAAAATATCAAGAAAATTACCATTTGAATGCTTATAAAAAATGAAAATTAGTCCTTAAGAAAATAGTGAGAAATATATACTATTTCCAAATTTATTATTCTCCAAAACTTCAAAATATATCGTTTGTCACCTATTTAAAATTCGTCTATGTTTTGGGTCTTATTATAAAATAGCCAAGTTATGTGCTTTGGAGAAACCAATAAATATACATTCTCATTCCTACATCTGAGAATATTTCTTTTGTGCTAGAAATATGTTTCTAGTGACACAAATATCGCTTACAAGAAGCGAGCCATAAAACATACTTATTTCCGATTTACGACCCGTTCCTAAAGCGACGCCCTTTGCAGCTGTTCCTTTCGTTTGCAGTGTGAAGCTTTTGTTATGTAAAATGGTTCCCAGCTATTTGTTCGTCTCGATTTCCGTCAGGTTAAATTAGATAATTTGCGACGATTTTCGTAAATGTTTTTCTTCAAGAGGGTGCTGCAACAGCTGCTGTAATACGTTTAAAGTCTATCTGTAACTCATGTGACATTCACATTGTTTTCCCATAAGATTTATATATAAAATAATTCTTAAGACTTATATTGATTCTAGAAACTGCTGTTTGCGAATTCTATTGTCGAAGTGTGTATGTGTACGTAGTGTTTGTGCTTGAAGGAAATAAAACTATCTTATATAGTATGCGTTATTTTTGTTTCGGGAATATTAAGCTATATAAAATTTGTTCTTTTTTATAATTAACAAAGAATGGCTGTAACAATTTCTCAAAAATTTCAACTTTAACGAATATTGTCAATGCTTATAAATTGATGCCACTGAATTGCTGGTTTTTAAATATTTAATATAAAATGTGAAACATTTTAGATAGATTTTAAAAATGTGTAATTATTGTCTTTGTAATTATAAATAGTTGTGAATATTTGAGCCACATTTTAGGGACTATTTTGTTTTAAAGAATTTCAGAAAAAAATCTTGACACTTTTAAAGATTTTAGAAAAAAATATTTTTAAAGTTATTCTACAAATTGTTGATTGGTATTTACCGAATGTTAAACTTTATATGTGGCTTGTCTTTTATTTCTTCACAATTTCAAATGAAAAAAAAATTTTAAGACAAATTTAAAAAAAAAAGAAATTTAATGACAAAATTGATAAACGTAAAAAGTTTTCAGGAGATAAAATTCTTTTTTAAAAAATGTTTAAATAGAGAGAGTTCTCTCATGTTTTGTGTGTGTGTGTGATATGAAAGAATAAAATCCCCTCTCGGAATCCTTGATTGCTGTTCCTTTAAAAAGAGCATGTCTCTTCAACTATATGCAATTTCAGTTATTTTATTCTCCAAGTTGGAATAATTATTTTAAGTTAAACTGTTAAAAGTCAAAGAACCTTCTTCCTTTTGAATCATTTTGCTGAGAAGCTCTCTAGAAGCAATTTCTTTTCTTTTCTAATTATGCAGATAATATCTTACCAGGAAAACGGTCGCACCGAAATTAACACTGGAGAGAAGAAATTTTCAAACGGAAACAGAATTTATTCAAAGAATGCCATTAGCGAACACTTCCAGCAACATCTGCCCCGGACCGTTATGTAGAATTTCTGAAGAACAATTTCACTTAATAATAGCGGAGCTCTCTTATTTCGCTTTGCAGGAGGTAGTGAATGCTAAATTAGTTCGTTTGTACAACCTTGGAGACAGTTCGAGGTCTTGAAATAACTTGGAGTCATTTTTTATTCAACGGTTTTACCGAGTGAAAGCGAAAATTGACTGGGAGTCGCGTGATAATTATTCTGTTCATTCAGAATAATCGTTGGCTAACAGGAAATAAGAATATCCAGTGAATTCTGAAACAATTGAAGCAATTAACCAAAAACTTTCAGAAATAAATTTATATAAATTATTCTTACAACTTCTTAAACACCCAAATAAATGTATTCCTAATAAATGAATTTATCCAAATAAATTATTTTATTTTTTGGAAAATATATTTATTTTTATTTAAAGAAATAATTTCTGTTTTGAATAAACTACCATATTCGTGATTCCAAAAATTAGAGTTTTATGCTTTCTTTATATTAAGTAGGTATTCTTATATAGAAAGTTATTATTTTAAAAAAATTAACTTTCTATGTTAAATATATTCTGATAAACATATGCTAAATATTGCTAGCCGCTTTTAGTACATCAGGCTATAGTTACATTTCATTATTGTGAAGATTATGACATCAAATATAAACTACTATACTTAGAAACATTGTGAAGCATTTTAATATTTTGAAAAGATAAAAGGATATTTTTTCGATTCTAGTTTATTATTTATGCATTTTTCATAAAATATTGTTTGAAGGTATTTTAAAAACATAATATTCTTTTAAATAGCTTTCTTAATCTGAATAAAAAATTGATATTAAATAATAGTTAAATATAATAAAAAATGATAGAAAATAGTCTTCTTTTTTAATTGTAAATCATGTAAAAAAGCAATGGATGTCCATATTGAAATATGCAATGATTTTGAAATCTATTCTATAGATAAATATATATTTAAATCTTGTGTGCAATATGGGTTATGAGTTCTTTCTCTTTCTCTCTCTCTGTATATATATATATATATATATATATATATATATATATATATATATATATATATATATATATATATATATATATATATATATATATACCAGCATTTTCTCATATATAACTGATAAGTATCCCTTGTACAAATAAGAAAATAATTGAAAATAAATTTTGTTGAAAATCATTTAATAAAACTGCCGGTCAATGGCTGAGTAGTTAGCGTTCCTGACTGTAAGGCCCAGGTTCGGGAATATATGCTCCTTTTTACTTCTGCGTTTCGTTTCTTCTGAGATAAATGTGGTTCACCCAATAAACGGGTATGTTTTGGAGTGATGTAGTGAATATCTCACATCATGAGTGAGCGATTTTCTTGAAGAATTTTTTTTTTAAATATTCATAAATGCAAGAGTTCTTTTCCTAGATATCGCCAATGATATCTGTTCCTATCTGATCTGCCAAAGTTGTTTTCTTTTCAATATTCATTGTATCCTAAAATAAAAATAAATTGAAAGAATATTTAAATGGAGAAAATTAAATCTCTGAGAAAATAGTTAAAAATAAAAACCCTTCTTCTCTATACGTTTAATATCCTTTCGGGAAAATTCCTGTCGAGACAATTTATGCATAGGACAGATAAAGAAGGGACCCTGGCTTCACTTTTTCCATACATTTGATCTCAAGGATTTGTAGAACACGTCATGGACCAAATTAATTATCTGAGAAAATTGAGAAGGTTGTCTATTCGTTTTTTATCTGAAACTGGAAGTTTTATACTTTTTAACTAAATGTCTAGTATCCATTGAGATTATATTAGGACAGCCAGATCTTTTTGTACAATACTTAAAACGATGTAGCAAAGATATTGCTCACTGTATAAAACAATAAAGCTTCCTGGAAGATAACAATGAATTAATATTGCTTTTTTCCTCTTTTCAAAATAAGTTCTTTTTTGACATCTAGTAGCTTCAGCAATCCTCAAAACATTATACATGCAATCAGTAAAGGAAAAAAAATGTGAAGCATTGAAAACTTCCAGACAAATGTGGTTAACAATACTGAACGTCGGGTGCATTAAAGTTATTTACACATAAATACCACGTTCACATACAATACATAGCGATGCAGGTAAGCTCCAGACTGTTCCTTTGATTAACGATTTTTGGAATACTCACCCTCATAATACCAAGAGCTTTGTTATTTTGAACTACGGTGAAATGGCGAGACCACACTTGAGCTGGCATCCTCCTTTCCACATCCACACCAGTGGATAGATTTTGGACATCAAAGATTAATGTGGACATCCCTAACGTATGGATCTCCAGCAACCCAGTGAGAGAGAATGTGGTCACCCTCGCAATGACTGCCACTGGCAAACGACTTTGCTGTTCTTAACGGTAAGTAATGTGAAGCTACTGAGCCACTGGAGCTCAATACGTATATTTGGTTGGAGGCACTCGGGATTGAACCAGGGACCTCCCTATTAAATGCGAAATCTTGTATTTATGAGAACGGCATATTTAAAACTGTAATTACAACCAAGCGCCATCCAACTTGTCTAATGGTAGCGTGCCTGACTACGGATAGGGAGGTCCTGGGTTCGAATCCCGGTTCGGGCATGGATGTACTTTCTCTATCTATTCTGTCTTTGTCCTTTCCTTGTATGAGTAGGTTGTGAATGGTTGCCTACCCTATAAACGGATACCTATGGCACGTGTGTACTGAGGAAGTCAGACTCCACACCAAAATATGGTTCAGTTGGAAAAGTGGAGCAGCGCACACAACAACAACATTACAACCAAGCAAATATGAATTCATTAAAAAGATCAACCGATTACAAATAGTAATGTTGATTACTATAAAGTATGATATTTCACATGATTTCATTGTAATCTTACTATTTTTTTAGTTTTACAAGATTAAGTATAATATTTATTCGGAATACTATATAAAATTTCCAGGTATTGTACTGTCTTAAAATTCGTTCCTATTATTTTGCATTAAACTATTCTACATAAATTCTTTCAACTACATATGAGAGTAATTATAATTACAAATTATTAAAACAATCTTTACTTATACTTAATTGTACACTTAACTAATAAACTACAAATTACGCATTGGCAATTTGTAACAGGCAATTATGATTTTCATGCTATACAGCAATGAATAGTAGTATCTAAAGCTTCTGCAGCTAAGTCATCGTGCGGAAGTAAGAGTGGTGATAAATATCTCTTTCTGGATGTTTCTCTAACTTCCGTCAGCAGTCACTTACAGTTAATTGAGCAAGGAAATCAGATGATTTATTGTTGATAGATAATCACACAGGAATTCGGTTGCTTTAGAATAATTTTTTCTAAACTTTCTAGGTGACTGGCACATTTTCCATTTCATAAATTTACTCCAACACATTCTAGTTTTTGAAACTGAATTGGTTGTTACTGGTATTTTTGCTTTTGTTGTAGTGGCAAAAATAATATAAAACAAGATTTTTTTAAACATTATTGTGCCTTAATTTATATAAAAAATACTAATAATTATAAATTTTTAATGAGATGGCATCTTTTAAATTTGCGAAATAATAAAGATAAAAAATATATATGCTTTCATTCCATAAAACAATTTCTCGTCACTTATTTTAATTTATTTTGATGAATTTCTAAGCTTGTATATAGGAAGATAAAATTTTATGAAACAAATTTTTCTGAGCAAGTATATGTAAATTCTTATAGAAAAAATTAATGAACACTTTAATTGCTAATGAAAAATAATGATTGTTGATATTTAGGCCATGATTATAATTTTTCTTTGTCATTAATTAATAAAATAATTTTTTCTTAACTAATGATAATTAGCTTAATAATCAAGAATTTCTTACTTGATCATCATATAATATTTAAAAAATAAACTAAACTAATTAATTAAAGCAGTGTATTTTCTGTTAATAATTTTCATATTTACTCATATGAAACTATCAGTATCGTATAGGTTTTAATAATCACTGAAATTAGAAGAATTTTCTCTATGTTTTTTATGTTTCTGTTAACTCAACAATATGATGCATTTTCTTGGTCTATAAATATATAGTAAAGTTTTTACAAAATTAATGCAAAACAAATTTTAAAATACAATAGATATGTTTTATAAAAAAAGTTATTTTGAAAAATGAAATATGTGTTGGACTATTCTGATCAAAGACAAGATTGAGAATAAAATTTGTTTCTGAAACTTTATTAATTATGGATAGATGTATAACTTTTTGATCAACATACTTTTTACTAGATTTATAAACTAAAAGGAAATTTTTATATTTAAAACCATTATATAGTGTACATTTTCTAACTGCTTGAAGTTAGATCTTAAACTAAAATTTTAATTTATTTGAACTATTAAAAACATTACTCTTATTATTTTATTAAAATATTAATTATATTTCATATTACAACAGTTGTCATTTGTGAACATTTCAACAAAAGTCTCATATTTTTGGAATAAACAATAAAATAACAAATGCATTAAATAACAAATTTTTGTTAATTTTTTAAACGAAATTTATTTTTATCAAAAATATGAAAAATTAAAAGCATTAAAATTAATGCTTTTTTTTATAAATCTTCTGATTTTAATTCCAATTTTGAGTGAGCAATCCTTGTATATTAAGTCACTCACAAAAACTTAATGTTCAGAATAATTAATAGCACAAAAATTCTATTTTTATTTCAGTATAATCGACAATAAAGAGAACTATAATTAGAAGGATTTTATTAAAGTTGTATTATGATTAATTGATGTTATTGCAGATATTGTTTCAATATCTGTCTCATTTGAAAGTCGAAAATAGGCACAATAACTAGCAAAATATTTTAAAAGTTTATTGCCGAAATAATTCCGAAATACACTTTAATAGTGTTTTATCGATTCCTTTAGAGGAAATTAATTTGAATATTTATGCATTTGGTAGTTAAATAATTATAATTGTTTGATTTCTTTGATTCAGAACATGTTAATAATATATATATATATATATATATATATATATATATATATATATATATATATATATATATATATATATATATATATACTTAATTTTATATCTTTTGCGAAATCCAAGAACGAAGGAAGGCATTTAATTTTAAAATTAAAAGAAATCAAATGCAGAAATACCAAAAATTTTGAGGCTTAGTCGTTTAATAGTATAAAATAATTAATTGTCATGAAAAGAAAATCCTACTGCAAACAAAATTAAAAATAAACTCTTCCGAAAATTAACAGTCAAGCTCATTTTCTATTTGAAATATACCCAAAAATGTGCCAGGAAACAAACAGAAGAGTTGAAAAAACGTGATTAGGATTTTCATCCTAAAACAGTAAGAATATCCATAAACAAAGCTGGCTTTTTAAAACCCCAAATGCAAGAAAGAAATCATTTATCAGAATTATGAAATAATGAAAAATATGAAATTGGAAAGAAAAAAACTTAAGTATTTCTCTCATGAATAATGGAAAAAGGGGATTTTTTTTTTTTCAAATGACTAAAAATGTAGCATTCTTGGCTCAAAAGACGGATAAAAATCCTTATAAGGAAAAGGGAACTCAATCTTATTGGGGAATATTTAAACAAATAGATGGAAGAGTAATGGTATGGGGAAGTAGGGTTGCTTCAAAGCTCAGAATATATGACTGAATGTGTTGTGAACCACGATGGTTAGTTATCTCAATGTTTTGAAGAATAACTTAAAAAGAAAGCATTAATAAACAGGATATTGGCAAAATTACTACATTCAACAAAACAATGGTCCCCGCTAGCACTTAAGTATTTGGTAAGGAAGTGATTACTTTAATATGCCACATCCCTATGAATCTAATGAGAATTCATTATATTTACAGTAAATATGTAATTATATGTGTAAGAACATGTAATTATAAATAATTAATTGAAAAATCTTCTCAGTAGCAGAATGATCTTACACTAACCTTGAAGTTACAACAAAAAGTATAGATTCCGTGCTGCCAAGGAAGGCTGGAAGTAGAATCCACAGTCCTTGTCTAGAAGACGTAACTGTGTTTCGAGCACTGTTTACCAAGAGCGTGATAGGCGTCATCTCTAATTGAATTGTACATCAGAACACAGACTTTATCATGCAACAAATGACAAAAATCGTCACACACACACAACCAAAACTTTTTTCACTTGAACCATGCACAAATAATTGCTGAGGATAGGTCTGTGACAAAACCATTCATTTCTGTCCGAAATATCACAATTCATTTGCATTTGTGTCGATAAAAAAGAGACTGGACATTTGAGGACTGAAAATGGGTAATGTAATAGCATAAATCACGCTAAACTTTATTTGGCATTGATGGAAGATGTCTAATTTGGCGAGAAACCCATCATGCCAAAAACGATCAAATTAATAAGAGCTGCTGTACGCCTAAAATGTGATCCAATAAAATATTGATCTTAGGTTCCTGTTCATGATCAGTGTGTGTATATGTATATGAATGAGGAAGTTAATCAGTAAAACAATAAAATAATAATATTAATCCTTCTTAGTTATCTAAACTTTTCCCAATAGAAGAAATCTTTTATTGATTTTTTTAATAAATAGACTAGTTCAGCATGATTTTTGTGGATTATATAATTGTTCTAACAATAATTTTAATAATATTATAAAAATTTAGTAAGGCATAAAATTTTAATAAAATTTCCTTAAATTCTAAGAGTATTATTTTTTTACATATAGAAATAGTTAGATAATTACATATCATTCAATAAAAAATATATGTGTAAAATAATATATGTTAACTAGACTCATAATATCTGCACCGTTTAATTTTTTTCTTTTTGAAAATTGAATTTTGTAACTATGCAAAAGAAATAAAAGAAATCTTGATGTTAATCTTGGAAATTGTATTAATTTTTATTTTACACGCATGGCAACCTCGTGATAAAATTGTACACAATCTGCCAGATAAATATAATAAAAACACGTCAAAAATTAAGCAGGTTAGTTAATTCACAATATATTTTGCAGCCAATAACGTTGTCAGGATAATTTTAAGAACTTGCATTAATCTGTTGAAAAAAATTCCATTCCACCCTCACAGCTGTAAAATGTAAAACTCATCAAATAAAGCTCTTTGAATTTTTTTTATCTCAGAATGTATGTAATTAAGATTCTTAACCTGTAAAAGAAGAATCGAAGAAATAAAGTATACAATTACAGCAAATTTTTAAATTAACATTCTGGAAAAAACGAGTTACATAACGATAAAATACATGTTTATACTTCACATATTTCTCAATGGTAGGATTTTATTTTACTCTTGTAGCTAAAAATTAGACTTTAGAGGCTGAAAAACTGATACAAAGGCAAACATTTCGAGTTCGGAGTCCAGTATATATTATTCATGGCCATAAAAATGAATCAAGGGATTCAAATCTGATAAATATGAACACCCATCAAATTTCCTTGAAAAACTCAGCGCAAAGATGTCTGTAAAAAATAGGAGAAATAGCATGCACATACGAGTTTCGCATAAAAATAGGATTGACGATGTGAAAAGACTAGTTGCGAAGATTTTATGACTGACTAGAATATTCGCAGAATATATCTTGAAATATGTATATATAATCCATAAATTTTATCAGGTTTTTTATTTATTTATTTTTTGCCATTCCATTACAAACAGTGGGGGATCGGTTAGCGAACATAATCCGTTACAAGACTAGTTCACTATCCGAATTGTTCGTCAACCGATCATCGAGGCAAAATAATATGTGAATAAGTTTTATTACCTGTGAATGTAGATGACAGCTAATTATTTTAATTGTATATATTTAGTACTGTAAACTTAGTATATCTCAATAATTACATTCAAAAATGAAGTCATATATTTAATTGCGCACTAATAATCAAGCAAATTATATCATAATGATTATTGAAGAAGTGTCCAATATGGTATGAACTTTCGCTAAACTAACAGAACCTTCCCTCAATCAATGAGTTTATTTAAAAAAAACTTTAATATTATTCATTAACCAGCTCATCCAATTTATACTTAAATTCAAATCAATCGTTGTTACTTTAAATTTATGATTTTAGTATCCCCATTTGATTTTTTTAATATTTAGATAAACCTAACATAATAC
This sequence comes from Latrodectus hesperus, assembly GCA_037975125.1. Lineage (NCBI taxonomy): Eukaryota > Metazoa > Arthropoda > Arachnida > Araneae > Theridiidae > Latrodectus > Latrodectus hesperus. The sequence continues at coordinate 542,528 of JAJQOW010000019.1, read as the reverse complement.
ACTATAAAATAATTATACATTTCTTATAAACATTTTCTATTAAAGGAATGAATTGTTTCTTCATAAGAAATGTGTTTGTAATTTGGTAAGCAAAGTGGGGAAGTTTGAGAAGTCTAAAATTAGTTGTTAAGAGTATCAAAGAGTGTGGTGTTACTCAATAGAAAACTATCTCTCTTTGCCTGAAGTCAAACAATGATGATTTTGTTTAAAAAAATATAAATCATACATCCTGAAGATTCTGGTATCGAGAATATGTTGATACGTGTTATGTTATGAACACGTACAATTTTCGGTTGTTTGTTTATTGGATCAGCCTTGTCGTTTGTATAAAAAAGTAAAATTAGTTTAAAAAAATAGTCATATTGATTTAAAAAACATGCAAGTCATGGATTAGTTTAAAAATGAAAAAACAAAATTATTGTGCTCATCATTATGATTATCAAATATAGAATTAAAAATATTAAGAACTGTCAAAGACGTGTGAAAAGATTAACATTCGAAAAATGTTGAAAAATGAAGAAAAATTTTATTTTATATGAGATAAATCTTGACAACTTGACAGTTCTAGCGACAAATTAAATAAAATAAACTATGTGATTTATGTGTCACAATGATGACACCAGCATTTGTTGATATAATTTATGGTGCTGTACCGTTATAGAGCATATCTAATAACATTTTCTATAACATTGAAAAACTATGTCCTTGTTAACATCTCTTTCGATTACAAAAAGATATGCCATTTAATAAATCTTGCAAGACGCATCTTCTAGAGTCTATAAGATTTATAGGCGAACCGAAGATAGCAAAGCAATTCCTGCTTTTGAGGTGTATTACAGCTCTAAACATGTTAACCTAGATGCGTGTTTAGATAGTGATGATATCGTAATGTGTTATTGTTGTTGTTGTGTGTCAGTTAGGCTGGCATTATTGGGTACGCTGCTCCATTTTTCTAACTGAACCATATTTAGGTGTGGAGACCGACTTCCTCAGTACACACATGCCATAGGTACCCGTTTATAGGGTAGGCAATCATTCACAATCCATTCATACAAGGAAAGGACAAATACAGGATAGATAGAGAGAGAAAGTTCATCCATCCCCGAACTGGGATTCGAACCCAGGACCTTTCTATCCGTAATCAGGCACGCTGACCACTAGACAAATTGGGCGACATTTTAATGTGTTAAAACTATTAATGACTTTAGCACTATTTGACGAAAGTTAAATGATTATGATTTATAATTTTAACAAAATAAGCCTATTCAAGCATATTTTTTTATTTCTTTATTTTTTTTCTGTACGAAGTAGTTTTGATTTAAAAAAAAACCATTGAATCAAATATTTTCCTAGGTAACTTTGTTAAATTTTGCGAGCCTCTTTATTCAGAAATATCATAGTTGTAACATAAAATATAATCTGAAAAATATGCTTATTGAAAGAAAATAAAATGTTAGTTTTTTCCGAAAAAAAAAATACCTTAACGAGAATAATTGTAGACATTATTATCCTAATAATAATTCGATATACTACGACCTTTACATGTAATAATTTAGGATATTCATGTAATATATATATTCTTGTTTTATTTCAACTCAGTTAATGAAAGTATTAATGAAAACGATGATGCTATAAGAAACCAAATAATCTCTTACCATAAAAGAGAAAAGTAAGTGAACGATATATGGAAATAATACATTCTGATCAAGGTGAGGATAAAGCTTTTCAATTTTTCGTATTTTTAGTCTCTAATTTAGGATATATTTTTCCAGAATCCCTGCGACTTAGTATGGAACTACTCTTTAGATTGGATGATCCTGAGTTCGATTCCATCTATTGAGGAATAATAGGATGTTGCTTTTTTGTTCCTACTTTTTTCATACACATTGGTTAGTACGGGTTCTTGGAAGATTTTAGATTTCGTTGAATACGGTCTATTATCAAAATGAAAAGTATCGCTCGGTAGAGAATAATGCGTGCAGTTTTTAAAAAATCTTGTAGTAGCCTTTGATGGTTAGATTGTTCATTAGGGGTTGATATTTTTTTTAATAAACAAACTCTTCAAAACAAGAAACGAAAAGTATTTTCCATTGTCAATAACAATAAAGATAAATCACTTTGTTTTTTTTTTTTTTTTTTTTTTTTTTCAATTCATTCACTTTTGTCCCGAATGAAGGAATGACGTCACACTCATCACAAATATAAACTTTTTGAAAAGGTTTTTTATGTGAAATATTTTGGATTTCTACAGAAGAGATAAATCCTGGGTTTATACAAAAAAGAGGCTTAAAGTCATTTTTATTTTACTTTTCTTACTTTTATAGGGTATTATTTTTTCAAGATGATTAATATTAAAAAAAGAACCGTGTCTTTGAAGTTTAGAAACGTAAATGGGAAATAGGTCGAATCGTTAATTCTTTTCACTCTTGACAAAAATAACTGAGACCCCTAAATTCACGTATGGCATGGAATGTTAAAAATTTTCAAGTGTTGTAGTTTTAAGTAATTTTTTTAAATAAAGTATATTTATTAATTTAATCTGTATAATCAATTACAACCAGCAATTTCCGTACTTTATTTTTATGAAATGAAGATAACGTATGTAAATAACAACTCTTCACCCAATAAAATTCTATTTTTTTCTTTCAAAATAATGAAATAATTTTACAAGCAATGTTCTTCTATTAATTCCTTGATTATAGAAACTTGGATCATCAAAGTTTAAATTGCATAAGAAATGAACGCTTAATGTTTTTCAAATTAAAAAAATATGGTAAGATTACAGAGATATACAGGTTTGAACTATTTAAATAGAATTTTTGCATCCTCCCCGAACACACATTTAAAAAATATTCTCCTTTTTATGCTGATTCTCTAATTGTTAGTATTATTTTAAAGCTAATACAGTATTGCAAATATAGCATACAGTGTTGCATAAATATTAGACTCATGTTCGGTTTCTAGAATCTGGCAACTTCTTTCTTTTTTTATATATTTTTGAACAGCGCGTATTTTTCTTTTCACTTGGATACTGTTCCAAAATGGTGTTCTAAATTTTTGACGACTTCTGTGAAAAAACTCAATCTTACTCAATGCGAGCTATAAGCCTACGAGCATAAAGCTCCAAAACTGTTTCTGTCATATAACTACTACTTGAATACTGATTCGTGGTTGTTATCAAATAGTTCTTTCACCTAAGAAATGCATTTCTAAAATTTAAATGGCTTTTTATATTTCTTTTCTATTATATCTATACTATTTTCGCGTTTCATATATTTTTAGGCTTTTTCAACCCAGTTTTAAGCATTTATCTACTATATCAAAAGTATAAAAAAATTTATTTTAAAAACGTAATATTTTTAAACAAAATTTCACGAATAGCAAACATTCTACTATGAGCGCAATATTTTGCCTGTCAAATGCACCGCTAAGAAAGGGATTATATAACGTCTGCTCTCCTAAGTCTCTTATGTAAGGAACTTTCCTTAAAAAATGTTTCTCATTTTTAGAAAACATGAATGAGATTATTTTTCAGTTAAAAAAACTTTTCTTATAAACATTTTTTACTCATCAATCAGTCTTTAACATGGCAGGTAGCGCTTTTAAGTAATTTAACACGGTGATAAGTACGTAGACTTTTATACACTTTGTTCTTTTTGCATATTACTAGTTTAAGATATGGGTTGAAAACAAAGAAAATATGATTTAGCATTCTCGCGTCTTACCAAAGTTATTACTGTGGCTGTAGGAAATTTTTCCTTCATGGCAAAGCTTATTTTCTTCTGAATAGATGGGAAGAGGAAAATAAATAATTTAAACAGCCATATCATGGTAAATTTAATTCTAAGATAATATAATTAAGCTAAAAAATACGTGAGTTCTTATGGGTATCAGATTTTAATAAACATCCTTAAGCTTGATCTTTCAATGTGACTTACAGATTATATAATACTTGACAGTGTATGACGAAGATATGTCCAGTTAAGTACATAAAATTATGTTTTAAGATATTAGTGTAAAGAATGTAAGGATTATTTTATTTATTCCACTGAAATAATTATATACTGAAATTATGAATATTTTTATTTATAGAAAATCTGCAAACTTCTAATGTTTCGAAATTAGAGATGGAACTCGAGAAATCAATACTGTAAAGCTCCAATTATCCGAACTCCGTCTATCCGAAACGCTGATTATGCGAATCGCTTTCAGAATTTCAGAAAAATAAATTACACTGAAGAAGAGACGGAAAATGAGAGAAAGGAAAAACTCAAGAAAAGAAAAGGGAGAATGAGAGAGAGAGAGACGTGTTACTGGAGGAATTCAGAAACATTCCTTTGAAATGTTTAGAAGTGAGTGTTGAAGATATAAGAGAATGGATTATGAGTCAGACACTGGATTTCAAATTGCAAATGATGGCCAATTTATTGAAAGTGCCGAAGTAGAAGATGGCCTTAATGTCCAAGTTGAAGCTGACATGGGACCATCAGCTAGTGAAGCATTTGCCTGCTTTGAAGTGGCTAGAGCATCAGCCCGAATGTGATCGAATACGAATATTCACTGTCAAGCGGATGCACGACTTGGCTGCCGCATGAAAGCAATGAAACAGTTTACACTGACCGAGGTGTTCAGCAAGCAATGACTTTCATTTACAGCATTGCACATACATACTGTATTAATGTATAGTACTTGTAAGTACCTTGGCATATAAAAGTGTTCCCTTTTCATTAAATTCTTTTTAAAAAATACATATTATCTCATTTTCAATATGCAATAAATTATTAAAATAGACCCTTTTTCGAAAAAATCCAATTAACCGATATTTTGATTATCCAGTTGGGGTCAGGTCCCAATTGATACGGTCAGTTGAAATTCTACTGTATTTGTTTTGCTTTTACATGCTGGATTTGAAATTGAAGCGGGGTTCTCTTATATTTAATTCATTCTTATATTCAATCTGACACATTATATCTAACCATATCGAAGACCATCTTGCTGCGACAGCTAGTGTACGTTAAATTTTCGTAAGATGTAACATACTTTTTCATGCACATAACATAAGTAAATTCAAAAAGGAAAAGACTTAGAAATCGACCTGTTTATTTAACGAAACTGTGGTCTACGTTTAAGCGCATCAGACATTAGTCTTAAGCGCATCCATTAAAACAAGCAAATCAACTTAGTTTAAAAAACTATTAAATATCTCTAATAAACTTTGCAATTTAAGTACAGTGTATAATTAAGTACTTAAAATAATTAGAAATCATACACAAAAAATTTATATTAAATAATTCATCCATCTATCTATCTATATATTTATCTGTGTATATATATATATATATATATATATATATATATATATATATATATATATATATATATATATATATATATATATATATATATATATATATATATATTAATATAATTTGCAATTTAAAAGCAGTTTGCAGCAGAATGTTAAGGCAGTGAATGGCACAGATACATTCCAAATAGCATCTATTAAAAGAAATGGTAATATGAAAAGTCTCCATCTGTAACATATGTGTAACCTTACTGTAGTTAGTAGGCACTTGTGTGTTGTTTCTTACGAAGAAGGCTTATATAGAGGATGGTAGGAGGTTATTAAATTTGTAAGAAAAGTCTTAGGAATTCATTGGCACCTGTATTTTAGGACTTCAATATAGGGGTAAAATAAGGGAACATTCATAGAGTTCATTCATAGGTTACATTATCAAAGAACTTTTATAGCAGTAGAAATATATACTTATCGTTAGTTCATATTCGTGAGAGAAAAATATTAAACAGTGTAATAATCGGATCACTAACTTCTTTCTCAGAGATCTATGAGCAAAATAATGTCATATGGGAGAACCTAAGTTTGAAACACAATTTTTGAATTTATCCTTTGAGGTTTAAAAAAAACTTGTTGCCCTAAAGAATCGATTTTAAAGTTTTACATACTCTCTGCTTTACAAAAGAAGTAAGGCACTTATAACCGGATATGTGCCCCCACTTTTAGAATTTTAGAAAAGAAAAGAAAAAAAAAACATATTTTAGGGACAAGCAAGGAAGCTAATGATGAGGGTTGTATGAGGATAGAATCTGTTGGAATGAAAAATTTTAAAATAGTTGCATTAAATTCTATTTAAATGCATGAGCTCTTAAATAATGTTTTTTTTTTTTTTTGAAAACTAGAAGTACAACATGCACTAAATAAAAAGTTTAGTCTGTAAGAATTTGCCATTAATGTAATCAAATCTAATCACACATACATTTTATCAATAAAAGATTGTTAAAGTAAATGAAAGTAAAATCTTCAATTATATTTTTGTGGACATATTACTTGTGCTTGATTTTAATTCTTTATTTAAAACAAAAGGTAGAGTAAATCTAATACTTACAAGGGAATTAGGAAATTAAAAAAAAGTGGGATCTTACTTTTTCATTGTTTAGTGAAGGTGTTCTTGATAGTTGGAAATTTCAGTTTGATGCTTAAAAAATTAAATTAACGTAACTAGTAATAAGAAACAGTTAAATTTTAACAAAATTATTTAAAGTTGGAAATACTTTAGTATAAAAATTGCATAATACCAAAAAATAATTAACACAGTTTAATTTTTTAATGCATTAATCTCTAATTAAAATAGAAAACTTATAGAAATAAATATTTTTTTTTAAAAAAATATGTTAAATTATTTTATTTTTCCTACAAGTACATCAAGCCATCTTTGTGTAGCATTTTCCGCAAGGAAAAAATGTTCTATAAAAAGTTCTGCGTTATCTATGTGAATTTGTGATCAAATATTGGTAATAATTTTTCATTTATGACTTGAATATTTTTTAAGATTTTATTCATATGGCAACAGTTTTCTAACAACTTTTCACTGTACCAATATTGGAATTTTTTAGCAGTTTTTTTATTAGATTTCCTTGTTATAGGATCTTTTTCATGTTTAAACTTGTTCTATGTTAGGTCATTGAATTGCGACAGTTCTTTGAACTTTTCAATAACCCTAATGAGATGAATTTTATATTAGCTTTAACGAAACATTGGCTACAACCAACATCCTTTTTTCATTAGCATAAAACCAGATGAATAGATTTTCGCTAAATTAAATGCTCGTATGCCAAAGCTAATAGTAGCAGTTGGTTACTCCACATTTGAATAATTGAATGGATAGTTAGTCAATTTTTGACCACAAATTTTAACTTCGACCTTGGATTTTCGACTTAAAGTAAATTCCTTAGCACTACAAACTTTCACAGCTGAAGGAGGAATCGAACTCATGAACTGCTGAAGTGAAAGTCAAAGTGTCAATTATTTGAGTGCCAACTCGGATCACATTTTAAACATGAATTTCATGACTCTTCTAAATTAAGAAGTAATCACAGAAATTTAAAGAAATTGATATTGTTTAGAAAAAAAATGTATCGAAATTCATGTATAGAAAAGGCGTTGCCATTTCAAATCAAGTTAATGGAAATTTAGAGACAATCCTCGTCATAAAAAATTTTTCTCTTCTTAACAGAAAACATTCAATTAAAGCATTTGTCTAGAGTAATTAAAAATAACTTTTTATGTTTAATAGTTTTTTTAAAAAAATATATTAGAGAAGTAATAAACTTAACTTAATATTTAATACTTATCTATGTTTAAGAAAAATCTTATAGTAAATTGTTACTATAAAAGTGCATTAAACTAAATTTACAGGAATAATTTATTTTGAAAAATGATAATTATGTTGTAATGTATGAATGACGTAATGTAAGTGTAATGTATGAAAAATGAAAACAAACAAAATTTAACTTTTATTTTCTTTAATTTTTCTTTTTCAGGAAAATTTTCTCCTATATATTGGATAAACGGGACGAATAATAGCTTCACTAAGAGAAGACAAGAATTTCTGTAAAGAAAAATGTATTTAAAGAAATTCTTTTTTTCTACTGAATCATTATTTCTAATGAAAACATAAAGTATAGTCTACCTGGTCATCTTAACAAGCAACTTGTCTACCTATTAGAATTATAGACACTGTATACTTTACATCTCGTTTTAATATCTTCATTAAAAAAAATTTTCTTTCTTCATGATTATTATATGTTCCAGCTAGTGTATTTCAAATAATCGAAAAACTTCTTGTAAACTATCTATGCTTCTTCCGAGAATTGTTGGTGATTCATATTTAAAGCTAAATCCTTGCATTCCATCGTCATCTATGTTACATGCCTTATATGTTTAAGGTTTGATATACGACCTACTTCTTAAACATTCACATGTCTTCTTAAATTTATTAAGTTTGTTATGCTATTTGATATAAAGCATGATTCATATGAAGACTATCATTTAATAAGTTGAATTTAAAATATCTTATTGAAGTTGTAGCTACATTTTTCTCTGATTGGAATCCAACTATAGCCAGTAAGTCAGTTTATTCATGGGACTGCTAATGTTAAGCGTTGCTAATAGGATCATCAACATGACTTTTGTCAATAAATATTTCTATTTAAAAATGTTTCAACGGTTTAACTTCCATAAGATACTCAATATATTACCAGTATTTTCATCAATTAATTCATTCCCTGTATAATTTTTATTGCAAAAGATGCTTTTTTCCTCCAGAATAGATTCTTTACATAACTCTCTTTTTAATATGCCAATTTAGAGTTTTTTAAACCATATATGCTTCAAATACATTGTTATGATAGCCATCATCTTAATAAGCTTACTTATGTGTATTCATTTCTTATACTGTTAATGTATTCTTAATAAGATCATCATAATCATTTTTAGATAATCCTATCCATGTTTACTTCTGAAATTTCTACACATGAACTTTTCCAAGCTACAATGTTTCTTGATGAAAAAACTTTCTATCCATAACAACTAAACAAGATATATCTCATCAATATAAAGAATACATGTATATATCTTAGCATTATAATAACCACCTTAAAACTTACCTTAAGATGGCTATATATAATACCTTCATCTTAAGGCTTAGGCTTCATCAAAGATTTACCTTACCAATACAATAAATACATGTATTATGCATTACATTGGTAAGATAAGGTACAATATTTTTTATCCTACGCCCGTCCATGGCATCTCTGCCATTAATCGACGAGCAGCCCAATAAGAAGATGAACAAGTATAAAAACAAGAATAAAGTCCTTTAGTCCCCTCAAAAGAGTTGTCAGTCATGAACTTTAATCTCCTAACAACTTCAGATAACATCAGGATTGGTTGGGTAAAGGCCCATCAAGGTACAGAAGGAAATGAGGCAGCAGACAGACTTGCAAAAGCGGCTGCCCTATCAAGTAATTCTTCTCAGGTCCTACCACTACCCCGTTGTCATACCAAATCTTTACTTGATAACTGGATAATGGATCGCTGGCAGGAAGATTGGGATAATGGAATAACTGGAAGAAATGTTCACGAGATGATACCGAAAGTTAGCAGGAAAACCCTTAATTGGACAAGAAATGAGGTACTTTTCTTTACGGGCCACGGACCATTTCCATCTTACTTCCACAGGTTCCATATTTCTGATTCCAAAGATTGCACTTGTGGAAAAGAAGGCAATCCTTTCCAGTTCTTGACAACCTGCCCCTTAACATTATCCTGGCATTTTGCCATACCCAGCGAAAATTGGAAGATCCTCTGGAAGAAGAGAATTCTGAAAAATCGTACAGCGAGAGCAAAATTAAATAAAACAGTTGAATTCCTAATAAACAATGAAAACTTAGTTTGTTGGATTGGGAACTCTTCTACAACTTAGTTAAAAACATGCTTTGACCAAAGTAAAGCTTTGTCTTTGAAAATATCAAAAACTTTTTGAATTTGATTTTTAACATTTATATAATTATAATCAAGAAATTTGCAAAATTACAATTATAATGTCAAATGTATTTAATTCACCATAGACCCATTATATTGTCATATTGTTTTCATCTTTACATTTAACCGGAAATTGATTGCATATTTTAAGATATGTTGTAAGATAATCACACATGTTGAACTGTTGTAAAAAATAATTTTATATGTCATTTTTTTAATATATTTTTAAATAAAAGTTCCAGCAGCTCCCATTAAACTGGTAAAGCTCCTTGGAGTTAGGTACAGGGGAGTTCGCTGGTGTCAATGTCATGAACTTTGAAACTTCAGAGTGAATTCTTGAGATGAGCAACATCCATATCATCATGATTGCACAATGGACAACGAGCAGAGTCCATTACACCTATTCGATGCAGATGCCATTGTAGATAGTCATGTCCAGTTGTCAACCGATAACAAGCAACAAAAACAGCTCATGGTAAAGAGCCATGGACTTTATTATTCCCATCAAGTAGAGTTTTCCATTGCCTGTCCATAGCCACATCAAGGTACCAATATAATGACCCTTTTATGAGATGGCCCTTATATTGATTGGTAGGATTCAAGCCTTTATTCTTAGAATTGTTATTGCTATAAATTTCAAGGTTTGTTAATGTTACATATTGCAGACAAGATCATTGATACAATTATAATCTTGATAGTCTTATTCGTATCAAATTTATTATTAAATTAGAATATATTCATATAAATATATGTAGCTGTCATGAGGGAAAAATATTTGTGATCATAGAATTTTATAGAAGGAAGTGTTTTATAGTTTTGTGCGATTTTATCAAAAACTTACATTAACATACGGTTTTTTCTTCCTTTTATATAAAATACATTTGATTGGCACATTTTTTCCTTACTTTCAAATTTATGTATGCTTCCGTTTAAAAATGTAATCGATTACAATAAATTGAAAATGTTACGGATGAGTCAACTGATTCAATTCCTTCCCCAGTTTCGTAATCTATTTTTTTACTGCTCACAGGCGACTTTCTTCCCTTTCCTCGAAATTTTGAAGAATGTGATTCGAAAGATTTAGTATATGATGTAATGCTTGAGTTCAATAATTCACATAAATTTCCTGGTGAAATAAGAATTTGGCATCAAACCTAATGATTCTGTTTGTTTGTTTTTTTAAGAAATAACAACTGTAGGTCTAATTCGAAAACAGGAACGAAGTTAACCCTGAATATTAGATAATCATTACATTTAATTATTTATCGTTTTTATTTTGTTCTCATTAAATTGCCAATTTGTGTTATACATATTTTTTTTTATTTTATACTGATTCAAAGCTATAAGAGAGATTAATTAAGGTATTTATATTTTTTCAGTTGATTTATTTACAATAACATTTCTTTTGTGATTATAATTACTTTATTATAAACGTTTATATATTTTCATTTGTCAATCAACGGCCATTTTCCGTACACAAGAGCTGATTTGACTAGGAAAAGGAATTGCAAAATACTTTACGCCCTATTGCTTTGGGGACGAAAATTAGCGCCAAATTGATTTATCAAAACATTACGTTTTTTATAACCATAAGTTTCACTTTCTTAACAATGAATATCTGTCTACATCTGAGGTGCTACTTTTCCGTCCATCGGAAATTTCGAAATTGAGATTTCATTAAAAATGTTTTTAATTGAAATCACAATTATAATTAAAAAAATTTTTAATTCATTGAATTCAAATTTTTTTTTATTATTTTCATATCACAGTATTGTGACAAGACCGATTGCAATGTAACTCTTAGAAATATAAAAATTTTTGCATGTGATCAAGCTACCAAACATAAAACAATTATCACTCTAGTGTTTGAGTGAAAATGCTCTTATTTTTATTTTAGTCCTAAAAATTATTAAAATCCAGAAGAGATCATCTAATAATTAGCTTTGTCCATATTAAGAAAGGGGGGAATGTGGTTAAATGTTTTAAGATGAAGAGAATACATTGTTTACTGCATGCATTTAACATTTGTGAAGTAATACGCTGTTTTTCGATATTTACCCAAGCGTAGGTTAGAAAATATGAAAAGGCTTTTCTGTGCAGAAATCATCTTTTTTTATAGATCATTCAGATCTTTTTGAAATAGATGGAAATACGGTTCATAAACTGCATTGTTCTTCGAAATTCTGCTTTTGAATCTTTATCAAATATTTGGGCTACATTTGTCGTTGAATTTCAGACGTATATAAACTGTATTTCATTCAAGTAAAATATGAACTTTCAAGTAAACTAAAGTTATAAAACCAATTGAAAACAGATTTTTTACAGATGCTTCTGAATATGAAAGATTTCTTAATTTAAATTAAGTAATTTTACTAAATTAGGTTTTTATGAAGTGAAGAAAAGAATTGTGAATGTGAGATATAATTAATATATAAAAGTAATATATAAAAGAAATTTACAGTGCCCGATATAATAAAATAGTGTCTTTTTTAATCAATCTATGAAAATGGTATTTGAATATTATTATTTGGTCAACAAGAAAATAACTTCTTGAAAATTTTTATGACGATATTTTACTACATTTTAATAAATTAATAAGATTTCTTCATAAAAAAATTCCTCTTCTTCTACAATATATATTGGATTAAAAAATTTTGTTAAGCAATTTTTGTATAAAATCTAAGTAGTTCTCGAATGTTTACTTTCATTACTTTATTTATTTCATTGAAAATGTCATTTTTAAACATTATGTAAGCAGCATTGAGCTATATCTATACATGTTTGTTTATCTGCTTATCAAATGCCATAAACGGCTTAAAAAAGAACTATTTTCTTGTATAAAATTACTATGCGAATCGCTGTTAACAATTTATCAGAAAACAATATCATGATTGATGAAAAGTGTTTTTTTATATGATAAATGTCTGATTTATTTTTTGCATTATATGCAAGTGGTAGAAACGAATACATAAGTTTATCAAATTTTAAGAATTTAAATCAATTCTTATTTTCTGTGATCTCTGACTGAGACTCAGCCTATTTATTTATAAAATCATAAGTTAAGCAAAACATGAAATGATCGAGTAAATGGAGACTGTTAAATACAACGAGAACAAAACAGCCAGAGTTAATTTATATGAGTGATCTCAACCTTTAAAATAATTCAAGATTGCGTTTTGAAATATAAATTTTTTACTCTAATATTGCAATCTGTTATAGCTCCTTTTTCAAACTTTAGGTTGAAGGTTAGGTTGCTTTCAACATGATGGACGCTTTTATTACCACTGACAGAAAAGTGCTAAATTGTGTAAGAGTGTGTTAACACAATCCAGAGTTATTTGCGAAGTCAAAATTAGAAAAAACACCATCATGTGACAGTTTATTCGAAAATTAACATGTCTCTCGAGACGAGAAAATAAATCAAAATTTTACTGTGACTGAAGAAAAGGAGTGGTGTGTATATGTGTGTGGAGGAGTGTTATCATCACTGTCACTTCACTTTCTTCGACAAAAAATAGTCAATGAGAAGAACGGCATGAACAATGAGATATTGAACGAGCAAATAAAATTCAGCATTTCTAAACCGCAACGGTAAGTATCAACCTTCAGTTTCCTCAATAATTACTTTATTCGATAAATGTTAACATACCTTTACGCTTACTAATAAAATTGATTCTTGAGAAATGCAGCTTAAATTACTTAAAACCAAAAAGTGTTTTTTAAAATACCGTCAAAATAGAACATGAAAATTGTTTTGAGCTGAAAAATTCTTTGAAAATACATTTTTAATGAACAATAACACGCCAAAAAAAATCAAAATGAGAGAGCACAAAGCTTATTTCTATTCTTCCGTTCTAATTTAAAATATTCTGACAAAAGAAAACTATTCGAATAATAGACTCACTCAGCTGTAACTAAATGTAAAACATAGAATAGGTTCGATTCTATGTATATAATAACAGAAACTGAATGCAGCGTTTCTATCTTCTTCATGCTATTTTTCTGAGACGTCTTCCTGATTTTCTACTTTCCAATACACTGTATTGGAAATTGTGAAATTTTAATTTACATTGTTAAATGTTTACCCAAATTATTGTCTGAAATTATTGAATGTTTGTATTTAAATAAAAATGCCTGATATAAAACCACATTTATTTTAAGCTCACAATTAACATTTATGTGTTGTTTAATATTTTTTAATAATAAATATAAAACTTTGAAATTATATGTTAAAATAATTTATTCCCAAAATCCTATTTTACTGAAAACGTTTGCTGTTTAGGTAATTCGATATTAACACAAAAATTCATCAATATAAATACATGATTAATTATTTAATTAAATGTCATAAAATGTTTCGATATAAGAAATTAAAAATAACAATCAAAACAAATTACATAAAATTATCTAAATTAAAAATACAGCGATAAATTGGATTTAACATGTGTAGAATGAAATCACTTAAATATGATCTGTTTAATAGAACATTATTGTTTTTAAATTAAAAATGTATGATTTATATTTCTTATTAAAAACTTATTAAGCAACTGATTATAAATGATAAATTCTATAGAAGTTATAAAATTCATTAAAAAAATATCTTTTATTAGTATATAATTCTACCAAGAATACTTTATGTGATTCACAATACTTTATGTGATTTCACACTTAATATCTCTATCTCTCTATAACTTTTTAATAAATCGACATCTTGAGCAAAGTACTTTTAAAACGCTTAACATTACAAGCAGTTTTTAATACTGTTATACATGTGCCAAGTATTTGTTTCCCTAATAAATATTTCGACACTATTTTCATCGCCAAACTATTGTGGCATTGAGTGTTTGTAAACTTTGACCAATTTCTGCTGCTTAAAACTGAGTTCCAAACCATTACAAGCATATATGCTCGAGCCGAGAATCAAACTTGTAGATTGTTGAACTAAAGACTAGAGTGATATCATTGAGCTATCATCTGAATTCTCATGTACAAGAAAAAGTTTCGTAATACAAGTAGAATTTTTATTAAATTGGTATCTTAGTTTTCGTGAAATCATAACTATAAATAATGTGCGGAAATTATTATTAAATGATGTGCGTTTATTACAAATGTGTCTCAAACCATTATAGAAAATTCACTAATTAATTTCATTGAAAGATAAATCCAAGGAGGACATAAATTTTTTATGATACTATCTAATATTTTCAGCTTTACTTATTCTTAAAAAATTCGAAATTACCTTAGTATTTCTTTTATTTCACCTTAATGATTCAAGTATTTTTCCTATTTCAAATATAATGGAAAATAAGGATGTTAGTGGTATTATTAAATGAATTAATCCAATAATTACGACAATTTAAAACATTCCTTTAAATAAAAGGATACCATAATCTTAAATGTCAAGTACATTTTCTGTAAATGCAGATATACATGCAAGCAATATCTGAAGATCACCTTCACTATATGCATTTTATACATCAAAAAAAATTGTGTGCATCAAATAAAATATATATGAATAAAAAAGAATATCAGTTTAAGTTAAACAGATCAACAATATTTGTCGTAGGCGAAAAGGGACCCAGACACCATTTATTTATATCGATTCACATTCTTTTAGTACTTCGATAAAAGTCGTTTAGATAATATCGATTATCGATCAGTGAACGCCCTATTTAGGATGTCGATTTATGAGGCCCGCCATCTTTGTTTTTTATTTTTTCTTGGAACTTTTACCTTATTTTACGACTTGTACAACAAGGACATTTTAGTGTTATTTTTTAACGATAAGAGAATAAATATTTTAGAAAATATGCTCTTTCTCATATTCTGTTTATCTGCACATAAAGTTCGCTTTTTTGTGTGTAAATTCTTAAATAAATTACTGAAACAGTTAAATATGTAACATATTGCATAAACAGATGAAATTTTAATTAATGTTTAGAATATTTTAAATTTATAGAATCTAAGTTTAAAAAAATATCGTTTGCATTTTTTTTATCACAAAGTAATTTCCTTCACAATTTTACCAATGAATTACGCCCTCTTACGGGGAAATTTTGAGTTATTCATTAGTTACTTGAGCTCTTTATACATCACGCTTCCAAAAATTATAGTCCAAAATGATTAAAAAATTCATGTATTTTGCCACCAAACAGATTTGACCAAGACGTTTTTAGTAATATCTTTTGGATGTATCAATCAAAAAAAAAGGAAAGAACCAAAAATAATCAGCTAATGAACTGTCTTTAAAACATAATTTCACTGCATAGCAGAAAAAAATGAGTAATTCATTTAAAATTCTTTAACATCGTTCGTGTTATCTTTGATAATAAGGAAAGTGAGGATAATTACATTACCATATGATGGTTTCTAAAGTCTAACAATTCTTCCACTTTTCGCAATAATTCTCATGTTAAAACAAAATATTTTTAATCATATTTATTAGCTTAAGGGCATTTTTTCCCCATTCTTATCAATTAAAATCAAAAAATTTAAATATTTTCCTGCAAAATAAATTTTGTTATTAAGTAAATCACCAAAAGAATCTAAAAAAAAAGAAGAAACAAAGAATGGTCTCTTTAAAATTTATATCAAAATATTATGAGTTTTAATCCATAGCTAGAAATGTATGCTTTTAATTTATATAAAGGGTGGCTATAATTAAACTGACAGTGCTCACAGTGTTCTGTAGCGCGATCTATTTGCGAGAATGACGACACATTTTGTAGGAAGATTAAACAAGACGGGGGACAAAAGATTCCGCAAAAAAACAAATTAGTTCCAAAAGTCACCGCTAGGCGAATATTTGGCGCTGTGTAATAGAATAGAGGGTTAACAAATGCAAATTAATACGGAATAAAATTACCTTTTATTACGTACATTTTCTTATGTAGTTTAAATGCAATATGATAAAGTCTCGGAATCTGCAATATCACGTAAGCTGAGCAGAAGAAGTTCTTTATTCAAGTTTCACGTTACATCCATTGGCACAGTGTCAGCTGCTTGCGTTTTAAAAGGCAATGTGTTACGTTTCGAATCAATCGGATAGAAAGTTTATGTGCAATGTCTCCTTCTTTAGTCGAGCGTGCGTTACTGGTCAAATTCTTTTACCTCAACCAATGCAACACGTCAGCTGCTCTTCGTGCTTTTAGAACGCACAAAAAAATGCGTAAAGGTAACGGTCCTGTGTAAGTTAATGGGCTAAAAGCAATGGTTGCGAAGTTTGAGAAAACAGGTTCTCTGAAGGTTCAGTCAGGCAGAGGAGGAAAACCTGTACCACATGATACAATCGAAGCAGTTGCCACGGCGATTGTCGAAAGAAGACCAGACAATATTGCTGCCACCTCTAGCGCTCATGGAGTATAGAGCTCGTGGAATATGGATATGTCTTACAGTACGGTATGGAAAATCTTACGAAAGATTATCAACTTCTATCCGTACAAGATCAGCCGCGTACAGGAGTTACTGTACCCCGACCATGATAAGCGATTGACTTTTGCTCTCACCTTTCTTGCCAGAATGGAGGTGGATGATGCTTAGCCGTGGAAAATCTTATGGGGAGACGAGGCCCACTTTTACCTGAATGGAACTGTGAATACCCAGAACTGCCGAATTTGGGATGACAAATCACCACATGCAATCACAGCGGTTCCCTTACATTCACCAAAGGTAACTGTTTAGTGAGGGTTCACAGCGGAATTTATCGATGGCCCATTCTTCTATGAGAACATTACCCCAACAGGGCCGGAAACCTGTTCTGTTACCGGAGAGAAATATCGCCACATGTTGAACAGCTTTGTCATTCCGGCACTTCAGCAAAGACAATGCCCGGGGGAAATCATTTTCATGCAAGATGGAGCCCCTCTACACGTTGCTGTACGAGTGCAACAGATGCTACGACAGAAATTCACAACAGAGCCATTAGCAGCTACTTTCCAACTGCATGGCCACCTCGATCGACTGATCTTACCCCATGCGATTTCTGGCTATGGGCTTACTTTAATTCCAAGGTCTATCAAGGAGTGGTCCAGGACCTGGCTACGTTGAAGGATAACATATCACGGACTGTACGGAAGATTCCTGCAGACATGTTACTTTCTGCTGTTATGCATACTGTGCACAGAATGCAATATATGGTCCACAACAACGGCAGCCAAATGGAACCTCATTGGAATGCAAAATAAAAGGTAACTTCCGTATTGATTTGCATTTGTTCACACTCTATTGTGATTCTGGTATCAAGATCTGGATAAGCAACTTTAATTGAAGATAGAAGGTGGACTAGTTAAGACACATATTGAGCTTAAGCAGTTATAAAGCTGACACATTGTCCAATTACTAAGTGCCTCTTTTAGTAATTTCAGCAGAGATCCTGCTGTCAATCTTGCAATCAAGTGATGGATAAAATCTTTAGACGGAATGTGGACTAAATACGGCGTATACTGAACTTAGACGGTTATAAAGCTGAAACGTTGGAAAATTTCTAAAATTTTTTATTTTGTAATCATAACTGTAAATAATGTTCAATGCACTTTACTTTAGATATTGATTCATTGCATTATTTAGTAATTAAACTAATTAATATGGGGGCTCATCTTCATACTTTAATTAAAAAGAAATCGTTTTCAAGTTGAGTATTATTGGATTATGGGACAGTTGTTCCTATGGGCTCCGTTGTGTCTCCAAAAGAGGATTCAGTTTGTTGTTTTTGATTTTTTTTAAGTTTAACTTCTTTTCGCTATGATGAATTCACTTTTTGGATTTTCACTTTGATGCAAGTTGAATCAATTTTATTATCAAGATGATTTTAAGCTATATTACTCTTGTGATGGCAAACCAATGAAGTTTTATATTATTACATAAAAATGTTATGTGTAATTACATTTTAACACAATAGACATTATGGCTATTTAGATATAAGTGATTTGAGCAAGCATTAGAAATTGTTGGATTTAAAATTCTTCAAGTTCATCAAACGATTGCTGACATGGAAACCATATATGATGAAAACAAATGAGGAGAATTTCAAAAAACAAAAATTAAAAAAGATAGTTCAAAGTGCTTACAGAGAGCATTAAAAAAATTAAGGCAAATCTTCAGAACACTGAATGACTCCTTCTATACAGTAAAAATAAGCTATATATATATATATATATATATATATATATATATATATATATATATATATATATATATATATATATATATATATATATATATATATATATATATATATATATATATATATATAGATAGATAGATAGATAGATAGATAGATAGATAGATAGATATATACCGAGAGGCCATAATTAAACTAACAGTGCTCCCAGTGTTCTGTAGCGCGATCTATTTGCGAGAATGACGCCACATATTGGAGGAAGATTAAACAAGACGGAGGACGAAGGATTCCGCAAAAAAACAAATTAGTTCCAAAAATCACCACTAGGGGAATATTTGGCGCTATGTAATAGAAGGTCGGTTGGTTGGTTGTCGGTTTGTTTGTCGCTCAACGGTCATTTTTTGCACACGAGGGCTAATTAGACCGGGACTTACGGCTTAAAGTGGATTCCGAACCACTACAAACATCCATGCCCATGGTGGGATTCGAACCCACGAACTGTTGAACCGAAGGCAAGAGCGCTAACCATTCAGCTGCCAGCTCGGCGCTATGTAATAGAAACAGCAAGCTCTAAGGTAAAGTTAAGTTGGGGAAAAATAAATGCATTATTTTCAGGGGAACTTCCAAGATTTTATGAAGCTTGTTTCGGATTCGCACCGGTGAGAGAATCATCTTTAACATCAAAAATACTTGAGCATGATTGACGAAACCAAAATTGTATCTGGTACGGGGACCACAAACACCATTCTCAAATGCTGCCACCTGTTTTTTTATTTTATTATTTTTTTACGAAAAAAAAAACTGTAAAATATACCACCAAACTTCTCTTTGTTGACTTCCATTTCTAACACTCTGTAACTCGCAACGGAATTGAACAAACAATAAAAGAATTTGTTTGTGAAAGATATCACTGATCCATCGAACATAAATCTGAAATTGTTTAATCGATATTTTACTAAATATCGATCACTACAGTTATCTACTGAAAATAATTATGGATTTCTTTTCCTCCAACCTAATATATATATATATATATATATATATATATATATATATATATATATATATATATATATATATATATATATATATATATATATATATATATATATATATATATATATATATATCATATTCATAACAATAAATAAATACAATATTCATAACAATTTTCAAAATATATTTCGATAACGTGATGAAATTATTTTGACTTAAAATAAAACTTCCATTCAAAGTATTATGTGTTTTTAAGTTTAACTTGGTTTGTTATTAAAAGGAAGCCACACATATTGGTTTATTAATAGTGTGTCTATATTGCAGAATTTCAACACCCCAAATAACGTAGGTTTAAAATAATAATCTGTATTACGTGATTTCCGCTCCCACGTCGCTTGAGTTCGACGTCCTTGTTGTGCTGGCAAAAATCCAATAAAAACGTGCGCGGAAATTCTGAATTTGAGGGGTTGATATTAAAACCTTATACACCTACACCTTTATCTCTTATTGTACCAGTCACGTGACTGGAATAAATGAGCTGAACGCATTCTTACATGAATCCTGGAAGATTCCACCACCTGGAACGGTTTTATAATCCGGCGATTAAGAGCTGCAAATTGTGTCGCATTCCAATGACAAAATAATAATTTCTTCCGCGGTTTATTGCTTCATTTATGACGGAGTAAAAGAACAATGTTGACGTTTGAAAGCAGGATGTTTTGTTATTAAATATGTTTATTGCTTTCAACTGTACTAAACATTACTATTTTATGATGAACAAAACTTCTCAGAATACCTTTCATTTTAGAAATAAATTGTGAAAAAATAAAACATCAGAAATAAAATTCTTTCGAATTATAAAAGTTAATATTTTAAGAACTTTTTAACAAAATGCGAAATCGAATTTGTTAAAACGTTATATTGAAGTCTGTGAAAAAATAATGAGGAAACTATGAAGATTATAAAAAATTATTTCCTTAATGTACTTAATTAAAATAAAAATATGTATTAATAAATACAAGTGTTAAGTTGTATAATATTTAATTATATAATTAATAAAATTAATGTCATTATATTTTAGCTACAATATTGTTTAGCAAACGCACCTTTTTTATATGATTCGTCAATGCTTTTGTCTTCAATTTAATAGTTTGTGCGATGGATTCCCACTTTGATAACAAATATTTATAGCATTTTATCATCCTTTTTTAACTGTAGATACTAGTCGACTTAATTCCTCATTTGTGAAAAACGACTAGATTGAGCAAACCCAGTCTTGACTAAATAATTTTATTAAATTTATTGTGAATAATTTAGATGTTATC
Organism: Latrodectus hesperus; assembly: GCA_037975125.1. Lineage (NCBI taxonomy): Eukaryota > Metazoa > Arthropoda > Arachnida > Araneae > Theridiidae > Latrodectus > Latrodectus hesperus. The sequence goes on along the minus strand of JAJQOW010000019.1, from coordinate 521,248 downwards.
CACAAATTTAAAATAGCCATTTAGTAATTAGTAGAAAAAAATTGTGCTTATGTAATCTTTGTTTTTCATCCTTGTGCCTGGGTTCAAATTTCAGACAAATACCTTGAATATCTCCACATCTGCAAACCATAACTTATTGAATATCTCCATGTGTGTATACCATTACATACTGAATATCTCCAAATCTGTTTACCATAACTTACGGAATATCTCCATATCTGTACACCAATGCCTGTATACCTTGATCTTTAAATCATCGAATTTGCTTTAAAATGTTAACTTAATTATTTAAATAATCAATGATATTTATGGTTTATTCTGAATTTAATTTGTATCGGTTTAATATATTAAGATAATGTTCTTAAAAGACTATTCAGCATCGTTTTTTGTTCTTTATAATCTTTATTTAAATAAAATATTAAATTCTAAATTTATGTCTCATTTACCCATATTGTTAAAAAAAAGAAATGATTCTAAAATGCCAAAACAGTAATATCTTTCTCACATAGTGATTCAAAAGTGGTGAAATATGTTTAGTATATTTCGAGATTTTTATTTGTTCAAATTTGAAAGAAAAAAGTTAGTAATTCAAAATATAAATATTTGATGAAAACAAAAACGACGTCTGTCTGCCTACTTGTTTTCGTATGCGTAGGTAGTGCGCGCCTTTTCAGCTTTTAAGCTTTCCTTGATTTTCAGCTACAGAATTTGATTATTTAAATAGCAAATAATTTAATGCAAGTGTTAAAAATGAAGAAAATAATCTTCATTACTAAAAAACATTTCCGATTTTACATATAAGCAAGTGACAATTACTTAAAAAAATTTTCCTTCATAAAATGATGTTTCATAAAAATGGATGTTTTTGCAAGAAAATCTTAAAATAGATTTAAAACGATTTCATTATTAACAATAAAGCAAGGAAATAATGAAAGATAAAATAAAAGTTTATTAATTAAATGAAATATTAGTTTATAAACTGATTATTAAAACTTAATTATAGTTGAAAGCGAAGAGTTATTGTTGTTTCGAATCCCAGATGGTGTAGCTAAACTAAACCATCTCCATAAAACCAAAAATCATTAAAAAGTCTAAAAATAAAATAGGATTCTCCAAAACCTCGTTCACAGTAAAATTCAGACAGTCAAGAATATAAGTGAAGAGTAATTTATTTATAGAAAAAATCATGTTTTTCTTAAAGTTCGAATCGGAAAGATTTATGTAACAAAAGTAAAGTTATATATATATATATATATATATATATATATATATATATATATATATATATATATATATATATATATATATATATATATATATATATATATATATATATATATATATATATATATATATATATATATATATATATATATATATAATAAGTAAATATATAGATAATTAAAAAAAGAAGTTATAATACAAAAGTAATCATAAGCTTTTTTCTAGATTTAGTGTCACATTTTAAAAACATCAATTCGTCTAAAATCAATCCCTTTTACGGAAATAATCTGCTTGGTGCAATTTTCACTGAAACTATTTCCGTTAAAATGATTTATGGTCTTTAAAATACAAATAGACTTCTATTTATAAATGAGCTTATCATAACTTTAGTTAAAATTGATGGAAAATATCGAATTGCTTAATGGAAGAAAGAGTTACTGAGTGATTCTAAAATGTCACCAGGTAAAAATACTGCTATCATTTTTTTAGTATTTAAAAATTAAAGCGAGATTAAAGCAACTACGAGGAAACTGTAAAAAATATTGATGTAATCATGAGGAAATTCAATGATGCAATATGAATTTTCAACAAAAAAATTAAAAAGTACATAATTTGCTCTAAAAGTTTATGTAATGTCATTCGAACAGGAAGATTTATTGTTACAGGAAAAGTAATTTAGGGTTACGTTATAGATAAAATCAATATTTGTTTTAAATATCCTTATTATATATACAGCAGGATAATGCTATTCGAATATTTAAAATAACGAATATAAATAGAGACGTTAAGATAGAGCAGACGAAAAATTATAGACCTTTCTGTTTATTTTGAGGTTGTCGCAGAAGGTGAAGGAAAACACTTGTGCAATTTAATTGTGGAATAATTCATTTTGCATGCACGCGTCATGTGCGACAGATGTCACATCCTTTTTATTTCAACCATGTGACCAATTTTATGGTCACATGAATCACAGCGGGTTTTTTTTGTTGATATTCAAATTAACTAAGCGATTTAAAGTTATTCGTTTTGTGAAACGATAACAGTAAATGATGATATAGAACTTAGTAAATTAGAAATGTTCCCTTGTCTATTAATTATTTTTTTCCTATAAGGCAAAAAAAGTGCTGCTGAAAGACGTTTTAGACCGTTTTTGGTCAAAAGAACTTAAGTAAATGATCTCTTAGTCTAGAAGTATTTTAAGTGTTTTTTTCTTCCTCTAACCAAGTTGCTTTTTTTCATTTACTTTCTTTTTGAGAGCAATTCGCAATCTTTAAGTAATGACATTGCTTATAAATCCATTTGCTTTCAGAGTTATGTACAAGAAATAATTTCTGGCTCTAATTATCATGAATTATCATAATAAATTATTAAATAAAAATATATATTCAAAGTGGAATTTCGAGATGAATAATAAAACAGTTATTCTTAATTTTCAAAATTTAAAAAATATTTCTTTTTAACTAAACAGTAGCCTAAATGATTTTCCAGAAGAAATCTAAAATAATTAATGAATATATATTACTTATGTAAGCATATTAAATTAAATTTGGAAATTTATTTTGATTAATATCTTTGTTCGATGGTTTACGTAGTTCGAATTTTTAATATGCAATTCAAAATACTTTAATATGCAATATTAAATTATTTTGTTTTTTATATTCACATATATGTACGTGTGTATGTATAAAAAGCAAAACTATAATTATATATATAAATATATTATACACATACACTTATGACATTATAAAGTGCAATACCAAGAACATGCAATATCAACATTAAATTTATTTCAAAGGTTAAACGTTATGTATTTTCTTATTTATCGAATCCAGAGATTTGGTGAGATGCAAAAGACGATAAAATCATTATGAGTAATGCCACCACAATTAGGATACCACGTTATTGAATGAAAGATATTTTGAATGTATTTTTAAGGAGCAGCAGCCTAACTTGCCGCCACATGTAAATGTAGTTGATTTGATGTGCTAATGAGTATTTATACTCGGCTAATAGTTCTTTCAATGACTTGGCGTCTAGGTGGACAACAGCTAGAATAAGCAGAACTGGGAATATATGCAATTTTGTGGACTAGAAATAAACTATGAACATTGTTTACAAAATATGTGAGTGTGCCTGGTCCATTTAAAATGCCACCATAAATCAGAACACACTATTCGAAAGAACATATTGCAAAATCTCAAATAATCTCCGAAATATAGATAACTTACGAGGCAAGAAATATCAAAAGAATGGATAGTAAAATCTCAATGGTTTGCTAACTGGTCATTGTTCTCATAATGGATACTTGAAAAGCGTAGAAATGGTGCGAAATACTACCCAAACTATTTATTACACAATAGATAAGACTAGTATGGTAAATTTCTACTGATGGCAATCATTCTTCGCTTTATAAGCAGTTTGTAAGTATTCACTGATGATGGATTGAAAATGTAATCATTTGCATATTTCAGCATTGTAAACGAATGACTGATAACACAGTTCAGATTATTTCTTCTTAAAACATAATTTTTTAAATGAACAGCAAAGTAAATGAGTATAAAGTTTCATTTTATCAACAACTTAATGCTGAAAAATGCATAAAGAAAATGATGGTTCCGTAACATTGTTACCTTTCGCTTAAGACAATCCTTTCCTTTGACACATTTGCTGAATGCGGAAGGGTCAACTGATTTGTTGGAAAATACTTCGTTTGAAAAGTGACACAAATGATTACAGAAATTCTGGTTCTTTATATATGTTTAATATATATATATATATATATATATATATATATATATATATATATATATATATATATATATATATATATATATATATATATATATATATATATATATATAATCGAATGATTATTTAAAGGTAATCTAGAAAATCTTAAGAAACAATATACCACGTCAATACTCATGCAGCTACGGTAGTGTAAAACGTATATCAAAATCAAGACTATATTAATGATACTTTGGTCTTAAGAATGAGAGTGATAGTCATCAGAGTATCTATTGAGGCCGGATTTTTATTGTTACAATGAATTGGGTTCCATTAAGAAAATTTCAGGATTTTATGATGGTTGCATTTTGTTTGGAGGTTTCATGATCAAGGCTTCAATTTTATTTACCATATGTTAAAATCCTATCAATGCACTATACATCAGATTATTAATCAGAACCACCATTTGAATTTATTTTCAGTCACTGATATAATGACTTGAAGAAAGATACACACAAAATCTTACGTTGTTCAGGAAAGTGGTTGATGTCAAATCAACTGTCAATCTTGTCATAAAGGAATGTTAAAATCCTTTTCACGATCAACATGGTCCTCAGATTGTGCTTCAATCGAACACCTGAAACATTAGTAGGTTTAATAAGTTGATATGTTTTATATTAAGCTAATTTGAAAGACATGTTGCAATCATTATGGCTATAAATTCTTTAGAGATTTAATTGCCCACCATATGAAACAATTTATATCATGCTTTTCCTTAAGCATTTAACAAAAAGAGTTTCAGAACGATTATTTTATTCCTAAATTTTTCACCAACAATTAAATACATTTAAAAAAAATTGGTCTTTTACATTAAAATTAGTTGTACTGTTATTCATTTGAATTTTTTTATTTATTTATCTTATTTTGCATTGCAAATTCTTTATTTTTAATGATATCTAATGTATAAAAATACCCATTAACCAATTTAACTGAAGTGTTTCCTAACATTTTGCAAGTATAGACTAAAAAATAATAGTTTGCTCAAAAAAATAAAGATAATAATGTGTTTTAACATATCTCCGTGTATTCATCAAATATTCCTTTATAAGTCTTTCCGAACTATTTTTTAAGTAAGTAATTGTAAAGGGAAAAAAGATAATGCTATTTGCTCTTCGTAATACTTGTTATATTGACTGAAATGTGACTGGATCGAAATTAGCATGGAAAAGACAGTTCTGTTTGTCAATTTTTTAAGAAATCGCCAACTCTAAATTTTTTTTTACAATAAAAGTGCTAATTGATATTAAAAGTGTTTAAAATCAAAATAACCCCTTCATCTATTTACCAAATCAATGATCTTCATTAATTTGAAATCTGTAGTCTTATTCTAAGATTTGACAAACATATCAATATAAGATAAATAAAAAAAAAAATCCTCATCCTCTATTTTGAATTACTAGCCACAGTATGAATTTTGCTTGGTCAAGTGAGCTAACATACCGCATAATTATCCAATATTAATCATTGTAGTGAAATAATGGCGTCATGATTGAGGTTGCAATGAAAACTTGAAACATGACTGCCGTAAGTTAATTCTAGTTAGTCTACTAGAATTAACTTGCATTATCACATTCTATATGTTATTTATGTAACACTGCTTTATACAATAATAAGCTGCTTATAACGGCCAGTCTTTTTTGTAACAATCGTTAACCCATTTTACCTTAAAGTTTTAAACTGCTCTTTTATGCTGAACAGAAATCTTTGAATTCATTTCAGAAAAAAAGATGCAAAAAATGCTTCTTTTAAAAGAGTTATTATTATGAATAAAATAAGCAAATAACCTTTTGTTGTTAAAAAATTTTTTTTGAACTTCTGAAAGGATTTTCATTTCCACATTCAGAGCGTGAGTTTTCATCTTTCCTTCAGGATGGAATATGAATAATTAACGGTTCCAAAAACGACGCACGCACAAATTCTTAAGCTACCTATCTTTATCCGAAATGGAAGAAATAAGCATTTCGCTCGGACACGAGGAAGAAAAACAAGCAAACACATCAATTGGGGAAAGAAGATGCTGATCTTTCTTTCTAACGAAACAGATAAATTGTTCAATTGAGCCTGAAAATTCTTCCGAATCGACGATTTACGTTGAAGTTCTATGTTTCTTTCGTGTCGTCTGCCTCACGCTCTAATTACTGTTTCTACAAAGAGTGTTAGGATTTGAAATGAAGTCATTCCACTGTTTTGATTTTCGGTAAATGGATTGGTGTTTCCTTTCACGCTTGCTTAGTGTGTAACTTATTATCCAATGACCCTTTCTTTTAAAAAAATAACAATGATAAATCAATGTCTCGTTTAGAAGACAATTACTGTCTAAATATTTTATTGCTTTGATTCTCTTAACTAGGACGTGACTATATCCTAATGGTTAAATTTAACGAAATAATTTTTCCTTTATAATTATATATAGACAAATAGAAAGCAAATAATTATTATAATTCAGCTATTCTAACACTTTTTTATTTATTTACTTTATTTATTGTGTATTTTTTACCTTTGTTGCATTTCAATACATTTATAAGTTTAGTTACTACACTTTAAAATTTTACTTCTTTCGTCATCACATATAAGATTTCTATTTTAAACTGTACTTTCATATTTTCTATTATTCTTTACTTATGAATGCTTAAATTTGTATATTTATATGGATTAGTTTAATTACTAAATAGTGCAACGAATTAGCATTTATATAATTATAGTACAGTAAACTCTATTTACAGTTTTTTACAATTGCGATTGCAAAAAAGAACTATAATAACATTTATTCTTTGAAACCGTTAAGGTTCAAATACGTCTCAATTAGACCATTATTCGTTGAATTTCGGATGAAAATACGTTTTTCTTTTTCCAATTCTTAACCCTAGAATTGCTGCTGAAACAGCAAGCACTAATATCTACCTATCTATCCGTCTATTTATTTTGATAAATTATTTCAGTTTCATTAAATTTTTAAATAAGTATTCAGTTTTAACAAATACTTTTTTCTCTTCTTTTACAATAAAAAATGACAAATATTTGGGACCTAACTCATACAAAACTGTATGCGCTTGTTTTTTTTTTTAAACCAAAAAAATGTTTTTTGTTTAGTTTTTTCTATTTGAAAGCTTTTTTTTTTTTCGTTGTTAAAATAATGAATTCAATATTTATGTTTAGTTACTTTAGCAAATAAACTTTGCAGCAGATTTTTTCAGTCATATATGCTCTAAAACAGATATTTCAAAATTTTTAAGAGATAACTTTTTGCTCTGTTTCTCATTAAATATATATTGAGGAACAATATGTAACGATCTGGTGTCAATTTAGAGAAATTTGTAACAACTTTCTTGGTCCAATGTATGTGTGTGTGTGTCTTGTGTGCTTATAACAAATGTTTGTTTTTGCTATTAATTCATGAAATTTGCTTTTTCAAGGAAATATTTTAAAAAAGACTAAGTTATTAATTGATTTTACTTTAAATATAATATTTGAATTTAGTATTTTTAATCAATTATTATCAATTGTACTTCATAACTTGTATGAAATTTTACGATGTACGATATTCTCATTCACGTAAATGTTTCAAACGAATTTTCTAAACTTCTTAGCAGTCATTTCCTTTGATATACTTTTTCTGATATCTTCATGATAGCTTAAAGTTTCCTGGCAAAAATTATTAATTTTAAAATAGTTAAGTTTTTTTATAATGCTTTGATACAAAGCCTATATTATTCCATGGAAATAAGTCATTATTATTAAGGTAAATTTTTTAAGTCATATATACATATTTTCAGTAAGTTAAATCTGTATTTTAAACTTAACTAAATTCTTCATATATTAATATTACAATTTACTTTCTTTACTGATCAATAAAAGTTTCGAAAGAAAATCAAAATCCAGAAGATTCTAGAACACATTAAGTTTACGATTCATTCTCGAAACTTTGTGATTCATAACACATTTTGAGCTTTTATCAATTGTTTACCGAGATCAAATATTGTAAAATAAATCGATTTAGCAGAATTATATTTTTATTTTCCTTTTTAACCCGTAATTAATTGAAGGAATTAATGTTCTTATATGATTTTAAACAGAAATACAAAAATATCAGAAGTAAAGAATGGTTTATAATAGTTGAGAAGAAATAAAATAAGGATGCAAACATATAATAAGATGTGTGCATCAGCCGATATAATTCTCTAAATTAAAACAATACTCATTCGGTTTTCTCATTTTGTCGAAATACAGGGAAATGCATGCAATTTCTTCAATTGCAAAGAGATGTTTTTTTTACATAGAATAATGATAAATAGATATTTAATAAATATTTTCATTCAAGTATTCATTAAATACTGATTTTTTTCATGGTCTTTGTAAAGTCACCGTGCACCATTAAACAAAGAAAAATTAATGCGGCAAGCATCTACATTTAACTGTATGTTGTTGAATATTTAATTTCAAAATACTAATCATTAGCACTTTAGACACTAATTCACGGGTCCTCCAATACTTAATGACAATGTTCTCATACTGAGAATGTACGGTACAATTATTTAAATCTTCAAAAATCATTGTGTGATTGCTTTGAGTCACCCAAAATACAGTTTGGAGAAACCATCACTTTAATTCTATAGAGATGGTCCAGCAAGCAGTCATGTCCAGTCAGTCCTCTAAACAGTGCTACCACAATCTTTCTTGGAAAACTTGGAACAGTTTTCTCCTACCCCAGAATCTTGCGGGTTAAATCACACCCTTTTTAAGAGTATGATTTAAATATAATACATTCCATTAATAAATTTGGTTTATTAAAAATCAATACGCACACCAATATCTGAAGCACATTTTAAACATATAAATTGCAATTAACAAACAATAAATTCATTTTAAGATTGGCATAAAATAAATTTTACATTTTTTTTAGCAAAATATCCGCTTGCTTTATAGGTATCAGCTTTTAGTTGATATCATTTTCAGATAAGATAATATTCCATAAGTATTTTTTTAACATTTTCAATTGCCGCCCACCCTGTTTAGTGGTCAGATTGTTTGACTGCGGATAAGGAGGTCCTGGGTTCGAATCCCGGTTCGGGCATGGATATACTTTTTCTCTCTCTATCTATCCTGTCTTTGTCCTTTCCTTGTATGAATGTGTTATGAATGGTTGCCTACCCTATAAACGGGTACCTATAGCATGTGTGTACAGAGGAAGTCGGACTCCACACCTAAATATGGTTCAGTTGGAAAAGTGGAGCAGCGCACCCCATATTGCCAGCCTAGCTGGCATACGACAAGATAAAATTTTCTTATAATTTATTTATTTCCCAACATATTCCATGTCTATAAAATTGCACTCTTATTAATTCTAAATTATAAGGCTAAAGTTGTCCTATTACGGCCTTCTTTAAGCATTCTGATATATATATATATATATATATATATATATATATATATATATATATATATATATATATATATATATATATATATATATATATATATATATATATATATATATATATATATATATATATATATATATATATATATATAACAACCAATGTAAAATAATCATTGAAAACGTTTTTTATACTACGTTAGAGATTTAAACTCCCTTGAACTGAGGAAGTGTCTCTGATGATGCCTATTATTCTTTATATTGTATAAATAATCTAGCATTGAATGATATATTCTATGCAGCCAGATTATATTGCCACCGTTTTAATTTGTCACTGATTAAAATGTTTGTGGATGCTACTATACGGTGTGAATGAATCAGAGAGATTTTAATTTTCATCCCTAAAAATCTTTATCAATAAGAATAAAATATTGAATTTATTTGAATTCAATTTCTTTCATTTGTTCTATTAAAAATATTTTATATTATTAACGATGCATTCATTTGTGATTTATATTAAATCTTAGGTATTGAATAATTATTAAAATTACTGTATATATTGTTTTAAAAAGGAAAGTCATCATTTCGACCTTTAAATACAATATCGCTTATTCGAATGATAATTCTTCCCAGATATGTCAGCCTTGAAAATGCTCATTTGTCGATAGCATAAAAAGAGATTCAATTTTTCTGTTTTCATTACTTTCATAAAATATTACTTAAAAGTTAAGGAGAAACTTTTAAAGCTTTCCTTCTTCGTTTTTCAGAACACTTTAGAGAGGCTCTTGGGAAATATGTTTCCCCTTCCCCTTTCCTACGTATGAAAGGGGAAAAAATACAGATAAAGGGAAAAAAAGAGATAAGAGGTACTTTTTAAGCAAGCGTATCAAAACGAAAAAACTGGAAAAAAGGAATCCAGATCAAACTGCGAAAGTTCGAACGATAGAAATGAATTCCTTTTCCCTCGCTTCTGAAAAAAGTTAGTCTCTCTATTCTTTATACTGTATTTTATTTTTATCTCAGACGGAAACGAGATTCTACTTTAACACGAATCTTAAAAATCAATAAACATGAAAAAATCTTTTTCATAAATGTGATTGTTTCGTTGCCATTTCAGCTTCACTTAAAAAGTTTACGTGTAAAAAAAATGATACATAAAATAAAAACTAAGTTCTAAGCGATTCTTTTGAAAGTGAAAAATTACCAGACATGTTTCTATGAAATAAAAATGAATTTCTATAATGATTTATTTCGTTTCTTATTAAATGTTGGATAACTTTTAAGCTTCCCCGAATATGAATCCATCGAATTTTTCGAATCTTCTTACAAAATATCATAAAAAATGAAAACTTAGGTTAAGTCCAATTACTATTTAGGTATCTTAATTCAAATGGAAAAAGTTTTATTCTATAACAGACTGTTCAATATGGTATTCATTTCAGTCTAAATTTCCACACTTTAAATATAAAATAGAAATGCAAACATTAAAAGAAGAACAACAATAAAGTATACATGAAATTTTAATTTAATTTAATAAATAAAAGTAAATGAATATAAAAAGGAATGGAGACCAATATAGCAAGTTTCATCAGGGGCTGTTGAACTCATTGACATCAAAATATGGCTTTTCTGTAATGTTCTATTACAATCGTCAAAATTAAGGCCACCACACCCTAAAATTGTACTAAAGCCAACAGCAATAACAACACCATAGATTTAAAACTGAAGATAATCATCCTAGAAATTCAAGTATAGAGAAAATGTCAAATGTTGCCATACTAAAGTAAAATTTTAATTCCAAACCAAGTAAAATTACATACATAAATACAGAAGTAATTAATTATGTGTAAGCTCCAATGGCCATTTCAAACTTCTTATAAGACATTCAAGTCTTAGGCGACCCGCTTGTAGTTAATAACTATGCCTTACACATCCCTCTCATAAGCAATTCTCTACAAGCCAAATAATGCTTATTAAAGCTTACATTAAAAAGCTTACATTGTCTTTCTGCATATTATCATTAAATTTTTTTTAACGTTTTTTTAAATTATCACAAATTTCATATATTCAATCTAATTGACTAAAAAAATTATTCTTTTTATAAATTTTAATGGAAATATTTGAATTTCAGTGAATTCTCATTTTAGATATAATCATATGCGATAAGACAAAGTCTGCGCTTGTTAAATTTGTGAGGCTGCTGATGTGAACCATGTCTTTCTGCAGATGTGACCCGTGACATTGATGTTTCTAGATTTCATTTGCTGATCTCATTCATTACTTACTCAGGTTTGAATGTCTGGAGGGTTTGGTAGTAGTATATCACTACTTACTGTTGCCAGTGATAGGTAACTAGAAATATAATGCAATTAAGTATTGCTTAAATTCTATTTTTAGATATGAAAAGAGATGGTCTTTTGATTTTAGTTAGCAATGATTAGTCCTGTTACTTCGAAGGTCAAAGTTTAAAACTTCTCCCAATTTTAAATGCGTGTATATCTATTTAAAAGCAATATTTTTAAGAAAGTAAGGGATACTTTTAAATCCGATCAGAAGCAAAATCAACATGTAAAGCCTGGGCTAACATTCAAGACACTCTGGAAAATTTTTGTGAAAAATTCCATAAAGAGGCTGTGGCAAATTTCAGACTACAAACAGGCTATGATTGCTAGGCACAACATCTATATAAAATAGGCATCCTTTCATCTAGTCTATGGCAACTTTGTAATTCAGCCGTATGAACACAGAACATCTTATAAGCCCAAAATTAGATGGAGATTCTTAAAAACTGAATGAGATAAGCAAATTACACTGGAACGCCAGAATTCTCATCAGTTTCTTTTGAAGACTGAATCTTTTGTGTTCTTCTCCTTGTTAAATGTGTTTAAATTTCTACTTCTGTTTTCATGTTAATTTGTTCTGGTTATTACTCTAACAGTTTGTTCTTTTTACTTTATTTGTTCTTCTATGATGCTTGAGTTCTTTGTATTTGGGATTGATTTTTCCAACAAAGCCATATGTAACAACATATAGAAACAAATGCAAAGAAAGATACTTATATTTGTTTATTTGTATGTGTGATATACTAATAGAAAACAAGTTTTTTATGTTAGTCTATAACAAGGAAAACGAATGACTATTCCCATATTTGTTTGTGTCAATTTTATCTTGGAAAAAAAAAGAATGCTTCTTACCATAGCATTTTGTTCGTGATTAGGCTCTGCCTAAGTAGTTATGTTATTCTAAGATGGAATTATGAGTTTATTGTTTTCTTAATTTTACATTTTCTGTTGTGTTTTTAAATGCAAGAAATTAATCGCATTTTTATTGTTCTGTAATTTTTTTATTAATTTGTGTTTTATTTATAAAATGATATTTCATCCTATCGCAATTTTTTTAAATTTCTCAGAAGTAGTAGAAATTTTTAAGCAGTTTTAACCTCGTGAAAATTTGAGTCACGAGGAAAACTTGTAGATTTTTTCACAGAATTAAATCTACAGGTTTTCCTCGTAACTCTCAAATTTTATAAGCAGCTAACAATAGATTGCGACAAACTGATTAATAACAAAAGAAACTGAACTCTTCAAGCACATTTATTTTGCAATGATAGCCTCCTATGTAAGTTAGAAATCCTGTCATGAGAAAGTGTCAAGAAAATAACACATTTCAAGAGTAACTTTGTGATATAGATTGCAAAATTGGTGTTGTAGAATCAGAATGTTAAATTGATTTTTAAGTAGTCACTCTCATATGACAGAGCATGCATTAATTTTGTTGTCGCATATACTGGCAATATTTAATGAAATGTCAAAGTGTTAAGGCTGTTGGAAAAATTTTAGAATCCAAAAGAAAAACTCTGAAACTGACTTATCTAATTAAATCAACAACATAACGTCAAAAATGGGAATTTCTAATAGTAATGGTACAGAAATGAAAAGGGTTGGAGTTGAAACATTTATATGAATTATAATTACTTATCTCATTCATGGTTTTTATCTATGATAAAAGATAAAATGCATTACAGTTAGGCATATAAAAAGTATGAAAATTTATATATAAATAGTTATTTATATATATGAAAAGAACTGTACCTGTCACAAATGTGATTTTTATTCTTTAATTTGACTATAAAATATAAAAAGCCCGGTGGCTTAGTGGTAGCGCTTCACGCTCCCCAGACTCAGGTTCGATCATCGGGCTGGGCAAGGTAGACTCAGCCTTTCATCCCTTCAGTGGGTCGATAAACTGACTACCAAGCATGTGATTGGGAATTTAACACTAGGAGTTTCGCTTTAGACTGACCATCTAATCGGAACATATGCTTCGCCCCCCCTAGGGCCTCTAGGTCAAGAAAAGAGAGATGGGCAGTGTAGGCCTAGTGGCCCACATGGGCTGTCATGTCACAGAGCTTATAAAATATGAATTTGGTTTTTCTTATTGGAACTATATTAAATAAAAATATATGAACTAAAAATCAAATTCTTTAAAGTAATTTTGATTTGCATAAATAAAGTTATAATCTCTGAATGTGCAGATGAGGCGCTTACCTAGAGCACATATTGCTTAAAGAGACATAAATCAAATATATAAGCTTAAGTTATGTTTTTAATAAAACAGTGTAACTGATTTCAGTAGATCTCATATCATTTACTTTAAATTTATTATTGGTAGTCAATCATCTCTGAGAAAATATAAAATCAAATGCGATAAATCCCTTTAAATTATATGGTAAAAGTTTAAAACTGGATACCCTTGAATTTTTGGCGATTTTTTTTACGCCAAGATAGGCTGAAAGATCTGACTAACAAAATGGCAGCTGCTGCTACACAAAAGCTAAACTAAGATAGAGTTACCAGAAATTTAATTTTATCGCTAAGATTTATCACCAAATATTTCGCCAAACCAAGGGGTACCCACTTCCATACCGAACTCATTTATATTGATAAAGTTATAAAAAAAGATTTTTTGGAAAATCAAATGGGCTTCATTTAAGAACCCGAAAATCAAAATCACACCCAGAACCCCCTCGAAAAAATATTCTTTAGATACTTCGCGACTGTCATCACAATTTTCTAAATTTAGCCCTGATAATAATCAATGCAGTCATAGCCGTGAATAATTTGTTAAAGTGAGCGAAAGTTCTCTGAGTCATACTACAGAATGAACATCAACGAGCTACAAATGTATTCTTTGCTCACATTAGTCAAATGAAATCGTTTTCCTCAATCTGACTTACCCTTTCCATAACTAGTTATGAATCAAGGATGCTATTTATTGGAGATTATAATAACGATAATGAAATTGAGGGAATATCTGCCCACGCGTGCAAACAGTTCTGAATTCATTTGAGCTCATTTAATCTTTCACTATTTCTAGTTTATTTGGGACTCCTCACACGTGAGAAACATTTGAGTCTAAAATGTCATCGGGGTGATCAATTACTTATCTGGCATACAGCAAAATCATTCTTATCCCTTTATACCGTTTTGTGAAAGTATTTTTGATTTTCTTTTTGCATTAATTAGAAAATGAAGGTTATAAATTAAATTTTGTTTATATTCAATGATAATTTTAAATTATATAGTACACGCCAAATGAACCTATACCTGGACCAGTTATTATTAAACATTAAAGAGCTAACTATTGATTGGTCAGTGGTCATTTTTTGCAAAGCAGTCATTTTTCTTAATTAAACCCGGAATTGCTTTTAAAGTGGATAACTACACTGCTCAAAACAATTAAAGGATATTGCGGTTTTAGGTGGATCTTGTGGCTGGGAAACTTTTTAGCTGATTGATACGTGGTCGACAGACGTAGTAGGTTATATGAGAATAAATTACAAATGTTTGGCAGAAAAAATGCATTTTATTGCGGATTTGTGTACCAAAGGAAAAAAACACAATTTGTGTATATGAGAAAAAAAGAATAAGAAAAAGTGTTGTCTTCAAAGGAAGTCATAATCAGTAGGGGGTATGGTTTCCACGGACAGCCACAACGTTGAACACCTTTGAGGCATGGAGTCAATGAGGCTATTAATAATGAGTTGGGGTATTCTGTCCCACTCTTCCAGAAGAGCTCTTTCCAGTTCTTGGAGAATTTGTGGGGGTGGTTGGTGGCCAGCAACTCGTCTTTCTAGAGCGTCCCAAACGTGCTCTATTGGATTCATGTCTGGAGAACATGCTGGCCATTCCGTTCGTACGATTTCTTACTTGGAAAGGAAATACTCCACAAGGTTAGCACGATGTGGCCTGCAGTTATCGCCCATTAAAATGAAGTCATGTCCGATTACTGCAGCGTAAGGGACTACAGTAGGTCTGAGGATCTCATCCCTATATCGGCGACCAGTCAGAGGTCCATCTCGAATGATATAGAGGTCTGTGCGCCCGTCAATGGAGATGTCACCATAGACCAACACTCTCCCCGCCGCCAAATCTGACACTTTCGTGCATGAACACTGGATTATTCCTACTGTCACGGTCACTCCAGATGAAAGTACGCCCAAAGATCAGGATGAACAGAAAAACGGGACAAGTCAGAAAAAGATCCTTGCTCCATTCATTTCTTCTGCAGTTCACATGCTCGGTTGCCCACTCCCTGCGGTCGCGACAATGCCTTGATGTTAGTTTAACACATACCATCGGTCGGCGAACATACAGACCTACACCATGGAACCTGTTTCGGATAGTCTGAGTTGCAACCGTGGTGTCAGTAGTCTAGCGAAGGCGTTGTTGGAGAAGAGTAGCGTTCATATTTCGGTGTCTCCCAGCCGTTAACACTAAATAACGATCTTCATTGGGTGTTGTTGCCCGTCTACGACCTTGCCCTGGTCTTCGGCCTGCACTTACAGTCTCCAAAAAACGGTTCCAGATCCTGAAAATCACACTTTGCGACACTCCAATTTCTTGCGCTACTCTGGCTTGTGTTTGGCCCCCTTCTAACCTACCAACAACTCTCCAAGCTTCTGAATCAGTTAAATGACTTCACTGAGACATCGTACTCATCAAAACAAAGCAGTCACTGAATACCGATCATCTTTGTATTCATTGTCTTTTATTCAGTTGAAAGTCAAATTTCATTCACTGCCGCTGAAGTAACGTTTTTGACGTCGAACTCAAAATTAGCATACTCCACAGTTTGAAAATCAGAAAAATTTTCATTTGCGACTCTCTTCTTTCATTTTCAGCAAAAAAATTTCGTTTATATCTTTATTTTATGTAAAACTTACAATATCCTTTAATTATTTTGAGCAGTGTACTTCCGATTTTACAGATTGAGTGGATCAAACTCATAAACTATTGAACAGAAAGCCAGAGTTTTAACCATTTGGGTCAGTTATCATGGGAAATTCTTTGAAGAGACTCATGACGTTTTACCACTTAAGCACACATAATGAATCTCACATAATGAATAAAATAATCCAAACAAACTTTGAACATATCTTAATTTAAATTTATCATCTGAAAAATATTCTATAAAAACTAAATTAAAGTCTGTTCTAAGAGAGATTCTGAGATGGAATCTTCTTCTTCTACAAGTTGGATTTGTATGTCATTGGCACCTCTGCTTTTATGTGAGATGGAATACTTTTGAAGAAAATAATTGACATAATTTTTTTTCATTTACGCTCAAAATTGCTCGTTAGTGATAACCATTTCATCACACTTTGCAAGAATTTAAAATTATAAAATTATTTGTTTAACACTTATATTTTCAGGTATAAATTACATAGATTTTTTTAATCTATCAATCAAATTTTTATCACTTTACATTGAAATGCTCTTTTGTTGTTTATCATAAAAGTTTTTCTATACTACGGGTCATTAAAAATGCAAAATTAAAAAGGATATGAGCTGTCAAAGTCAAATTTATTGCATAGATTTCAATAATATACAAATTAATTAATGAAAACACAACTTTTTTTAGAAATAATAAAATCAGATATGAGTATCTTCCTCGGTATATATAAAGTGATGATGCATATAGCGGCATTAAATGAAAGAAACTGAAAACCTTGTTGAAAAATGGCAGCGTTTATTGTTACTCTATAGAGCCAAAGTTAATCTAGTGTTAGTTTATAAGTCAGAATACAAGTGAATATTGAACTCCAGGCTTGTCTTTCTCTAATTAGAGACCAGACGGGTTCGATGGACGATAGATGGTAGATAGACACACAGAGAAGCAAAATAAATTTGTAAGTTGCCTAAAAGAAACTTTAAATATTGCATCATAATTTACAATAAAACAATGTGCATCATAATTTACAATAAAACAATGTGCAAACTTTAAGTATTGTACATTGTTTAATTGAAATATAGCATCAGACTAGATTTAAGAGTAAGGAAGAGAGAAATACATAAATTTAGCTTTAGATCGTGAAGGAAATCACATTCCTTTGTACTGAGAAAATTCGTTCTAGATAAATATGTCTAAGAGAAATAATATATCTGATGAAGTACGATGGGTTGGGAGAAGAATATGTCAATCGTACCTTTCGGATATTGTTCAAAAATGAAAGCCTTTAATGCTGATGATGGAGCTTTTTTTATTTCCAATGGTCAGGCAAAATACAAAGAACTAAAGGTTACAAAAAAGTAAACTATGGAAAATAGACCAAAGTCATTTGCCTAGGGAACGATCTGGCCTCCCAATATCTCGCTTCCTCCGTTGAGCAGCAAAGAGCCCCACAAAGGGACAGATGGTCCCTGTCCATTACTTCTCCAGAGGCGCAGAGTGGACAAGTAGGAATAGTAAGAATGCCCAATCTCTTCAAATGAAAGGCTAGGCAGTTATGTCCTGTTGTTAGACGAAAGGTGGCAAGATCATGAAACTTACCCATTAATTAATTGATACATTCCAGAACACAAACGCATTCACTTGCAATGATTATACATTTACACAGTATTGCTCATAAAATTAAATAAATTTTCATCCAGAAATGTCAATACTACTTATTTTGTGTCCATTTCTTATATTTTTGCAGTGCAAAAACTAGTAAATTGGTTGCTGGGATGAACATATGTTAATAGAATTCTTTGAGCAAGTGATCATCTGGTAAATTCTCTATACAATTTTCTACCAACATTAAGGTCATACATCTAATGTTCTTTTGCTTGTATTGTGAGATTTCATTTGCTATTTGCAACCTGTTTCTTTTCTCTGCGAGGCATTAAAATATTGTCTGTCACCATTATTAAATTAATTAATTTGTTTCTTTGTTGTCCTGGGGTAGCAAATGAAAACAACTCGATTGTCACTCTCTTTTATCAAACTTATAATAATATAAATTCTATAGTTTTACGACGATGGAATGAGCTCTGCCGAATTCCTCGACTATCCTAGTTATATTTCAAGCTTCTTCTAAGTTTGAAAAAGAAACGTGAACATTTGTCAGCCATCTGGATGACGACTTTCTGGATAGTCAGTTGTTCAGACCATATTGCTATTTTAATTCGATGCATTTGAAACCACTACGCATAATCAATAACCTTATAATAATTTTTACCAGAATACAGAGCAATAATCTTTTCCAGATTTCTGAAATTACACCATTACCGCGCGATACCCTCTCTCTCATCATCGTATACTA
Organism: Latrodectus hesperus; assembly: GCA_037975125.1. Classification (NCBI taxonomy): domain Eukaryota; kingdom Metazoa; phylum Arthropoda; class Arachnida; order Araneae; family Theridiidae; genus Latrodectus; species Latrodectus hesperus. Next base: position 502,277 of record JAJQOW010000019.1, on the reverse strand, counting down.
TATATGCTCATGCCTTACTGTAATGATACAAATTGACAAAAAAGAAAGAATTTTTTTACTATAATTTTAGTCCATTTCATTTAGACAAAAGTATGTGAAAGGTCATTTCACTTTTCGCACATTTTTTCTCCGTGAACTTTATTTTTTTACTCATCAATATAAGACCATGAAAACATCTCTTATTGTCAGTATAAATATAAAGAACAGATTCCAAGATTAGTTGCGTTATTTTACATTTTTAGAAGAACATTTTCGTTTTTGGAGAATGATTACCCATACTCATATCTGATTGCTGGAGACAGACCAAAAGTGTTCTTTTTAAGCTACAGGTCATTGAATAATTTCACAGTTAAAAGTAAAGGATTATTTAATAACAAAAAACGTTCTAGTAAAGCATACAAAAGCCGAATAATATATACTGATCTGAGTTTTAGCTATCGAGCATTGACGTATGAAATAATTATTAGAACAAAATTTATTAAATAATATCAACCTTACGATTTAGAATGTAACTGAACTTGTATATATAGTCTTAACAATTTACCAATAAAACTAACTGCCATGATTTACCACAGTAATTAAAAGCTCATAAATAAATCAAATTAAAAAATATATTTTACTAAAAAATTAACTAAAATCAAAATAATATTTTGGAATAAAAAATTGTTTTTAGCAAGTGTTTTAAGCATTTGCAATTTCTGTTTACTTCAATTAATTTCTTAATAAAAAATATAAAATTTACTTTAGACATCGATACATTTTAAGTCACGTATTGTGTACTTTTATTTTACATGTAAGCTCAATGAAGAAATCAAGACAAAGCTTATTGAAATAAAAAATATCTCAAAGGGAAATCTAAAGAAATGGTCAAGGGGGGGGGGTGATTGTCTGCAAGTTTTCTATCGACAGGTTAATATAGATTATTGTCAGTGGAAAGTTTTAGCCAAAGTTTATTGACAGAGACGAGGAAGTCTTACAACTATTTTAAGCAGTTACAAGGCTTTGTGGTAGAGTAATATCGATTGTAAGAAAAAAATATTTATACTTTAATTTTAATCCTATGTTTCAGCCACAACAGAAATATTGTGTGCTATTATTTTTTTATTTTATAAAACCGAGAGAAATTATATTTAGTTTTTTTAATAAAAGATTCCTATAAAATGTAAATATACCTCAATATTTTATACATAACTTTTAATAAGGAAAATCTAATGTTTCAAAATTTTTTAAAGTAAAAATAATTAGATTATTATAGTCTTTCATACAAATTGTGTAGTTTCCTATAAGTATATTTTTATTGTTTGTGTCGTTTTATTTCACTATCAATAAAATTACAATATACATAAATTTGCTATTAAAATCTAATAAGCTAACTTTTAGGAAAAAAAGAATTTTATAATAGTCATAATAAAGTATGAAACAATCATATTTCTAATAATATATGAAGGAAACATACATTTTATATTTTTACTGTTAAAATTATAATTAAATTAAGATTTGTAAATCAATTAGATTTTTATATTCCCAGCACAATAGTATTGTTTCTTCAGCAATATTCTCAAGGTGACTTCCATTTTAAATAATCAGTAATTTAAATTATTAAGTTGTTTTGGTAAAATATTATTTTCATTATGCATCGTATTGATTTGGATATTAAATATAATACATTTTTATATTATGATGATATTATAAATGTATTTGCTTTGAGTTAATTAAAATAAGAACTAACAAAAATTTATAATGCAAATAAATACTGTCTTTTTCTATTCATTACTGTTTCTAGCCTGTTAATTTTTAGTTTTAAATGAAGCTACAGCTTTTTTCTTCGAATTGAATGCATTAGGAATTTTTCAAATAACAGTAATGTACAAAATAACTATTGAATGCACTTGTCTTTTTTTTTTACAGACAGGTGGCCAAAATGGCTGACTCACTAACGTATTTCCCCTGAATCGTCTGTGCCCGATGTCAACCCACCTCACAAAAAAACTAAAAACCCGGTCACAGTGACGCATATAATAAACGATCACCGAACGATGATTTATGAAAAAAATAAAGTTAAATGTATCTTTGTGTTGCACTGATCTTTTGTTAAGAGAGCAGAGAATTTCTCTTTTTATATTTATTTTTTCAGCTGTATCAAAAAATGTAATAAAAATACAAAAAGCAAGCATCTATTTTTTTAATATGTCCGTTATAAAATTTCCTTCTGACTTATGAACTTTTAAATATATGCTATTGAATTATTATATTATTGAGTACTCTTGAATATTTTAACACTTAAAAAACAAATGATTAACTGTAGATAAAATTGCTTTAAATGAACGACTTTTTAAGGAAAAGAAAAGGAATTGAGATTTATATTTAAATAATATACATGGTTTTTGTTTTACAGAATTGGAATTAAAAAAACAATCTCAAATCCTTGCAAAGTGTTTATTTTTATTTGTGTAACCAAAAGAAATAGTTTAATTTTTATGCATTATTGCAAGTTGATGTTCTATACTCTTCGGTGTAAAATGTTCATATCGGTAATTTTAAAATTCTGTCAAAAAGCAGACCTTTTTCGAGTTAGTTTAAGCAAATTAGTTAGTTTGTTCGAGTTAGTTTAAACAAAATTTTGAAAGAAGTTGAACTGTTCAAGATTTCATTATAAATAATCTAGCAAAGTCTACGAATAATGTTGAAAATCAGATTCAGATAGAAATAATCAGAAATACCTACTGCTTTGTGAGAGTAAATTATTTATGAAGAGTTAACTTTTAGTAAAAATCTGTTTTGTATAAAATCTAATGGCATTTGCTTTTAGAATGCTATGTAATGACGGCAAATATATTAAGATAAATGTATTTAAAAACGCTTTTTTCTTAACAGCACAAACATTTAGTAAAAGTCTTCTCTTATAAAATATAATTGGCATATGTCTATAAAATATCATGAAAAAAAGGCAAATGTATTATAAAAAATATACATATTTCTTATTATTAAATGCATATATATTTCAAAATTTGTGCCATGTCTTCATTAAATAATAATTCATTGATCCAATTTGTTTTGATTTTTAAATTATTAAATTCAAAAATAAAATGTAATTTTTATAGTTCAAATTAGAAATCTGGCTTAAAATGAGTTTTATTATATTAAAAAAACTATTCATACACACATAGAAATTTTAATTTTGTTAAATTTGGCAACAAACAAAAAATTAAACAGAATGTGTGTGTTCTAGAGATATAAAGTGTGTCCTCTATTTTTATATATAGCTCTCATCTTAAATAAGATAAAAATTTTCTGATATTCTTATTCAATGCTTCATTACTTGTTATAAGAGTAAAAGAAGAGGAAGTAATTAAACGTAAAATATAAAGAATAAATTTGAATTAAGCAATGCATGAAGAGTTCAAATCTTAGCCACGATGTTTATCTGGAATCATTTCGCCAATTAGGCTTATCAATGAACATCTGCTAAGCCTTTATCTGATAGTCTTTTTTATTTTGAATAATTTGGTTATAAAACTGTGATGTTTTTTTTTTAAATCACCAGTCATCTAACCGGTCAACAAAGTATTAGTTGCTTCAAATTACAAATATTAAAAACTTGGTAAATCTTCACTTTTAAAATTGCATGCAGCAAACATAATATTTTCAATAATATGGTAATAAAATGTAAGGTTTATAACTTGCTAATTAAAATGTATAAATAATCTACTTAATAATCTCATATTCTTTGTATTTTTCGTTTTAAGTTTTTCCATTACCTACATTGCGTTGATCCGATTATAGATTGTTTTTCTGATAGACCATTTGTTCTATGAACAGCTAATAATCAGTTGAAAATAGAACCTGTGACAGTATTCGTTGTCTTTGTTCGAGAGACTATAGGTAACTTTAATGTTTCTCTTTAATTTTGTATTTTGTTATTCCCTTTTATGAAGTTTTTTAAGTTACAAAAGATAAAGCTATTGAATAAGAAGATATAAAACAAAATTGAGCAAACACCAAGATAGTTGAAACCGGTACAAAAAGCTATTGTAAATCAAATAGTCGTTTTCTAAGCAAATAAGATTTCACGGTCTTTCACCACACAACCATTATTTTTTCTCTTTCTGTTATGTTGTGTTACCAACACTAAGAAAAAAGTTGAAAGAGCTTTTATTGTAAAAGAACTCGTGACAGAAATCTAATGCATAAAAGAACATGATCAACTAACACGTGCAAAAAGAATTGAAGTGAAATAAAATATCACGCGAAACTCGTTTTGAATTTCATTGAATCGTTGAAGAGTTTTACGGTTTTTAGCTATAAAACTGCTCACCATTCCTTATTATGTTATTTAAATTTCAACTAGAATATCAGAAACAACATACTAAAGATTTCTGTTCCAAAAGTTTTATGGTTGTTTGTTTTTCAGCCATAACATCTCTCAGTAGTATAGATTCTTAAAAATAGTTAAATGTAAATTTTTTTGTAAAAATAAAAACAGCACTTACCTTTTAAAATGAACTACAATAAATTATAGAATTGCAGGCATGTCAAATAAGACCTCTTCAAGCATTTTTATATCAACTATCGATTTGTGAATCAACAAAAATTGTGCAGTTGGATTTTTCTTTCATTTAAAATAACAGCATAATATAAAATAGCAAAAGTAAAATAAATAATCCTCAAAAGTTGTGTTGTATTCAACAATTTTACTTATTTTTTATGAGCTGGCCTCACCAAACTCTATATCTATCATCAATGGAGAATCAATAGACTTTAACCAATAGTTTGACAGTAAGGATTCTTATCATATGAGTGAAGTATATTTTACTAAGCATCAGTGATAACTAAAATGATGCGGAATCCTGGATTTAAATAACACTTAATCGAATAACAATAAGCAAAATATTATTTATCATACAATCGAGGGACATTTATTGCTTAGCGAAGATCTTACGAAAACTTATTAACTATTATCATTAACCATTTGGCAACAAAAATAATTAAGGATTAGTTAAAGTACACTTAAAATTATAGTCTCAGTATGCCATGGTTAGTTTTAGAGGTCAATTAAGTCTACAAGCTATTGAGTCATATGGGGTTAATAGTTCATAATCAATAGTTATATGGGAAGATATCTTTACTATTGGTTAAAGAGCACTTAATTTATCATTATTGACTAGATTTTCATAAGAAAAAATTCTAGTTAATGTAAACTGTCATTTAAATATGCTATAACTAATATCAGAAAATCTTAGAGTGAAATTAAGTGTCTTTGGATCAAGGCACATCTAAATAAGACCAAAACTACTTTTTTTTAAACAGTTGTTAAATATTTTTGTTAACTATCAATTGATGAAAATATACTTAGTTAACTATTAGCTCTAATCAAGAATTAATGAGATCTGATAAGATAGTTTATTTGTTGTCATCTACAGTCACTTTTTGACACAAAGATTATTGATGAAAAATTTATTGTTTTCAGAGTGACGATAGCAGTGACGATAGTGATGATTAAAGCAATCGTGATGATTAAAGCAATCGTGATGATTTAGGCAATAGTTATGATTTAGGCCATGGTGATGATTTAAGCAATAGGGATAATTTAAGCAATAGCGATGATTTAAGCAATAGTCATGATTTAAGCAATAGGGATAATTTAAGCAATAGTGATGATTTAAGCTATAAGAATAATTTAAGCAATAGTGATGACTTTACACGATTGATAATAAAGCATATTTTATCGGTTTAAGCTTAAAAAAATTATTAGGACAGTTCTAAGCATATTTTATTCAAAGTTAACATAATTTGGCACTAAAATGCAAGTAGATATTTTAAAACATAAGCCAAGAAATAGCGGTATTCTCAAATCTGCATATTCTTTTTCTTCTCAATATAATTTTTGGGGGATTTAAATTCAGACTAATTATATAATTGTATTAAACTTCGTAACTAATGCTAAATAATAGACTATCCTTGACAATCCAGATTTAAGTCATAAGAAAATACGCAATTATAACATAATTTCAATGTGATCGAAACGTTAGATTTTACTCGGGATTTGAATGCATACTACTTAAATGAAAAACTAAACACCGATAATTAGATTATTGAGTGAAGAACCAATAGGTTAATGAAAGGAACCACAAAATAATTAACAAATTTATTTAGTTGAAAACTTTAAAAAACATTCATTTACAAATGTGCCCAAAAGAAACAAAAAAATATACAATTATTGACTGGATTTGTATTTGAAATCAAATTAGTCTTAAAGGTTTACGAAATTTCCGTAAGAAATTCGCTTGAATTTTCGAATTAAAGAAATTTCGAATTCGGAAATAAGTTTTGTAAAGAGTTTTTGAATAAGAAAATAATTCGGAAAGAAGTTTCGAATAAGAAAATAATTCGGAAAGAAGCTTTGAATAAGAAAATAATTCGAAATACATTTTCAAATCATAATCTCAGAACTTGTTTGCCACTGAAATTTAACCTTAAATCTAAAAAATTAGCCATATTTTTCTTTAAACAAATGGAAAATAATATCTAATATAAAAAATTTATTTTGTTGGAATACTTTATAATAATTTGTGTAGATTTTATAAAAGGTCGCTCTGGACGGACTGGGCTGGTAAAAGCGTGCTGTAGAGGCAGCTAAGACCTGTAATAGGTTGTTACGCTATTAAAGAAGTATATTTTATAAAATTAAATTTGAGCTTAATTTCTCTCTCTTTCTCAGCCTTAGTTTATTTGACTTAATTAATCTAACGAAAGTGATCTTAAATGATTATGTAGCTAACAGTGTATCAGATCAGTCAGACAAAAATTATAAATTTTTAGCCCAAAGAGCTTCATTTCTGCACAACAAGGAAAAACTTTACATTTGGAGAAAATACTTTTGCTATTTAAAACGAAAACTCAAGCTTACTCTTAGCAAAGGTTGAACTCCTCAAGTAATTAGCTCAGATTTTGTCTCGTGATCTATTTCTTTTAACAAATGGATCGAGGAACAATAATCTGAGGTAAAATTCTTGTGTTAATGGTTTGCTCTAAAATTTTTACATTTATTAATACACCTAATCTTATTAAAAATACAATAAATGCAAAAATATAGTTTTTCAGAAAATTTTGTCAGAAATTTCATCTGTTAAAATTCATACATATCCTAATTTGTTATGATTTTGTATGAATGAATTTTAAAAAGAATGAATATTTTAAAGAAATTAAATGAGCTTATTGTTTGTTTATTAGAATTAGTAAGAAAATTATTCCTCTATCAGCATTATAAATAGCACTTTCTCCATCAAAATTTCCTCCTAATTTATCCTATTCTTCAATCGAGAATAGTTTTGCCAAAATTTCTTCTCAAATTTGTTAATCTTCCCTTTTGTGAAAGCCCTTTCGTAATATCCACTACCATAAATACGAAATCACAAAAAACTATAACCAAAAAAATCTGTGCAATAAATTTGACAAACAAGAAAACAACAACTAATGATAACAAAGGAAAACCAAATCGGGCATAAAAACGGAAAACTAAAGTTGTGTGGTAAAAATCCGTGCTATGGCTTAAATTACCTCTTTAATCTTAAGAAATCAGAAAGCATAATCTTAAAAGCAGAATTACATCATAGCTTTCATTATTGGACAAATTACGAGACATAATGCACTAATCAGGACTTAATGTATTGTTAAAAATACTTCAACAGTTTCGAAAATTCCGAATTTACGAATTTTGTTAACTCTAAATACTTTACCTTATCTTTCTCTTTGGACTATACGCTTTTCAATGCAAAAAGTTTCATATTCAGAACTGGAAGTTAATAAACAATAGTAATTATATATTCTGTTTTTGCTTTTCGTATTGATGTATGCATCAAATTAGATGCTTATATCAGTCTGTAAAGCAAGTTTATCTTTATCACATGATTATAGTTCATTGTTTGTCTCAGCAACCATCCATAAAGCTATACAAAGAGAATAATCAACAAGCATTGTAACATACATCAGTAGAATTTGAATTCTAATTAATTAATAGTAATTAAGCTTTGATTCACTAATCACCTTGAACATTTTATTCTAATGAATAAAAAAAACAGTTTAAATTTTTAGTCTTCATTGAATATTTTGTGTATAAAGTCAATTAACCTTTAATAAATATTAACGTTTCGTACAGTGTGTACGCGCGTGTTATTCACTGTACTGCGCAATTGTATGCAGGATATTAATTTGTTATCAAATAAATTTTTTAAATTCTTGTCTTATAGGCTTAGAAATTCTATTTTCGGATTCTGATTATATAAATAAACTTTGATTATGTTTCTAGTTTTAAATTTTGTATTTTGTAGGAATGGGAAGTATATTATTTCACTTAAATAAGAAATGAGGTATTATGAATGTGAAACTATCTCTCAAAACTAATGCTTCTCCTTTTAAAAGAAAGCAATTTTTCTAAAACTTTTTATTTTAATTACTTTCGATGCAAAAAAGAGATTTCTAATGAAATTTTGACTGAATTTTTTTTCTGAATCATTAATTATGTACTTTTGGTAAAATAAAAGTGCAAGTTATTACTAAATAAAGTTTTTCTAAAAAAAGTAGTCTTTATGTTTTTTTAAAGTATATAATTATCCTGATTATTGTTATATAAAATAAAATGCCCATTATATTTATTTGAATATAGTGAAACGAATGTTAGAATTTCTATTACTACGAGATAAGTATAATAGTAAATTTATAATCTTTTTCAATAAAAAAAGTTCCATTGTTCTTAAAAATCAAAATATGAAGAAATTAATTTAATAACAATTTCATGGAGATATTATTAAATAGGAAATTTATAAAAGTTTTAATAAAGTTGAAGATACTATATAACTTAATTATTATAAGCATACACATATGTAAATTGCTTGAAACTTTAAAGAACTGTCACACATCTAAAATGATGCAACCTAACTTGTAAATATAATCCTGAAAAATACAATATGGTCTAACATTTTAATTTTAGCTTTAAAGCTTGTCTACCTATACCGTTTCAATAAAAATTTCCTCGGATTTCTGATTCTAAAGTTCTACGAGATCATCTATGGCTGTATTTTCCTGTTTTTATCGTCTGCTCATCACAAAATGCTTCTTGAAATTCGGCAAAAAGCCAGATCCGACATAAAATATTAAATTCTTTTTTTCATTCTACATCCACCTTTTTCCATCAGAAAAGCTCATAAAAGTATATGAGGGATGAAAACGAAATGAGATAAAGTTTAAAAAATGAATGGTGAAGGAAGAATTTTTTTTCTTTTGAACAAGTTAACTTTCATCTAACTTTCTGGCAACATCTGCCATGGAGTAATTCTATCAATGAAATGCTTCTTGCCTCGTAACTCGTAATCATGTTTCCTAGACCCGGTGTCTGCACCTGTATCTATTTTGGAAACGAAAAGATCAGGAAGAATGTTTAGAATTTGGCAGCATTTGAGAAAGCGGGAGACTTGTGGTTTCTGTTTCGTCATTCGGAACAGGAATCCGAGTTCAACTCGAACATGGAGGAAAATGTTTCAGCATCTATTCTTCAGTTCAATTCGAAGGAAAGTAAGAATAAGGTGCTCCTCTTCAATTTTTATTACATTTTGTTACATATTTTATAACATTTATCTGTATAAAAAAACTGTTTAAATAAAACTTATTTAGGGTAAGAAAGTTAATTTTTTAAATACGCTGAGTTATGAAAATTGAACAAATTTAAATAAATCATGTAAACTCATGAATTTTTTTAGAATTCTTGAAAACTTAATATCACGATATGTTTTCAATTATATTAACTAAATTAATGTTTCAAAGAAAAATATTAAAACAACATTACATTAAAAGTTCGTACCAACTTGATTCTATAACTAAAATCGAAAGATTAGAGAATATAAAATTATTTAAAAGTTTAATTTCATTAATTCCCAAAAAAGAGGTATTAGAGCTCTTTTAATCGAAAATAATATAGTTAGTCTGTTTATTATAAATACTATACTATTTAATAAGTAAAATAGTTTAAAATAAGATGTATAACTTATTGTAATATCGCAAATGCAAACACGTTTTGCATAAGTTTTAAAGATAAAAATTGTTATACGTTTTGCACAAAACCGCTTAAAAATATTTTTTGAAAAGGATGACGTTTTTCTTAATAACATAATTTTAAAAACTAACGATTTGAGACATGTGATAAAAATTAATAATTTTGCTGAGAAATGGAAAAAAAAAAGGAAATTTACTCAGAAAGATAAAAAAAACTTGTTTTGTAGAAACGATACTATTAAAAAGTCAGATTAGTTTTATTTCATGTATTCTCATGTAATTCTTCAGTTTGATCAGTAGAGGGTAACACGATCCATTAAGTAAAATTCGTGATTGGTAGAATCCGTTTCCTGACTAGAAAAATGTCTTAAGGTATATCTGCATTGTGTACACAGTCAAATTTCCTTTAAATTACAAATACTGATCAAATTACTTCTCAAACACAAAAAATAAGTGTTGAAAGATAAACCAAATTAACTCCAAAACTTTAAAGGATAGAAAAAATTTAAGCGATCTCGCAAATGTTGGATATTAACTTTATTAGATAATTTTACGATGTAAATAAGTAATTATATGGCTAATAATGTGATTGTTAGCTATTCATATGACACAAAAAATTTTCTTTTCACTCTAGTACTAGAAAATAGATTCTAAGCATTCAATTTTTATTTCTGAAGATTACAAAAACAAGAAATAGCCAAAATTTGTAAGAAAATACCAATTCCTATCAAGAAACCCGTAAATAAAGCCTCTACAAAAATCTGTCGACAGTTCGTCTTTATCGCGAGAAAAACCTTTAACACCTACTGAGAAGGAGAAAATATCCCTAACTCTTGAGAAGTTCTATTTAAGGATGGAGATAGATTCTGGAAGCGTTCTCCCCTAAATAGGCTATTTTCGACTGAAGAACGGGAAAGAAGAGGAGAGCCTGCACACCCCTCACTGAAAATAAATGATGTGTCGCGTTGTCGAGGATAGAACAGGGATGCTCCCCCAATCGATACCTTTACTCCCTCCATCAGGAAGAAATTCTGGAACGTTGACCTCCCGTTTTCCTGTTGTAATCAGCTGTAGGTACAAGACTGGAAAATGGGATTTTCTAGATTAAAAATCGTTCTCGGGAAACAAATAAGTAAACTAATCCTGAGCGGTTACAGAGAAAAGATTGAGGATTCGATCGTTTTGTTTCGGTCATTAATGTATAAATACGGAATGTTTTTAATTATTTGTTATCCCACTTTGTATACATGTCCATAATAGTTAAAAAGTTTAAAATTCACTTTTAGCTTCGGAAAAATTATGTTTTATAGTATTTATAAAATGGATATTAGAATTCAAATTGTGTAATAGTGTCATTTTTATCTAAGTTGATTTCTTTTGAATATTGTTTTCAGTGTCAATGTTTTCTTTTCAATGTTTGTAAACTTTTGAATTTTATTTCATTTACTCCTGACTTCTATTGTCATGTTGACATGTTTGAAAATTTTTCTAATATTTATTTACAGTGTCAACCGGTATTTTTTATAATTATTGTGAATAATTGTATAAGTATGTAATTATAAAAATAAAAATCTTTGCCGATTATATTGAAAATATTTTATAGAATTCCTGAAATAAACAAGTATGTTGCAAATGCAAAGAATTTCGGTAGTGATCTGGAAATGCTTATAAAATACTGAAAGAGAGTATTCATAGTGATTATTATGTTCAACTATTTGCGAAATTATGATCCATCATGAAGGTTATGGTAGAGATATTATGTCTTATACATCTCGATAATGGTAACTAGAGACAGAAAACAAACCCAAACCAAGAATTTATTGTGCTTTTCTAGTTATCAATTGGTTTTAAAAGAAAATTCAATATATATTTTCATCAGCATAAGAAAAAAAATTGAAAATTTGAAAACCGAAAAAGAATAATTAGATTGCCATCAGAAAAGGAATATGTATAAGACAATATTTCAATATGAAATATTGAAATACTCTAGAGAAAAATGTAATAAGATCTTACTTATGTTGGGTAATTTTCATAAAATACTAAGTAAATCAGCAGCAATACTAGTAGTGAATTTGCTTAACCTTCCAATTAGTATGAGTTCGAAACTTAAGAGAAGAGCAAAAATATCAATACATCGATCGATATTAGATATTTCAATTGCATATCTTCAAATATTTTCTTATGATTTTAACTTAAACCAACTTACAATGCCGCTCCAATATGATCATGTCCAGCCAAGTATTGGGAAATTATTGGGGCATCTTGCCTATATCGTATTTTGAAAGATATTCTCAAAATTTAATGGAATATGGCATATACGCAATTTTTCTATTCAATATGTATCGTATGGGCAAAAATGATAAAGAGCCAACAACTTTTTCGTACAACTTAACTTATTAGACAATCAATGAGGAAGTGTTGAAATTCAAATTAAAAATGAAAAATCGATGAAATTTATGTATTTTTTAAAGACCTGCAAGTATTTTTAGATTGTTCGAAACTGAATTTTATATGTTTAAACTTTTTCGACCAAAAGCTATATAGAATGTATTTGGACATGCGTAATTTTTATGTTATGTTAAGGACATGCGTAAGCTTTAATTTTTATCAGTATTAATCATTCTTTTAGTAAGCAATTATATTGTGTTACGAAAACAGCCCGATAAAAATACTATATTATTATTTATACAGCACTGATTTATAACATATTATAAAAATAGAAATAAATGCAATTAATTATAAAATGCAGGTATTTTGATAGACTACATTTACCTCTGTTTGATTGTAGTGGAGCTTTTATTAAATATATGTGTAATCCTTTCATCCGTCAATTGTTTTTCAAGCATTTCCTGAAAAGTCAAGACTATGAGCGATTTCATTTCCAACTGAAAGAAGAACTATAATTTGCTTTCGCTTTATCCTGTTGTTATACTTAAAAAATAGTTTTGACCAATTTTTATTTGGAAAAACCCTGATGGTTATAAACGAGTCTCAATTCTGATGTCTTGCTCATCTAAAGAGTTAGGAAATAAAGTTCATCATGAAGCTAAAGGGGAAAAAAATGATTATTTTCTATCTAGTTTTCACTTTCGGTGACTCATCTAATTTTCCTTTCTTTTAAGTGCCAGTTGACAACACATATTGCGAATAAATTTTTAAATTTATGATAACCCTTTACATCACATACGCTCCCTCCCCCCAATAGACCTAATAGAATGGGATAAAATATAAACGAGTAAAAGGAGGTTAAGAATAGAAAATTTTTGATTATTAAATCAATTTTATAAAATAGACCGATTGAAAGAGAAAATAATATAGTAGGTTTTTAAATAACTAAATTGAGCGAAAAGTTTCTGTAAGTAGTATTTGGTTTACATAGAGGAAAATGAACCAAATACATATAATATTGTAAATGTAAACATATTTAAGTTGTTTTTTTATAATTGGGCAATTTTGAACAATTTTTTTTCGTTGTCATACATAACAAAATATATGAAGTAAACCAAAATGTATTGGATGCAAAGAAAAAGGACTAACTAAATATTTAAAGAAAAAACCCTCATGTTTAAAGCCAAAAATGTATGATTTTCTAATAAAAGCGTAAATATTAATTTAGGTTAAATTATATTAAAATAATTAAGTAATACTATATCCATTTCTGTATGTCTATATCTGCTGACCAAAATGGATAAGTACAGTCATTTAACTAGTAATTTTAGAGTACTATCAAGTAACGAGGTCAACGTTTGATCTCTCACCCTCATCTCTAAGCATTCACATTTCATTAACAATGAGACATTAAATCTTACAAAAATTTACATCCCCTTTCAGCACGATGGCCTTCGGCTGGAAGCGCTTTAAGACCGATATCTTTCAAGTAAGAAAATCACATCTTTTCGTCATCAGTCTAACACAGCTTTCATAAATACTAATAAGTAACTCAGGCAATTTTCAAAGCTGTGATTAAAACATCTATCATTTTACCATTTGGACTCTATTTAAGTTCTAGTATAGATCATTGATCTAAGAGGGATCGCTACTATTTATAGATATTCATAGTTATGAATCATTTGGATGTGGTATTAGTATTTAATTTTTTAACCAAATTGATTTAGTTCAAAGTATTCCCACATTTATCGATTGATAAATTCTAAGAAGAATATTTGCTATAACAAATTAATAGTCACTTAAAGAATTAATATCGTATAAAAGTTTTAATATCCGTAAAAAAGCAGAATTCTAGGAACTGAAATGGGAGATATAACAACATCACTTGACTTTGGATTAATGTGACGAGTTGATTTGCTCTGTGTATGGAATTAAACTCAAATCTTTATTGGTATAAGCCCAAGTTTTGGCACACTTACTAGCTGCTTTATAAGGTTTGTGGACAGAATTTCGCAAGGACTGTTATCTTCGTTGGGGAATATCCCAAGCTGGATCCCGCTCACTCTAAATTATTAGAGATGTTTTTTGCTTTCGACATATACATCTGTCAGAGAAGATGTTTGACAGTTTTAGAAGTTTTCTTTCTTATAATAAGTGAAATAAGTCCAATATCTGTGAAAAGATTTCTCAGAAAACTGAACTGGATGGTGAATGTCACAAACTTACAGCAAAAACATTCTCCTTACATCATTCTTCTGCAATGAGCCTACCTACTGTGTGATGTTAAGTGGCACAATAAGTCTAGCATTCCTCCATCGATGTGAAACAGTATTATTGATAGCAAGGTATTGACATTATCATTTTACCATAGTTTATAAAGGCATCTCACATCATTGCCATTTAGCTGGTAGTTCTAGCTCCAAGTAAATACACAAGTACATAATTCAGATGCTTAGAAATTGCCTTGTTAAGGAAACAATATAAAAATATGGAAGCAAATAATTGCCCCGATTTATTAGTAGAAATTTCCGAAAATACAGTTAAGTACCATACTAACTACAACATAAAATATAAAACTTGCCAAAATAATGTCCAAATTTGTCAAGCTTTATTACAAATATAATAAATAATCCCCTTTTCTAGGTTAAAAAAAATCCCTAAAGCAAACAACGAAAAGAAATCTTTGCGGCGTATATTTAGCTTTTCCACCGATTTGCTTCCATAATTGCAAAGAGAAGGAAGGGCAAACTTAGCTAAAGGAGTAAGTAAATGTGGGAGAAAGGATAAAACGATAAAAAGAACATAGGAGAGTTGAGAAGAGAGGGTAATAAAGGGAGAAAGGGCTTTTTCTAACTTTTTTGTAAGCATCCATACAATTTACCATGAAATGATTTATGATTATTTACGCAGTTTGGATCTTTTGTTCTATAAAATGTGTTTTAATTCATCACATTAAGAAAAACTTTTTGACGGACGCTAATATTTATAAATGACGATATATTTCATGCTTAATTTAAATCAGTTGAAATATAGTCTTTGAAGTATTTGAAATATATATTCCTATCGTGTATGTAAACCCTAGATCAAACTTTAAAAAGCTGTTGTTTTAAATGTATGTCCATTTTCTTTAAAGGATGGCTATATTAAATTATTCTATTTTAAACGTTTACGTTAAACTAGTTCTAAAACTTTAATCTCATTTCTAAGAATTTCTGAGGGAACCAAAATTTCCAACCAAAATGAATTGTAAACTTGAAATAGTAATATGTTAATCTTTTACATACCAAAATAATTTACTCCGGCCACATTATTAAAAACCTGACCAACACCAAAGAGACAGTTGGAGATGGTGATTATTTCTATGAGACGGTGGAGACGATGGTGGCTGTCCCAAGCACTTTGTGCTACATGAATTATAAGAGTGGTGTCCAAAATATGAGCACATTCTATAAAAAATTTATATCCTTACTAATACTTTTAAATACTTCGGTATCAGGTATCCATCTTAAATACATAAATTTAAATATTGGAATCCTCCATCGAGGTATAAATTTCCTGAATAATAGTACGTGACAATCTATTCAATTCACGGTTACCAAAAGAAACTGGCAATTTGTGTAAATTTTTAACAAACTACTTTATTCCTTTTTTTTTTAATTGTGTAAATAACATTCAAATTGTGTAAATAACATAAAAATCATTAAATAGCTGTTTACTATTGAGCAAGGAACTTACCATCTTTCAAAAACATTTCAAATGGCTGTATGTCATTGGGTGCGATGAATACCATATGTAACAGAATATAGTGAAAGTGATTATTATGACAAAACAAAATTGACATCTTATATTCATTTAAAATAAAAAGAAGTATTTTTTATGAAATGAAATTTTTTAGTGTATTAGTTAAACATGGAAAATCGTGATAGAGGAATAAATCATTAATAATAATTAATTGCATATTTTCTAACCCTGAATATTTTAAAATCAGTCAAATAGAAATTTACAAGTTCAATCATTAGATTTTAAATACAAAATTTATTTCTGTAAATATTTTCTGACAGATTTAATAAGCTTATTCTACTTTTATATTTATCAAAGACGACTGTACCTAGAACAGTAGTTAATACGGGTGTTATTTATGAATGCATATTTAAATAATTTCAAATGTTCTTTATTTAATGACTATATGTTTTCTATTTAATGATTATGAGTTAGGTTTCTTTACGTCTTTTGCACTCTGGAACTACAAATATTTTTCAATAATTTCGCTTATTGTTGTTTCTATATGAAATTTATAAGTTTTATCTTGATGAAAAAATTTTCTTAGTTAAATATACTTAACTTCATTGCAAAGCATGCAGCTTTTAAGTCACCTTATATAATATAATTTCAATTGCAAATAATCCGTAAAATTTTATTAAGTGATTAAAAGGATTTTTTTCACCCTTAACAATAAAATTTTCTTTTAACCAATTGAAGTTTATGCTTACATTTGCAAACCCTGAAGCATTTAATTGAGTATTTAGAAAAAAGACAATGAGTAAAATATGATCATCAAATGATTTGTTTCCTGTGAAGTTCCCGATGCGTGCATATCTTTTAATTACATTTTCGCATCGTATTTTTGAAAATTTGTGAGGAGTCAATTTAAGTTATTAATGTGTAGACATTTCTGTGACAATTTTCTCTGTTCTTAGAGATAATTGAAAATAGATTTCTGTGACAATGGTGACAATTACTTGCTCTATAAGTTAATTTTCAATAGATTATTCTTTTAAGTAAAATGTTTATTGCATCAAAATAAAGTTTATTGTTTAGTTATTTTATTTAACACCAATTTTTTCTATTCTTCACAAAATCATGTGTTAAATGAAATTTCATATACTATTAAAAATGAATGTAATTATGCCTTTTTGGGTGAATCATCAACTTTTATTCTTTAAAAGATAAAAAAAAAACGTGCAAAAGTATCGCAATAATCATCAATAGACTCTTAGAACGAAGCAGTGTGTATTATTCTAGTCGTTAAAACTGTATAAAATAGCAAGTGTACAATTACATTGGTGGAAAGTCCTTTTAAACTATAATGCTATGTCCGGTAATTTTTTTGTACGGAGATTAAGAGTGCTTTCTCCTCGCAATCCACCAGACCATCCACAGCAGTAAAGTCTGTTATTACCAACTTCATGGATGAAGTCACATGACCCAGTCACACCTTCCAGCCGTGATCCTCAACGAGTCCGTGTCATCAAGTCTTCAAAGCAAGGGAATTCTACAAAAAAGAATCGTCACTGGGTCATGCTCACCACATTCGCACATTTCTTTCTTTTTTTTTTACATCGCCCGCAAGAGGTCGTGGCTTGTGTTCTTCCGATAGTGTTGCCATTCTCTCTTTTTCTCTGTGGACACACACGTGATTCAACGGAAAAAAGCTGTTCCGTTCGTTTTGTACAATGGACTCTGTCGAATGTTTCGGGAATCCGTTGTTCTGTTCGCTAAGTGGATTAGGAGTGTCTATGGTGACGTCGGTCATCGCGGCTTTTCATTCATTCACTCTTGGGTGAATGTGGTTATGGACTGAAGAGAAGTTGTTTTTTAGTGACTGAATAACGGAATATAAATGTGAATAATAACGCTTTGAAATTATCTGAATGAATGAATCACCATATGATTGTTAAAAGGAGATAATAAAATAAATGAAATGCAACTATGCATCATTCAGTCCTACTTTAATAAATCATCCCCCTATAAAACATAGTACATCTACTTAATTTTAAAATCAATCTAAATATTAAATGTGTGACGAATGACTAATACGAACTATGATAAATAATACATAAAAATAATTGAACAAGGAGACTTCAATCAGTTCTATTTATCTACATTTTCATATCAATACACAAATTGCTGATATTTATATTCAATATCCCATTTAAACGAAGCATGACATTCAAACATAATGAAACAGTAAAAGGCAATGAATTCGAAAATTTGCTTAAATAACACGCTTAACTCAGCAAAAATAGTTAGTTTAAAAAATATCCAAATTAAAAATATCCGAATGGTTCAATAAAATCATCATTTTGTTCAGATATTAAAGAAACTGAATTACTTTTTTATCAGTATAAAGAAAAATACATTTCTCTGAAATATTCTGTTCTTTTTTTTTATTATAGATGACTCGAATTTTGCGAAACAATATATATTTTAAAGCTTTAAATGGACAAGAAATACTAAGAACATTTGCTTTTTCTTGATTATCATGCATTAATTTATCATCAGCTTTACCTTTTGCAGTTACTGCTTATTGATTTAAACTGACTATCCGCGAAAGTATAGAGCAGAATTAATATAAACACTATTCATTTTATTTGCTTGCCTACAAAACGCATAATTTAGCAATTAAGTAAACCAAAGAAAGTCATGGCAAGCTCTATGTTTAAAAAATGACGTTTTAGTAACCAGACAATAGTGGAATCAATTCTTTCATCAATTGAAAAAAGTCATGTGTAATAAAATACTTTGTATTCATATGGTTCTGATTATTTGCTCTGAGTAGAGATAGAATTTAAACTACGTTAAATTTTTTAATTATCTCTCTTGTGAAAGAAGGAAAATGCCAACATTATGTTAAATATATTAACAAATTGATTTCAATTCATTTTATAATTAAATAAATTTTGCCAGAATTTTTTTTTCAAAATAAAAAGAAATTTCAGAAATTTAGTAAAAGAAATTTAAAGTAATATTATATATTTAGTCATATATTTGGTCATCCATTTGTAACATTTAGTCACATTTTATGTACTTTTTTCTATCTTCCTTTTATTCTTTAATTTCGTTTTTCACACGACATATTATTCAAAATAGATATTATGCAAAAAAATTAATAAACTGGCTCCCTCATACATATAAATTTCTGTTCTGATAATAATTCTGATGATTGTAGAGTTTTAATTTTAAATAATGATTTTAGAAGCCCTTAAGGTCAAATGAATTGCTTTGTTGACAAATATGTATAAGATCACAAATTTCTATTTACCTTTAGTTATGTATTTGTAAGAGAAATAGTAGAATGTACAATATCAAATTATAAAATAGTCATGTAGAAATAATTGTAACTATTTTATCCGAATCACCATTGTTATTTATTTTCATTTACCTTCTAACATTTTTAGATTAACAAAAGATTTTTTAGATAAACGGACTCAATTTTGTCATGCTTTTTACATTAAAAAAATTGTTTCTCTAAGTTAGTTTTTCCCAATTTTTTTTCATAATGATAGTATTAAGTGTTATTATTTTAGAATACAAGAGTCATGTAATAAAAAGAAATTCTCACTGAAGATACATTATTTCGTTTATCGTTTCAATCGTTTGGACTGATATGCATCTCCTTTTCAACTATGCAACATGACACAGTTCTTTAAATCTGACATCTTTTATTCATATGTATGCAATTATGTCGATATAATTGATGCCATTTTTAGTTTATAAAAATCTCTAGACTACAAACACCTAACATGAAAGAAAATTATCTTCAACTAGCAATTTTCCATTATCGCAAACAATTCTGAGTGTACTTAATGGCAAGCTGGATCTTAGGCCTTATATGCAATCGAACATACTGAAATGTAAGAGAGAAGTTGACACTCTCAATTTTTGTCTTCAGACTCTTCTTATATTTAGATTGCTTTTTGTAACTAAAAAATAGTTACACAGTATTTTAAACTTCATTACCACCTGTTCATCTGAATAATAGCAAGAAATGAATATTATATTGTTTTCTGATGTGATCTTGCTCCTTTTGAAAATTACATTTTCTGTTTCAAATTGATGATGAAGCCATGATGAAGTTTTATATTTCACTCACGTACTAATTTCAACAAGGATACATTTTTACTACATGCTTTAAGTACTGTAATATATTAAAGTACGTTTCATTAAAAAGCAACATGGTTTACTTAAGTCCTCAACAGCTTTATAATTTTTCTTAATTTTTAGAATCCTTTACTTATGTTAAATTAAATTTCGTTTTCTCTAACTTATAATTCGCATTCAATCAATTTTTGCCATCAACTAACATTCTGCTTTTAATTTAGTATTCATATTTTAGTTTAATTAATTAATATAAATTTTTTCATAGATTTTCACTTAATGTAATAATAGTTTTATATGCAATTCAACAAGTTTTGTTCTCACAATCCAGAATTTTAAGAATAATATTAATACTACCTTCATAAGTTTATCGTTTTGTGTAATGGTAACCATTTCCCTCTTTAATGATGTAATTTTATTTACAGTAATACTAAAATATTTTTATCACATTCTTATCATTTCTTTTTAATATGATGTATATGTGGATAAGAATTTAAGTTAAATGGGCCTACCGATGATAAAACACAACTTTATCTTTGTTCTACATTCAAGAAAAGTTCATCGGTTTCCAAATATTAAAAATAAGTTGACGAAGAGATAAGCCGAGCTGGCTATCACTAGTTCCAGCTGGTGGAGTAGTCGAGGTAAGGGCGACGTTTTATGGGAGATAAGAAACCATCTGTAACTGAGGTCGAAGAATAGGTTGACAGCTGCAAAGATAGCCATAAACAGAACACTCAAGTGATAGCGTGTCACTTAGTAAGAGAAATGGTTGTTTGTTGTTAATTTTGTTTTAAAAAGTAATGACCTCTTTGTGCTTATCTGATAGCCACTTCTTTCCGCTTTACGTGCGTCGCGTGTGGTTCCTTGAGGTAGGAAAAGTCAAATATTTTTACTACAGGAGGACTGAACTGAGGAAAAAACAGAAAGTATTGTTATCTAAAATTGGTTGCTTCAGAAGATATATTTATTTTAGATGTAAAAACCAAGTGAATAATATAATTAAGAATTTTTCTCTGTTTCGATTTTGAAACGATCTTTAAATTTGCATACTAAAAATATAGGAATAAAAGTTTACAATCGTGTACCCCTTGATTCTTTGGCGATTTTACTTACACCAAGATGTGACTAACAAGATGGCCGCTATATAAAGATATATAAAGATAGTGTTACCAAGGTTACCAAAATTAAATTTTATCGCCAAAATGTATTTTTAAATTTTTCGCCTAACCAAGAAGTATTTGATTCTATGAAGAAGCCAAATATAATTCTAGATTTTGTAATAAAGAATATTTATAAACGTAGTATGCAGAACCAGGGATAGATTAAGCATTTTTTATTCAGTATCAAATGTTATGTTACTAAGTCATCATTTTGCATTGTTATAATTTTTAACAGTTATAGATATTGTGAGCCAAATATTACCAAAAAAATTTGTTGTAAGTATGAAATATAATATTATTAATTTCTCTGTATTCGTTTTCGAATTCCAGTACATCAGTAGCTTCAAGCCGCTTCCCGTAAAATCAGTAATCGCTTGCCTGGGACTGGGAGGGCAACCACATTCTCCCTCACTGGCTTGCTTGAGCTCTGTGAATTGGGCACGTGTCTAGTTTAATATGTGATGTCCAAAACACTTTGTCCTCGGTGGACTGATTAGTAAGGGCGTTATTCTAGTTATCAGAAGGTAGTAAATCCGAATCGCGGCTGAACCGAAGGTCCACCGTGTTCACAAAAGGTGGTTAAGACACGTTATGTATATCGTTGTTACAATGTCCTCTAAGTGAAATGATATCTCTAGAGGTGGCAGGTCAAGTATTAGCGGGTCTTCTGCTTGACCCATGCTTCTAAATTATGAAAATTCCCCACCCCCGATTGATTCCACTATTTGTTAGAGACCAACTCTGGACAAAGTACAGGAAAGTATACTGGTGCAACAACAACATCCAAAGTCCTTCCATTGGTATGGCATGGATGCAGAAAGGAGGGTACCAATTCAAGATGACTTCGTTACCAGACCGTGGCTCAAAATTATGAGGCATTTGGTGAGATATACAAATATTGCAAACCTGTTAACTTTAATACAGTTAGGGGCTCGCCTGCAATGCTGTGCATTTATTTCTTTTTCAGGTTACTACAGCTTGCTGCTGACCAATTGCGTCCCAATCAGTTTACCCATCTGGTTCTGTCCATGACTATATCTCTCCAATCACTTTTATGCAAGGATGCCTCTTTAACGACACTGAGCTATCAATTTGATCGCCATTTTCGTTTTCTAGCTTCAAAAGGTTTAATATATGTGAGCTTTTTTTTATAGGATATGGGTATTTAGTTTTATATAAACGGCCTATCGATCGAATTCCGTAGCATTTTATGACTGGCACAGGTGACGTATAATCCATGATTCCAAATTCTGAATTTTTTGGTGATGAAGAAATGTTGCCAAGAAGTATCGTGACGTGCGTGATGACGTAAATACCAGGGTTACCAAAATAAAATTTTCTGCATAATTCTTATATGTCTCCGTGGTATGACATAATAAAAACGAGGTTGCCAGCACATTAGAATATCCGCCAAAAAATTGCCAATCTCAGACAAACTGTACATTTTCTTTCTTCTTTTTTTAGAATTTTGAAATTGGAAATAATTAGTTAATTTCTAATGGACTTAATCATACCTCAGCATTTGCAATCATGCATCATGATGAGTCGTATTAGGATTTTATATTTCTTTATATTCAGTGCAACTCGAAGATAAGTATTTTCTGTTTTACAAACTAACAATAACACTATGATCATGCAAATTCAAATAATAATATAATTTAATTCCAAAAAGATATAATTTTTTAGATATTTTTAATTAATAAAATTAATTACTGCAGTAATGAATAATGAATAAACTTAAATTATTAAATAAATTAATTATAAAATCTTCTCGGAATTTGAATTTGCTGGCCTCGACTATGTAATGTCACTCTCACAGGCAAAATATTGTATGCTAACACGTAGCAAGTTTATTTACGCTATTTTGTCTTGCGGAACAAAAATTTTATGCATTATCTTCGATAAGTTCTCCCTTTAAGGCGAAAACAGCGTGGATATTAAAAAAAAATAATAATGAATGTAAACCTTGTAATCATTTTCAACATGGGTATGTTGGCTACGACATGAAATTTTCTAATAAAAATAGCTTGTGTTACATAATTTAAAAATTTTTCCGAAAAAAAATGCTGCGCTTGAACACAAGCAGAAAAACAGTATTTGATGTAAGAAAATGATATCGCATTTTTTTTTTCGGTTTTTAAATCTGTATAAATATTAATAGAAGGAAAAAAATATTTCTCGTAAAATTTAATAAAATAAATATTTCAATCTTTTCTAAACATTTATTACTCATTAAATTAAATATTTTTAATTCTATTGAAAAATTACATGAAGAAAATAAATGTCTTATAATTATATAAATTTTTCAAAATAATTTGTAAAGAAATAAATAGAAGAATATGTCTAATTCAGGCTGCACGAGTTTGGACACAATATTAATCAATATTAACATCATATTATAAATTAAATTAATATCAATCATTAAAATATTTGATTTTTTTAATTATTATTTCTTGGTTATGACGAACAACTGAAAGAGAGACTGCAAAAATAAGTTTTAGGATAAATATTTATTTTTCTTTCAAATGTCTTAACTCTTAAACTTTTAACTCAAATTCCAATGATAAATTTATCATACATATTTTAAAACTCATTCCTCCTGTTAAATAATTACTATGATTTCGAATGGAGTAAGATATTAAGTTTAATTACATTAATCTATACTATGTATTTATCACTTTCTATAATTTTTAATCGCAAAAAGTCGCTTCAGGTATATATTGTGATAATGCGAGGGAATATTAAAAGAAATTGAGTTTAAAAATCTGAAACGAAAAAGAATAATCTCTAAATCAACGAAACTGTAACGAAAATTTAAGTCGTATGAATAACGTTTTGTATTAATACTTAAATATGTCCCTTATCATGGCAAGCATCGGTGGTTCAGTGGTAGAATGCTCGCCTGCCACGCGGGCGGCCCGGGTTCGATTCCCGGCCGATGCATTTGTTGATTTTTTATTATTTAACATATCTTGCCTTCAAAAATAAGGAAAATAACTTAATTTGAATACAGAAAATGTGTTTTTATATTTTTCTCTTTTTAATTAGAGTATTTATTTATTTCTATTTCAAGAGAAATTAAAAATTAAGCAATTTTTTAATATGTACTTTTTTTTACAAGGGATTAGAATTTTAATAAATTTATTTCTATTCATTAAACTTGAACTATTTTATTACACATGCGCTTTCACACATTTTGATAATAAGAATAATTTTTTTTAATATTTCATTTATACATTTTCCAAAGAGAATAATTTTTTTGAAATTGTAATAAAATTTTAAAAGTTAAATTTTCATAAACGTGTCTTTTTTACGGTTGCAGTATATAAAATTCTAAAATTAAGAAAATAAATAAGATCTGATTGGAAAAAAATTATATTTGATTCGCTCGGGGAACAAAAGCTTAATTATTAGTCATTCTATGGGTAACAAAAGAATAAAAATGCAAATATGCAGCGAACCTTAGCAAGAAAATATGCAACTTAAGAAATTTTGTGTTTGTAAAATGCCATTAATAATATTTGTTTTAATTAACCAACATAGAGAAATAAAATTTTCCATTATAGTAGAGATAAGTTTTTACAATTGCAACAGCAAAATTAATTACGTTAAAGTAAATCATTTAAAGTTTCTTATGCTTTCTTTTCAAAAATATTTTGTTTGTATAAAGTTATATAATTAATAGAGCAATATTTTGTTTTCCTTTTATTATTTTTCTTGTAACAGAAATGATAATTAATACTCTAATAATGAATATTTTATTTTGTTAATAAGGAATGATTTTTGTCTATATAGTTTGTATATTTAGACAAGAACTCAGGAAATATATCATTTGAACTTATTTATATAAATGACAGAAGTTGTATTTTTTGCATTATTATTTTGTCTTCTAATTTATTCACTTTAATTTTGTATTCATGCGTTTAATGATAAATACCGGTTTTTATGTGAAGTTAATTATTAAATAAAATTTTCTATGTTTTATTTCAAGTATTGATTATTTATACCATTTACTTGTTTTTAATAGAATAAATTAATTTTATTTCGATTTTTTATATTTTAATAGCCGTGCTCAGCATAATATATATATATATTTGAAAATTATGATATAAATTATTGGGAACCACAAAAATATTTGTTCATATTATTCATTTCATAATTTTATTCGTTTTAGTGTTCATTAGGAACTCTAGAAATAGTTCAAAATGTGTATTTTCAAAATAAATATACATAATAGTTCAAAATTATAAAAAATGAATAAATTATTAATAAACAGACAAAAGCAGATTTTATCTGTTTTCTATTTGTATATGAATTTAACAACCAGAAACATAAAACGACACAAAAATATTCCTCCATCTTAAAATATTTAAATTTCTGGGTTTAAAAATTTATTCAGTATGCAATAAAATTACGATATGTCTTAGAACTTTGATTTATAGTTCTGAGTTTGAAATTATTAGTAATCGCTGTCTACTTTTCTCTCTCAAGTAGCAAAATGGAAAGAATATTTGACATTTGTTTATAAGTGAAAGAAAACTTATTATCAACTGAGAAATGAACTTTTCGCAAGAAATATTACTATATTTTAGGAAATTTCAAATTCTAGTACCGAAAACATAATAAAACTTTTATCAATAAATAAACTCGAAAAACACAGAAATGGAACCACCAAATATTCTAATTCTTAAGGGAAAAGGGAAGAATTACGTATCTCTAAATTAAGATCAACCAATTAGGAAAATGTTTTCTAAATTGAAATTTTTTTCTGGACAAAATTTAAGTATCCTAATGATAATTTTTCGAATACATAGAAATATTTGATGCTATATTTCCGTGAGTTAATAATTTTCAATGACGAGAGTGAAAATTCAAGATATTTTTATTAAAGTAAAAGAAAATTTATAAGGAGAAAGTTTTTATCATTTTACAATGATGAATGCAATGTCAAGCGCTATTCTCAGAAACTCGCGCGTAGCAATTAATTCGCAATAATCTTGGAATCTATATGTAAGACTTTGTTAGATACAGTTGAATTTATTAAAAGTATTATGTCTCAGTATATATGTACACTGATATTTAAAAAAAATTGTGAAGAAGATTGCTAAAATATTTAAAATGAATTGATATATAATTTTAATTGCTAAAATAATTATGGAATGATAAATTTGTTCCAAGAAGACAATAATCCTCCGCAATAATTTTCCAAAGTGTTTGGAAATACCAATCCAAACTTCCATTGAATATTTGTTAGCATTATTTATAGTAAATTTATAATAAATTAGAAATCTTAGTAAACTTTTTGTAAAAAATAAAATTCATTTGAAATTGCATTTTAAAATAAGATATGGTATAGTTGATTTCTGTTAAACTGAAAAAAAATTACCTTTTTATCTTCGAGCTATGCCAAAAAAAGAATGCTACAAATATTATTTTGAATTTTCTATATTTTACTTGCTTATGGTTAGTGACAAAATATTTTGGTCTTACTAATTTAGTTATTTTTGTAATTAATATTTGTTCGGAGAAAATGTTCTGTTGTGATTCTATGTTAATCAAAATATATATAGTTATTCAAAAAGCATCTCCTTTAGAATTTTATCTACAGTAAAGTGAACAATGAAAGTTACGATGTTTAAAATGATTTATATCGATTAATATTTCTATAACTCGACCCGGTTTGAAAATTTTTAAATTTATAACAAAAATTATAATAAAACACAACAGACAAAACTCTCGACGATAAAAAACTATGAAATCAGCTTATATTCCAGCTGCGCTTTTAATATGGTCCCTTAATTACATCACTAAAAGAATAATTAAAGTAGAAAGTAGGGTTTTATAGTAATAGTTTTAGGGCTTAGTTTCATTTTGCATAATTTTACTTTATGTGCAATATAAAAAAGTCATAAAAGGAAACATAATAAATAGAAATATATAACTTTTTAAGCTTCCAATAATTTTAACTATAGTTTACATATAGTTTTAACTATAATTTAATTCTATGGAAAAAATAATAATTAAATATCGTATTATTGTTTTATTCATTTTTCATTGTAATTAATATCGTACCTTATATATATATATATATATATATATATATATATATATATGTGTGTGTGTGTGTATATATATATATATATATATATATATATATATATATATATATATATATATATATATATGTGTATGTGTATATATATATATATATATGCTTCATTACTTAAATATCTTACTATTATTTTTTTAAAGTGAGATAAAATACCTTTGTTATAGTGAACATTATCTAAAAGTTCTTTAATAAACAAAATTGTACCAAATTGTTGGGCTTTAAATTAGCCCTTTAAGCGCAATTCTTACCCTCATTTTATATTGATGTACAAAATACTACACAATTACATTTTTCTTACGATTTCAAAATCTTAATTTTTAAGGAATATTATTTTAGAAATGCATGACCGGTATACCCGTTATAAATCCAAGTATTCGGTCAATTAACTGTTACATTTTGGTAAATATTAATGGATTTTAATTTAATTACGATAAATTCTGGTGTTATTTAAATTATTTCGCTCTGAACTTTTCAACTACATAAAATTCATTTTAATCTAGGTCTTTTAAAACTTATGACAGATAAGAATTTTTTTGTCCATTAAAATCCTGATTTATATAATTTAATGATTACTTAAATTTATGATATGTAATCTTATAAGCCAAAATTTTAAAATTCAGAAAAATTTATCAAAATTCTCAAATTTGATACTTTTACTGTGTCAAATAAACTCAAAAGCTAAAGTGCTTTGTGCTCAATGATTTTTTTTAATATTATCACTTGTTTTGTTTAAATACTTGAATTTTTTATGAGCTTGCAATAAAAAGTAATAATATTAATGTCTGATACAAAACCATTTTTTTGTTAAGCAACACTATTACCAATGGTACTTTACAGATAATTTTTCTGGAGAATTATTTGTGATACAGAATATGGTAGCACAAAAAAGGAAGTTAAGAGCTATTAAATATACCGAAGCTCTTATAAATTATTCATACAGATGTCAAGTAACTTAACATAAACTCCAGATTGCAGTTGACAGGTGATATTTGTCGTTATTGTTAAAGAAAGTGAAGGAAACAGTCAAAACTGCAGATTTTTAAACGCAAAATCAATGATTTCTTTTATTTTTTATAAAATTAATTCTTTTAACCGGTTATAGCTGCAAACCAAACTGACATTTTAAAAGTTTTAACAAGAGAGCAACAAAATTTATATGTGGAGAAAATAATAAACTATTAGTTCTTCAAAAGTTTTCCTTCCAAGAAACTATTTTATTTCGCTTTTTGTGGGCACCAGAGGCAATATTTATGGGCACAATGTTCTTAATAATGGTGCAGACAAGACGGCGACGTGAAAAATGTTCCTTAATAAACTTGAGTTCAGATCTTCGCCGTGGGTAAAAGATTCTATTCGGTTTCGAATGGTAGAGAATGAAGTTTTGCATTTTGTTTAAATTATTACAATGAAATTTTCTGAATACTTGCAATAAGAAAGATTTATTTTAGTGGATGATACACACACACATTTATGAGGTGTTAAAATAATTTATGAATTTGGCATTTACGATTTTAAATTATGATAGCAGGGTTGTCTGGTATGTTTAATTATACTGCCTTCTAAATTTTTTACATTTCAATTGAACGAACTTAAAAAGCAAAGTTGTTTTAAGTTTAATAAAATAACTTTGGTTTTTTTTAAGTTTACATTAAAGCTCTTAGCTAATGATAATATCTATGAATATCAACGAGGTAAAATAATTTATACTAGCCCTTTGATAATACTGATTCCTACAGAATGAAAAGTAACAAGTTCGATCTCAGCTTTTATTGAATAGCGGAGCTTGTTACAGATCAGCTTTCTGTTTGCTTATCTATCTAATACGTGCTGGAAATTATTCCAGTTTTTGCCCTTATGACATCTGAATACGGTCAGATATCACTGGGAAATCCTTCCGGACATCAGTACACTTTGTTCAAAATGACTCACAAGTTTTGACTATCTGGAATCCGACAATAATTCGTAATGGAAAAAAAACGTTGTTTATTTTGTTGATTTTAACAGCGAAGTAATAGTGTGGTTACCATTGTAAAGAAACCCTGCTTCCCTACTGCAGAAAGGTCAAGTGGGGACCGGAAGACGTGGGGAGGAAAAATCAGGGGTCCAGACCAGCCGGTGAATGAACCTCGAGTAGGAGAGGTGTAGCTCTCGTTCTGAGACATTCTAAAATTTGAATTTTCTTTTATATAATTATTTGTATGTGAGTGTATTGTTTTATATGTGTACGTGTAATAAATGTAATAAATAGTTAGCGCAAATATCGCTTTTTATTTTGCTACACCACACTATACATACGTGATCAGAAACAACTATGAGATTTAATCATTTCTTTGAAAAAAACGTTTGCTATACTCAAACTAAATTTCAAGGTGAGAAACTGAAAAATGTTTATTTGTGTGATAAAGGACATAGATTTTCTGTAGAGCACACACACGATTACATTTAAAACTAAAAGAAAAAATTAATGTTGGAGTATAAGCAAGTCTTAAGAATTAAAAGAAATCGCTTACAAATATTGCAGTTCTGAAATAATTTAAAATTCTATTACCCAATGAATTTTTAAAATAAATAAAAATCATCCCTTTGCTGATTTAAACTAACCATAAAGTGGATGTTTTATCTTTTTCATTTTGTTTTCTCTTCTGTTCTATTGTCAACGTATTAATGTCTTGAATCAATGGAAAACGGCTTTTTAAGCCGATGCTTTGGTCTTTATATAAAAATCGTTTTATTTAAAAAATGAACTTCGAGAATATTCTCAAACATTCAATGGTGAACTTCACCTTGTTTGGTGCCGGTCGAAGAATACAATTTAAAGGCAGTCAGCAAATTTGACGACAAGTCGGATTTACAACGTCGTCTCACTGGTGGTGCCATCTATTGGAGGATTTGAAGAGCAAAGTCGTACTTTCACTTTCGTGTTTGCTCTCATTAAACGAAAGGCGCTCCCTCTTGACTGAAATTCGCATAGCCAAGGCATAGCGAACTTGGCTTGTCCAAGTGTCATAAATAACAACACGTCGCCGTCTCAATATGATGTGGCGTAGATGAAACGCTATCTGACATCATGGATTATTTTAAACCATTATAAATATTTTTTTATTTTTTAAACATTATGTAACCATGATCTTGATAAGAACGAAAGAAATAACCATAGGAATGAAAGAAATATCAAAAAGAAATCAAAAACTAATTAAATCTAAAGATTCTTAGAAATGCATAACAAATGTTCTCGAATGAGGAGAATATTTGTATCCTCTTTTTTAAAATTGTAACTCATCAAGGAAGCGAAGATTAAAGTTATGATAAAAACTAAAAGAAATTTAAAAAATTCCCCAAATATGAAGTTATAAATCTTTTTAATCATTTAAACATTGAAGTCTCTTAGTACAGTTTTCCTTACTATTCGAATGTCTTAAATCCCTATTGATGAAAGTTAATGTATATAAATACAGTGGACGATAAAACAATGGGCAAAGTGTCATCGATGTATAAAAGTAATTTTCAAGATACATGTAAGTGCAGTGCTCATGAAAAAGATTTTTAAAATTTATTTTACGATAATTTTCAAATTATTAATTAACATTTTTAGTTTGAATCTCCTCATTTAAACAATGCTTATTGAACATAATATTGTTGCTATGCATATCCGAAATAACATTTGTATCTAAAATTTCTTTACGAGCAATATCAAAACAAATTTAGGAACTGTTAAGATTAAAGAACAATCACTTTGGAAAATAAAACTGAATTTGAATATAGCATATTTAGAAATATTTTCCATCAAAAATTAGTTACTCAAAACAATAAATTTTAGATTATTTTTTGATCCACTTAACAAAAAATAAGCTAAATTCTTTTCAGCATTACTTTTTAAAAAAGATGCAAGATGCGGAATTTCTTTTTTGAAATATCAGATGTTGAGTGTTATTAAAAATTGAACTCATATTTTTTCCATCGTTGAATGCGATTTTCTAATTCTGTTTCAACTAAAATGCGCTCAATGTTCTATTTTCTTTTGTTTTCATTTTGATAGAAAACATAATTTAGCTAGAATAAAAAACTTTATAGATTTAGAATTTAAGAAAAATTTTTATTCACTCCATCCTTAATATAAAAAGAACAATGACAAGCTTCAATTCGTGTTCGAATAATTAATTATATTTTCAGATTAATTCTTGAACTGTTCTGGGAGTGGGAGAGGATCATCACAATATAAGTTTTCTTCTAAATTTTCTACGACTTCATCCTCTTCAATTTGGCAAAAAGCGTTTTTATGAACTCTAATCCTTGACAAATGCTCGGTTTTCCTAAATCCGTGGAACAATTCCAAAGCATGTTCTGAAATCTACTAGTAAAGTGGATTTATTGTTCGTGTGTCGCATCTAATCGGGCAGAAAGCGAGTGACACGGTTATGGACAGATATTAGATTCTGCTGCATGTATATACCTCCTGGATAATGTGTTTTCTCCAAAAAGCTTTATAGCTTTTGCCATTTGTAGTCGGCGAACCATGGATTCTGTCTACGAGTTTATTCTTTCTTCCATGGTAGCTGTAGAACAGATATCGAAATGGAACATTTCTCGTCCAAGTGTTGAGATCCGCTTATAAATGGCACATTTGGAAATTGGTGATTCTTGACACGTCTGAATCGTAATCAAAATGGGACTCGCTATCGTCTGCCAAAAAATGCTTTTGTCGTTTTTAAATTAACTGTTTTAGATTCTGAAAGGAAAATTATTCTATTTATGATCGGATTCTGTCAGGCTAAATACAAAATACGTTTTCCTTGTCCAGCGATGAATATCATTTTCGGACAATAGATTATTTATTTTTACACTGTAAATATTTTTTGATAAGAATATGGCAACACAATGTCTAAAATAGAATAGTAGCATCGAATAGAATATTCTAAATATTATTAAGTGAATATTACATATGCATCATAAATGTTTTTTTCAACTGGATTGTTTACACCACCCAGAATATTTAAATTCAATAAATAATGTATTTTATTAATTTTCGAAAACGTCTTTGTTTGAAGTAAAATATAAAACATAATCAAATAAAATGTTCATTTAATTAAACCATTAAATTTCAAATATTTAATTTAAATTTAAAAACTTACAAAATAGAAAGCAAATCAAAACAAGTATTTAAAGTGTTTTTGTTTTACATAAAAACAAAAGCAATTACTTAATAAAAGTGTCTTTATTAAACTTTAATATTATATGTATATAAATAACATAATAATATAAATATTTCTTTTCTAAGTCATTAAGAAGAAAATCGACGAATTTAAATTATTCTATTTTAACAAATTGTATGAATCAACTAAACAGATTTCTGTGTAAATTTAATACAAAAAGATCTCTTCGAATTATTAAAAAAAAGTATCCTAAATACACATTTTTCTGTGTCAGAAATATTCTATTGCACAAGGTATCATAATGTATTTACACCACCTTTCTTAAGTCCTTGGACTTCCTCTCTTAACGGTTCACACCCTTGGAAGTAAAATAAACACCGCCTAAAAGTAAACAACTTTACAAATTCCGTATCAATAATGCGCATTGGCGTGCTCAAAAATGCTCATTATAACCACTTATATTCTTTAGGAACAGGAATAAAGTCACGTGGAGCTGATTACTTTTCTTAGGTGGGTCTCTTAGACGGCTAGGAATAACGATACACAAATTGTGCCATTAGTTCTTTTAGTTTGTGTTTTGACGTGCAACTTATATACCGAAAGTTTGTGAATTTTTAATATTTACCTTTAAATAAACATATTTATATTTGGTAGCAATAAAATTAGTTTTAGTAGCATTTTAGAGCACTTGATAAAATATACCTTAAGGAAAATGAAAAGGAAACAATTAATAGTTTTACTTATTAAAATTTGATTTATTCCATATATTTTGAACTTTTATTAATTGTGTCAGTAGTACGCGAATATAAGTTTTCTTTTTCACATTCGACCTTCGTGTTATACTTTTCATTTGTGTTATTTTTTTCATTTGTGTTATTTTTTCATTTGTGTTATTCTTTTCATTTGGTACTGTTAAGTATCGTCTAATAACTGAAATCTGTTGAAGGAATTTCTGTTTACGTTTACACCAGCAAGGTCCCCTGTGCCTAACCCAAGAAGGGTTCTAACAGTTTGGGTACGAGTTGCTGGAAGGAAGAAACAATAGGAGGACAGGGTGGAAGAATCGGGGAGACAGTTGCGTATTTTGCGCAATTTAGAAAACAAGATTATTGAGTACAAGTAGAAAAAGGGTAAGCAGGATTGCGGAGTAAAGACAATAAAAGCATAATACAATAGGATAAAAGTAACATACAAGGAAAAGAGAATACAGGTAAAAGTCTTGATTAAATAAAAGCAGTAGATGTACTGCGGGCAAATGTTCTGTGATTGTGAAAATAAGCTATGAGAGTATGTACAAGTGATACAGTCCTAGTAGTCATGAGAAGAGTACGAATGAGGTTGAGCACTGGCGAGATAGGTGTTGACGGAGAATGGCTCCTAATACTCCGTATCCGAATCAAACAGGTCCCCTTGGCTATCGTCATCATTATCATCTCCGTTCTCGTTTGGTATGACTAAGTCTCTATGATTCAGAAGGAATGAAATGAGGGCGATTAGCTTTGGTCTGGCATAGTGGTTGCTAACGATGTTCCGAGTCCATTCTCGACGGAGATGTTCACTTGGTCTGTTATAGTTCCACGAGCTAGTAACTGGGCAGGTGGTGGCGTAGTGGTATGGGGTTCCAGTGTCTCCACAAGCACAGTTGTCACATGAGAGGGTTCCAATCCGGTGGAGATACGTGGGGAAGGGTCCGTGTTCAGTGACGAAGAAAATTTGAAGAGATAATTTGGCGTGGCCAACAAGGAGTGTAGCGCTTCACCTTTGGAATAATGTTATGGACAAGACGTCCCGTTGTGGCCTGATCCCATAGTGTTTGCCACTCTTGGTGAATCTCATCTTTCAGCTTCTTTTTGAGGTAGGAGCGTGGGGTGGGACAGTAGTTTGCACATCCTTCAATGTAGTAGCCTCCTTGGCTAGGGAGTCCGCTAGTTCATTAACTGTAATTCCAACATGGGCTTTTATCCGGCCTAGGGTGATTGAAGTGGCTATGTTTCGGTCAGCTTGTATGTTCCTTGCCAGGGGACTAGTGGTGGTTGGGTTACCAATTGCCTTAAGCCCAGTTTGGCTGTCAGACCAGATGTGACAGAGGTGGTTAATTTGTATTGCCCATTTTGTTGACTGCTGTATTGCATAGAACTCAGCTTGGAAGACGGTGTTATGTTCACTAAGTTTGAACTTCTCAGAGTGGATTTAAGAGTTGTGATGTATTGCAACAAATGCCGCTCCTACTCTGCCCTCCAGTTTAGACCCATCTGTAAAAATTTGGAAGGAATCTTGGACTTCATTAGAGTGCATCGAATGGTTGAGGCTTATGCGGTTATCTACATTAAAATCACCTGGATGGATGGACAATTTGGTGACTCTTTCCTCTATTTGAACGTTGGCAGTGTTCTTCAGGTTGTACTTAATATTTGCCTCCATTTTGATAAACAGATGTAATGGCAGTATCCCAGCAATAGCTTGTAGAGCAGCTGTGGCTGTGGTGTTAAATGCTCCAGTAATGTTTAGCAGGAATTTCCTTTGAATCTTGTTGAGGAGAAGTTGGTTTTTAACGCGTAGTACCCTACCCCAGATCTGAGCTCCGTGTGCGATAATACGTTCTGCAACTGTTTTGCATTCTGATAATACGTTCTGCAACTCTTTGCTTCTGTGAGAAGCCCCAGGTTGTTCCCGCGAGCCTAAGAAGCTGTTGGTGGAACCTGGAAGTTTTGGCGCCTTTCATTTTTATATGTTGGGACCAATTGAATTTTTCATCAAAAGTGACTCCTAGAAGCTTAATGGACTTAGACCTTCTTATTTTTTGGTTGTCCCAGAAAATTTGAGGGCCACATTGAAGTTTTGTAAGTAACATATAACAGGACTTTTCCACAGAGATTTCCAGGTGATGGCGGTCCATTAACGGAAGATAGTAAGGGCCTCAGGGTCTACTTTCCCCAGCTTCCTTTCGCTGCTGGCTGCAATAACGAATGTGAAGTCATCAACGAAGGCTTGTAGGATGTTGCTGGAGTGAGTATCATAAGATTTCGCCACTGTGGGCCAATTGTATTGGAATGGCTCATCTGCAAGAAGATTCCACATCAATGGGCCACTGCAGGAACCCTGTGGGCATCCTATTGTCTGATGCTGTGTCGCAAGCCTTTGATTTGTATTAATTGGGACCATTCTGTCCTTCAGGTTGCTGAAGAGGATGTTTTTTTAGAATTGTGGGCAGTTTTTCCTTACAAGAGCATGTTTGATTGAGTTGTGAGGAACTGTGTAGAAGGCACCTTTGATGTCAAGGAAGATTATGGCGCAGTGTTTGGCGATGGACTTTGTGGTGTGGATGTTCTAGATTGCTTAAGGCGTCCTCGACGGATTTGCCTTGCCTGAATCCATATTGGCTGTTACGACGGAGGTGGCTGGATTCCAGAAAATACGTTAATCTTGTTATGACGAGCTTTTCGAGGATTTGCCTAGGGTTGGCAGTAGTGTAATTGGCCTATACGATTTAACATTGTGTATATCTTTGCCCTCTTTGTAGAAGAGAATGACAATACCTAGTTTGAGTGACTTTGGGAAGTGATGCAACGTCCAGCAGGTCTTGAAAAAGGTTGACAGCAGTTCTGGGGCGTTCTTATGTATTAATTTTAGGACTAAGTTGTCAATGCCATCTGGTCCTGGTGCTTTTCCATTTGGGAGAGAGGAAATGACTCTCCTAATTTCTCCTTCACTTAGCTCCAGTTCATCAGTGGTATCCGTTTGGTTTCTTTGATATGGAGTGGCAGCTGCGGAGGATAGAGTTCCAGGAGAATTTTGGTTGCAAAGCTAATAGTGTTAGCAGTTTGCTGACCAGTACTGAACAAGTTGGTGGGTATGGTTTTGCTTTTTAATGTGGCTTTGTAGATTTTCCCGTACGGATTAGTTGCAGCTGAGCAGATGTTGCGCCAGCAAGAGCGTTTTGCTTTTCTGAGAAGGAATTTATGTAACATACATTGCTTGAGCTCACCAGGGCGTAGTAGTACGACAGCGTTCTTCAAAGCATAAGGTTCCGGGTTCGATTTTATACACTGCAGAGCATCGAGAGATAAATGGTGTGCTTCTGCCTATTTGTCTGCCGGTGTGTGTATTTGGGAATTTTCCGGGTTTCCTCCTTTGCTTCTAATATCTAAGTAAATTCTTCCCAGAAGGCAATTATGTGGTGGACCTTAAAATGTCTCACAACATTGTTAGGTTGTCCATTATGTGGTGTCAAAACATCCATTGCTTCCGGAGAGACTATACCTGCTGATCTATAATGAAGTGTCGAAAAGGAGAAAAATCTGAAAACTCACATCCAATCACCCAAACATATGTGGAATTAGAAAGCAGAAATACAACAGACATCTCCGATGCTAGTCCGTGAATAAGATCGATCTTTGGATTTTCAAGGACAAAAATGTCCTGTTTACTTGTAGATTATTCTCTTATACAATACTATATATATATATATATATATATATATATATATATATATATATATATATATATATATATATATATATATATATATATATATATATATATATATATATATATATATATATATATATATATATATGTATATGTATATATATATTATATATATATATATATGTGTGGTGTGTGTGTGTGTGTGTGTGTGTGTTGCAAAGGAGAAAATCTTCACCATCCAATGGGTCTCTGCACATGCTACCATAGAGGGAAATGAACAGGCGAACTCCCTCGCCAAGGAGACTAGAAATATCAATTCCCCTCCACCGACTACCTCTTACTTCGATGCAAATGCTGTCGCAAGGCATCAGCTCTGCGGGGGACTGAGGAAAAAATGGTGCCTACCGGAGCTTAATCCTGACCGTAGTATCACCTCTACCATCAGCGGAATGCGGACTGGGCACATGAGGGGTATGAATATCATGCCCGACGGATCTAGAGCCTACGCAGAATGCAGGCACTGCACAGGAGTTCCACTGGATCCGAAGCATCTCTTCAATTGCATCTCTGTTGCCTCGAATTCTTCAGCATCGACCCCAACTGCTGCCAAGACACCCTCTATACTGAAGATGTGGCCAGGGCAGTGCTAAATACCCTTGTTCCCATGACTTGTCTTTTTTTCTCTCTCTCTTTGCACTTGTCACACGATAACAACAATATATATTAGAATATTTTGGATATAAAAAAGCAAATAAAAAAAAAAAAAAACACTAGTGCTTTTTATTTTTTGAAATACATCGGTTTGTTAAAATATAACATATTTTTAATTGGATAGGAATTTTTTTTAAAAATTCCTATTCAGTCTCTTCGACTGCCTGCTAATGTTTTCAGAATAATCATATTAATTCTCGATATGTTTCAACGACCTTATTGAAATCAGCAATCACAGTGATAAGATCAAAAATTTCTAAATAAAAATAAGGAAATTCAGATAGGCATGCAGATAAGCGAATTCATACACGAAAATTCGCATGCTTAATGCATGCTTATCTGCATTTCCGTAAAAAATTTTGTATTTTTACTTGACTATAAACTTTGATTTTAATGTATTGAAAGAAATTCTAAATTATAATCGATTTATTGCTAAGAACATAAAAGATGTTGGTTGTTCACCAAGTTATAATTATTGAACGAATATCGAGAATGTGTTTAAAATTGGCAAATCTAAATTACTCGTCCGAAACTTTCGTATAACTTTCCTTGAACTGGACACAGTAAATTTTACATGAAGTTCCCGGTAAATTTCTAATTCGTAGCACATTTTCTAAACTTTTTCTTAAAACACATTAATTTATTAAAAATATTATGGATTAATAATTATTATTAGTCAATCATGAAATTATGATAAATCGATGGTGACGTTGTTACCATAATTGTCAGAACGAAATAGGTTGATTAGCTCTCATTAATGGAAAATTTATTTACATTAAAACAATAGCCATTTCAAATTTAAATGTTAATCAAATAGCATATTTTTCATTTAAATAAGAACTTTAGAAGTACCACAATTTCTTTTATTTATAATTTGAATAATCAAATTAAATTTATAAAATTTAATATTTTTTATTTGAAATTTTTCCTTTTTTACATTTTTTTCGAAATTCTTTGATATGTAGTAATTAATTTTTTCTACATCAAATACATAGAATGAATTTTAAAAAATAGCTTACAATCATGAAGAAAAATTGTCAACGAAAAAGAAAGTATAGCTTAAAGAAATAAACACCTACATTGTGTACATATCTTTCTTCATATCAAGAGCGATATCATCGCTTTTTTGAAAATTTTTTTCATTTTTAAGGTCAAAAGAAACATGCGTATACTTCTAAAGAAAAAAGAACGTGACCGAATAGGGACATGAATGATATAGAACACCTGTTACTTTCCACTATTAAGGTTTGTAATAAACTTAAAAACGTTTCAGCTGTAAAGTCACTGACGCAACTAGCTTTTTTCGACAATAAAAATTGGGAGTTTTAGTATCAAACGATTAGTCATCTGATTGTTCAGTTCCATATACAATACTGTATGATGCTAACGTTAACTATTTTTTAATTTGAATCTAATATCCAACTTCAGTTTTATAGAAAAACAAAATATTAAACTTAGCTTATATCAAATAAATAAATATCCATTGCATTATAGGCTTTATATTTCCTGTGATACTAATAGCTTGGAACTAAAGACACGTCATTAATGGAGGGGGGAGTCCGATTTCTGCTGATGGTAGAGGTGATACCATGGTCAGGATTAAGCTTCGGTAGGCTCTATTTTTTCCGCAGTCTCACGCAGAACTGATGCCTTGTGACGGCGTTTGCATAGAAGCAAGTGATAGTCGTGGGAGGGGGATTGATATTCCTAGCTTCCTTGGCGTGTGAGTCCTTTTGTTCATTTCTCTCGATGTTAACATGTGCAGGGATCCATTGGATGGTGCAAGTTTTCTCCCTTGCAACTATGGTGAACAGAAGCGCGTTAATGTCTTGGGCAAGTATCGTTTTACCTCCTTAAATGACCTCCGGAGCAAATTTACTGTTAGTGAATATCTGACTGTAAATTATAAAATTTGAGAACATTTATTGACTAACACTGAAAGAGTAATTGAAGCGTTGAGTGGTCGATATTCTTCCATTCAGTACTTGTATTTCATCCCATGCTCAAGTGGAAAATTTTGGAGAGATTTAGAAAAAAACTCACTTTAAACTTTATAATTTAAAGTGAGTTCTTGTTGAATTAGTCCATACATGCAAATAATCATCGTAAAATGGTAAACCAAGATGGTATATTCGTTTACAAAGGTTCTAATCGTGTTAAATATTTACAGTAGCTAATGAAACCTTCATGATGGGGGATAGAGTCCTTTGGCACTCTCACCACCATCATAGAATCATGGTAGATAGAATCCTTTGAAGCGGTAGAAAGAACATGAAAATATGCTCAAGGCAATAGTTTTGTTGCATGTAAGTAGCAAAAACATGTATTTTTGGAAACAGTATAATTAATATGGCACAATAACGCGATCCAGATAAGACTACTCCAAACCTGATTTATATGAATGCTAAGAAATTACCAGTAAATTTTTAAAAATTAGTCCAAGATAGTAATTTTTTTCGCAAAACTGATGGTGTCTCAATCATGCTATATTTGATTTAAATCCTGAAGCTTTGACTACTCTATACACTCTATCATTTCAATTTCAAGTATGTTTTCAAAGATCAAATGTATCAGGATTAAGATTACTGAATTAAAAGAAAGAAATCATCAGTAGTTGTAGTATATAATATACCACATGAGGCTTCAATATATTGTCTGCGTTGGCATATCATTGCAAAATCGAAATGACTTTCCGTACGATATATACGTTCTTATATTCATCTATGTTGATTCCAACAATTGAAATCTCTCAGACATCCTTTCCATAATGTAGTTGCTTGAAAACGAAATGACGGTTGTTTCGAATGACCATTTCTCTTTATATCAAAACATGTCTGGTGTCACTCTCTAAGCTGTAAAGGATTTTAAACAGTATAATGATTCCAGTTAATTTGCATCTTGGATTGATATTCAGCAGCCAACCTTCTTTAATCTGCTCCCCTCTTTTTTCGAATAAATGGAATGTAAATCATAGCATGCTTTGATGAAACTTATTCTAAATTTTATACCTTGGAAACTTTTGACCTGTTGCCAAAATAAATTGTCCTTTTAGCGAACTAGCAACGTTTCTTTTGCATCAAGGCCTTGTCGAAGTCTAACATTAATTATTTCTCGGAAGGAAATCAAATTGATAACAGCTTAGACTTAATTCAACAAAATCGATATTCCTTGCAATTCTAACGCATAAGCTGTACTTATTTGTAATTACCCGGACTCAAGCTTCTCGATATGACACTAAGTTATAGATACTGATAAATCACACTGCAGGAATATTTTCATTCCTCTTCTCAGAATATAAGCTGAAAACTAAATTTCACAAGCACTCCAACATATAATAGAAATTTTGCATCTTGTAAGCAAAATATTTAAACTGCAATAGCTCAAAATAAATAAGAAATTTGTTAAAATAATGCATGAACTTGAAAAAAAGATACCTTAAATTTGAAAATATATAAATATGTTGTGTTATACTATAAAATCAATTCGAAAATAGAATAAAAATATGATAAAATTATACTTCCCTAATCAAAAGCATTTTATTATTTTACATAAAATTTAGTTTTATCTCACATATTTCATTAATCAGTATTTCTGCATTTGATTAAAGAAAGCTGTTTAAATATATACAAATAAAAAAGATCAGTATCATTTAACACTATTTGGCCGATAACTTGTTTCTGGAAGATGTTGCAAAACGTTTGAATATCGTTGCATATTGCCCTTCAGGAAAAATGTTCACAGATACTGCATCATTTTCACGTCATCAAGTGATCAGTACTATTTAACACTATCGGGCTTATAACGAATTTCTGGAATAAAACGTTTAAATATCGTTGCATATTGCCCTACGGGAAAAAATTTTACAGATACTGAATCATTTTCACGTTATCAGGTGATCAGTACCATTTAACACCATTGGGCTGATAACCAATTTCTGGAATAAAGTGTTTGAATATCGTTGCATATTGCTCGTCAGGAAAAATGTTCACGGATACTGGATCATTTTCACGTCATCAGCTGATCAGTACTATTTAACCTTGTTGGGCTCATAACCAATTTCTGGAATAAAATGTTTGAATATCGTTATACAGGTATATTGCTCTCTTGGGTTCATAAATATTAAACTATTTTCAGGCAAAAAAAAAAAAAAATGCAGAGCATTTTCATTTGATAGAAGTTCTTCTAAAAAGTAAGAACACAAACCATCTTTTTATTGTTCTATAGTAATACTCTTGCAGGTAAGTAATATCATTCAATAATATTCTTGGAAAGCAACCAAGAGGAACTGTCACTTTTAAGGGTAATCATACACAACAGGCAGCTTTATTAAGACTCATAAGTGGACATCTGAAATGTTTTAGAATTGATCAAGAAAGAAAACAGGATCTTTCCCATGTGTAGGAAATGCAATATCACACATTTTTCCCCTAATAATCTGTTTTACTTCTTGGGACTTTTAAAAGAGGACTTATTTCGAAGTTCTCTTCGTACTTTGGACTTTTTATCAGTTCATAGTTTCAAGGATCTGGTTTAG
This sequence comes from Latrodectus hesperus, assembly GCA_037975125.1. Classification (NCBI taxonomy): domain Eukaryota; kingdom Metazoa; phylum Arthropoda; class Arachnida; order Araneae; family Theridiidae; genus Latrodectus; species Latrodectus hesperus. The sequence goes on along the minus strand of JAJQOW010000019.1, from coordinate 459,869 downwards.
TCTAATCAAATAGGATAAGAAAACAACAACTAATATTCCTCTATCTGCAGAGCCAGATAAGGGATGGTCTCCCCCTTGTGTCCGGAAAGTAGCGAGTTGTATACTTGACCCAGTCAAAGTCCTACTTTGATGTGAATGCAGAAAAGAGTGGCAACTTATGTATTGATCATGTCACTTGACCGAAGTAGTAAATTTGACTTGTTTAAAGACTTTGGTGGGCATAAATAGTCCAATACAGAGAAAAACATCACAATAACTTAATTTTACGTATACTGATGTTTCTGACAAATTTTCAAATAATATCACTTTCTCGTTTTTATAAGAAATAAATTATTTTTTTAAATGATTTTATATTTTAAGTATAAACTTTTAAATTCATTCTTTGATTTTGTGAAAGAACATAAAAGAGAAATAAAGTATCTTCTTCAGTATTCTAAAATGCATCATCGCCAATATAAGCACAGATAGGGAAATATTTTTATACAATGAGCAACTATATTATATATATTATAATATATATAAAAACCATATATTAATAGAATACATCAAAGTTATCAATAAATCCAAATCTTCTCAAAAAAATTTTTTATAAAGGTTTCATATGAAAATAGGTTATCTTATAACATAGTCGTAAATTAAAAATCTGATAAAACTTAAAATTGAACAAAATTTTATAAATTCTTAAAATTTTAATAAGTAAATTCATTTTTAAATTTTCAAAGAATATACATTTTTTGTATGCCATTTCAGCAAAACATTAACCTCCACACACAATCGTCCTTGAAAAAACAAGATTTGATTTCCTTTAATCATGCAAAAATACTATTATTGTAAATATAACATGTATTTAGAAGTATAAAAGCCAATTAAATCTGTGGATATAATTCAAATTTTAAATGTAAACATAGTCATGATTTCCCTAATTGAAGTACCATTTATAAAACCACAGATTTTATTTCTGTCGGCAAACAGAAACATAGAACTGCTTTCGCAATTAGCAGTAATATTCGAAAATGCTTTTTATAAAATGGCATCTAGAATATATTGTTCTCTTTAACAGTACGAATCGCCTTGACCAAAGAACCGAAGGTTATTTTGAATTGTTATTTACCCCGATTGGGCATTTTCAACAAAGGAAGTAGTAACCCTAATTACACAGTAAAAGCTTAAGTATGGAGTTTGGTAAGGAGAAAGTTTTTCAAAGCTTATTTAATTTCATCCTTATTAGAGTTTAATACGCAGCTATTTACAATAGAGCTCGTTATAAAAGATTGCGCATTTATGTAGAATTCTGAAAAATAGTTTTTATCCATAGTCGATAGTCATATAAATAATAATGCATAAAGAGTAATCAGAAGTTTTCCTTTAAAAGATGCTTGCAACTTTAATTTTCTATGTAAAAGAATTTTGCTTTTTATTAGAAATTAATTTTTCGTTTAGTAGCTATAATTTATTATTGTAATTTTTTTATTTGAAGTTTGGATTATTTATTATTTATTTACTTTATTTCTTGTACCATTCCTTATATCGTGGTTAAATGGTAAATTGCAGTTTAATAAGCTTTTGCTCTCATTAATCATGCATATTTCTTGTTTGAATTCAAATTATAGTAATTCACTTCAAATTTGAAATTCATTTGAGAGTATTTTCGGCTGGATCCTAGTAGAGCCCACACCTTTGGCGCAAATGATTTTGGTTGGCGATAATTGTGATCTGCGCCAATCTTAGCAAATCTACTTCTATACACTTGATATAATAAATCAAACTATTTATGGAATTATGTTCTAGGTTGGCGCTTTTCTTCCCTTTGTCGCCATGGGTGTGGGCTTTCCTAGGATTTTACCGTATTTTCCTATAATGAATATGAAATTTTCACTTAACAAACAATTTTCATTTTTCCAATATTGATTTAATTCTGAAAATTTAAAGGTATGTATTGCACTTTATAAATTCAATTATCTTAATGTGTCTGTTACGGTAGTTACCATGTGATTTAAACACAAATACATTATATCCTAATCAAATATATAAAAATACAGATTCGTTTTTCTTTTTTAATCGAATTTCTGATCAAAATAGTGATATAATCATGTGAACACAATAGACGTGTTCACATGGTTACATCATTCAGTTGCTTTCGAAGAAATATCGAATCTTTTTGTTATGATAAAGGTCATGATACCGTGTGACTTAAACACAAACATTTACTTTTAAATAAAATGGCTTAATTAATGAAATGGTTCCTTTCCATACTGTGATAAGAAATGTAACCAAAAAGTTAAGAACATGTTATCATTATTTATATTTTTACTTGAAATATCAAGAACTAGCGTAAACATTGATAAAATAGAAGTTGGAGTGAATAAAATGAAGAATTACATTATTATTATCATATTAATTATTAAGGAAATCCACGATGTCAATTTTGAAAATATATCGAAAGGACAAATACTAATTTCCGTAAAATTCATTTTACAATCTATTCCAGGTAAAGAAATAAAGACAACAACAAACTCTTAGTTATTTAGTTGATAAACCAAATATTATGCAAGTTCATGAAAAATTATTTTTCTCTCTCACGTTTGTTCCCTCCCCCCACTAAATTTACATATTATGTGAATAATGAGAAAAAATAACTGAAGCAAAACTAGCACCAGAGAGCAAAAGGGAGGCGATAAAATTGAAGGAATATAAAATTATGAATTTAAATAATTTATAACAATCTGTTTTCAACAAACTGCAAAGATTCACATTAAAAATAAAATTAACAAAATTGAGAGAAATAATATTTCACACATAAATTTCTATGGGACACCCTTAGTTATGTTAATTAAATAACAAACATTTCAATTACGAGCTGTCTTTATATCTTTTTTCCACGAAGAGAATTAATTTTTGTTATTTCTTAAAGTTTTTTAAATGGTATAAATAAAAAAAAAGATAAATGAATAATTCAGTTGCTATTTTTTTATGTAAAAAGAGATCAAATATTTTTTTATAAATAAAACTGCGAGAAATCATATTTTCAATACGTAATTTTACAGCTTTTAGAAGTCGTTTTAGAGGGCTACGTAACAAGATATTGTTGTGAAATTCTGCAAAAATTTTGGATATGATCGATAGAGCGATAGTGATCGATAATTATGTAATATCTGTTGGATTCAGATTTAATTCTGTCTATTTTTGAAATATTATTAAAAATGTACAATGAGTAACAGAAAATATTATTAAAAGGAAAATTAATGAAGACAATCGCTTTGCTTTCAATATTCGCGAAGATTATTATGAATTATATGTTACTTATCATTTGCTCAGCATTATTTCAAGGATATTCTGTATAATATCTTTTCGTGGTCATAGCACTAATATTAGAACTTAATATACTACCTGTTTTTTCGAAAAGCTCATTAAATAAAAACTACCAAAGAAAATAAAATTCGTAACTTATAATGAATGACAATAGAGTTACTTTAGTAAACTTTAAGAAAAACGGTAGTCATCAATTTTATTAATGAACACTTTTGTAAGAAAGGAAGCAATCGCGAAAAAATCTATATTTTGTAAATTCGGTGTTGGTCTTCAATTACTGTGGATAATTTTGTGGGAAATATCCTTAAGAATCTAGTACTGTTTATTAAGTCATCTTCTCGATTCGATAAAACGGTTGGAGATTGGAAGAATGAAAATGGGATTTTTATGAGTTGAGGTTGTTAGACGTCGCAATATTTCTTGCAACGGGGTGTGTGGACCTCGTTGCAAGAAATACTGAGATGAATATTGAGATGCAAGAAATGATGAGATTTGGAAGATGTTTTCCATGCCGACGAGTTACAAATCCAAAGGAAGACCATTTGCAAGCATTCTTGGCCCATAAAAAGAGAATCATTACTTACTTCAGCTCATTTCTGAACATTTTGTCGTATTAGGTGTAAAAATCTACTTTTACGGTCTGAAGACAAGTACACAAAGCATCTCTCAAAGCAAAATGATCAGTTGGGTGTCTTCCTTAATTATATTCAGAGAAAAGCATCTTTATGTTGGATGTGAGAACATGACTCCTTAACCTGATAGTAATAGGCTTATTTCAAGAATGAGTTCAGGTTTATTCACAATAGAGAGATATTCTGGGTACCTGTTGATCTGGAGGGAACAAAACACCAGGTATAACTGATCCAATTTTGTAGGGGTAGACATTACAGATGACGTGGAATCATGATTCAAAATACGATTTCTCTTAGTTGCCATACTTATCTGAATAAATCCAAGGAGGAATTCTGATTGATGTGAGATATTGGAACGAGATTATTAATGCTTATATCCAGTTATATACCGTTGGAATATCATGCTTGTTGACGTCTTCTTTTGCTGGCATATACCTATGTTTAAATTAGTTTTTCCTACAACTAAAGGATGAAAATGCAGATCTTGACGATTTAAGCTAATTATAAAGGGTATGTTTTGTCTTGTCTTTTTCATTTTGCTTTTTCTTCTGTTCTATTTTCAACATGTTCAGTTTTGGAATCAATATCCCTACAGATTTGAAAACTAATTATTTAGAACAATAGGTAATTTTCATGATTTCGAAGACTTTTATATATAAATAGAAAATTTTTAAATTAAAAAAAATACTTCTTTATTACTGGTAAAAATCATGAATGGATTTTTTCTAATCGACGACGACACTCATGCATAATTTCACCTTGTTTGCTGGAGCTCGAAGAATGCGATTTCAAGGCAGGCAAGAAATTCGTCTACAAGTTGGATTTACGACGTCGTTTCAATACGATGTGAAGCAGATGAAACGTAATCTGGCGTCATGAATATTTTAAACCAATGAGAATTGAAAAAAAAATGTAATGTAATCATGATCTTAACTGGAACGAAAGAAACAACCACTTTATGATTAATAATTATGATTATCATTAAATACAGTTCTAAAAACTTTCATGTAAATAAATATAGGAAATATTACCAAATAAGGATATATATCTTCATTTATCAATATTATATTACATAAAAATATATGACATTACGTTTTAATACCTATGCATTAAATACATATTTTATAGTAACACATTGTGAGACCGCGAATATCTTGAGAGTAACAGCTTAGAGTGGAATGAACTGCTCAATCTTGCGACCTTAAGTGTTTGGACTGTTTCAGCAAATACTTTGAGTCTTCCTTCACATTCGTATCTTGAATGGTAAGTATTTTGTCTTCGCCTTTCTATTTTGGTGTCGAACAACTTAATGGACAACATAGACAGCCGATGCCACCTATGTATAACAGTTTGAGAGATACACACTCCTTTTTACAATCCATTATTGTAATGTTTCCATGGCAGTTTTACAAGCTTCAGTGGCTGAGTAATTTTCTCCGCTTCCCTTTATCATCAAATGAAGCATCATCAAAATCATTGAAATGAAGCATCATTCGTAGCGGGCAGTGATTGCAAGGGTGACCATATTCTCCCTCACTGGGTTGTTGGAGCTCCGTGGGTTGGAGACGTGTCGCTGCTAATCTATGACGTCCTAAAGTCCTTCCGCTGGTGTGGCTTTTATGAGGAGAGAAGGGTTCAGTTCAGGTGTGACTTCGTTACCTGATCGTGGTTCAAAAATACCAGGTTCTTGGTGATGGGGGAGAAGTCCAAACCCGTTAACCTTAAAATGCAGTCTGGAGCTCGTCTGCACCGCTTTGTATATAAATACATAGATTAATGAACTTTTTCTCTGAAAAGGGACTTTTTTGTCAAGTGTTCTAAGAATATCTATGTCGCATTTACACACAATAAAAAACTGTTTGTTGAATACATATTTATTTCAAATTTCTTACTTTTGTGTTCATTCATTTTAAAATGAAACACAAAAAATACAACTTTAATTTTTTGGCAAAAATAGTGTATGCATCTGTACCATTTAAAATTTTCCGATAAATAAATTGCTACTCATTGTGAAAGCAAGTTCAATAATGCTTCAGTAAAAGAGATATCTTCCGACTTTGATAAACGGTAGTATATCTAAGAATTTTGATTGCTTACTCATCTTAGCAAATACAAAATCAGCTTATCAAATGCACGTTATCATTTCCAATTTTACAATCATTATTGCTATTAAAGAAAACATGGTTCACCCAGTATGTTTTTTCTATTTATTTATTCCCAGAATGCAATGCATGTGCTTAAAATATAGATGAAAGGAAAGTAGTTTTTGTGATGGATTATTTATTTAATTTATTTCTGCAATGATTATTCCATTTGTTTGAAAAAATTTATTTCATGAATTATTTATATTTGCTCATGTAAAATGTATTGACATTGTAGAAGAACAATCGTATTAGGGTTTAAAGGTTCACAACCCACACAGTTTGTGGTCTGCACTAAGTTGTTTTATACTTCACACACTATTAAACTTCCAAATGTGAAAATGAACTCGGCTCATTTTATTCCCCAAACTTTTGCTGTTTGATTAACAGGGACATAATAGTTCATCATGTTTGTTCTATCTCTAAGAAGACAATGCTTGCAGCTAATGGTTCGAGTTTCTGATTTCAACTCAACAGTTTGTGAGTTCAATTCCAGCCTCATAGGCGTGAAGCTCTGTAGTGGCTTGGAATGCATTTTAATCTATAATTACTCACTGAATAAACTCCCGTGTGTGAAAAAAAATCATAAAAAGGATCAATTAACAACTAATCAAACATTAAAACAAGAAAATAACAGCACTTTTATTGTTAAATCACTTTCGTAAGCTCTGCAATTTTCTAAGCCAAGAAAACCGCAGTTAATGTAGTTAATTGGTCATTTAACTGTCATGTATAAATGTGCCTACCGTTGCAAAATGTGGCAAACACTTTGCTTTTTAGGAATACCTGAAAGCCAAGATTCAGCAACCCAATTAATTATATACATAATTAGGTTAACCAGAATTATATTAAGTATTAATAATATACATAATTAGGTTGACCAGATTAATTTTCTTATATTATGATATAACCATTTTGCCATCATCAAAAGGAAAATGTTAAGGTCTATCAATGAAATGGTAAATTACGTGTCATTTTTGGACTTAACATTCTTATTTTTCTGTATTATATCCTCATATTCATTAACTGAGAATATATCCCAATATTTCCATTCAGTATCATATAACCTTTCTTTTTATCACCTAGGATTTAGTCAGTATATTTGATTTTTCTAAAATCACACTTCTCAATGACAAAGACCTCTTCTTATATATTCTATTGTATGTTTCTTTCATCTATTCATAAACCAGGATGATTTATTTTCGAAAACCAGTTGTCTTGTTCTGGTAACCGTGACTCTTAGTAGATGTATTTTGTAAGTTATATGCCGAACATAGTATTCACACAACTGTTGTGAATGTACATAATTTACATTGATTTGCCTAACTATCAATGACTACAAGTTATTATGGTAATATCTCGAAATGAGAAGCAGAATGGTTAATACCGCATTGTCATTTTAGTTCGCCATCTTTGAGGTTTGATTAAGTGTTACACTGATAAAATAGCTGGCGACGCTTCCAAATTGCATTAGTATCTGGACGTGCAAATTATGACCTTGAGTTAGTTAGGTTGTCCAACAATAATATAGACTGTTTTTTACATTCCTGAATAATAAAAATTGTCGGAGATATTATTCCGCTAAGGAATGTGGTTATATTACATACCATTGCATGGCGCAAATCAAATTATTAAATATTTTGATGAAATTACCAAATAATTTGAGGAAAATTACTCTTCAGTCGTAAATTATGTGATTTACGTGATACATGTTTCTTACACGTCATGTGACCAAGTGAATTAATAATCTATTCAACTAATATTAATATAATTTTTATAGAAGTGTAATAAAATGCTGTACATAATTATAATTGTGCATTTCTAAACGATATTCCTATAAAAAATTTAATTAAATTAATACCGAACAATAGTGATTGGTACTACCGAAAAATCAGCACTGTTCATTTAAATTATTTATTACAGGTGTTAATTAAAAATGACTTTATTTTAATTGTGTTAGAATTGAAAATAATAAAGTTTATTATGAATTATAAAAGGCATAACAAAGTATTATATGTATGTTAAAATAAAGCATTTGAAAACAATAAAGTATTATGCATTTTAAAATAAAGCATTTGAAAACAATAAAGTATCATGCAAATATTATAAAGCGTTTAAAAATAATAGAGTATTACGTGTATTAAAATAAAGTATTTGAAAACAATAAAGTATTATGCATACTAAACGGAAACATTTGAAAACAGTAAAGTATTATACATATTAAAATAAAGCATTTGAAAATAATTAAGTATTAGAGTTTTGAAGTAATACGGAAATAAAATATCTCTAATTTTTGAAATTATTTAAAATTTTGCTTCATTCAGTATTGAAACACGTGTATTGAATACTCATGTATTCAAAAGATTTTCTCAAGTATATAAAAGGAAATCGTAGAGGTAAATATCCTCAAGGACATATAAATAACGAAAACATAAAATACAGCTGAATAAATCGATCGCTCTTATATTGTGGAAGATATGTAGAATTTTCATGTCTTCAGCTTTGTTGTATCACAAACTACATCTAAATCAATATGTACTTTGCATATTCTTAAAATAATAAATATTATTTATTTACAAATTTTTTTATTTAGTTGTTTTAGTGTGAATAGGAAACTCAATCTTTAAAATATATGCAAAGATAGTACTTTACACGGTCATTGCTAAATAAAAATTGTTTGTAAAAATTTTTGTACAAAAAAGATTCAACATGCCCTGTATTGTCATGAAGCATTCTCTAGAACAGAGGGTCTTAATTTCGATCCTGATGACTGGCAATAGATAGTACGCTTTTACTTTTGGTAGATAATCTTGGGAAATTTCCGGGTAACTTCTAAAGCGGACATGGGAATGCAATCTATGCATGAAAAGTGTTCTCGATGGAATCCAAAACCAATTATAAAGTAACTTTCAGTGACCAATTATAGAATAAAAATATAATATAAATACCATGATTGTAAAGTAATTTGTAACTAATAATTTAAATACTATAATTTTAAATACTTCAGAAATAATCATGCTGCTCTAGCTAATTAATTTCATGTGTACTTGGCCTTTCACGTAAATCTGCAATGCATTCGTAATTTATGTATCTATGTGGCAAAATTGGTATAAATTCTCATAACCTTTTTGTTCTGATATAAATGAATAAAAATTATTCGGATGTGACTTTGTATTTTTCCCCGTCATGTCTTCAAAATAAAATAAATAAATAAATTTACATTTTTGAAAGATTTTTATTCATCTTTTCTATAAATAAAAATTATACTTTTTTAATTGAAATTTCAAATTTACTTATGATTTGACGCAATTAGTATCTTTAGAATTTTTTTTTATTATAATTACATAACTTAATAGAAACGTGTAAAAGATCCCTAAATCTAAAAAAAAAAAATCTAAATTCATGATTCTGATTTACAGAAGATATATCATGAATCCGAATACATTCTTTCAGTTGATGCATAAATAAATAATTTTTCATATTTTAAATCTTAAAATCGCAGAGATATCGAAATTCGTCATTTGTGAAATACAGGAAAATCGAACATTTGTGAAATATAAAGACAAGGCAAAAAATACAAATAATGAAAGGTTTTTATTTTCCGAAATTTTTTAAATAAATTACTTTAAGTGATTTTCATTGCATTACAAATAATAATACAAATATATTTTATATATGAGAATAATAATGATAATAATGGACACTGATGTTTTTCTTGTAACTTTGATGTAAAAGTTATTTTTTTATAAGAGTGTTTTATTTATTCGATGCCAATTGTTGGGCACTTAAGTGTTGGTGAAAAAATAGTTATCTTATAGCGAAATAAACATTTATAACACAAAATTTTATAAATTTCGTATATTGATCTTAATATATCAGTTAGCATTTTAATTTTCAGCATCGAATTATATTTTATAAGACTTATATTACGCTCGCAATTCTCTTGAAAAATCAATTAATAGTAATAACAAAGCATAAAGAATTTAATTGAAGCCTTTAATACAAAAGCGTGTCTTCATGAGTACTAAATTATTGCGTCAATAAATATTTATTACCCTAAACGTCAACTCCGTCACAAAGCAACTGTGTCAGATTTCGGGAAGAACTGCCGGAAGTTGGACCACAAAATTTTACCACAACGATTCGTTACATGCGAAACGGAGTTTAGTGAAACAAAAGCGGAAACTTAATTCCTGCCAGACGATAATCAGGGCGACATTTTGCGCTGGTTTCATATTACTTCATTCTAAATCACTTTGACTACAAAGTGAGTTAGTGGCAATGAAATGAATGGAAAACTGTGATTAGAAATGCATGTATTCCCGACGATAGGTTATTCGATATAAACCGAGACTTTTCGAGATAGTAAGAAACGACAATAACCAACTTTTCTAGCGAATACCAAGGTCGCTGGAAATTGTTTTTCTTTGATAATCACCGACCAAAACAACCAGTTTACGACAGAGAGAAAATCCACAAGACGGCGATAGTGTCGTTCCACCTCTTAGCTTTGTACTATACTTGGCGCTTTAGCGCTACATAAGAAATATTTTTTCGTGTTTTTTATTTTTTAGTGAGAATTAATGTTTTTCCGATGTATTTCTTCTGCAACTGAAATATGAAACGTTACTTATTACACTTTGAAAAAAGATTCAATGCGTTAAAAAATGTTTGTTTTCTTATATCTTTTTGAATCTTGTTTTTTTCATTATTATAAAATATTCAAATAATTACAGTTCTGTGACTCAATGCTTAGCTATGCTGAAATTGCATATAAATCATTATCTCCAGTTTATTTATTTATTTTCTTGACATTAATTGTGATGAACAAAATAAATAGTTAAATAATGCATGGCTCTATTGGTGCAACTGTATTCTCAGTAACTGAGTTAAATTAAAAGTTTTTATAATTAATTGGTTTTAGTAAAATAAAAGAATGATTCTATTTAATAAAATTATAATTTTATTTTATGTGGAACTGAATAAGATCTAATTTTTTAAAAAAAAAACTATTCCAGTTTCTGCTATTTTATTTCTTGTGCCATAAATTGTAATAAAATAAAATTATTCTTGAGTAAATATCTAATTTTGATTCATTCAAAACGAATATGAATAAAAAAATTTGAACTGTTTTTTTTAATAATATTGTATTTTTAATAAAAATGTTTGCCTTCATTAATTCCTTTTTTTTTTTACAGTTTTTGACTTTAACAAAATTATTTTTAAGCATTTTTATCTCATTAAGAATAGTTTTAAAAACTCTAGCGTTTAAAAATGTATATGTTACCATGAACAACAGTAAAAAGAACGTTTTATTTACTTTAAGTAAATCTATTTCAAATCAACTGAACGAAAGGTACTTTACAAGTGCTTTTGTTGATAAAAGTATTTGGTTTGAGATATCGTAACTTGTATGTTGCAATTATTCTGAAATCATGCTATTCTTTATCATGTTATATGATTGTATAAGATCACTGAATAACATTTGTTTTAATAAAAGGATATAAGAACATTATTTTTCTAAATTAAAAATAATGTATAAAAATATACTATTTTCTTAAAAAACTAAATTTTAAATAGCAAAATTTTGTTGAAAAATTAACAGTTTTTATATACACATTATTGTAAAAAGTTTTAAAATTTATAATAAATATTATATAGTAAATATTATATAATATAAGATAATATATAATGATTTTGCTGAAGTTTCCAGTACATTTAATTTAAGATTTAAGAGTGAATATCTATCAAATTCTGAATGTAATGCAGAAAATAAAAATTATATTCAAATTTATAAATTAATTACGTAATATGAGAAATATACGAAAATATTGACTTATATTTTAATCAGAATTACTAAGTTTCATAAAATTAAATAATAATTTTAAGATATTTCGATTTAATAATATTTTTTTTAATTGTTTCATAAAAATTATTTTTTCACTGTAGTAAATTTTCAGACCTAATTAAAAATGTTCAACATTTTTAGTTAGCAAAAAAAATTAATTACAATTTTCACTGATGCATAATTAAAGTATTTTTCTCTGATCGAAAAAAATTCATAATTAATTTATACATCTTTTTTGCTTTATTTATATACATTCTTTTCATTTATTATTTAAACGTTTATAATATTTTAATACTCCTTAATTCTTAAAAAACTATTTTAAGATAGTTCTAAAATATTATTATCCTATGAATATTGTAATCATATTTTAAGACTATTTGTATTTAAATGACCACAAGACAATTATCTTTAGAACAAGTATTCGCTTCTATTACATTTCTTGAGAAGAAGAAAATGTCGTAGATTAAAGCGCTGATAATTGTTTTATATAAAATCATTTGTATTTCATCAAGTATAGCCATATGAAAAGTTTGATAAATTTTTTCTACACTTTGTTTATTTAATTTTAATTTTTAATTCAATCCTTTTCAAAGATTTTTTATTGAGAATTAAATATTAATAGGAAATGTGTTTGCTAATATATTATCAACAAAGTAGAGTGTTCTGGACAACAAGAATGAATTCATGAATATTAAAAATTTTTAACATATGAGTATCTAAATAACACTATGCATATCATTCAAACTATCGCAATATTTTCATATTTTTTTCAAAAAAAAAATGTCTTTTAATAAAAGATTTAATGACAAATTTAAGGCAATTATTGTGTTGAACTATTTTTAATATTATTTTGCTAAGTTATCAATCATAAACATGTTATTTACATAAATATTCATTGGAAATGTATGTAAAAAATATCCTTTTATTTATGAAGATACAATGAAGTTGATCTACGAAAGATTAAATAAACAGTTCATCAGTGAATAATTATATACTAATATATGAATGATATTTATTCACTATATTAAATACTCATATTTGTTCAATTAAGTAATAGGTAATTTTACTCCAATGAAATTTACACATTATGTTGTGGTTTCCGATAGTATGGGATAGAATCTATAAAAACATTTGATGATGTTCATAGATATCAGTATTTTTAAGTTCTTTTTGGTATCAAGAGTTCACCTAAGAAGCCTTTCAAAGCCCTGCATGAAAACATCAAACTAATTATTTCGTAAGTCGTATGGGAGACATTCATTAAAAGGATAAGATTTCAGAAGTATTTCCAAGTTTTTCTTTTAAGGAAGTCAAAATCATGTGTAAGTAAAATAACATTTTTTTCAAAATCGCTTAAAAAAATACTATTTGTAACATCATTAAGGTGTGAGAGGTGCGATAACGATTCTGAGTGTTATTTTGAAAATTTAACCCTATCCAGTAATTGATAAAATGTCTGCAATTTTTGAATAAGAAAGTGAATGATTTTTTATCCCTAGCTCACATTTATTATATAGTTATTGGTGTAATTTTATTCAATACTGAAGTCGGCATGAAAAAATTTAAGTATTTTTGCGTAAGGTATTGTTTAATTAAATCAACTAGATTAGTAAACATAGTTCCTTTTAATTTTTATAAACTAGGAAAAATTTCCAAATGAATCTCACAATTATTTGCATCTTAAAATATTACCTTTTCCAAATTCACAATAAATAAATAAATAAATAAAATAGGATTATAAAGTATTTAGAACAATGAGTTTTAAGTCCAAACTCATGTACATATACATGTACGAATGAATACAAATGATATTGTATATTATTTTGATTTAAATAAATAATTCAGAATTAATAACGAATGAATTTTTTGATTTCTGAAATTTTTGTTTTTCTTCTTAACCCCCCCCCTTCCTCTAAATTGCTTACGACAGTAAATAGTTAAAAAAAATTACAAAATTGCTTTTCAATGTAACTTTTTATTGGCATGACAATTCTAAAATCACACTTTAAATTTGAATTTACAAGTCTTGACTAAATAGCTAGTAGAAAACTTTTCAAATTTTTAATAATATTTTATTTTTGACCACACGAGGCCTCCATTTACTGCAAGAATTCAAATAAATTTGGAATATATATAAACATTAATTTATTATAAAAGTTAAAAAATACAATACTGATATTAAAATTCATAAAAAATGTAAATCATCCTTGTTTTAAAAAATTTCCCATACATAAAATCCAAATACTTTTAATTACTTCAGTTTTGTTAAGAAAGTTCTAGATAATTGAAAATTAATTAAAAAGATGTTAAAAAAAAGAATAAACCTGAGCTGGTGTCCTCCTACATCCGGAGGTCATCTGCACGAAAGGTCACGGGTACAGTTAATCAGGTTACTCTAACGAATGTAATTACCTCAGTGTAAAGAAGAACTATGTAGGTTTCATAAGAGAAGCGTTTGTTTTTGTTTTCGCCTTTTGGTTTAGCTTGAATTAAATTTACTGATGCAGTTTCTTAAATGATATTAAAAAATCAGTTTAAGTTCTAAAAATAATTGTTTAAAAAGTATTTTGGTTACTTCATCATTTTTGATAAAGAAAATTCATCTGGGCAAATAATGTACAGCTCATTTCTGTATCGCTGAATAATGCAAAATTTAATTGATTTAAAAAATTTAGAAAACGTTTAGGCTACTCGTTAGTCTTCACTTAGAAATTATGAGTGTTAAATATATTCTTTATGTTTTAGCTTTAAAAATGATTTATGGATGATTATTATTTTTATGCAAATGCGAAAAAATGTACAGTGATTATATATCTAAAATTAATATGATTTATATTTATTAATGTTTACAATAATGCTGAAATTAGTTGCTTTACACATTTTACAATTTCAAATAATTAAAAAGTATAGAATAAATAGCATTTATCATATAAAAATGAAATCAAGTTTTGCAAATCACATCACATTTCCATATTGTTAATATCAATAAATTTATAAAGCAATATTTTTAATGTACTTGGCATAAATCGGAGTAAGAGAAAATATTTATTTCACACATGGGATTATAAACTATTAATCTGGGACAGTTTGTGCTGTAATTAAAACATACAAAAACAAATAATTTTGATAATGAGTTAAAATTTGGAAAATAAGAAATAATATATAGAAAATCAGTATGTAGCTGTTCAGAGTATCACAAAATTAAAAATCAGGATATTGAGAATCCCTTCAAACTAAACTATAATATTTGAAAAAATTGGGAATAGAACCGACAGTTATGTGGTCCATACATATGAAACCACATAACTGTGTGTTCTATTTGAAACACAAAACTACCAAACGTTTTTCTAATATGTTGCATATGACATCTTTTTATCATCCAAAGCCTCTACTTTTTTATGTGTGAATAACAATCAGGCTAAATGAAGTAACTAGAAAAATTTGTTGACTGTGATTGTTTACTTTTTAAGAAAAAAAATAACTTCAGTTTCCACACTTTTTTTTTACTAATTGTATAAAAATTATAGAACAAATAAATGCATTAAATAATTTTACATGTACTGCACACTTTTATGTTTGAAATTTCATATAATCTTTGTTTAAATATGGTATAGTTATAATACGTTTATGTACATGAAAATAGTAAGCACGATTTTAGTTTACAGACATACATTAGTTTTTCTATGCTTGTGCGTTGTGAGAGTGTTTTATTTAAAAAAAGATTTGCATTTATTCGTTCAAAAATAAATTTTAAAGATTTTAGAAAAATTACAAGATATTTTAGAGAGTATATAAATGTCATATAATTCATTTGATAAATGTATTTGCATTTAAAGAAAATTTTTTAAAGTTCTATAATACAAATAAATAAAACGTAAAAAAAAGAACATTTTAAAGCGTTTTTAGAAAATAAAATGGGGTGAATCAAAAATATACAACGGTCAATGAAACTTTTCGTCACAATTTATGGGTGACACAAAACAATCAATTTAAATCTATCTGAAGAAATTCGATGCATACAAATCTCAGACGATAAAATAAACGAAACGATGTCCAATGCGAACAATTAATAACTCTCTGCTCTTCGCTGTGACACAGAGATCGATCCCGCCATCCGTCACTTGGCGAGAGGAGAAAGATCAGTGGCTTGCCAATTTTAGACGCCAAACAGCTGGCAGAACGCTTATGGCAACCCAAACTCCCTCTCATCTCAAAATCTCCAACTAAAGCAACTCCATGGCGTGCTTCTGTCGGTGATGCTGCAGCAATTTTCTACACGGCGTTGAGGTGGAGACGGAGGAACGCTTTTTAAATCCCTTTCCAGTGTCTTGCTCGGACAAAACAGGCGTCCGAACCGCCATGCCTACGTTGAGAGAGAAGATCGCTGGATTATTAAGACAAATACCTCATCAAACGGATAATTCCAAATTGGAAAGAAACCAAACGACTGTAATTCACGCCGGTTCTACGCCTGAGGAATCTTTTATTCAAAAATATTTGAATGGGTAAGCTGATATTTTACTTTTATTGTGATAGCATCAACCTTCCGTTTCTCTTCCCCTATCCGAAAAAAAAAATCTTGTAAACAAAGTTTGAATAGTCAGTTCGGTTAGCGATTGTAGTGGAAGTTATAGTTTATTTTCTGTTTTGAAGAATTTTTATTTGATGTTTGATCCTTTTTTCTGAACAGCAAAGTTAAATTTTCTTTGTTTGCTTATAATTTCAATATAAAATTTGATCTTCCTATTAGTTTCGTATTATTTTAATCATATAATTTGAACTTGGAATTTTATTATTGTATCTGAAATTTATATTTGTTAATATGATATTATATTGTTCATATCTTTTTTAAATAAAAAAAACAAGTTTTCTTTTTTTTGTTTCTATTCTGATTTTCATATTTTTTCACATGTCTATGTTAGTTTATATTTACTAATTTTAGGACAGGAGCAGCAATTTTTAATTAGAAATTATTATTAAAAGATGAATAATAGCATTTAAAAAATCTATTACTATGAATAATAATTAAAATGTATTATTCACAGTAATACATTTAAAATTATTATGAATATTACATATAATGTAATATTCCTAGTAATTTTAAAAATGTGTACTATTTCTAACTTATTAATTTTTGTAAATTTTCATTAAGGGCTTCTTTTGATTTAGATAGGTTTAAAACTTTTGCACTGGTATTATTTAAACTAAATTTACAATCTTCAGTGCAGTTTAATTACTCCAAATTAAATTTATTAATCATATATATAACATTTACACTTATTAATGTAAACATATACATTAATAAATAATTTAAATGTTTAATTTTTTAAAATTCAAAAATTCATTACTAATGTATGAGGAAATACTTTAAAAATCTTTTATTATATTTATTTATATAGTTGGATTTAATTGACTTATGTTACATTTATTTAACATTTGGCCAGAGTAACAGTAATTAGACTCAATACATTGATGTGAATTATTTTTGAATTGTCTGTCATCTTATTGATAATTTATATGTATTATATACCGATTTTATAAAAGAGAAATAATTAATAATTACATCGCATTATGAAGTTTATAAAAAATAATCTAATTGATATTTATCAACAGTAATTATTACCTTATAGTAGAAATTATTTTTAAATACTTTGAAAATGTTTTTTTATTTTTTATTTTTTATTTTAATGGAACATATTTTATTTGCATTATTTTTACAAGGTACAAAAATATAAAAATATTCAATATATGTACTTTTTGAGGAAGTGTAATATGTAGCTCGTAACTTATTTTTTAAATTTTTACTATAGTTATTTCATTAAAAAATTTAAGTTTAAACGTATATAAATTAAATAAATATATTTATATAAGTTAAAACTCTTTTTGGTTTCAAAATGAAATGAAATTAACATGTACGTCTAAAGTTTCTTATTTGTATTTTAAATAGAAAAATAAATAGAAATTTTACATTATGAAATTGAAGAGAATTTTAATTTATATATCTGTAAATTTAATGAACAGAGAAAAGAATGAATTCAATTTGCAAGAATATAACAGGATTTAATTAAAAGTCAATTAGAAATGTTAAGATTTTTTGATAAAAATCAAAATATTTCTACTGATTTGTATTTTTAGAAAACTTAATCTGCAAATAAATATCATTTTAAAATTTTATTGTTTAGCGTATAATTATTGTACCTTTTTGTTTGTATTATAATTTCGACATTGTGACTAAAAATCATTTTTTTATACATCTGCATTATCATTTTTTTGTGATATAAAGCATTAAATCCTGTCTCTGAAATATTCTAAGTAATGTGTAAAATTTATTCCTGTATTTATTCTTTACAAAAAGAGAATCTCCCTGTGTGCAAAAAAGTGATAGTAAAACGACAACAAACTTTAGTTATAGGAGGAATAATTTTGTTTTTAAATAAATATTATCTGGCAGAAAAATTAACCGTCAACTTCACTGCGAAATGACTATTGTCTACATTTTATTCCATTTATAAATAAAGAGGATAATTGGGAATTTAATTTGAGCTAAATTATAATATATAAACGTTCACACTTATGTTTCAAGGACGTGGACAAGGAAATGTTTTTATTATGTGTGTGATGAATTTTCCTAGTAAAGATAACTGATAATTTTTATCTACTACCGGATATCCCTCGTGAATCTGTCGTTCTGATGTGCCAAAACAACTTTATTTCAGAGGCGTTATCAAAGAAAAATGATAGTTGCTTCATATTTTGTTGTTTGGTATTGGATGCAAAAATGTTTATTTTTTTAACAATAGAAAATCAACTTTTATTGTAGTTTTGTTCATTTTTAATGATTCCCTTGTTTATTATGAATTTGAAGTAATGAAAATCAGTTTTAAACCATCAATTTTCTTTTTGTGAGTAGTCTTTTAAAATTTATTTACCTTGGGTTTTTTTTCTAAAGTGACCATAAACAGGGAAGAATTTTTTACTTTTTCTTTTTTGCTGTTCGACATTGTAAAATAATCGAAACAAATCTCCTGTTCAGTTAGAAAATATTTTAATCTATTTTCCATGACATATGTTGTAAAAATTTTAACTGTTTTAATAAAACTATTATTTACAAAGAAAAAAGTATGATAGAAATGGAATAATAACTAAGATTGGTGCACCATTTGCAGTAAACGGACATTAAGTGTGATTAATGTTATAACTATATTATATTTCTGTGTAATTTGAAATAATTAATTTTTTGTGATGTATTCCAGTAGTTCTGATTATTTTATTATAGAAAATTATTCTTAAATAATCTCCTATTCAATAATAATTGCAAACGTTAAGAAAATCTTGAATAAATTCTTAGTATTTGCAATTATTTTATACTTCAAAAACAGGCTTCATTTTTTTATTTCTTAGGAAACAGATACCTGTTCTGTATCTAGCCGTTCAACTTAAGAGCTTCCCACCACGCTAAATAAAAGAACTGAACTCTTTAACTCCAACCGTATTTCATTTTAAAACACTTAAGTCGAAAAATTATCGAAAACAATCCTTTACTAACTGAGAAAACGTATTTTTTCGTACAATAGCCTTCGCTTACGTAGAATGTGACACCGTAACTGTTGTCCTTGACATTATTTGAATTCAATTGGTCGCGTCGCACACATTTAATATACAATGATTCTGTAGATTTTCAGGTTTAATCTGTCTTGCCTCGCGTTTTCTTCTAGTACTTATTTTTTTTGTTTATTTTCTTTTATTTTATTTAAAAAATGATTGGGGTGACATATTTGTTATCATTCGATATTATTTTAAAAAATCTTAAAGTAATTAAACTGTAAAAATATTTATTTTAAAAGCAATAAATATCAAACAGCACTGCCAAGTTTAATATATATATATAATCAAAATATCTTCTTCTCTTCGTCATTACAAAAGAAAATTCAACTTTGTTAGATAGTTTTAAAAATAGGTATTATTAAATACAAATAGATATTTATAAAAAGAATTATATAGAATAGATATTATATTGAGATTATAGAATGAATAATTTATATAATATTTGCAAGTTGATTTTTGATGTTCGTTCAGTAACATTTGGAAAATTATTGAATTCAGAAAAATGATAATTTAATGAGAAAAATTTACGAATATACAAAAATTAACCTAGAAAAATTGAGGAAGTCTGTGTCGATTGTAAAAGTACATAAACATCTTTGTTTTCATGGAAGTCAGTTACAAATATAAATTATTGCATGAAAATATTTCCAGCAGAATAAATTTATTGAAAACGGAGAAATAATTTAAATTCTTTTCGTTATTTTTGAATATTCGTTATAGAATTTTTTGTGTAAATATCTTTTTTTTAACCGAAGAAAAACTTCATTTTTTAAAATTAAAATTGAAAAAGAGAATTATTTCTTTTATTAAAGTTTATTTCTTTTTAAATGTAGGAAGAAAATTTTGTTTGCAGACATTTGTGATTTTATTTTTCTTTATTCTTAAATAAGAAAGAAAATCTCACTTTATTTTTAAATTTTATTTTAAACACAGGCGATTTCAAACAGTGTGTGAAATAAAAATAAATTTTTATGTTCTTTATCACACTGAATAATATTAGCAATTTTTTTATTCGTAATTTCAAAACAGTTATTTGAAATGAATTTAAACAACAAATGTAAACAAGTAACTTCGCTTTCAAACATTTATCTTTTGACATAAGCAATATTTAATAACACGAATAAAAATATTTGTTTAAACTATTAAAAAATCTAACATTTTTTCCAAACCTTGCTTGTTTTATTTTTAAACATTTAAGTTTTTATTTTCAAATTTTAGAGTCACATATATAATTTTATTATAATTGTAATATATTTAATTTAATAGAGCAAAATTTGTGCTTGGATATTGTAATGCTGAAAATTAAAGCTAATTTATTCGTTTCGTCAGTTTATTAATATAATTAAATCCTGCTAAAAATTAAAATTAATTTATTCGTTTCTTTTGTTTATTTATTAATATTACTGAAATAAACTTCCTTCTGCACATATATTAGAAATAAATCATGTGGACATTTTCCCCCAAATAACTGTTGCTATTATTTTTCTGTATTACCTATCTTTACGGCCGATTTCGGGGAGCCTGTATGCACATTACATTAATATATTTTTCTGTTTAATTTCTAAATTTTCCGATCATTTTTCTAAATTATATTTTTTAATGATTTTTATGTTTTTCGTAACTGCGATTCATGTTCAAATCCTAGTATTTTAAACCTTCAAAAATATAATTATATTTCTGATTTAAGATTTCAAACATAATACAAAATAATTCTAATTATTTTATGTTAAAATATCTTCAATGTTTTACGAAATTTCTGAATTTTTATTTTGAATCCAATAAAGTTTGAGGGGTTGGGTTGTGACCGGCAGTTTTGGAGCTCTTTGCTAAAGTTGCTTATAGCTCACATTGAGGAGAGAAGACACACAAATAGTTGATTGATTGGTATCGTATTGTTGGATTGATCCTTATTATAAAGTTTGATAGTTATATGTAAATATTGTGTTAAATTTCATTTTTTAATATTTGCAAAAGCTTCTTTTTCTATTGATACTTATCTTTTAATAAGTAAGATTCTGAAAAAGATGATTAAAATAATTTTTTTTCCTGAATATGCCAACTGTCAGTATGGCAAGAGTATTTGGTTGCGAAAAATATTTATTTATCCTTGCATGAGATTTAATTAGTAGATGTTGGTAACAGCAGTGACGATGCGATTTACTCAGCTGTTTCATAACTTATCATCTTCCATGAATTCTATGATTATCTGTTTGGAAATAAGTAGTTGCGAAATATAAAAACACAGTTTAATAAATATATTTATATTCTCAAGTCATACGCGCTAAGAATGTGATTTTGTGATTTCGCGTTTGGATTTACTTTCTTATTTATTTTTCATATATTTTTTTATTTTCTTAAAAAAAAAAAAAAAAAAAAAAAACACCAAGCTATAAATCTTTTTTTTAATACTTTGGTAAAATATTTTGTTATATTAAATAATTCCATGACAAATAAAATTCGAAACTTGAACATTTTCCTATTGATGTATTTGTAAAAAGCTTCAAATTGTGAATGATTGTGACTTATGACACTTGATAAAAATCTTAACTATTCTTGATTCCAAAACTTATAACAATTTAACAAAAAATTTAAATTTTACTATAAGAATATTGACAAAAAATTTTATGAATAGAATATATTGTCCTTAAAATTAATGTAAAGTTCATTAATCATAATTTTAAAGTGATCCTTCGGTTTGAAATTTACATTGTTCTGTTGAGGAATATTATTTTAATTTCAAATCAATTCAGTTAATAATTTATATGAATGTATTTCTACGAATATTCATTCATTTAATTTAATTTCATATTGTTTTATATTCCATCATATGTAAAATCTCAAAATTTTTCCGCTTCGATATTTATAAATCTTTTTAGAAATTAAATAAGAAGTCAGAACTATATTCTCACAAAAATTATTCAAGTAAATTTCTTTAAAAATTTTTGACAATCTATTATAGTTTGGAATAATTTATGTGTGTGTGTGGGTGGTCATAGAAATCAATAACTTAGCATTATTTTTTCGACTATTTAAAGGCTATTTCCTTAAAGTATTTTTTATGTATTTATTTTTGTTATTTATTCAAAAATTGATATTTATGATTTAATTGAAGGTATATTTTTTATTTTTGATAATTTTTTTGCATTAATATTTATTTGATAACTTTTAATATTTTTTTTTTTACTATGGATGCTCTTTATTCTTCTTATTCCCAAATTATGAACTCAAAAATTAATCTTAGTTAACAGGATTTGGGAATCTTATGCTCTAGGTTCGAGATTATAAAAGTTTTTAAACACTTGAAAAACAGTGCTTAAGGTTTCTTTAATTATTCGACAGCAAAATTCAAACATTTGACTGCGTTTTTTCTATTTGAGAAGCAGATGTCATTTCATTAAATTGCTGCTTTCTATTGTTACAGATGAAAAGAAAATTACAGTTCGGACTGTTTCTCAATTTCATTTCATTTATTTTCTTCAGTTGATTTGGCAACATCACGTTACCAAATCAAATGAAAGCAAAGTATCAACTTCATCAATCGCCATTAAGGGTTCTTTGACTTTAACTAATTACCAGTTGGTGACGTATTATCATAACGGGCCTTTTAATAATTCTTTGCGCAAGGTATGCTTATGACTTTGAGAATCCACGTGATTTCCGGTACTTAACTCAGCGTTATAGTATGTCATTGGGCGAAACCTGTTGCGTCTGGCTAAGAAACATTTGAAGTCGCTTGTTTTTCTTATAGCCCTTGGGCCTACCTATTGAAACCCCGGTGCGTCGTGGGAATGCATTTTATTCTTTATACTCACACTTTTAAATTACTGCGGCTGCTTCCCCAGGGGTTTTATTCAGTTGTCATTCATGACTATGACGTTAGTCAACTTGGAGATGGTTAAGCTTGATTTGGAGTCACGCAGTTTGGTGAGGTCGTTGTACCATTGACAAGATAATAACATAACTAGTTAACACTTTCTTAACTTGTTTCATCTCGACGTTTACTTATAATTTATAAAAAATGGTAATTAATTTCTTAAAGATGTAGAAGGGGATTCATATATATTGCAACAATAGTGATGTTCTGTGCTGTATCATTTTTATAAAAACATTAAGTGACGTGAGCCAGTAACACTGTTAATATAATACTTTCACATAATTAGAGAATGACTGCTATTCAATATTTGTTATATCTACTACCCATGAATCCTGGCAGTCATTGTTTCATTACATTTGTACCTAATATTACTGCTACGTTGCCATTGATATGTTAGGCTCTGTTTTAAATAGTGCTGTTTAGTCTAATGTACATCATACCTAAAACAAAAATTATAAATGTTTTATTTTTCTCATATTTAATAAATATTCTCTAATTGGAAAATATTGCTAGAAAAATTTTAATCCTTGTGATATGATTCATATATTTTTTTCAAACTTAAAAATTAATAACCTAATCCTTTTATTTATTTATTTTTTGGTTATTTTTTTATCTCATTCCAGTTTTTAATTTAAATCTTTATTCGGTCTGCCTCAAAATGCACCCAATATGCCCTTGGAAGGTCACTGATAGAGAGATATTTGAACAAATGCAAGAAGCCTACATTTTGAGTAGGAACTAGGAACTGTTATTATATGTATATATATAAATTATTGGACGAAAATTTAATTGTGTAATTGGAGAATGATTCAGAATCTTTTCTGGGAGACTTAGTTTTGAGGAAACATTTAAAAATGTTTAAAATCTTGCTTTAAAAATTTGAATGTTGGTTTGTTTATTTATAATCAACTATTCATTTCATTTTTTATTTAGATAAAAATGTTTTGCTTTATAATAACTTTATATCTACTGGTAGCATAGGAATTTTAATATATATTTGTTGCTTAGGACTTTCTTTAGTCCTGGTGAGAAGATGAAAATTTTCTTTTTCCCACCTGAATTTTAGTTTCCCAAATTGTATGAAACATTAAAATACCAGGAATGAAATGCATGTAAGCTTTGCTCATCCATCTGTAAGGAGAGGAGCGCACATGATCCCTGGAGCACGCGCGAGAATTCGTTTTCATTTCACGCATGAAGTACTAAAGTATTATGTGTGTGTTTATAGACAGAGCAAGTGTTCTCATCACTTTCTTTTCGAAGAAACCGAAAAATTCGAACAATTCATTCACTAGGGTTGTTTCAAACTTTTTTTTTTGTCATTTCCCTTTTGTATACTCTTAACTTTCATTTTGAGAGAATTGAAAATAATTTTTTTTTGTTGAAAATCGCTTTTATATATTATTTATTTATTTATTTGTTTTGAATGATTCTAATTGTTCACTTCTGCGGTTTTTAAGTATGCAAGACATATTTTTATCGAAAAATTTATTTTGAAATTGCTGAAAATGTTTATGTGAATATGAAACAATATATATGAAATATTGTTTCCGACCTAATTTAGGTAATATTGTTTTTTTTTATTATTTTATTTTATTTTTTTTATTATTATTAAAATTCTTAATTTTAAAATTAATTTTCCCAAGACTGGCAAAAGTTGCACAAATTGATAGCAAATTATGAATAATTGTTAGTTTTTTGTATAAAATTTTAACACTATCAACCTTTTTATATACAAATAAGGTTAAACAAAAAAATCATTAATAAATTACTATTTTTCATTTCACGCAATAGGTATTTGAGGATATAAGTAACATCAAAAGTAATAAATAATAAAACTTGTATACAGTTGACTTTTTTAGAATTTTAATATATGAGTCCACATTATAAACTACATTATCAACATCATTTTCAAAGTAAATTTGCACTTTTGTAATTATGTTGATTGCGCTATTCAAACACAAATTGATAAATAGAAACATACATGCCATCTTATACGAAATTGATGTTAATTTCGTATGGGTAGTTTTTCTAATTTTAATTCAGTTTTATTGATTTAGTTTTAATCGTAGAATAATGTAAATATATAAAAGACTTTGTCTTATATATGTTCTAAAGAACTATAATTTATATTTAGAATTGTGTTAATAAAAAGTGACATGATTTAGTTTTTGGTTACTTTTCAACGTGATTTTATATATCCTATTTTTAAACCTAGTAGTTTCAAAACCGCAACTTTAAAGAAATATAAATGCTTAAATAGATTTCAAAATCTAAAATTCGATGCACAAAAGTGCAAATTTTGTAATTTTTTCGGCACATGTTGACTGTTTCTTCTCAACCGTATTTAAATTCTTTAGTCATCGACATTTTTTGTTTCAAATACGATCATTGCCTGTATATTCATGTGCAGAACCTGACTAAGTTAGGACATATGGGACAGTCATTCCCGGGCCTGCATTTAAGAATGAGCCCCAAATAGAATGAAAATTTAAGTTATATTTCTGTAATATTTATGATCTCTCTCTGTTGCATTGAATTTCTAATTATGTATGTTTATCTGTATTCATTGTGATTATGATGCAGAAGGGGAAATTTTTGATCCGGTCCCCAATGAGGTTAAGTCATGTGCAAACCCCGTATTCAAAACTAAAGCCATTTAAACGTTTTCAGTTAGCAATTCCGGATCAAGATATCAAATCGCGTCCTCTTTCGCTTTAACCAGAATTATGAACATATTTATTCGCGATTTGAATAATGTCAGGCAGCTTTAGCATTTTCTTGTATTCTTAAATCCATTTTAAATTACCCGTAATCGTAACTGCTTATTTGTAAAATTAAAAGAAATTGCTCAACTTCTATCCAATCGGCGTATCCACATTGTTAATTCTGTTGGAATCGGTTGAATGAATCAGGAACTCTTCTGTAAATTGAAGACGAGATAAAGTGCATAACGTTAAAAACGCGGAACATCAATTTACAAAGCTCGAAATCACTGATCTGTAATCACGTCCATTTATTTTGTAAAGGGCAAACAATGGACAAATATACTCGATCCATTCAAAATTCTTTTTAAAGAATTCATTTGTACTTGCACAGCGCGGCTGAAAATTAGAAATACAATGGAATACGATACATGTTCGAAAGCAATTGTTTTATTCTAAGTTTAACTGCACCACAGAACCATTGAATTTCTATCTTATATCTGTGCAAAATAAAGTTGAAATATTTCTCCTGCTACAATATGAATTATCAAGTTTTATCTAATGCAAAAATTTTTACATCGATATTAGAATTTCCCTTACATATTAAAATTTTGAATTATAAATAATATTTCAAATACGAAATTTTCAGCCTTTAGAAATGTGACAAATGTTATTTCCATTTGAGTTATTAAAGTACATTAATATTATAATTTAAAACTATTCTCCTATTTATTTGAAGATAATTATATTATACTGTCTTCCTTTGAAAACTTAAATATTCTCAGAAAGGATTTAATTCATTCGACTGGAAGAATAAGGCGGTCGGAATTAAATTTGTCTGCATGATAAGCGAAACATTTGAAAGAGAATTTATTAATTTCATCTGTATTATTTTATTTTTAGTGACGTAGATAGAAATATGATATAAATAACCTTTTGTAATAAGTTATCAATTTGTAAAAGGCTTGGAGAGTGTGTTCATTTCAGTTTAAAGTCACAATATTAAAAATCATTTGATATTAAAAATATTTTATTTTAAAATGTGAGTTCCCTAAAAAGTATTAAATTCCTATTTATATCTAAAATTATTTTTGAGAAAATTCGCTTTGACAAAATTAAGGAACGTTAAATTTGATTTTCATTTTCATTCAAGTTTTTGATAAAACATTTTCTTTAATTTTGGAACCGTTATAAAAAAAATTTAACAGATGTGCCGTATAATCCATGATTCCAAATTCTGAATTTTTTTGACGATGAAGAAATGTTACCAAGATGACGTAGCGTGACGTGCGCGATGACGTAAATATTAGAATTACCGAAATAAAATTTTCTGCATAATTCTTATAGGTTTCGATATTCGATATGAATGACATAATAAAATCGAGGTTTCCAGGTGCATAAGAAAATCCGCCAAATAATCACCAATCTCAGAATTTGGCATCCTGAATTATACACGGCATCTGTGCCGAAAATTTATCAAAAATATAACAAATGTTGTTTGATTAAAAATATTTTTATTGTTAAGGAGTCAAAATGTATTATTAGTTTTATTAAACTAATTTAAATTACACATAGATCGCAAAATATGATTTTACCATATTCTCTGGATTATGCCATTGTTCTTATAATCTTAAAAGCTATTGATTTATGTGTTCAAAAAAGACATTCGCAAAATGGTCTCACAATAAAAAAAAAGCTGCATTTTTGCTTAATTTATAATCTTTCACACTCGGATTAGCTATTTCCAGCAACTGTCTCAACACCTGAGCTGTCAACATTGTCCTTGTGAATATAACCAACGATGTATTCAGTCCTATCTACTCATTTCCTTATTTACACCTTGAGACAAATGTATAAAAATAGCATGTAGTATGATTTCTCTAATTTCTCAGTTTCCGAAAATTATTTCATTAGCTCTTATTTTGTTGCCCATCTGCATTTTGCAATCCTCATAAAATATATAGACTTTTAAAGTTTATTTTTGTAATAAAAATATAATTTCAACAAATCTAACAAAATGTATTAATTATATAAACTCGTCAAAATTTTTTAGTTGGAATATTTTTGATATTTATAAAGAATTTTAACTTTGAATATACTGGGGAGGTTATGGAGAATATACTTAGAGTATTTTTGCTTATTTTTCGTTATAATCTTTTTATTCATTGAATATCTCATTTTTGAAAAGGAATTATTTAAATATTTATTATTTTTGTGTTTATTTTAATTATTAACATACCCAGTGTAGAGCTTAATACCTTAATAATATATTATAAAATATAACTGTTTTTAGTATAATGCTCTTTATTCCACAAAGTGCTTACCTACGAACATTATGAACATGTGAATTCATTATTCACTCGTTATTTTACTAAAGAAAATCCGAGTATTTATGTAAAAATACCACCTTAAATTTTATTTCAACCTGTTTTCAAAATAATGAAGTTGTAATTTAAAGAATATTGAAATTAAAAAGGATCCACACAGATCGTTATACAGTAAATTACAAATTATTTAAAAAATAATATTCAAAGAACACAAAACTGCGATTCATCCATGAAAAACTTTATAGTTCCGACATGTTGCATGTGTGTCTTTTCCCATAATGCATCTGGCCCACAGACCTTGTTCGATTCACACACTTCTTCAACAAATCCGAATTATTTTTTAACCGAGACTAAGAACTTTTTTGAAAATTCCATGAAAAGTTCTTACCACGCTTATCTCACCTCGGTTCGTTGACAGAGTGAAGCGTTCGCTCACATACACACACTTAGCGCAATTCGAAAAAAGAAGTGGAACTTCCTTTGGGGCAGCTGGCAGGCGAAAGTTATTGTTTCAGGCACATAAAAGAGCGATGGTCCGATCTTTTAGGCGGCATCGTAACGATTACGATTCATCTTTTTACTTTCATGATCCAAAGAAGAGGTCAAGGACTTTCCCTTATTGTTATCTAATTGTGTCGCGTTCTCTCCCCCCCCCTCTTGCACGACCTTTTAAAGGAAAGCAGTTTGAAATCGATAAATACTGGTTTGTTGAATGTGTTTTTTAATGTTGTGGTTTTTTTCGAGACGTAAGCCAATCTTCCATGAGTAATACGATACTAATTCATAAATGCTGCTAAATACAACTTCTGTTAATTATTGTGTATTTACTTGTGCAGTATTTATTTATTACTACATTTTTAATATTGTAAATTTAATAATTTGATTTTTGGGTGATAACCATATTAATTTTGATCAAGTAAAATAAAATTTTGGACATAGGTGTCGACGCGCGACATTGAACGACTTAAAAAACGACGAATGTAGACAGATTTGCTAACATTTGTGTTTTAACTTTATGTCTATTAATAATTTTTGTAGAAATAATTAAATCAAATTTAAAGATTTTAGCTTTATTTATACTCGCAAGATTTTGTATGTAAAAAATTATGAGAATAAAAAGAGAAGTAAAAAATAAGTTAATATTTTTCTTAATTTCAAATTATCAATGTGAGGAATGCAAGAAATTAATTTTAATCCAAATTTATTAGAAAATGGTTTAAAAAATATAAATTAATTTCTGTTTGTTGCATATAATTCATGTTGATATAAATAATAAATTAGTGAAAAAAATTTTCCTGTGTAAGGAATTTTTACAAATAAAATCACGACAGATTACATTCCTCCTAGCTCAGGTTTTTTAAGTTAATAAGAGGTTTTTTTAATATTATATAATTCGAAATCTGCTTTTATAACAGTAACATCAGCAAAAATGAAATTTAAAATATTAATTCTTATAGAATTTCTAATTACATAATTATACTAGAAAACATTCTACAAAGTACAAAGAAATAATATTTTAATGTATTCACACTTTTTTCATAATTTTATAAATATTTTAGCTCATCATTTGAATAATAAAACTTTTATTTTTAAATTACCTTAATTGACAGTATTAATTTAAAGCATCAGGATTATAAAAATTGATAAAATTTATTATTCGTGAAACTTTTAATAATTAAGTTCCTTTCAGCACTTACCATTTAATACTTAAGACTAAATATAGTTGGGGTGAAAAAAATTTAAAATTGCCATTAAAAATTATAACAAAAAATTAAAATTCGTAACGAACATTTTAATTATCAGAATGAGCACATTTTCTTCCCTTCCCCTAAAAATTATAAGATTTCTAAGCTTCCGCCAAGAAAAAAATTTCATTTTTAGAATTCAATAGTGGCGCCATCTATCAAAAGAAAATAAATTAATAGTT
Source organism: Latrodectus hesperus (assembly GCA_037975125.1). Lineage (NCBI taxonomy): Eukaryota > Metazoa > Arthropoda > Arachnida > Araneae > Theridiidae > Latrodectus > Latrodectus hesperus. Next base: position 429,501 of record JAJQOW010000019.1, on the reverse strand, counting down.
ATGTTTTTTCTTAACTTTTATTTATCAAAAATTTGTTCAATTATTTTTGTTGTATAGATTTACTAAATTAAATTTGCCTTCCATCAATGATTAAATATATATTAAGTAATGAAAATTTCAAATGATTATATTTTATTTGTTCTTTTCTTCGTCGTTACTTTATTCTCACGCACGATTATTTATTACTAATTAAACTCCTGTTTTGTCTTTACAGGCATTTCAAGCGAAATCAGCCTGAGATAATTTTCGGAAAATGCTGTTATGATTTGCCTATGAAAAAAGTTGGAAAGTTGTCTAAAGTAGTTCTTGCCGCCCACACAGGACCTGTGGGAGGGTTGACTCAAGTAAACCGAAAGCACAAACCTTTTGAATATCTTGATTTAGATGTCGATTTTATCGATGAAGATTATGAAGGAAGTTCTGAGAATATTGATAAGCTAAACATTGAAGAATCCTCAAATAATGTGAATCATGAAAAGTCTGAGAAAACTCATGAAGAAAAAAGACTCTCAACTGTTAATGGTATTCAGAAATTTTTTTTATCATTATCTATATTGGCAAGTAAAAGCCATTATAAAGGAAAGACAAATTCATTTTTTAGTTTTGAATGAATATATAGGACAGTACAGATTATATCAATATTATTATTCACTTTCTATAATGAAATCTTAAAATAAAATTTAACAAACTTGTGCAATAATAAAATTTATTAAGAAAAGTAATTTAACAAGGTATAAACTTTTATTTTAAAAGAAAGCTAATTTTAAGAACAATTTTTCTGTTACAGAGATTTGAAATTTTCTGTGTAAATCAATTATTTGTCAATTGTTTGTGTGTGTGTCAAAACTCATTTAAATATTATAATTGGATTCTAGATAATGTTTAAATTTTGTATTAAATTTATGTAATTTTATTCTTGTTATGAAATGTTCTAGCAATATCCAAATAAATAATTCCTACTTTTATTTTGTTTAAAATAAATTAAATTTACTAAAAAATTTTTATTTCTATTGTTCATTAACATTAATAAAAGTGTTTATTCCTTTAGTGAAATAATGACCAATTTAATTTGAGAAATTTTTTATGGCATTTAAGGCTTTAAAAAATCCTGTGATTCATCTTCCATGGCACTGAAAATTAATTTTGGTGTTGATCTCTTAATTAACACAAATTTGATTTTAATATATAAATAATCTATTGAAGATATCTATATTTTCATTAACTTATTAGTCATTGAAAATTAAATTTAGAATTATGAATAATATTAATATTTGTACTTACATATATTGTAATGTGTTTTATTCCTAAAATATTAAGTCTTATATCATATGTTTTGATTATAAAAGAACAAGAACTAAAACTTGTTTAAATTATCCTTAAAATCTGTTATATTTTTAAACAATAATGAAAAGTGTATTTTTAATTTACAATATTTTAATGTTCATTAAAACATTCATTTTCATTCTGGATATAATTCAATAGATTTCAAAGGCATTTATGTTTAACTTTTTTAATTTGTATATTTTATTCTTAGTATTTAGTTTCATATCAAATATTCTGATTACAATACATTTTCATATAAATGAATAAGTTTTAAAAATGCATATGTTTAACTTTTTAATATTTTATTCTTAAAATATTTAAGATTTATTTTTTTATATAGTATTTAATGAAATTTTCCTTAAACTTGATATTTATTTATGAATTTCTTCTTGTAAAATTAAAAATGAAGTCTTACACTATTATTATCTTAGTAAAAATTTCCTTCAAATTTTTTCAGAATCACCTGATGATATTGCTGGTATAAAAAACTGGGATCAACCAGATGAAAGAGCTTTTGGAGTAGCCACATCATTATATGAAAAGCATCCTTTAACAAATGCAAATGCTGGTTAGTATATATTTTGAATGATTTACAAATTATTTACAACATATAAATGTATTAATCATTCTCAACATAAAACATGTTATCTTTTTAAATGCAGCTGCTTTTTAGAAGAAATATTTGAAAAATCATTTTCACTGCTTTAAAATATTAAGTAATAACTGCTAACATTAATAATGAATTCCCTCTTATTTATAAAATAATGTTAGAAAATAATAACATAATTTGGCCTCTTCTTTTTTCATATTAGTGGCAGAATAGTTTATGTTAGTCTATTAATATCTGCAAATAATTCTGCTAAAATGTAAAATGTTCTAATTATTCACATTACCAGTTGCACATCTAAATTTAAATGAAAATATTTTAAATGGCTGTATAGTTTTTCCCTAAATACTAAACATAAAATGTGATATATAAAAATACTTCCAATTAAATAAATTGTAATTATATTTTCTAAGAATTTCTCCCTCTCTTTTAATCTGATTTTATTGCTAAGATTTCAAAAAATTGTTTTCTTTGAAAAATCAAGGTGTTAGGTTTTGACATAAAATCTCCTTTTATATATAGGTCACTTATATTATCTATGTGTTTTGAATAACTATTAAAAATATGTGTGTGTAACAAAACATAACAGCTTGTTAAAGGTACTCTCTTTTTCATATCTTTCTAAGAACTGGATAAAATTACATGTTTCTTTTCTGTAAACTTGTAGGTGAACCAGTAGCTGATGCATTTGCTGTATGTTTGAGAGAGAACAGTTCTGTTCTTGTTTTGGCTGATGGTGTGAATTGGGGTGAAAAATCTTGTCTTGCAGCAAGATGTGCAGTTCATGGTTGCATGGATTATTTGAATAATGCGTTGTACAGAGAAGGGGGAAGAATAGAGACCACAATGGTATACCTTATAAATGTTTTACATGTTATTAATATGGAGTATTTTGCATTCTTAGTTATAAAATTTAGTTTATTTATCTTTGTCTTGCTTATTTTTTTATCTTTTAAAATTATCTTGCATAGAAGTTTTTCGCTAAATGTGTTATTGGTAGCTTAATATAAAATACATACTTTACCTAAAGTCATCATTAGAATAATTTTATAATTAGATGTGATTTGTAAGCTTTCAATTGTTTATTGCTTTAAAAATAATTATTTTTATTTTAACATAACCTTCTAAGGGCCAATTAATTACATTTTTTAAAATTATATCTGAGCAGTAATAGTTTGGTTTTATATTATTTCATGCAGTAAAGATTATTGTAATGTAAAATAATTAAATGTAAAATTGATATTCTTGTTAATTTTGTATAAATGATAATTTACCACTCTCATGCATTGGTAAATCAGATATCTTCTAATTGCTGAAATGATGACAAATTTTTAATTGAGAATTTTTGATGGCATTTAATGCCACAAAAAATACAATGATTTATCTTCCATGGCACTGATCAGCAAATTAGTTGTTACTTTCTTTAATGCAATTTTTATGCGTTATTTTTAAGTTAATCTGCAAAAAGTTCTTCATTTACTTTATTGAAAAACAGTTATAATATTTATATTATTGTTACCTATAGAAATATTAGTTTGGCTAGCAATAAGAGAAAAATTTCATTTTCATCCCATTTGATTTTTATATTTTTTGTTTTTTATTTACAGATTTTTTATAATTTGCAGCAATTACTAATGGGTAATTGTATGATATAAATTTAAAACTTATGGATATAAACTCAGAAAATAATCTTTATCGTAAAGTTAAAATTTCATTCTTCTTGAAAGATAAATTATATTGGCATATATTCAATTATATCAGCTAATTAATAAAATTGTTTAAGTATTTCTTAAACAATTTTTGTTTTCAAAATTTCTTAAACAATTCTTAAACAATGTTTTAGCTCCTGTACATGAAGTTTGTTTTATTAGCTATAAAGGGAATTTTTTTATCTTATTTTTATATCATTTATTTGTTATTTATTACAGTTGCAAAAACTGCATTTCTTTGATATTTTTCAAAAAGTTCTATAATTGCTAATTAATTTGTAACTGATTAAAAAATATAGAGGATTGTGAAATATATGAAGTTAATATTTGAATTTGAATTTAAAATTATTTCTATGTTACTCTGCATAAAGCAAAAATTTTTGGATTAAAAACTGAATCAATAACTTTAATACAGTAACTATTTTTAAGCAGTCATACTTGCTTCATCCATTTAAGTTAAAATTAATGATGATTAGTTTTTGCACTATGCATTTTTAATTAAAATTATTTGAAAATAATCAGCAATATTATAAATTATACAGATATGCCGTTTGTTACGATTTTTCCGTATTTAGTACGGATTTCTACTCTTCGTTACGGAGTTACGATGGTCTTAACGAAATTATGGAAAATAGATTTCTCTCTCGATCTCTAATAATAATCCTTTTTTGTCATGTATGATTATATTATTGTTGTATTATAGCGATTAAAATTTGTGAAGGTTACAAATAAATTACTAATTTAGTGTTGAAATTGGATTAAGAAAAATATGCCTGATATATTAAAAAGTATAACTGCTAAGAGTGCGCGTACAGATGATCATCGACTAAAAGTAAGGCACTTAAATTTAAAGGAATGGTTTACTTTCTTAATTATTATTTCTTTTTATATTTATTACAATTAGATGATCATTTCTTTTATTTTTTTAACATAGGTTACCTTAAAAGTATTAATTTTATGCACATAAGTGTATTCTTAATGTAAACCACATGTTACTGAAAAAGTTACTGAAATTTTATGAAAAGGTTACTGAAAGTACTGAAAATATATCTGATTAGTACTGATTGGGATGCTCAGAGGTTGGCATCTCTGAATTATAATATTTTCTCAAACTTTTTTAATACATTTTTCTTATTGGTGTTTTTAAAAAGTACCATATAAATTCCTTCCTATTCTCTGAAATTTCTTTCAAATAACATTCATTTTCTTTCCTATATAAGCTAATTTCTTTCCCAAATATTGTACCAGATAAAAAGAGAATATCATTTTAGTTTTCTTGTTTCAAGTAAATAAAGTTTTAAAATTACCCATCATAATTTTAATGAAATTTTAAGGAATAGTCCAGATGTAATAAAACTGCAAAATTTTTCTCTCATTTGAAATAAAATTAATTTTAAAAAATCACAAGAAAATGTTGAAATAAGCCAAAAGTTTCAGATACTTCAATTTCTGTTTATCAATATTCTATGACATTTAAATCAGTTTCTTTTCCTTTCACACATCCTGCTTATTATATGCTTTGATTGATTGATTATTTAATGTACTTGAAGAGTGTAGCGTGTTTTGCTTAATTCTTTTCATTTCATTTTGTGATAATTAATGGAATTGATTTCTTTCTTTCTTAGTTTATGAGTGAGATGACAAAGTAATAAACTATTTAATTCCTAAAAAATCAATACTAATCGTAAATAATATATTTTTATTAAGTACTAATTGTTTGTTATGTACTTATATTATTCATTCCTCTTATTTTCAATAAATCTTCTACATTCTATTTGTACATATAGTATCCATTTCCTAGTCAACTTATTATCAATAAATCGTAAAATACATTAGCTTTTGTTCATTTTTCAATGTAGTTTTAAGGTTGTTAAAATGTAATATTCCATTTGAATTATTTGCTGATATGATGACTATTTTTTTTTATTTGAGAACTTTTAATGCAATTAAATATTGTAAAAAAGTACAATGATTTATCTTCCATGGCGCTGATCAGCAATGTGAATATTTTTATTATTTTTTTAAATTGTTAACTTCAGGGTTAAGAGTCTTATTTTAGGGAAAGAAATTGATTAATTTAAAAGAACTGAATAAATATTTATTTGTGACATTAATAGGATAATGCCCTTTTTTAGGATGTATTTGTCTGTCTTCTCCGTTCATTTCACGCAGCTCACAATTTAATCCTGCAAGAGGAGGGCAACCTAACAACTTTATGCGCTGCAGTAGTGTGTCAGCTGAGAAATTCTGATAAGTTTATTGTCTGTACATGTAATGTCGGGGATAGTCTTGCATATATTTACAGCCACAAACATGGCGTGAGAGAAATTACTCAAGGTAATAAATCTATTCTTGGGCGTCATCTAAATTTCATGTAAAATATTTTTGCTTTGTTACTTTAATATTTGTATATAGGAGTCTTAAAGGAATATGTTTCATTGAATTTATCAATTTTAATGAAAATTTAATTGTCATTGTTTCTGAGATTTTATTAATGATAATCTGAATACAAATGTTTCTGAAATTTTTCAATTTTAATTTTATTAAGTTTTTAACTATTTTATTTTGGTGTAGGAGTAGGGCAAAATTCTGCTAATCTTAAAATAATACATTGAATTTATGTTGTAAAAAGTTTTCTGATCTCTATCATAAATAAATTTTTTGCATTGAATTTTTTAAATTTGAAATGAAATCAATCCACGTTTCATGCGATATAATTTATTGCTTAGCAAACATATTAAGTCTTTTCTGCTATGTTGAAGTGCTTATATTGTGTAATTTATTCAGATTGTTATAATTTAAGTCATTGTGAATTTTTTCTTGTATGTTATATAACAGGACTTCAAAAACTTTGAAATATTTTATACCTGTGGATTTGTTAATAACATTTAGAAGTGGGTTTTCTTAACTTGATTAACACAAGAATAATAAGGATTGTAAATCATTTTTTTTATATAAAGAGTTTTTTTTAAAAAGAAAAGAAAATACCAAATTCCCTTCTATTTCTTGTATTTAAAAATCAACTCACAACCAAGTTTTCATTAAACATGAGATGTTCTAGAAAATGTTATTGATATTATAGTAATTCCTTTTATAAAAATGTTTGAGCTATTTTAATAGTGATGTGAAATATGAATGTTTACAGCCACAGCTTGATTTTTTTAATTGAGCTTGTTTTAATTTGTAAGTTTGTTTCAGATGTTACTTTGTATACTTTAATCACTTGAATCTTTTCTTCGACTTGTATGTTTTGTTTTAACTTTAGAAAATGTAGTCTTATTAAGTATTTTATTAATCATTAAAACAAAATCATTAAGATTTTGTGAAAAAAGCAAAATTTTTTCTTTGATCATAATAATTTTATTTATAATTATTTTATATTTAAGGAAAAAATATATTTAATGAAATAAAAAGTTATTATTAATCTATTTCTTAAATATAATAAACAATATAAACATGTAAATTGTTATGATTGGATATTATTTTTAACAAAAGTATATGTATGTTTTCTTACTTTTTTAAATCATCCTTTCATTCTTATAACTTTTTTTGGTATAGGATCCCATGACATTCATTCCATGCGAGATATGCGTGATGCTTTAGGAGCTCTGGGACCAGTTGATGGAGTTAATCCAGAATTGAACAATCTGACGGTTTCGATGACTATAGCAGACCAAGGAGATTATGTTTTCTTGTGCAGTGATGGAATCTCTGACAACTTTGATCCAGTTGTTGGTAAATTTGCTGTTCCAAAAAGGCCTGACAAACCCCACCGCAAAACATCTGATGTTGTCAATAAGCCTGAAAATTCAAAGCAAACAACAGCTAGTGTCAAGCGACAGAATAGTAATAGTCAAGAAGTAAATGTCAAGAGGCACAGTAAATTGAATTCAGTGTTAAAGAGGCAAAGCAACAACAACAATAACATCAGTGAAGAGTCCAGGAAGTCTACTGGTGCTACTATTGAATCTTTGCTACCAGCGGAGCCTCCTCTGCCTGTAGTAGAGGCACATCAGAGACACCAACTGACTCTCCTGCGTATGGAGGATCTTTTAAAGAATGGTCTGAATGATAATGACAAAGGTTGTGACTCTGCCCAGAAATTATGTGAGACTTTAATTGATTTTGCTATGAAATTAACTGTAGCAAAACGCAGAATATTGGAAGATCCAGATCTGTATGTTGGGGATGAGCCAGATACTCAACAAGAGCAAAGGTCACGTCGCAGAAAAGTTGGCGACAAGTTGTGCACAGTTCCAGGCAAATTAGATCATGCTTCTGTCGTTGCTTGTCGCAGTTGGAAACTACAAGCCACACTCACCCATCCGAAGGACCAGGGATAGCAGTAAGAGCCATTCGAAGTCTCCTGTTGCTTCTAACAACAAATCTAACAAATCATCTGGCCACCATCATCACCATAGCCATCACCACCACCATCATCATCATAACCAACCAAATGTGGCCAATAATAATAACAATATCAATTCTAAAATTTCCCGTGGTACTAAGACTGATGATAGTAGTCACCATTTTGAATCCAGTATTTAAGCTGTTCTGGCTAATACTTTTTTTTTTCACTGCCACTTAATCTTAGCTCCAAAAGCAGTGATCTCAGATTATAGTATGGACAGTATACATCCATATGTGATTTTATTTTATGTTACTTTTGTTCTGTGAACAGTGAATATATGAACTGTGAACAAGAAAATGGATCATTTTTAGTGTTTTAAATGTGAAGGAAAAAACTCATCATTCCAGACATGCATTATGTGACCTTAAAATTATACTTAAATTTTAAAACATGATTGTTTCTAATTAAACCACTGATTTTGTTCTGTCTTGTTTAGAAAATTTATTATATTATGTTAAAATTCCATCATTAAAGTAAATGCAAATTATTAAACTACATTAATTTAAAAATTTTTGGCGAACTAATGCAATTGTATTATTTTATCTAATATTAAAATATCGATTTTTTTCTCTACAGTATTAAACAGTAATTATATTATTCTGCTCCTTCATATGTACAATGAAAAACGTAGAACAATTTATGATCTTCATACACTTTGCTCTTATATCTATTTCCAATCTTCATATCCTTGTTTTTGTAATATTTTTAATCTCTTATATACTCATTTCATATTAGAACTTTGTCTTTTTACCATTTAGAAATAGCAGAAAAAGTTATCATTGAAAGTATACAAGAGAAAGAAAGAAAGGTTGAAAAATCAATTTCAGTTCAACTGTTCTCATTAGTTTGATTTTCACCTTTGGCAAAGTTATATTTATAATGATTCAGAATCCACTTTAAATTGTAGGCCTTAACCAAAATAACTTTTCATGTGCAAAAAGTGATCATGGAGCGATAAATAAACCAAAACTGAATCATATTATGTTTACATATGTTTTTAAGCAAGAAGTTTATTTAAAGCCCATATACTAAAATTTATTCATATAAATTATCTAAAAAGATTAAAGTTTTGGGTCTTTGACTACTGTCCGACTCACTTATCAGTATGTGAATCAGACCCTGTCATTCAGATAAATTCCTAATAGATTTTGCTGAGCGATTTTTTTTCATAGCTACCAATAAGCTGTATGTAGTTCAGCATACTGAAACCTTGTTTGGTAATAAATTACCTTTTAATCTTACATTTTTTACTTTTGTCATATCTCAGCTGCAAGCTTTCATTTAAATTTTTTTCACTGAAATCAAGCTGTAGTATTCTTTTATTACTTCAAACATGTTAATAATGCTTTTCATTTTCAAATTATGCTGCATTTGTATTCAAGAATATTAGAGAAGTAGATTTTTACTTGTAAGAGTGTAGTAGATAAGAGGGTTCTTATGTTTTTAGAATTAAAAATATACATGCAGTAGAATAAATATTCTGAATTACTCATTGTAAAAACATTAAATTTTTTACTATGTATTTTAAGCTACCGTTTTAGTTTCTATGAATACATTTATTATAAAATTATATATAGAACTTTAATTTTAAAATTTTAGTGGATGATACTGTATATAATTTTATTATTTTGCAGATATACATGTATTTTAGGATAATTTTTGTACTTCATTTATTAATTTTTTGTTTATTTTTTCTTCTTTTTTATTTTCTGATACACATGTTTGCTTAGGAAAAACAAGTTTGCTCAAAATGCCAATTCAGTGTACACTAAAAATAATTGTGATTGCTTAAAACTATAAAAAATAGACCATATATTTTAGCAGTTTCTTTTATGGTGCTTGTAATGTCTAATGAATTGAGTTGATCGAAGCAGATGTACTGCCTTATTTACACTTTAATATGAACAACTTTGCATATAACTTGTATTTTTGTAACTTAAGTGGTGCTGCACTTTCTTTCAAAGTTTTCAGTATTTGAGTAAAATGATCGATCTTCCAAGCCAAATTGAACAAAATTGATATTCAATAATTGATATTAACGGAAAATTGTGTCTAATTAAAGAAATATATATATTGTATAAAAAAACATTGTATGTCAGAAAGAAAATAGATTGTGATATTCTTATCGTCTTTAAATTTTTAGCTGATCTGACAAGTGAGAGATTAATGACTTCCATTATAAAATTAATCTTATACATTAATCTATTCGTAGATTAGCAAAACTCTTTAAGGCATCATTGTTCAAGAATTGTCTACATATTTGCTGGGTCAATGTGTAATTTTTGGGCTTTGTGCTATCTTCTCTTTAAATATTGTATGTAGATGTGATATCAAACAGTATAATTAAAATTTTAAAAATAAAATTGTGTATTCTTTATTTATTATTAATATAGTCATTTTTACAATAGTGAAGCTATTTGACCACAGTAATGCTCTAATTTTTTTCAAGTGATCATATTTTACTTGATAGTGATGTTATGCCAAAGGTTTCCTCTAGATTATATATATATATCCAAAAACACTTACCTACATCTCATGTAAGATTCTCAGTTTTAGAAATACTTCACACTACCATTTATTTTTAACAGAATAACATTTTTGACAGAAATAATCTCTATAAAAATTTGTTTTCTACTTTCCTCACAGAATTATTAGTAAGTTATATATAATCATAAATGTTCTGTCATTTTTTTTGTACACAAAGACTTATTATAAATATTTGTATAATAAAAATATTCATAATTATGTGTGAATTAAGATTTATTCTCCTCGCAATTCATTTTTTAAACATATTAAATAATCGATAGGTTTTCCCAAAAATTAAAGCATAGAGATAAAATAGGGAATTATTCAAATTCGGGATTTAGGTACTTAAGAATCGACAAAACGCTAGTAGAAAACAAATCCTTTTATAAACTTTGAAAAATAAGAATAAATTTAGTGTTTAAAGCTAGGTGACAAATTATATATAATTTTATATTTTTAAAAACTTTTGTTTGAAAAAGGATTTAATTTCTGAAAAGACTCAATCTTATTTTATCATTTCTATTAATTTCAGCATTATAATTAGGCTGTAATCTATATTTTATAATATTTAATTCTATACTTTCAGAAATATTTTCTTGCATTCCAGGTTAAGAATATCTGTAATACTATGGTAATATTGCCTTTTTGAATATGTGCTATATTTTATCAGTGGCATTACAGTTTAAACTGGCTCCAGATACAATACCTTTTGACTGTCTCCCACAGAAAAACATACTGTAATAAAATGTACTTACATTCATAATAAAAATAATAGAAGACAGTACCTACTTTAAATCATCTAAATTATAGATTTTAAAACTTCAGGTATAAATTTTAAGATAAAAATCTTGTTAAAAAGGCAAGAATATAACTGGATTTCTTAACCATTTTCTGAAAAAATCAATTCTGTTATTCTTCTGTTAATAAAGCATACTTTAATACTTTTTAAAATGTTCAATAACAACAATTTTTTCATTTTTTTAATTAATAAATTTACAATAGTAATTTCATTTTAATAAAAGTCACTTAACTATAATTCTCAAGTCATGTGTTCAAAATTTTTTAAATAAAAATTACTCAAATGTATTCACAAAAATTGTGTGAAAATTTATTTTTATGAGTAAAATACAGAGATATTGCATGATAACAAAGAGAAATCTTTGGTACAATGAAACATTGACTAGGCAAACACTTAAATATGGCACTGAACTTTGAGGAATATCAACATACCAATTAAGAAATCTCACAATTTAAGTATCTTATACTGCCGATGAGTATACATACACTGTCAAAAGATGCATATTTATAAATTCACTTGTAATGAATAAATTTATATTATGACGATAATTATCAAAGTTAAAAAAGAAGAAATATGAAACCTGGAATGAGTGAGAACATTAATACAAAAAAAATTATATAAATGTTAAAAAAATAAATAATAATAAAAAAAAACAATAGCACATTTAGTAAGAACAGTCAAAGTAATTTTGAAATAGAGATTTGAAATGCATTCTATGATATATAAATAAATATGAAATGTCACAATGTTTGAAGTAAAACTGGATTCTTAAAAATTATTTAGTAGATACTGTTCATATACATCAATTTCGTATTAAACAATAAGTAAGTGTTTCCTGCAAAATGTAGTGCATTCAAGCTGAAAATGTAGAATATAAACAAAGCAGCCATGGAAAATTTACTTCCAGATTATTTACAGAATTATATCAGACTGGTTTTAACACAGCATACTTGACAAACATGAACAACTCACAAGCCCAAATATTACAGTTCAAGCTCTCAATAAATTTATCAGAAACATTGAAGAAATATAACAATAATGTACAAAATTATACCATTGCAATATTGATATAGAATATATAAAAATCAAGAATTTCTATTAAAACACACATAATCTATAAATCTTTGATTTGCAAATGCTGATGGAAATAGGTTTTAAATACAATTGGATATATGTATACTTTGAAATTTGAAAAGAATTCCCAATTCTTTCATTGCAAAACAAAAAAGGCTCAAATAAAAAAGCTATTTCAATATTAATATTTTTTAAACAGAAGTTGAAATATATATCTGTAAATTCATTTAGCTTAAATAGATTTTAAATTAAACATATTTAAAAACGTTAATTCCACAAAGTTTTATTTGTGTATTTTATTTATTTTTTGTCATAGATAAGCAAATTAATTAAGTTATCGACAAAATGTTAAAAAAACAAGGTTTTATTCAAATTTTACTTTTAGTAGTAAAATTATTAAATGTAACCTACAAAATAAATCAAAGGATATAATTATTTTAAAATGAATATAACAATTCATTGTATTTGATAACTAAGCATGATTTTAATATTTATAATAAAATTAAATTTTTTTGGATAAAATATATATATTATAAAGCTTTCTACATTTGACAAAAAATACTTAAATAAAAAATGAGAACTTAAATATGAAAAATATAAATGTACAAAAATCAGAACAATATGTGTGTGTGTGTGAGAAAGGAAAGAAATAGCACTTTCAAAACTTTGATTTTCATATAGTCATTTGCGTAAAATCCTTTAACTATAGGAGTTATAAAATTTAAAAACACTAAATAATCTCATTTTACAATAAGGACAACTCTAATTTAATAAAAATTTTCAATTTTGTACATAAAAGTCAATTAACTAAATGCAATGACAAAAATGCTATCTTCAAAAAGTATCAATTTAAACCTTATGCCATCAGCATTGGAACATAAAAATTATCAAAACAGTGAATAAATAAACATATAATTAAAATATATACATGTAAATTACATTCTGTACAAGACATTTAAAAAGTACACATTTCAGTCTTTACTTCCCACTCAGTTGATGAAAATGGATGTGCCTTGTTGAGAGTATATGATTATCTAGTAATCTAATATTTTCAATTCCACCCTCTCTAAGGGATACAAAATATAATCCTCATTTTTCCATTTTGTAAAAAATTGTATAAAAATATTTAATAGCTGTAATGCTGATATAATTTTAATTACTGTAAGTACATAAGTACTGGACTAAAGATGTTGGTGAAAAATGTTCACTGATGGCATGAAGCTGATGCAATGTATATATATATGAATTTAAAAACTTCATTTAGATTAAATGCATGACAGTTCTTTTAGAATTTCATTTATTTACATATTTATACATGTCTAAATGATTTGGTTAAAGTTACTAATTTTTAAAATCACATACTGTTTGTTCATACAGCTATAACCTATCTTTCTGATAACCAAGTCTAATAATATTAGATATATTTCAGAAAAATTTGCTATTAATTTTACTACTCTCCGTCATTCTAAACAAGGCAAAATCCATTTTCACACCTGGTTCTTTACGACTACTTAAGAACTTACAGAAGCACAACTGTACACATGAAAACACTTCAAATATTTAAATGAATTCATTTTTCACAATTTTTGAAATTGCATGCAATAATTACATAAAACACAGGATTTAAAAATCAAGTCAGTCTTTTCAGCTATGGGATGAGTATGGACTAATAAATTGTACAAGCTCTGAGTAAAAACTTTGTAAAATAAAGCTCTCAGTTGGTCAGAGGTTAAAAAGTGAGATCCATTTTGAACCTGCATACAGCTTGCTAGTGTAGAGCATCACAATACCAGAAGTCATAAGCCAGAGTTCTAATCCTTATTTTTGGTTTAAAGCTGCCCCATTTCTACAGCAACGATTAATCTCTTCACAGTTCCGCTTAGAAATTATGACTCATCGATAAATTCCTGTACTTCAACCTCTTAAACCTAACTTCAGTCTTCTTTGTGACGAGCATCAATGGCTAATTTTTCTTTTACTTCCTCAAAGCAACATATATTTATGGAAGTTACACTTTTGATATTTTTCCATCAGACATATGATATGGCGGTATTACTTGAGGTGGAAGTTGCCGTATGTTTGGAGTAGTTGGCCTAGGTAAGGACATTACACTCAACTGGTCGTTTGGGAATGGATTTGATAGAATATGGGGACCCTGGACCATATGATGGTTGTTTGCAAGCTTTTGTTGTAACATGTTGGCACCAGCATTGGAAAATATTGCTTGAGGAAAAACAGGAACATGAATACCTGTTGATGGAACAGTTGCAGCGCTGATGTTGGTCATGTTGGTAGAACCAGTATTATTGCTGGGACCTGTACTGCTATGTTGGCTACTATTTTGTGCAGTGCTACCTGAATGGGCTGTGCTAACAGTCCTTGAGTGCCTAGAGAGCTCTAAAATATCCTGCCATGAAGAAAGTCGAGTGTGAAGTTCCTTGAAAGTTGGTCTACGAGGTGGAATTTCATGCCAGCATTCAACCATCACAGCATAAATATGAGCAGGGCAATCTTCTGGGCAAGGTAGCAGTTGGCGAGATCGAATCATATCAATGACTTCCTGATTATTGTAACCATAATATGGCTGTAGACCATAGCTAAAAATTTCCCATAAGACAACTCCAAATGACCATACATCACTTTCAGTAGAAAACTTACCATACAATATTGATTCTGGTGGCATCCATCTAACTGGCAACAAAGATTTTGACTGCACTCTATAGTAATCAGAAGAGTATATGTCCCGAGACAATCCAAAATCAGAAATTTTGACAGTCAAATTATCACCGACTAAGCAATTCCGAGCAGCTAGATCTCGATGTACATAATGGTGGCCAGAAAGATAGTCCATACCAGCAGCAATCTGTTTTGCTATATGCAAGAAATCGGGAAGTTCTAAAATATGTGGTGTTCCATCTTCACTGTTAGCTGATACATCTGATCTAGGCGAATGCAAAATTAAATATTCATGTAAATCTCCTTGAGACATGTATTCAAACAACATACACATTGGTTCTTCTCTCATGCACACACCCAAAAGACAAACAATATTTGGATGATGTAAATCTGACATTAATTCAGCTTCGCGTTGGAAATCATGTTGAGTCTTAAGCGTGGCATTTTCTTTTAAAGTTTTTATAGCAACAGCAGTGACTGTATTATTGCCATGCAAGCTTACTAATTCACCACAATATACTTTACCAAAAGCTCCCTCACCAAGTTCTTGAAGAAATCTGATTGAATTAAGAGGTACTTCAGGTACACGTAGATTTGTACGGGTAATCAATGGTTTCATTTCCATTTGCTGATGGGGTCCTTGCTGGCTGACTGGACGAACCGGAACTTTGGCATTTTTAATTGGTGGTTTTGGAGATGGTTTAGCACGTCTTTTAACACACCATAACCCAAGGAGGAGACCCAAAAGTGCTACTAAAGCGATCGCTGGGAGGAGGATGTACAACCATAAATAATCCACTGAAAAATAAAATTTTTATTTAAGTAAACGAAAAATTATAAAGTATTGAATGATTCGAAAATTCACAAAAATAAATTATTTATTCTAAAAGAAAAGATTTGTTTTTAAATTTGCTACCAATTAAAAATTGGCTTTTTATTGACCTTTCATAAAAAAATTACATCTTATCTTTCACAAAATTCAAGAGAAAAAACTTTTCACCAGTTTGAAATTTATCTAAAACATAATTAATTACAATATAAAAAAGATAAAATGTTAGATTTTTAATTAAAATAATTTTAACTTGGTAGTTAAATATTAATTTTAAATTAAAAAATTGTTTAAATGAAATTTTGCTACCATTCTTTATATTACGTTTTATTTAACTATGATTTTAGATCCTAATGAAAGGAAAGAATAACAATTGGTATTAACAATAGAAAAATTTCAGCATGTTTATTGAACTGATGTTTTAAATGCTGATATTTAGAAAAAAAAGCATCACTCTTTATTCAACTTTTTCTGGATATTTTTGTATGCATAAACATGATGAATGATGTCAAAATATTTTCAAATTGTACATAGGTTAGGTTAAGTTGAATAATATGAATTTCAGAAAAATTAAATTGTAAAACACATTGCACAAAAATGTGACAAAAATGCACATTAAAGGGAAGGATTTGAATACAATTCAGTTCACTTTTGATGTTCAATAAAGAAATTTTAGTTTATTTTTCTAATGGTAGTAGTTTAAAAATAAAAATTTTCAATTTCTGATATTTTCAAAACACATATAAATAAGTTTTAAATTAAATATACTGAAAATCCAGAAAGTTAACAGCAAAAAACAAGTCTCAGCATAATCAACAGCTACCCAGCAGAATTTGTGAAAAAAGTCAAAATAAATGAATTTATAATTATCAGTTACAGAATTACCATAACAACCAATAATGTTACAATGTAAATATTAAATCATTTAACAGCATTTAAAAAATTCTTATTAATTTTGGAGATATTATGCAGATATATCTATTCTTATAACTAGCATATACTATTCTAATGCTTAGTTTTTGATAAAGAACTAGGTTTCAATAAAATTTGAACACAAAAATTTAATTAAATTGAGGGATACAAAATAATTCAGTTAATACAATTAATTGCACTTTAATTGAGGGATACAAAATAATTCAGTTAATACAATTAATTACACTTTAATTGTTTTCATATGAATAAATAACACCAACACATTAAGTAACTTTATTTCACACAATAGGTTACATCTAAATATCTTCTACTGAAACATTATGGATTTTCATGGTGTTCAGTTCAGTCAATACACTCATTTCAGTAACATGCTTTTCTTCTAAGAATCTCATTTGTTGCAAAACATATTTCATTTTCAAAGTATGAAGCTCTCTCATTTGCTTCATTTCTTCTGCATGTCTTTCCACTAAGAAATCAAGCTGGTTATGTAATATTTTCATTTGAAGCTTATGTTCCTTAATTTTCATTAAAGTCACATAATCTAAGTTTGCATGATCTGCAATAGGAGGAAAAAACATCTTTGAAATGATAATCTATAAATAAGTTGCTTACATAAATTATTTTACAAAACATGTGAAATAACAAAATTTAATAACAATAAAAAACCTATCATGATTTGTTACAAAAAATAAAGAAATACAATACTGATTTTCAAATAATCAAGATTCGCTTTTATAACAAAGTAGCATGATAAATTAATGAAAATGTTCCTGAAAATGAAATCAATAACAGCAAGAACTCTTAACATATTTACTTAGCAATATCTAGACACCCTCTCGAAATTTTCTTAAAATTAAGAGTCTAAATTTTTTAATATGTTAAAAAATGAAAATAGTCAAAGAAAACTACCCACCTTCAATCAAGATATTAAAAAAATATATAAATCCTAACTAATTCATTGGGGAATGTTCTATTAATATATATATATATATATATATATATATATATATATATATATATATATATATATATATATATATATATATATATATATATATTGCTTAATATTATAATGTTAAAAAATTTCAAGAGAATTTTGGGGGATTTGAAAATTTAAGCACTAATTTATTTCCAGTTTTAGATATTTGAGGAGAGTACATAAATTAACTACTATGAATTAAAATAAGCAAAACTAGGGAAGGGCAGCTTTCAAACTTCCAAAAGGTTAAAATAAACAAATCTCTAAGAATAACATAATATTAATAAAGATGTCAAAAATAAATTCAAACCATAACTCTTATAAAAAACCATCAAACCACAAATCTTACAATACAAAAATTAATGTAGAATTTATATTTTTAATATTACTTATAATAAACCATTGAGTCTTTTTGATCATTAAGATTAATCAAAACCTGGCATGTTGAATGTGTATAATAAAGAATAATGTATAATACACTTAAATTATGAGGCATGACATGAATATGTGCTCATTATTTATTTTAATATTATCAATGCATGAGACACAGGCTAAAATTTTTGTGTACAAGTCTCAAATATTCATAAGTATTTTTTTTATTTTCTACAAATAAAAAAAATTCACAAAGTTTTAAAAATTATCAATAATACAAATTCACAACTAAACAGTTTTTTAGCATTTTGAAATACTTAAAATTAATCTTAAGAGTTTACAAATTAAATAAATAATAAATTTGAAATTTTTCAATCTAATTTCATTAGTAATTATTTTTCAGGAGTTCTTGTTCATTTATTCCTGGCAGAATTTGATTAATTTAAAAATATTACAACAAAAGTTAATTTAAAAATATTAAAAAAAAAAACTTTGCTCATACGATAATGACAAATCAAATCATTAATACTTGAACTTCATCTAGACCAACTTCAAAGGCACTTGACAAAATTATGTAGACTAGCCATGAACATATTTTAGATTCATTGGAGGATTCCATTCCTTAAAACTTTCCAATTTAAGCTCTTATTTATGAATAACCTAATAAGCAGCTAAAATTTTAAAAAATCATCACTATTAATATAATATTTGTTGTAATGAATTATTTCTTTCATTAGTCACTGAATTAATCTCATGAAATTATAAATTTCTTGAAATGAACATTACGATGCATCTTCTATTCAGAATATAATGTGGAACAGCCTAAAGCAGTGATTTTCAACTTTTATTTACCATGGCACCGTTTTAACGATTTCAAAACTTGGTAGTACACAAAGAAAAAGATAAGTTTAAAATTTGTTTACTTATAATACACTTGGTAAAATAGCTAATGACAAAAATTTTGAATGTAAATATATGCACTACAAAAGGAACAGTGTGTTTACACGTAATGAAAAAAGGCATAATATTTTTTATATTTCTAAAATTTGGCATCATACAAAAGTGTCACGGAACTGTGGATGAGAATCTTGGCTCAAAGATAAAACACTGACTTTCCTCTGTCAACGAGCCTTCCTAATTTGAATGCAGAGACGAAGCATAGAACTCACTCTCTCTCTTAGTTTATAATCCACGGAGGTATCACTTTATTTGGAGTTCATAATAATTCCAAACTTACCAATGTTTATGTGCTTCAGCAGCCATTGGCCAACATAACAAATTTTTGATTGCATCAGATATAGAACCTGCTAAGAGAACATTGCTTTTCTCAACCAGGCCAACAAGCTTTTCTAAATTAAATATGCATAATTTGTATTCCCTTTTTTCAATATCACTTACCCTACAAATGTATACTAACTTAAGTAGATGAATAGTGAATTATTTTTTTTAACTAGAACTAGACAGTTAAACTTTTGGAGTTAATCAAGATAATAATGACATTAATTTTAATATTTTAAGAAGTTTAATGAAGCCATATTTTCTTATCTTATTTATAATTAAAACATCTTTTTCAGTATTACAAGAAACAGATTTGTGCTAATTAATTCAAAACAATTTTTTTCACACTGCATCACTTTGTTCAGCAAAGCATTTTAAAGAGTTTAATTTCAAAATGAAAAAAATTTTTTAACAATTGCTAAATGGGGAAAAAATGCTGTGCTATATTCAAAAGGAAAGAATTCAGCTACAAGATAAAAATAAGTAATTAAGATGTAGTATTGATATTTCATTTTTTATTATAATAATGCAAATATTAGAGAATAAAGCATTTATGTTCAGTTAATTATTCTTGCTTAAAATATTAAGATTTTATGAGCAATTTTTCTGATGTTTTATTTACAGTAACAGTAATAATGGAGATATAAATTTCTGAATGAAAATTCTTAGAATTTCTGGCTCCAATGAAAAAATTTCATAAAAGTATAATAATAACCAAAATTTTTAGAAACAATTTTAATATATCAAAGAAATTTTACCAGAAAAATTCAAACAAGTCCATGTTTTTGGAGACATACTTTCAGAATCTGATGAATTAAGAAATAAACTTTCATCTAATTCTTCTTCTGCTCTGGTAAAGTTTGAAGAAACTAAAATGTTTATAACATCTGTTTCATTTTCAAGAAGTTTATCTAAATTTGAAAATAAAAAAAGTCATTTAACTTCTTTTAATGATAAGGTTAAAGAAAGCATTAAGCAAACAATACAATGAAATTAACAAAACCTTCAAAGCTGTTATTATGTCAATAAAAAGTAAAAATAAATAAATCAGTTTAGTTTTTTGCAAAAAGGAAATCTGCTTTAAATAAGATGTAATTAATCATTTTAATCCAACAATTATGGTTATCTTAATATAACAATAATATTCAAAAATAAATCATCAAATAACTAATGATTTATTTTTGAACATACACTGAATTCCAGCAGTCTTGAAATCACCACTTACAAAAGTTTACATTATTCATAGCAAATACATTATATTTGTTTATAAAATAAGCAAATTTTATTTTATAAATAAATAATTTAATTTTCACTGATATTTACTGTTTTCAAAGAAATTTCAAACGGAACATGTTGTGGCATCTCAATTTGTTTTTAATAAATTATGCTAAGGTATAAGAATTGTATCATTGTTTATAGGCTATACTTCTTTAAAAAATTACAAAAACTGTAGAAAAATGTAGGGAGCTTTTATTAAAGTAACTTTAAACATCAAAATACTAATTTTTACTTTTTATTAATTATTTTGCTGATAAAGAAGTTCTTGATTAGTTTTAAGAAGAATATTTCTTTGATAAAAATTGATTTGAAATATTAATAACATATAAACCATGTTTTAATTAAATTTAGTTCAAGATTGCTACTGATTCCTTAATAGTTAAATTTTAATATTCTTTTTAGATAAAAAAATTATTTAAAATATTAATGTAAAGTGTATTTTAATTAAATTTAAATCACAAATAATTTTATTACTTGTTATATAAGAAAGTTTTTTTATTGATGGCTCTGATAACATCTGTATTCAGTAACCATCTTCAGGACTTCATTACAAGTCAAAAGTTTACAGCACCATCACAACCACAAACCTTAATGCACCATAACTTTGTATCTTATTAAAGTTTTGAATAAATATGGACAGCAACTGGGGTTTGGTATTAAATAAAATATTTTATTATTGGTATTAAGTAATTTATTTCAATAACACAAATGGAAACATAAAAGTAAATTGCTGAAGTAAATCCACATTTTACTTTTTAAGGAGACTATTGTTTCAAGAAAGCATTATATACAGTCATAGTACACAGGGATAAAAAAATTTTAAGTTCACATACAAAATAAAATACATTACAGAAATAACATATCTTTAAAATATTAATATCATCATTATTCAAATTGATATAAAAGTAAATTTAAATGACCGTATGCTTATGAAACCAAGATTAGATTTATTTTTTCTTATATTTCCCTTTAAAGAAAATGCTGAAAATAAATGCACAATTGTTGCATTCGTACAATTAAAATTTTACATTAAATAATTAATAAAAATTTAGAAACAATTTTGATAATTCAAAAGGATTAACCAATATAAATTATGTTTCAAAGTCTATATACAAAATAACTAGAAAGTTTTGAATTGAAATTACTTTTCTCTGATAATTCAAAATTTATATATGCAACTAAAATTAACAACAAAATAGAATTTATAGTATCATTAAATGAAAATTAAATCAATCGCAAAAAAATCTAAGAATTAATTTTTTTACCATACAGAAATATAGGAAAAAAAATTACAAAAAATAAAAAAGAAACTGCAAATATTTCAAAGACTTGTATGTATGTATACTATTATATTTATTAATTGTAACTTGTGTGGGTGTAACTTGAGTCACAGGTTCACGATTGCTCAATGAATGAGTTAATTTAATTTAACAGGGATCTACAATCTTCAAGATGGAAGTGAAACTTGCAAGTAGCTGAAATTAAGACGAAAATGTAGGCTTTTTAATCACTCTTGACTGAGAGAGGTAGTTCTTGTAAAAAACTGATAATTTTTTTTATTTCCTTAATAAAACAACTTAGTGTGTGTAAACTATTTAGCATAATTATTTTAGGATATTGAAAATTTCTACTATTACCTAAAATTTAATTTTCAATTACAAATTTTACATTTATATCTGAGTCAAATTAGTTGTAGGAAAACTTCTATTTATATTTTATATTTGAGTTTCATTTCCTTTATACAGTTCTCAAAACATACTGCATGTCTAGTATGCATTTATCATTTCTACTGCAATACACACTTCAGTGCAATAATAGAGACACATAAAAGAAACTATTACAATATATTTTTTTATAATATTCTTTTGTTGTTTGCAGTGATATCGAATCAAACATAAATATTTCATTAGTTTTTTTTTTAATTGATAAAAATGTACAGCAATATTTGCTTTAAATTTTCATGAAGCAATTAAAGCAGTTCCAATAATTAAAATAGTACCAAATAAATAATAAGACAGTAAGGACTGCCGATTAAAGTTTGAGAATAAGATCTATATTTAGAAATATGATTTAGAGTTATTTAATTGTATAAACCTAAAAATTTTATTTATTTATCATCTTTATAAGTGAAGATCTTTAATCAAACAATCATGCAAGAATTTTTTTTAAAATGTACTTTTTCCATTATTTATTAATTATAGAAATATACAATTGATATGAAACATGTTACTTGGGAATTCTTGTAACATTTTTCACTTCTTATTGAAGAGATGTGTTATTTTTCAAAACAAGTTAAAGTCAAAATAAATCATTCAATTAATCAATGGAACAAGCAATTTAATTATTGTGATTTGAGCAGTGAGTAAATAATATATAGGAGATTTAAGGACAGTTATCACAGAAAATTCAATTTAGAATGTTTCATCTATAATAGAAATGAAAGTTAAAATGTTTAAAAATTCCTTTACAGCCTGTCAAAAAAAAATTAACAAAGTAAAATTATAAAAAAAAATTATAAAAACAAAATTAAATTACTTTAAAAATAAAGTAAAATTATAAAAATATATAAAAAAATTCTTTAGTCATACACACAGTTGATAAATAATTAATTATTAAATTCAGAAATAATTTCCCAACTAAAATTAGGCAAAGTGCCAAAGCTGGAGATGAAATGCAATCTAATTAATGGAGAAAAAGGCACTTAACCTTTCCTCTTTGCAATAAAAAACTATAAACATTTAAAAGTACAAAACATTTGAAATTAAAAATGTCTAAAAAATTAAAAGAAAATGTTCTGCTGATATAATGAATGGAGGAAATGCAAATAAGAGAAAGTGTCATAGTTTAAAACAAGCTACCTTGGCAATACTTTCAGCAAACTTACAAATATTTGACAAATCACAAAAATTTAATATTGTATATGTTAAATTTATCATAATTTTTATAAAGCTATTTATAAAAAAATACAATTTCTCAAATGATTTTCAGAAAAAAAATTTCTTTTATATGAATTTTACACTCAATACTAATAGTTATTTCACAAATTACTAATAAGTGTGCATTAAATCTGAATTTTACTAATCATTAATATTCATAAAATTAAAATATATAAAATTGAAATAACTCACCTTACAATTGAATCTTTGTGTCTTCATTTTTGGAAGCAGGTAAGAACTGCTTTGAATCAATATTGAAAATCTTCAGGAACATATTCTGTTGCATTTTTACTGCTTTAGCGTGAAGCAATAATACTTCTCAAAAAGGGATAAAAAGACGCATTGATCCGATATGAGTCTAACAAGCTGTCATTCTTTTAGTACAAAGTTCAAAAGAAATAGATTAAAAATGTACAAATTTATTAATAAATTAAAAATAAACAAAATGCCTATTTCTCCTTTTAGATTAGTAATTTAAATAAATGTACAAAAATAAAATAAATCCGAATAATAAAGTAAAAAAAAAAAAAAAAACAGCAGCAGCAACAACAATCTTTCAGTAGATTTTTTTATGATACCAACATTGTAAATATCTAACTTTAAATTATGAGAGTAAATACTAAATTTTATGATTCCAAACATTTTTAAATTTTTTTCAGACAATTGTTTTAAATAAATTTCATTTTATCATTAGGTTTCTTCATGCTCAAAACAGAACTTTCAGGAAAAAAAAGTTCAACTTATATGAACTAAAATAAAAAATTTTTTAAGGTTATTTATTAACAAAATACCAACTTATTTTTTGCATTACCAAATATTTAACTTTTACATACAGTTAGCTTTTATAAGATTTTCTGGATCACAAATAAGTTATTTATTCTGTTATAAGGATTGTTTTCTGTCTAGTACTGATAGTTCTAGACAGAAAACAAACCTTAATTAGAAGAGTTCTATACTCTTCACCTTCAGAAAATTTTTTATCTATTCAATGCTATGAAATTCTATGTAAGTGATTAAGTTTTCAAAATAGAAATATATAATCAATTGCTTAAAAAATCCTAAAATATAACAAACGATTAAAACAATTTCTAAAAGATGAAATTCAATTGATAAATTATCATCACTTATGATATTTTCAACGATAGTTATATCTCAGACTGACAATTTTTTATTTTCGTTAGTCTGGAGCATCCCAAAGTGCAACTAAATTATTAGATAAAAATATGAAACATTAAGTATGACAGAAAGTTTCAAAATACAGTATAAAAAAATCAATTATATTTTTTATTGTTTCATATGCTTTTTCTTGCAAAAAAGAACTCTCAAAACGTATAAGAATTCTCAAAAGCATAATAAGCAGAATTACTTTCCATTACGCTGCAGAATAATTTTTGAATAGTCATGACAGTTATCATTAATGTATGTATTTATTAAAATGAAAGTAAAGCCTATATACTATTCAGTTAAGAGAATTCATTTAGAATTCCTGTGATGCATTTCAAATTAGCTATATATTAAATAGTAAGCTTTTGGAGAACACTGACTTATAATTATTCAATTTTACAGGAATATATTAGTGTCATATCTATTATAGTTAGTAAACTTGAGGGATGCTTATATTACATCTAATGATGAATAACATGTTTGCACAGTTTATTTAAAAAAACTACTACTGTTGAATTGCAAGTTTAAACTCAAGTGACAGAGCAGAGATAAATATTTTTATTTCACATCCATAACCACGAGAAAGATTATTTTCATTTGGTGGGAAATTTTAAATGATCATAAGTATATATATGACAGCTGGATTTACAAAATTTGATATAGCAAGGGATATTTGATCAAGTATTTTTTCATTAGAAAAAACAAGTGATAAGAAAAAAATATTTTTGAAAAATAAATGAAATATAATGGTTTTTACAAAAATGCAGAGTATTAATAAGTTAAACATTGTTAATAGAATAATTTTTCAAATAATAGACTTGCAAAATGGACATTTTTTGTATTTAGATAATGGAAAAATACTTTGAGAAATCAGTATTTGTCAAAATACATACCACATTGAGGAACATTGCAAACTTCTTTGCGTACACTGGGATCATTAGTGAAACACCATGGTTGAGCTTCTTTACCACCAGGATTTCTGCAGTAACTGTGTCCACCAACTAATTCGGGATAATCAGCTGTTTTGTAGAAGATTTGATCACTCCAGGGTTGACATTTCAAACCAGAAATTGTAGTTGACATGGTACCTCTATAGTTTTCCCCATTGCCTTCAAAACAAGTATCCTCTGTAAAATATAATTGAAAATGTTACAACTTTTATCCAAAAAAATATTTTATTTATACAAAAAAATTACAAAAACAAAAATATATAATTTTTGCAAATAGTTATACATTAAACAAAGTAATATAAAACATATATATATTCAACTTAAAATTGCGATGCTTTTGTAAAAATATTCATTTTGAGTTACATTTTGTAACTAGTTATAGCCACATTTAGGGGGAAAAAATTGCAATCTTTATACTACAGGGGTGTAGTACAGAAAGTGTTTGAGTGTTGCGCTATGGATTATACTAAATTTACTAGTCATCATCCTTATTTTTGTAAAATAAGGATGATCTAGTTTGAAAATTATTTAAAATTTTAAAAAGTCTCTAGTTTAAAAATTATTATTATTATTTTTGGCTCTGTTGGGCTTAAAACAGCCCTGTTGACAATTTAGTAAAGGATTTTATTGATATTAACCAAATAGATTTTATGGACAACTCTACATTTCTTTCATATGGAGGTTCTCATTCTAACACAACTTGTTATTGGCTCATCTAACTTTGACACCTTTAATTAAACACAATGTAATAAAAGCTCCTGGTGGTGCTGGTCATAAAATTCTTTCTGTAGTTATTTCAAATCCAAAACAGAGGCATGGTTCTAGAGTTACTAGATGGAATTTGAAAAAAAGCAAATTGGAAGGAATATGCAAATTTGAAAAACATTCTTTTGGGAGACTGTATCTTAAACAAGAATAATGATAAAGCTTTCACCAAACCATTATTTTAGTTTGTGTCAATATATGTATTCCATAAGGCCATATCAAAAATGCAAAACCTTTCTGAAATGATAAACTACAGGCTCTGAAGGAAGAAAACGACTTATCAAGAGACAGAGCTGATTTTATTGACCTTCTTAAGGACTGCATATCTTTAAGGAAAAAGCAGTTTATTTTAAATACAAAACACACTGCTTTTAAAAAGTTTCAGAGAACTTGGATTGAAAAAAAATTGGTCCAAGGTTTTTAGATTTATATCTGCTTTAAATGGCAAATGAACATAACCTTGCAAACAACCTATGAAGGTTGGTGGAAAATTTAACTTCTAACCAGGATATCACAAAAGCTTTCTTAAAATTTTAACACAAGGTTAGTAATTTTGCTTGAATATGAATCAAAAGGAAAGAAATTACAGCCAGAAATGGGAAAGGCTATTCTTTTTTTCAAATGAGGAATTTCTGATATCCTTTTAAGCTTTCTCTAGAAGGAAAAGTGCTGGATCTGACAATATACTCCCAAAATTTATTTTGGAACTTGGCATCAAGACTAAAAAAGTTATTTTACTTTTTATAAAGAAAACCTGAAGAGGAAGTTTTCCTAATTACTGGGGAAATGTTGATTCATTACCCCATCTTAAATTCTAAACAAAGATCCCATTGACATCCAAAATTTTAACCTATTTCCCTGACCTGCATTCTAAGCAAATTGAATGAAGTATGATTCTTGATTGATTACAGTTTTTTCTGGACAGTTGCAGTCATATCTCTGAGAGACATACTGTATCCTAGTCTGAAGCCAGCTTAACTGAACAAATTGTCCATTTAACTCAACAAATCAAAGATTGCTTCTAAAGGAAGCAAAGCACATTAGTAATTTTTTATTGATTTTAAATAAGCATTTGACAGGGTATGGAGAAAAATGCTACTCAGAAAGCTTATGCACCTGGGAGTGTCGGGTAACTTTTTTAAATGGATAAGTGATTTCTTCTCCTCTCAGTATTTCTTAAATGTTAAATATAGAAACTCACTTAGGGTACGGCCAAACAAGACAGGGTCTTTCACAGGGCTCAGTCTTATAAGTCCTGTTCTTTTCACTATTAAGATAAATTATTCTATTGAACTTCATTGAAAATATGGTCCCAGAAACTAATTCTTTATTATAAGCTGATGGTCTTGTTCTATAGTCAAACAGATCTCATGTTTCTAAATTGGAAAGAACCCTAAATTTGGAATTAGAGGCTTTGGCAGAATGGTCTCTAGAAAAGTTATTTTTTGGTAAACCCTGATAAAACTGATTTTAAACTTTTTGTTCTAAGTAGATGTCTTTCAGTGGACCTGCTCTCATTGTTGTATACATGGCAATGAATAAGCAGACAAGTTTGCCAAAGAGGCTTCAATGCTCCATCTGCCTTGTCTCCTGATTCCTCTTTGAAATACCAAGAGACTTCCCATGGACCAATAGGAATTTATATTCCTACAGGATTGACTGATGGTAAATCTTGGGCTTGCTTACTCAACAACCAGAGACATGCTCAAATTTCTTTCTTCCATACGATGTTTTAGAATTATCACTGGATACAATTATCTACAGGCTCATCTGTTCAATATTGGCCAGGCTGACTCTTCTTTGTATGTAAAAATGATGTTCCTCAGTCATCTTCTATGCAAATGACTGGGGAACATCATTTTTAGTTGCCCCCATTTCTTCCTGTTTGATCTCAAGATGACTTTGGAGTACTTCCTCCTGCAAGCTGTATTTGCAAATAATTCTAGACTATAATATGCCTCATGTCCAAAAAGATATAGGCAGGTGTAACTTAAAATGAAATCTTTCTACTAAAATGAATTTTGAACCATTACAATATACATATGCAGAATATTATTCATTTTCAATGAAGATAACACTTAAAGGCATGAGAATAATAGTGAATCAATTTTATATTTCCCAGAGGATATTTTAAATTAAAAATATGATTAAAAATATTATAAATGTTTTGTTGAATTAATTATAAAATTAAAATTATCAATAATTTCATTCAATATATAATATTATAAAACTTGTGAGTTACATCCCGAAAGTAACAAAATAAAAATAACCATATACATTTTTACAAACTGTTAAAATGTTATTATTAAAATTTGAACAGTTGCAATATTCCTCCAAATAACAATATCATATTTTTTAAATATGACATTAAGAATTTAAATTTTGAAGGCATTCTTACAACAAACACAAATTTATAATAAAGTACTGATACTGGTTAATTGAATCATAAATAATTTTTAAACATATGAAGTAAAATTTTAATTATAAAAAGTTTGAAGATGGTGTAAGGAAAAATTACCTCTGTCTACTATAACTGCATTTGGAATACCAAGACGCATGCAAGTTTCACTTTCTTTTGAACCTACTGGTGGTAATTCTTCACAAACTGGCAAGATCTTCTGCTGGCCAAGCAGTGGATGTCTCTTTGCAATAGAATATTCCATTCGACAAATATTACTTTCAAGAACTTCACACTCATCTCTGCAAACTTGACGTGGCACAGGATAGGGGCTGTCAGCATCGCACAAGGGGAAAGCAAAGAAACACAAGGACGGAATGGCATACTTATGGCATTCATCAGAGACATCATGAGAAGTGGCTATGACTGTAAAAGCTGCCGTGAGTTTCTCTTCCATATGGCTTAAGGTTAGCGGAGGTTTCACATAGACTGTGCGATTTCCAATAAATTGAACACAGGTTACTCCTCGATAGAGCTGGCAAAATCCAAGAGAGCTCTGCTGTTCCACTTCAGGTAAACTGTAAAGAAAATTTTAATTTTAATAATAATACAAGTAAAGGCACTCTCTGTTTGACAGTTAATATATTCAATTTTGCTTTTCTTTTTTAGTAATAAAAGTTTACAAATTTGAAACAACTAAGACAATATACTACCAAAGCTCACAATGGCCTAATGGTAGAAGAGCACTCTTCAGAACCCAAACTACTGGGTTTGATAGCAGTCACAATTGAACAATGGGAGACGGATGCTGCACTTTTATGTTTTTCCCGTACATTGGCTGGAGGAATGCTTAGAAGTTTTCTGGATTTCAACTTTTGCAACACGTGAATACAACTTATTATCAATGAAAAATTCCTGGAAGGCACTCTACACATTAAAATGTGTTACAACAGTTTTAGGCCATTAGGTTACACATTACATGTATTCAAAATATACCACCATTACAGAAAATATTCTTTAAACACTAACATAAAAAATAGTGATATCAGTAGATGTAATTAAATCTCAGTGACTAAGAAAGATTCCATTATCAACATAAATTGCATCATCTAGTAAATACAGAAAAAATGATCGATTTTGTGCTTTCCATTATCTATTATTTGATCAAAACAATAAATAAAATTTTCAGTACTTATAAATTGTCTTGTCTACTATTTCAACAAAAAATATGTTGCCAACGGATACAATTTAACATCAAATGTTAAAATTTTATGACCACATACAGATTTTATTATATTTAAGATCATACTTTAGAGTTTTAATTTTTAGTGCTGTAGATTTTAAGTTTATGGTAAAAATTTAGATATAAATTAAAAATTTTTTTATCCATTTGCTTCCTAAAGATAAATTTTTAAACAGTTTTATTTTCCCCTCATATAATAAAAAATATTAAAATTTACCACATTTAACACTATATTGTTTTAGCAAAAATGATTGATGGGATAATACAGAAATAACTAATATTTCACATAAGAATTGTACAAGTTCAATATCTAACTCAGTAAGTTGATTTAATATTATAAAAGTCAGTTTTGATGAGGAATCAAAGAAAAATGCTGAAAAATATTATTATTATTAATCCCTCTGATCAGAAATCAGATCAGATCCATGAGGTCGTTCACTTTTAATTTCAACACAGCCAAACCAGGCTCTTTTAGGAGATCCTCACGAAGTAATCCAACACATTCTAAAATGTTTGGGACTGCCCTCTTCAATGTGGCACTTGGTGCAAACTTGGAAGGTCTTGGTGCCATTGGAAAATCGAAGGGTTTTTAAATGTCCAGTGCACAGTCGAGCCAAATCAGTTTGGTCTCTACTATCAGCGACAAAGGCAATCCCTGTGCCAGAACCCTTACTTAGAAAAATGTTAACAAATATATAAACTTAAAATTTTAAAGTTGTTCCAAGGAATTTAATAAATATTTATATGTAATATTTAATTATACTTCAATCAAACATAAAAATAATTTAAACAGGAAAATACACCAATATGCACACTGTATTCTAAGCAAAGGTTCACAAAACTTACAAAATATTATAAGACTGATGACTAATGATTAATAATTGTCATTAAATATATAAAGTGTAAATTGCCAAATAAAATTTATAAAAATAAGTTATTCATATATATAATACACATGCATTTAAAATAAATTATAGATTTTGAAGATTTTCAGGAAGTCAATAAATAAATAAATAAATATAAACCATGATTTAAGACTAGGATTTTTAATCTAAATTTAAAGAAAAAGCTACATAAAAATTAACTTGATTTGTTAATAAAATCAATTTGATTCTGAAAGATATAAACAGAATACAAGAATAACTTTTTTAGGGTTTAATTATATACACGATTTTTGTATCAAATTTCTGTTGAAAATCCATCAAATTATTATTTGGAATTACCAAAATATTTGCTTACAAATAGACATATTTTAGACTGCACAAATGCGTGGAACTATATTAACATTAAAGAGTATAATAAATATTCTTGATATAATGTAAAAGCAAAATAATAAAAAACTAAACCAAAATTATAGCTAACTGTTCTATTCACAAATTCTCTGAAGCACATTTTTGTGATAAATTTTTTGATTTATTAATTAACTTTATCACACCAATTTATTCAGTTTATACAAACATTAGGTATTAGTTTGGGATGAAAAAACAAAAATTATAAAAATAGCAGAAGAAAAAAAATTTTGATTTGTAAATTATAACAGTTTTAGCAGATTTAAAATGATAAGGAATTTTAGGTTTAGAGAAAGAGCAATTTGTTATTAAATGTGGCAATCCACACAAAATAGTGAATAAGTTGCAAAGAAGAGAATTTTTTTTTTGTTTACTTTAGCAGTTTGTCCAATTATGTTAAAGCCATTGAGAAGAACGAAAATGGAATGGCAAAAAATTTTAATAAGCAGGTATATCATACAAATACATATTTCTTTAATAAACTTATATTTAATTATTTTTTAGATTATATAGCTAGAAAGATGAACTTTTATTTTTAAAACTTTCATGATCGTTATTTTAAAATACAGTAAAACTTTACTTTTCAAATTTTGGAAATCATAAAAAGATATTTGAAAAATACCCATATAAGTAGGAAATTCAGAAATTTTTCAAAAATTAAATATTAAAAATGAAAAAAATGTCTATATCAAATTAATCTAACAAATCAAATTATGTATTTTCCTTCATGCACTCTAGTTTACTTAATTATAATTAAAAAATATGCAAAAAATCCTTTTCTTTAATTTGGGTTTTATTATCTAGATTCTAAAAATTCATAAGCAATATATTACTTTATAGGGTTTATTTTAATAACATAAATATTTTCAAATTAATTTAATTTCAGATGCTACTGCCATGGTAAAAAATTACTCTAGAAATTTAGCACAAATGGCTAAAATTTTTTGTCATAGGTTATTTCTGAAATTAAATTTCGTTAAAATTTGATAAAAAAAATTGATGCATTAATTTTTTTTACATTAGTGCTCATTATTCAAGTTCAGATACCATCAATATTTATCAATTAAATTTGTGTTTTTCGAAGTTTTTGTAAATGTTTCAAAACTTTTTTCGTGGAAAGAAAAATGCCAAGAAATATTAATTTAACATTCAAAATCTGTATTTTAAACTCTTTCTTATGAACAAAATATTTTTAATATGGCAAAAACAGCTTTTAACTGAAACAAATTTCATTTTTTTTTCTTATGAGATTAAAGGATTCTACTGTTAAAAAAAACTATAATTTTTGAAAAATTTTCTTTTTTTCAGTATGTAAAAGTTACAACACATATTATCATTGTAATTTTAAACTGTATAAAAAACTGCTTGTGTATTTTACTATTATTTTAATATTAATTTTACAATTTTAATCAAAATATTCCGATAAGTTTTGTTAATATGATGTCTAGATGTATGTATAATTTTTAAATTATTAGAAAGGTAGTTTTTGTATTTACACAAATTAAGCAGAATAAAATTTGAATGAAACATTTTATTCATTTTTTTAAATAAGCAACTTTAATTATTTTAAACCACATAATTCTAAAATATACATTTTGTTTTTTCCAGTTTGATTTACGTAATATAACAAAAACATTTTCCAAGAAATAGGCGCGGATAAAAACACACGAGGAAAAAAAATAACATAAACAAACGCTACTACAGAATGCGACCCGCGAGTACCAAAACGGGGCTTAATTTAGAAAACGAAGAAACTAACCTGGAATTGTATTCCTCTATGATTTCAGTGATATTCTCATAATCGGAAGCAGAAGCCCAAGAAGAAGCTATTAGCGAGAGAAAAACACAACATAGCAGCGTCGCCGCCATGTTGTTGAACTGGTGTGGTGGGTGTGGAAGAGTGACGGGGTAGCAGAGAGTGGTTTCAGTATGCGCACGCCTCACACCAGCTGCGTAGTGTAGTGAAGTACCATTCACAGGGGGGATAGTAGCGAAATTGAAATAAATTGTGACGGGATTAGGCTCGGTTTCTGTTTTAAACAAGACTGCCTCGTTACATTGAGATAAATGCGTGGAAAATTTGATGGTTATTTAATCATATTTTCAAAAGGATTTAGTTGAAAATTTATGAAAGAGAATTACAACTTTAAATTTAGTTATTCATAAGCATTTTATTTATATTCTTCATCACAAATCACTTTAGCTTAAAATCAATCCAACAGAGAAACGAAAATATTTCATTCTTTCCCTAGTCAATTTAAAATATATATTTTCGTTTATTTTATTTAAAAGAAGTACACTTTTGTTGGAGAAATGAAAACGTTCATCGTATTAGTGAAATATATGAGGTTGATCTTGTACGCATGATACATCATTAAAACGTAAAAACGTATAATCATTAAAACGTAAAAAAATATCGATATGCATTTCTTTTCTTTAAATTAATAAATGAATTAAATCGTTTTTCAAAAGTATTCTTTAAACATTTTCTCTAATTTTGTCGCTTATACGAAACGTATTTGACATTGCTCGTGTGGTAAGGTTGAAAATGCAAAGCCTGAATATCAAATAGGGCAAAAGACTATTATATTATACAAAGCTTATTTGGTAGAGCAAAATCACGGATAAGATAAAAAAAAAATTCACAAGCGCCTTTAATCAATTAATATATCGCTAATATTTCAGGAGAAAATAATATGGGGAAAAATTAATTCTCCTCTTTCAGTTTCCCTTCAGTTTTGGGAGAAAAATGTGATTCTAATGGAAAAAAGAAATACAGAAAATTATCAGATGAAGACAATTTACAAGTGATAGAAAGATTAAACTGAAATTAGATTGTTAAATTAGTTCATATTTAGTATATTAAAACGTTAATGCATGGTATATATTTATATTTTCATCAAAATAGATTGATTAAATTGTAAATAAAGAAGTTCACGTAGTCGAATTTTTTATAACACTTCGGTGAGAGGAAAACGTCTTAAAATGACACTGCCTCAACAATATATTAACTGAGTCATTTTGGCAGGAAAATTTTCCTTATGGACAAAAAGCTTTGAAAAATCTAAATTTTGAATGAAAAAAATCAGAAAATAATTTAAACTTTACTCTTAAAAAAAATAATAAATGAAAAACATAGAGAGTAAATTGATGGATTAGAAAAATGGGAGAAAATAATTAAGAAAACAAAATAATAAAAGACAGAAATGGGAAAAAGAGTTTCGCAGCAGTGAAATGCAACATTAGAAATAATGTTGCATAATAACCTATAACCTATGCCATAGAAATATGGCATAGGTTGATTAATATAAACCATGATGTATGCAAAACTGTTTGAAACTCTTTGGTCACATACGAAAAACAATTGTGCAATATAGTCCTGTATTTGATATGCATTGGTCAGGGACAAACTGAAGCGTTAAGTTCTACCATCTTTACCTAATAAGGAATTTTCTAGGGTATTGAAGGTTTTTTGTGTATGGAGTTGAAATTGTTGAAATTAATTTTTTTAAAAGTTATTATGATGGGTAGGAGGAAGAAAACTAGGAAATTCTTTTATAGAAAATGATGACTAATTTACTTATTTTCAATTCCAATCACAAGTTTTAAATCAGAATAACATTTCACTCTAGTTTTTACAATGGGTTTGATGTAAGAATTAATTCCGAAAATAAGATCTGGGAAAAAATAATGATCAAGAATTAAAATAAATATGATCATTTGTAATGGTGTAAATCCTTAACACATAGTTTGAGTTTATATTCAAATATATATCTATGTAGAACATGAAAAAGGGAAGTATATATAGTCTTTTTTCCGGAGTGTCAATATGTTTAAAGCCTGTTTTGTTAAAGATAAATGATATTGAATCTCAATTTTTTATTTCATTATCAGTTTTTATCCATGTTTGTGTAGAGACATAAGCGCTATATTTTATGTTAGAAGTTAATCAAATATCAAGGAATTTAAATCATCCTAAAAATTAAAATCAAATTACAGATAAATAATAATAATAAAAAAAAATTATTTCCTGAGACACTAAAGGGAAAAAGGTTATTACAGTTTAAAACTTTCAAAAATAATACTAAGTCAGTTGCGTTATTTTTCATATTTTGTCAATCAGAATACATTTATGTAATGTATTACTAATTAACACTTATAAAAGCATCATTTTTATACTACTATCATGGAGAAATTGTATTATTAGTATTTTTTGCAAATAAACAAATACCTGTTTTTTTTTTTAAAATTACTTAATTAAGACACTTTTTTTTCATTTTATTATATTTATTCAAAGGAAATTTCATTACAATCAATGTATATATAGGATATTGTTGCCCAAAAAATTTTCTAGGTATTATTTCCATTCTGCGGATGGAATGAATGGCCTTAAATGCATCGTATGCATTTTGACTAAATAATCGAATCATACACATCTACCTTAAAGCAGCTAAGCGAAGACCTAGAAATTAAAAGACGTCATGATGGCCTGTTCCCACGGGTTCACGAAGGGACGCATGAATGACAGAGGGCCGCTCAATCTCGCATTTCACGCTCAAAAAAAAAAGTAACTGCATATCCGAAACTTTGCATTCGATCGTTAATGACCGCCGATCCGGTGGGAGGGGGGCATTTTCATTAATAACGAAAACCGAGAGGGGGTCATTTAGTGAGTTAAGGCACGCGAACGGGAGTTGTGGGGGGAAATTGAATGTGTCCATACCCCCACGCAAATTATCCCGCCCTCTCTAGAGGAAAAGGAAGCGAATGTTACACGTGTGATTCCATGTTACCAGTCAACACAGGAATAAAGTGCTTGAGCTGATTTGATAATGGAATGACTAGTTCCCGACTCGCACATTTGTGCATTGATTTCTGAATTGGCGTATAATTAACGAGAAAAAAGTCCAGACAAATGGTTATTCATTTTTACGATTTTTTTTAATAAATAAATTAATATAAAGCATTCATATTTTAAATTAATTTTATGAGGAATACTAGAGAAGAGAGAATTCTTTCTTATAATTCCAGAATATGAAATAAAAAGTTGAATGTATATTTAGTCTTTTGGTATTTAATCTTACTAGTAGATGGCAGCATTCAATATTTAATAATGCACTGATAGAATGAATATTTGTTTTTAGTTTAATAAGACCTATTCGATACAAAATTTAGATGCATAATACAAGAAAAACAGGCAGTTGAGGAATTTACGAAAAAAATAATTTTATTAATTAAGAATGCTTAGAATGAATAAAAAATTTAAAATTTTATCAATGGGAGCAAATGTAATTTAAAATATTTTTTTTATTCATACAAAAAAAAATAAAGAAAACCAATTTTTTTTAGAACCTAAATCTAAAATAAAAATATATTTTAGTATACACATCACATAGCCTTTCTATAATTTTATAGAGAGCAAAAGATTTTGTACAAAAATATTATTTTCGTAATTTATTTAAAAAAAATAAGATCTTTTATAAAGTATTTTAAAAGGAAAAAACTATTAAGTAGAATCCAATGCTCTAGTTTTCTCAATCGAAAATAATTCTAAAAAATTCATCATTTATATTCGCGTTCAATTTTGGATAAATTAAAAAGCATACAGTTTCAAAATATAAATTTATTAATAATTTATGTCGTAACATCTAACTATTGGAACGTTGATTTCATAAATAATTTCTCAGCAACACAACTAAAATCGTCTATATTTTCTTTCCTAAAGAATTAAAGTGGCGTGGGTGAGTATGCATTTGGTAGTAAATCATCATAAATTAATCTGAAGTAAAAAAAAAAAAAAATACAGAATATACCAACTAATTAAATGATTTAAAGGTATAATTTAGAATTATTTTAACTGAATATGCATTTAGCATTTGCTTACATTTTGAATCAATAATAAAATGGTATTTGTAGCGCTTGACTAATTAAATGAAAACGGAAGTAAAAATATTAAAAAAGCAAGATCTTTTGATATTACAGTTGAAATCTAATACCACGCATAAAAGACGTAAAAGGAAAAAAAAAATAAATAAAATAAAGGATAAATATAGAGAAATGGATCGTTTATATATATATATATATATATATATATATATATATATATATATATATATATATATATATATATATATATATATATATATATATATATATATATATATATATATATATATACTGGTATTTTATTGAAAAATTAAAAATATTGGCACTATCATATGCGTAAAAAATATGTAAATATTTTAAAACAAAAATCAAATATAAATAAAATTAAAATTTTTAGAACAGCTTTGAAAACGTTGAA
Organism: Latrodectus hesperus; assembly: GCA_037975125.1. Classification (NCBI taxonomy): domain Eukaryota; kingdom Metazoa; phylum Arthropoda; class Arachnida; order Araneae; family Theridiidae; genus Latrodectus; species Latrodectus hesperus. The sequence continues at coordinate 391,658 of JAJQOW010000019.1, read as the reverse complement.
AATATAAAATATCTGTGCTTCAGTAATCAAAATGAATAATATACGACTGTTTTTAAATTAGCATTATATTTTAATATCGAATTAAGAAATCATTTGATAATTATAACACAAATAGTTTATAAATTAAAATAATTATATGTAAATTACTAAACAAAATTATATACTTCTCAGTCATAATATGAAGAAAAAAAAACTAAAATGCAAAAAATCTTGACAGAAAAAGTATTTCTTAACACTTTAAGTTTCAAATATTCTTTAGAGAAATATTTATGTACCTTCTGCTAATATTGTTTGATAATATAATAGTAAATACTATTTTCTATGCACGTATCTTTTGAAATGTTTTCATTCCTTAAGTTTTAGATTATTGTAACTTACTGAATGTAAAAAAAAATTTAATTAAAAAAATAGCAAAAGTGGTAAATATTTTAGATAATTCGGTAATAAAATTTTTCTATAGATCTATATGTTTAGAACATATCTATATGTCTAGTAAAAACATCTGAATTCTTAAGAATTTTTCTTAACTCATATAAAACGCAATTAAAGTAATATAGAGTTGAGATAAAAATCAATTATAATTGATTAATATATATATTAACTGTTTGCTGTAAAATAATGAAAAAAATAAAAAAAATATATTTATTCCTTAAATGATCAGCACATATTAGGCTCTTTTCTTAAACAATAATAATAATTGCTAAAATAATTGGATCCTCAAAAGATTCGATGAAATGAATTTCTTAATTTATTGTACATTCTCAAGCATTCGGAAACCGCACAGAAATCGACTTCGAAAGCAAAAAAATTTGAAGTGCTTAATTAACGAAGTACGAATAGAACAGTGTCACCCAAAGAAACAGAGGAACATTATCTGATTTTCTTTCAGATCCACATCTACAGTGGCGCCATTAGTTACTTGTTGAACCTTAAGATGTCGCTTAAAGAGCCAACGCAGACGATGATTGTGAGAGGGAAAAACTAGGAAAAATACTCGAGGAAAAATCTAATAGGATAAAAAAAAAGTTTTTCATTGCTATGATATTAAATCCGATTAGATAAGAGCATAAAAATAACGCGTTGAGAGAATTGGCTAAATCATGGACTTCCTTTTGCGGGAAAAAAAGCCAAGAACACAAGTTCCATTTTCAAAGAACTTTTATTTTTTCTATGTTTAGAAATCGTTTGCAATTTTCTACTTTCTAAACAATAAAATAAATAAAAATTGTACACAGTTAATTTTTTTTTTAAAAAAAAGAAAAGAAAAAACTAATGGATATATGTGGCCGAAAATATTTATTTTCACCATATAATATGTGGTACTTGAACTAAAATGTGACTTTAGTGTTAGAACTTCAGTCTACCACTCTAAAGAAAAAAATGGAAAAAGAATTTACAGTACGAGGACAAAGAATTAAAAGTCTCTGCTTTAGTAGAAAGTTTTTAAGATTATCTCATTAACAAAAAATATTTTTTTAATAGAAAAATATCAAATAATCAAAAAATATGATATTTTTTGGAAAAATATATGATACTTTTTTTCACAAAAAATATCAAATATTTTTTTTCACAAAAATAACTTTTTGGGAAGAATATTTGATGATTGGAAAAATTTATTCTTACGACAAATTTGACTTAAGCAGTACTTGTATTAACTAGTCAATGCCATCCATCAAATTAATAAAAAGAATTATAAAAAAAAAATTATAATGTTTATCTTTTGAAATCTTATTATTTTGTATGTATCAAAATGTTCTTTTCTAGTTTAGTTTCTAAAAATCAATACATAGTTTCTGAAAATCAAACAATAGTAAAGAGAGATCAACTAATGACTCTGAATGGTTGATTATGTAATTTTTCTTCGAATTAAACTTTCGAATGTCTGAGTGTCGTCCGCGATGAGAAAAAGTCCATTCATTAATTGCTTCCAAAATTTCTTAAAATTGTTAACTTCTCAAATTTATGTCTTTAATCAATTCAAGTTTTCTTACCCGGTCCTCCTGCTCACTAATTTCCCTTGTATCCGGCTCAACAACATTTCTTGTGCCATTTTACATTTTCTGGAAATCCGTTTAATCTTTTCTAATTCTCTTTTTTTTACTTTTTATTTGATGAAAATTTTGTGGGTAAAACATTGATTATTACGAGTATCCGAAACCATGATTCCAGAAGTTGTTTCGAATCGCTTTGAGCCAAACATTCTTAACAATAGTCAAATTGGTTTGGATATGACACCCATACCGAGTAAAGACTCTATGGTTTCAACTCGTTAAAATCAAAATTAAAAATATTGTCGAAGTTCATTTTGTTAAAAAAAAACAATTTCTTATATATAAAGAGCAAAGCATCAGTTTCAGAAAACCGTTTTCCATTGATTCAAGCCATTAACACGTTGACAATAGAACAGAAGAAAAAGCAAAATGAAATACATAAGACGAAACATCCACTTTAAGTTTAGTTTAAATAGGCAAGGACGATTTCAATTTTTTAATTTTTTTAACAATAAAGTGATTGTTTAATTTTGTTGATCAAAATTTATTTTGTAATTATCCGTTTAACCAAATGAATTTTTTTCTTACTTAGATAAAAAAAATACTTCAAATACAAATTCACCCTTTTTTAATAATTCACCCTTTTTTAATAATACAAATTCACCCTTTTTTAATGGATTTACTTTATCCATAAGAATGAATTTAGTTTGTAGATAATACAATTTACTTTATCCTAATTTCATTAAAACAGAGCATATTTTCCTTCTCTTGAGGAAAACATAGATATTATTGTTTTATCTAAGAAAGGAAATACGTTCTAATTTAAGAGTGATTAATGACAAAGAAAAAACATTCAGAATTAGTGAAGTTTCCAAAAAAGTGAAAAATTAAAAATTATAACAAAAATCTCGAGAGTATGGAGAAAGAGCATTGTGTAAGTGTTCCAGGTTGAAAAATTCTAAAAAATTTTTTGAATAAGATCAATTTTCTAAGAACCAAATTCACTTATTGTGTGGTCATCAAAATTATCTCTTTTTTTTAACATTACGAAACCTTTAGTGGGAAAGCACTTATTAAAATAAGATTTATAGTGAAATTAAATGACACATATAAAAAAAATCTAGAATTAAATGTAATAAAATCATGGAGAATAGATAAACAAAAATAAATATTAAAAAAAAAGTAAGAATCCATATCGAATTTGTGTAGTTTTATTCAGTCAAGGACAATCGTTTAACTGATTCCTAAACATACCACATAATGATTATTTTGTCTATTTGAATTTTATTATGAGGAGCAAAAATGTACCTATTTTCCTTCCTTGAAGTCTGGAGGACAAAATAATTTTTTCTTTAATTCTAGATTTTAAGGATTATTTTGTTTTGACGCAGGAACAGTTTATAAAACAATGAAACGTTTTTTCAATAAATATTTTCCTTATGTGGAATGTCTTAGGCATCGTTAAATTTTTTCTCTTCACTGTAGAGGTTTAAATTTTTAAAATGTTTGTAAGCGATGACATAATTAACAAGTACTTTATTCATAGAAACGATGTCTAATTTTTTTTCTTCAATGCTATACTTTACTAGGACCATTGTTTAATATTTAACACTTTATTCACAAAATTTAATTCTGCTCTCTAATTAGGATCTGATGCAGCAATATAGTTTATATATCTAAATCATATTTAAGTGTTTTTTTTATTTTACATTTTTTTACTTTGTTTTCTCTTATATTTTATCACAATTAGTTAGTTTGCAAGTGAAAATTAACTGCAAAGCAATTCCGATACCTATTTATATCTTCGTATTATTCCTTATGAGTTAGATGTCTAGGTAAATTTAAACTTCATTTTATTAAAAAATAAATAATTCAATACCATTTTCTATGATTATTACTATTGTTTTCATGCATATTTTATCAACTACAACTCAATATTTTCCATTATTGAATTAATTTCAAGTTTCGAACAATTTTAATAAGATTAATAAACAAAAGATATACAAATTAAAAAAAAAATATGGGAAAGGAATATATTTGTTCTCCTTTAAACAATTAAGATATGAGCGATGCTAATTTTGAAGCATTGATGATACAGGAGGTTAAGAAAATATTAATTTTGGTGGTTTTAACATTTATATCATTATCAATAAACTCATTGGAGGTAAAAAAATTTTCTCCCAAAGCTAGAGAGTGGAGGCTGGCTTTAAGTTTGAGCAGCATATTGATAAGATTATCTTAAAATACGGTATTTTCGGAATAAAATTTATTTGAATAAGCTTTTGCATACACAATCTGAAAATTTACGGTTTAAATATTGCATATATAGGAATAATAACTAATTTGTAACAATTTATGGTTACTTTTTTCACCAGAGAACTAATTAGATCTGAACTTACAGTTTCAAATTTTTACGTGTGCAGTGAGAGAGAGAGAGAGAAGATTAAGAGGAAAAACAATATATTTTTAAATAAAGTTAATCATTAAAGTTTTTACAGTTAAATTAAGAAATGAAATTGATTTACAAAGTTTACTGAATCAGTTAACTTTGAAAGAGGAAAACTGAAACATAATTTGTAAATTTTTTCCTGATTCAGCACTTGATTTTGAACTATTTCTTTAACTATTTGCAGTTTTAGTAAATGTTAAATTTAAATGACTTAACGCATATTTAAAATACAAAGGTTTAAAACAAAACTATTTTTTGTTTAAAAATTTTTGGGAAATAAGGCACTGAATTCGTAAATCTTAAAGTTCTGTGAATAATATTCTTTTGGAAATAAAATTACTAAATGCTTAAGTAATGTTTAAAATGTAAAATTTGAAAGAACTGTTGTAAAAATTTATTATGACACAAAATAATGATCCAAAAAGTGAAATTCACCAGAAAAAAATAATGGATGAAACGAATTACATTAATACATAATTACAAATTTGTATTAAAATAATCTTAATACGGAATAATACGGTCTTGAAAAGAGGACTACGATCACTTACACTAGAAGTGAGACTCGAATTCTCGAATTGTTGAAAAAGCCAGAAAGCTAACAATTCAGCTACTAATTTAGTAACAAAGATATCAATGACAGCAATAAATAATACATTCGGTGGGGTTAACAACAAAATAAAAATATTCGCAAGTATTAATTCTATCTAAAAAATTTCGAATAAAGTAAAGCATGTTTACATTAACATTATTCTCATGTATATAAATTAAGATTTGTGCTACTATTTTTATGAATTTATGTCGAGAAATGAAGTGAATGAAATCAAGTAAACTGTGTAAAAGTGAAGCGAAGAGGAAAGATAAAAGTTATCTTAAATGATAATTAGGGCAGGGAGAATTATCAGATGCATCCATCTTCGTCGACAGGGACATGCCTGACAGCCTGGATGTAATTAACATGCCGTGCAGTAAATGCATTTTACAACACTGACGAAAACATAAATTTCAACAATCGACCAACTTCTCTCTTGAAGGGTTATCGAGATATTTTCCTTATCGGGCTCTTCAAATATTTATTAACGTTTTCAGTGACAAGTTTCGAAACATATTTTTTTATGAGATATTTGACTGGTGTTTTCAAATTAATCATAATATTGAAATAGAATTTTTTAATTTTTTCCTCAGCAAGAATATAATTTAGCTTGATAAAATGCTTAAAATTGACATTTAAAAAATTATGTTAAGATTTACGAAGTTAACGTCCATATATTTATTTAACCTATTTGCATTGGGATAAAGAGTGGAGGAGAAATAAATAGCGACTGATGCTTCTCTTCTATCAAAATTTTTTTTCTCTTAAAATTCGCTATTTTGGAAGTTTTTTTTTTTTTTTTTTTTATTTTATTTTATCTTGGATGTTTGAGAAATGAAAAGAAAGAAACTTCTTTTCCATTTTTTTAATCATTCAATTCCCACTATTCTTGATCTTATCGATATACACATTTTGTTTTGTAATGTTCGTTAATAAATTTGCCAAAATAAAAAACAAAAATTACTTAATCATGCCAATTTTTATGCAACTTTTGTGCATATTTCCTACCTTATAAATGAATCAGTAGAAGATAGTAAATGTAATAAATCTTTTATTTAATTACCACTTAATTTATCTAGTAAATTACCATTTGAATTTTATATAACAAATGGAAAAAAGTTATTATTTTATGATTTTTATTTCTCAATATATATATATATATATATATATATATATATATATATATATATATATATATATATATATATATATATATATATATATTTATGTATACATAGTCGACAGCGTAACAATGAGAAGGAAAATATCACATGATCCTCTTTTACAATTATTATTTGTTAATGTTTGGAGCCGTATTATTTTAAACAATTGGTTGCCGTTGTTTCCTAATTGAACACGCACACACTGTCTGTAATGAGAAATAGTTGGAATAATTAAATGGTTTTAATCAAGTTGTAATTGTACAAAACATGATGGATTAAATTGGTTACCATAGCAATGAAGAAAACGGAGGACTCATACTCGCATTGTAATTAATTTCAAATAATTACTAATTTTGCTTATAATTTTCCATTAAGTGTAATTAATGTTATAAATTACGAATAATTATTCTAATTAAATGTTAGTTTTGACAAGTATGCTTATATAGGAAAATTGATTAAGTCTCTTTGCAAATGCAAATATGGTCTCTCTAATTCCCAATTTAAAAGCACACATATTTATTCAGAAGGTTTCGGAAAATTTTTATTCTGTTAAATAGAAAGTGTTTTACTTGATGTTTTAAAAAAGAGTAGGTTAATTCTGATGTATGACAAACATATTTTTTTAAAGGGGAAGAAACTTACTAATGCATTTTACAAACACAGGGATAATTATTTAATTTAAAATGAGTTTGTTAAAAGTTTTTCTTAAATTTTATCTGTCTTTTTTTATCTTCTTGTTTTCAGTTTTTATCTTATCGTTATTACAAAATTTACTACATTTCATTTTTTCCCTCCTACATAACTTTTTTTAAAATTAATTGTTTCGTGTTTGCTGAAAACTAAAATAGCTGATTAAAATAGACCTTAATGGATAATTTTTTTTACCGTTTTGAGCAAAACTAAAAAATCGGTGGTAAATTTGTGATTTTACATGACCTTTTTGTAATTATTAAAAATTATATTAAACATGGGAAATTATAGGAAAAAGGTAAGAATAAAACAAAGACAAAATCAAAATATTTAGTTCAAAAAATGTATTTCAAGTTATTTTACATTAATAAAATTAGTTTAATAATAAAACTATGTTTCTTTATCAACGCTTACTTTAAATGGGTAGATATTTTAGTTTATAATTCATAAAAATTTAAAATCATAGATATAAATGGTTTTTAATATGAATAATTCTATTAATTTAGAAATGTGAAGTTTCCATTTACAGTTTTAAGGGCTCAAAATTCTAATGGTGTTTTAAATAATTCTGCACTACAAAGAATTAAAGTTCATACTATAATTTTCTAGCTAACAGAATTTGATTTTTATGCTTTAAATTTGTATTTATTGTAATTAATAATTTCCTTTTAAGGAATTCTGATTAAAAAAATAAATAAAAGGTTTTTCTAAACATAAATTTAACTGGAGTCTTCTTATAATTTTAAATAAGCTTTATTTATATTCTTATCATGGTTATTCTATATCCATAAAATTATTTTTCATTTTAATTTCATGACTAAACATTGGATAAGTTCTGTAAATTTTTTTTAAAAGAACATTTTCATTTTAAGTGTAAAATCCAAATATTTTACCCCTCAATTTTTTTGTCTCTGTTTAATTTAAATTTATAATGTATAATACATTTATTTCAGTATATTAAAATATGTTATAAATTGATTTATAAGTAGCTCTATATTAATAATTCAGTTTTACTGGTTCCGAAACAATACACAAAAAAGAATAATGCAACACTGATTTTAGAATCATTCAGTTCTATTTCTTATATTTTCGGCAACAGCTATTCTAATTTTTTTTTACTTATTTCTTATTCTATTATATACATATTCGAAAGATTTTTTTTAGTTCTTTATTTATAACCCTTTCTTTATTTATAACCCTTTCTTCTTTATTTATATTATTTATAGGGTAGCAAAAAAAATTTTATAACGATTTTTGAAATTATTATAAATTAAGATTGATTGACAGTTAAAATTTGATTTAAATGTAGTTTCAAATCATGTACAAAATGGCAGTATAAAGAAAAATGGTTTATATTTCAAGAATTCTCATTTCTTAATTACAAAGATAGTTCTACGTTTATCAAACTAATGCAAGAAAAACAACAACTAGTGCATTATTTTAGAAGGTGTTCAAATTATATAGAAAGTAGAAAAGAATAAATTTTACTTCTCGTATCTAAAATATCAGTTACCAAAGATTTAAATAATGCTAGGAATTATAAATATTTTCTTCTGTAAAGGTATGATAGATGGCAGCACCAATCATGGAGAAGGAACCGGTGAAGCATATCACATTTTCTAAGTATTTTTTCATTCATTGCAGCTAAGATTAAGTATAACTTCTCATGACTAATATAGATGGCAGCACTAATCATGTTTATTTCAAAACACAAGAACGTTATATATTTATGATATAAAACAATTTCAAGCGTTTGTATTTTATTTTAAATAAATGTTAAATACATAATTTAATTATATATTCAATAGTAGTTTTTATTTTAAACATATTATCATTGAAAATATATAAATATTAAAGATACATTCTTTAAGAAATATTTGGAAATTTTAAAGAACTTAAAAAGATATATGAATTGCAAAATTCTTGCTTCATTTCATTTCACAAATTGTAAAAATTAATTACAGATATAGAAAGTGGAAATTTTTACAGCTAAATTTTGTTAATAATTTAATTTTTAAAAATTTTTGTTTTGTTTAAAATATTTTAATGTTAGGTACGCAAGTTTTTTATTTCAGTTTGTGCATACAGATAAAAATATTATTATAATTTTTTTAATGTAACTTATTTCAGAAAATTTCTATCTTTTTAGAATTTTAAAATATTATTTTTACAGACAGGCAGATATTTTTTTCTGTATTTGTTTCAGAATGAAATCAAGAAATTTGAAAATTACATTTTATTTTTTTTGTAAATTAAACCACACTGAAAAATGCTCATAGAAAGATACTTTGAAATTATACTATTTCTGAAATTTGTAGAATTTATAGAATTAAAAGAAACACATTTAATGCTCTCATACATTTTTATTTAAAATCTCAAGGGATTTTGTTGTTAAAATACGATACAATTTTTTTATTTTTTTTAAAAAAAATTCATCAACTTATAGAACGGCATCATTTTTCTGAAAATTTGAGACAACTGTTTATATCTTACAGAAAAGTATAAAAACATGCAGTTTTCCAAACGTATCATGTGAGTTGTTATACTGTGCTAACATTTTTTAATGCTAACATGCAATGGTATAGCTTTATGTCTAAAATTATTGAAGAAAATACATTTTTAAAAGTTTTAAATAAATCTTACAAAATGTTTCCAAGGTTGATCTTTCGTAATTTCAAATTTATGGTATTCTTGGATATTATGAGATGGATAAAGTGATATTTTTACAGCAGTGAGCGAGTGAGTGAGAGAGAGAGAGAGTAAAAACAATATATTTTTAAATATAGTTAATCTTTAAAGTTTGTACAGTTAAAGTTAAATTAAAGAATGAAATTGACTGTTGAAAATTTAACAAATCAATTAATTTATAAAAAAATTAAAACATAATTTGCTATTTTTTTCCTGATTCAGCACTTGATTTTGAACTATTTTTTTAACTATTTGCAGTTTTTGTAAATGTTCTTGGTTTAAAATTATTCTTGGTAAAATTTTCTTGGTTTAAAAATCTTTGGAAATAAGGTACTGAAGTTATAAATCTTAACTTTCTGTGAATAAAATTCTTTTGGAAATAAAATTACTAAAAGCTTAAGTGACGTTTAAAATGTAAAATTTGGAAGAAATGTTGTAAAAATTTATTATGACACGAAATAATGATCCAAAAAGTGAAATTCATCAGAAAAAAAGTGATGGATGAAACGAATTACAAATAGATTGCCTTTTTTATAAGATAAAACAAAGAATTTGTTTTTATTTTAATACAAAGTTCTTTACTTGATGGATTTCTCTCGGCTAAGATCTCGCACAGATTTTTCAGATAATGTCTTACTGATAATTTGTTTTCAAATTATGCAGAAAATGTTCTTTGAGAAAAACCCGTTAATCATTTTCAAAGGAGCAATTTTACACCTTCCGAAATCTTTTCCTGTATGAAATAACTCTTGGTGGAGATTTTTTCTTCCATTTTTTTTCCAGTTGCTCTCTTCATGAGATTACTTCTTTGGGCGATTATTTAACATAATAAAAAGGGATATTCCTATAGGAAACCGAAATTTATTTTCTTCTTTTCATTCCTTGCTTCTTTTTATGGGTTTTTCCTACAGATCATATTTCACAGTAAAAAGAAATTTCCGATTCTTTACAGGAATCCTCTTCGAAGAAAAATGGGAGAATATTTACAAGATAAAAGCGTTGCTAGAATTTTTGATTTTGTCTGGATGAAAAGTGGACCATCGTATGAAAAGAAAAAGAATAAAAAAAAAGTGAACACGACTTTGCAAAGCAAAATAACGCCCTCAGAAAAAAAATGCAATTTTAGCCAATCTCGCCAAAAAGGAATAAGGGCGCGAAATTTTACCATCAATGGCAAAGACTGGTTACCTTCCCAGCTAATTTATCTACAAAAGTTCTCGCAGACGATATTCCTAGAAATCTTTTCGGTGAAGTGATGCGAAAAATAGTCGGTTTCCTTCTTGCACGAACCAGCTTTCTCGATTAAATTCGAAATCGCGAGAAATTCGGAATAATTTTTTTTTTTTTACTTTTCATTTTTATTTTCTTACCAACCTATTGCATTATGCAGTAACATTCCTCTTTTCGTAACGGGCATCAGAGGGAATATTTGCATATTTAAGTCGCAATTCGCAAAGATGTTTTGTGCTTTTTTTTTTTTTCAGTTTGACTTTTCAAGAAACTTTTCTCCTAGAAAATCGATTCGAGAGGAAAGTGTGTAAAGTCTTGCTTGCTGTTTTATTTCATTTCATTTCATTTCTTAATCTGAGTTGTAACTGGCTTTAAGATGATGCCCAATCATTTATCTCCCCATTGCTTTCATCCATCACTGCAATTGATCTTAAAAAAGAAGAATGCAAAATTTCGAAAGAAGAGAAGTTGTTGAATTGTTTGTAATCATCTGCATCTGTACACGTTGGTGAAAAACATTTCCACGGAATTTAAATGAATAGATTCTTTCACTTTTAATTTAAGCGGCTCTTTAAATATTTTTGTATTGTTATGACATATTTTGATGTGCATTTATTTTAAGACAGAAAAATATCGTATAATTACACTTCGCAGTTTATTAGAACCAAGTAAAATAACTAATAAAATTCCACTTTGGGAAACTAAAGATAAAATGCATTTATTCTTCAAATCTTAGAAAACGCTAAAACATGTCCTTAATATAATTATTTAAGTAAAATTTAATAGAAAAGTAAAAAAATCCTATTCTAATTAATGTATTGCATAAATGAAAACAATGTATTATCCATATTAAAGAAATTATTCTTTTATCTAATGTAAAATACACATTAGAAAAGAGAATTAGAAAACAATAATAAAAGTATATAATACACACTATAATTTCATTTGTGAGAGCATTAAATAATTATTTCTACTTTTCTTTGGTTCAAGTAAGCAATATTAATATTAAGCTTATATAGGTGGTTCATAAGTAATTTAACTATTATAGCAGACATACGTGTTTTATTATAAATATTCTAACTGAAAACAATTGGTTAGCTTTCAAGTTTTTACTTTTATTTATTTATTTTATCATTATTATTATACAATTGGTTAAATGAAAGCAAATGGTTATCTTTTACTTTTTATTTTTATTTATATTTTATTATTATTTATCATTATTACCATAAAGTGGTTACTGTGGAAAACTTTTGTCATAACCTGATATAAATAAAATTACATGTTTTAAAGTTAAATGTTTTGATATGCATATTTATGTGATTTTTAGTTAATTAATTATGTAAAAGGATTAAATGATATGATTAAAATAAAGTGCAGCAAAACAATGCCACAAAAATGCAAAATAGTGATGAAAAAAATAAGCTCTAAAAATTCTAATTAAATTATTCTAATTAAATAAAAGGACATGCTAAAAATTAAGTAAAAATTTTTTTATTAATAAACTGAATTGATAAAGTATGAAGAAATGTTTCATAAAATAAATTAGTAAGTTTAAAAGAGAGTACAATTATTTTTGGTCTCAAAGGATTAAATTAAAATTATATAGAATTGATTGGTGACATAGTTAATATCTCGTGAAAATCTATTTTATCGCAGAGGATATGATTAAAATTTTATGAGATCAAGTTAGAAGTCTAAACGACTTCCAAATTATTGTACTTGAATTTGATGACATATCGAAATATTATATTTTGAATAACACCATGTGATGCTACGTTTTCAAACGATGGGATTGAAAGTGTTTAAATCTTGATGAATGTAAAATAATGCTATTGAAATTACATAGAAAAATGCTAGAAGTATTTGTTTTATTACAAAATATATTGCATCTTAATACTTGCGGTAAGACTAATTTAACAATAATATATTCTATTTATTCATAGAACAAATAATTTATGCACATGAAAGTTTAAGTAAGAAAAAATGCATTATTTGTAAGCATCTCAGTCTCCGGTCTCCTTTTGTCACTCTTTATATATATATATATATATATATATATATATATATATATATATACATATATATATATATATATATATATATATATATATATATATATATATATATATATATATATATATATATATATATATATATATATATATATATATATATAAAGAGTGACATATATATATATATATATATATATAAAAGATCTGCATCTATAAAATATCGTTTTTCGTTGCTGCTACCGTCATCATTTCCCCGAAGGACATTTCCAGAAAGGAGGTGAATGCTGATGATGTATACCGTTGCCATTCCCATGATCGTAAAATGTACGAAATTCGCAGATGAGACGAAAAGTCTCGCCCCTCAATATATTATATTTCTTCTTATGCTGCCGTGGCTCATTTAAGTTTTTATGCTTGGAAAGGGGGGATTTTTACTAGATTCTTTTTCTCTTACTGTATTTTCTCTTTTTATTATTTTAATATGCTTAAAAAATTGTGCTAGATTACAAATGAAATTATTTTTCATTTCGGTATTACTTTTTTTTTTCTGTTTTTGAAATATAATTTGTTGTTGATGATCTATACAATATTTGTATAAAACTGCTTTTATATAAAAAAAAATGTGAAAATATTCATTTGTTAATGGGTCCAATAAAACAGTTGTACCTAATTTTTTTACTTTAAATGAAATTTTTGAATTTTCTTTTTTTTTTTTGACGGTATCAGTTTTTTATATCCACTTTACACATATATACTTCTTGCTAACAGAGCAGAAAGATTTATTAGTTAACTTTGAAAACATAGTAATTTATTCAAATTGGTATCCAAATGTGATATTTTTACCTGACATTTCAATAATAAAGCTCAATATGGAACATTTTAACCTTTTAAAATTATTGTTTATATTATATTTCTTCCTCCCCTTGTAGTTTAATTACGAAAAATCTTTGCACATTTAAACTTAGACAATTTGTTAAACAAAATTGAATTTTATTCCTTAAAATCATTGAAAAGTGCTAAAAAACTTATTTTACAGGGTATTTGTTAAATATTCTATTTATGAAATAATGATAGTTGAATTATTAATGATATAAAGAAATAATAGGTTGTTTTTTTTAAATAATATGAAATATATAAACTTACTGAAATTCTATTATATTTAAGTAAAATACATTTGATAATCGATCTAAAGTAATTCTTCATAATCTAAAATTAACAATTTAATTTCATTAAACTTAAAAACTTATCATGAAAAATCACGTTGATTTGATTATTAAATTATCAATTAATATGCCAATTAAATTATTTATAATATTAAAATATTCCCAAAGAATTGTGTTTATTCCAATTATAATTTAATATTATTGATACAAAGTATTTAATGAGTCCAAATACAACGATATTAAGAGCAAAGAGTTGCAAGTGCTCAAAATTTTTCTAGAGAAATAAAAGATGAATTGGATTTAGTTTTACCTTTTGTAACTAGGTGTCGTGATTTCATCCATAGTTCAAAAAATGCATTAAAATTCATAGAGATGGACAATTTTAAAATATTAAAATCCTACCAAAAATTTGGGAAAAGGAAGATACTTTTTTAATGATTGATTTTTAATAATTGGAATCAAAATAATTAGGATCCATCTATTGAAATTTGAAATGAGCGAGATACACCAATAACGATTTTGAATAAAAATGTGAGAGTATATCATATTAAATCGAAATAAATCGTCTACATTAAATTAGGAGAAGAAAGATTTTCAATAACAATGCTGTGGAGTGAGAGAATTAAGAATAAAATCATTGAACCGATAAGAATATTCAACAAGACAAACAATAGTTTCGAATAAATTATTTCATTGTTTTTTATTTTATTTAAATACAAATGATCTGATGTTATTCCCTGTGATTATTCAACTATACAATTTAAATAATGTAAAACTAAAATAGTAAACTTTCACACAGGCATAAACTGTATTGAGTTTATATTAATATTGTTTTTAACTTAATGTGTTTCATTGTTACCCAAAACAAAAGTAAATGAAATATAAAATTTCAAAGAGAAGAGTCAATTTTATGGCAAAGCAAAGAATTAGTTGATTAAAATAATTTTAAATTTGATATCGAGAATTAATTTATTATTAATTAAATATTAATTTCAAAAGTTGTAAATGAACATTCATCCGTTTAACTCCTATTCATTTTCTTAATGAACTAAATTCAATACCAAAGGCTATGATATGATATATGGATTCTATAATTAGTATAATAAATATAACTATTTACAATAACTTATTTTTCTTTTTTAAAATAAATTAAATAATTTAATTAATATATTTACACTTAATTATAAAAAAGAAAATGATACTATAAAAAGGGAGCATATATTGAACTGCTGTAGCAAAACATATCACAATTACTATTTGCAGCTATAAAAAATAGTGTTTGAAGAATCATATCCAGTACATCTGGTAGTAAAATAATCCATAAAAGACCAGACTTACTCGAATAACATTTCTTTTTTATCAATAAAAAGAATAGTTTTTATCTTAACCCTCATTTTAGTTGACATTTCCTCTCTTTTCATACATTCACTACAAATGTTTTCTGATTGAATTTTTAAAAAATAAATTAATTAAACAATGAACTGATAAAGAAATAGCCTTTAAAATTAAATTAATTATTTTCTAAAAATTTGTCATTAAAATAATTAGAGAAATAAATAATCACTGTCAATGATAAAATTTTAAAACTAACTTGGGAAACAAATGTAATCACAAATACGTATTATTAAAGAAAATGTCTTATGCACATATACTGGAAAATATAAATTAATGTCATTAATTAGCCTCTCAATTTTGCTTCGTTTCAAGTGATTCTCAATATTTATCAAATGTTCCTTATAAATGCTGATGTTATCAATATTTTAAGTTACATAAAAAAATTAAATTAAAAAAATTAAAAAAAACTAAACATTTTAAATTCACATTCCATTCAAATTACAATTTAGTTTGTTAAAATTTTATTTTTTGATTAACCACATATTTTTAGATCCACATTAGCATTTATAATTTTTTTTTAAAAATCGAATATGTAAATATTATTTAAATTGTACTACATTGATTATTCCTGTTTAAATAATAGTTTTCTTTTCAGAATTTATCGTTGCTATGTTCGTTTCTATGCACTGTAGTATCGTTTCCATGGTACGTAGTTTTTCACAAACTAGGATAGATTTTTTTCACTATTATTAGATTACCATAATGGGCAAAATAAGTCCATTTCAGCGATGCGATGATAAAGACAACTAACTGTAGGGGTAAAAAAGGATTGTGACGTCAACAACTTCTATTTTAAGTCAAGTGTCTGAGTGAAGTCAACAGAGTAATTATAATGTCATTACCCAAAACCTTATGGCGTGATGTTTATCATGTTTGTGGAAAACTTTCTCTTGCTTGCCATCTTTCTGACTGAAGTTAAAGTTGTAGTACATGAGTGGTCTATTTAGTTAGATATATTTTCGAAATATTTTAAAGTACATATGGAGAAATCCTCATTTATATATAGAATGTGAATTCTAGAATACACAATTCAATTAAAATAATATTATTAAATAAAATAATATTTAAAAATATGAACCTTACAGTATTTATTTATTTTTTGTTCCATTGGTAACCTCGCATATCATATTAAATGAAACATTTTGCATTTCATTTAAGATTGAGGAATATTATACTATTAGCGTCTGACAAAACAGCACATATTTTAAACTTGTTATAGTTAAATGTATTTTCAGTTTAGTATTAAATTATGAAACGATTAGATTATATGCATTTAAATCTACTAAAATTTTTTATTAATATTTTTTTTAACAAAAATGCTCGAAATTCCTTGAGCTATTTCAATGGTATTAGTTAATCAAAAAAGTCAGATTTAAAATTGTAAAATTTTTCATCTAAAAATTGAATAAATAGCTATGTGATTATAACGGTTTTAAAATTCTTAGCTCCATTTGTACCTTTCTTTAGTATACTTACAGAATATTTTTAAATGGTGTTTTTTTATTTGCCAGATGTATAACTGATAAATTCTATTTAACCTATGAATTTTCAATGGGAATTATTTCCATTGTTACGTGAAATGTATTTTTAATGCGAATTATTTCCATTGTTACGTGAAATGTATTTTTAATGCGAATTATTCCATGGTTACGTAAAATGTACTTTTAATGCGAATTATTCCATGGTTATGTAAAATGTACTTTTAATGCGAATTATTCCAGGGTTACACAAAACGTACTTTTAATGCGAATTATTCCATGGTTACGTAAAATTCACTTTTAATGTGAATTATTCCATTGTTGCATGAAATGTACTTTAAATGCAAATTATTCCAGGGTTACACAAAACGTACTTTTAATTTCGAATTATTCCAGGGTTACACAAAACGTACTTTTAATGCGAATTATTCCATGGTTACGTAAAATGTACTTTTAATGTGAATTATTCCATGGTTACGCAAAATTCACTTTTAATGTGAATTATTCCATTGTTGCATGAAATGTACTTTAAATGCAAATTATTCCATGGCTACGTAAAATGTACTTTTAATGCGAATTATTCCATGGTTACGTAAAATGTACGTTTAAATCGAATTATTCCATTGATACGTGAAATGTACATTTATTTAGTTTAAATCAGTGTGTTAAGACCACGCTTCATTAAACATTTGCTATGCTAAGTATTAGCGTGTTGGTGGATCTATTATGCTTCTAGCTTTAAAATAGCGAATATCATTAGACATTCATGGTTAAAAATTTTAAAATTCATTGACTTTGACTAACGAGCAGAAAATAAAACACTGTATTTTATAAATTAGTTTAGGAAAGATTAAGATGATATAAATAAAATTAAAGTTGGGGAGGGAAGAACCTTTTGAGTTTACAGAGAGAACAATTTCTAGAGAAATCTCTGCAGCTACTGTCATTTACTTCTTTATAAAGATTAGAAAAAAAAAAGAAACCAATTTCATCTCTTTTAAAGAACTCCACCATCATCATCGAACTAAATCATCAAAATGACTTCAAAGACTCAATGCACTCCCTTCTTTCACGCAGCTAAACAAGTACAAATTATCAGATTGTAAAAGTAAAATGCACAGTACGCAAACGCATCCCTCCCCCGCATTAATTGGGTTCGCCTCAAGAGACCCTAGAAGGGGTAAGATAAGTGTAATAACCCCGCTCTCTGCCCTTGATTACCCCTTCGACGGAGGGAGGGGGGAATAGATCTCGCACCCCCTACTCTCATGCTCATAATTACACCCGCTACTTATTTTCTGCCCCGTTTTATTACTTTTTAAAAACAAAGATGAAAAATTACACCTTCTGCTCCTTTTTCATTTCGCGTAATTGAGTGTGAATATCGTTAATCACGGAGCAAAGTCACGGTGGCCAAGAAATACGTTTTTTTTTCTGTCTTTTTACGAAAACTTTTCTTTGTTCACTTTTCTTCTGTTGTTTTTTTCTCCCTCTTCCAATTTTGGCATGTATTTAGGATTAATTAACTTGTTCGGTAACAACGGTATTTTATTTTGTTGTTAATATATATATAATGAATAATTAAGGAAAATTAATGTAAATCAACCATGACAAGATAGGTTGCAATTTTGGAGGAGGCCAGAAAATCGGAATGATTTTATTATTGTCAACCCATGGCTTTAAATGCTTATTTATTTTTTTTTTAAATCTAATTAAGAAATCTTTTAAAATATTTGATTTAGAAAACAGATGAAGCATAAAATTTTGAAATGAGTTGTGATTAAAAATGATTCTTGAATAAATTTCTTTCTTTTTTTTAAAAATGCCTATTTAATTTTATTAATTTTCGAAAGAGTTATTTTAAAATAAATAAACAATACGGATTCAAAGCAGTTTTGCTTATAAAAAAAATTGAGAGAGAAGCTAAATGCTAAGCACAGATTAAATGAGAAATTACTTAAGAAAATTGAGTTCTAAATTCTATTGCTTCTAAAATAAACTTAAAAAAAACTTTAAGAAAACTTAAGAGAATTGTATTCTTGTCATTTCGGACATAAAGAAGATTTAAAAATTATTGTAATTACAATATATATTTTTTTATAATTTAAATATCTCCCTTTGGAAATAAGTATTTAAATTTTGAGATGGATTTAATCTAGTATGTTATATATATTATAATGTAGCTATAACAATATTGCTGGTATTTTGTTTATTTTGCAAATTAATTTTAATACACAATTTGTAGAAGAGAAAAATGTGCATTTTTCGAAATTAACTATATTTAAAAAGATGTTATCATGCATATTATGAATTTTATAAATACTTAATGAATCTAAATTGACATTACATTTATTTACAATAAATAATAATAATAAAATATAGGATTAACAAGGAAATATAAAAATATCAATCTCTCTTAAATATTATGATATTAAAGACTGATAGTCTTTTTTTAAGTATGTGTATTTATGATATATATCAAATGTTACTTTTTAAAAAAAAAAATGTAGAACGAAAATTATGCTGGGTTTTTTTATGCCATTATTTTGTAGAAAAAAATCACATCATAAGCCTAAAAGAATTTATTCACGAAATGAAAATTTTCTCTGGTTAATTAAATTCATTGAATAAACTCGAATTTATTTCGTAGGACTGTAAAATTTAAATAACAAGAAATTAAAGAAAGGTAATTTAAATGTTGCAGTAGTTTTCTTTGATTTTAATGCAAAATACAAAATTATAAATTCGATCATAAAAATAAAAATTAATTTTAACTAAAACAGATTATATCGAGGAATATCACTAATTAAGAGCATAATAATAATGATTATTATTACAATCCACGTCAATCCTTTGTTTTATATTTCGCCCATAGATGGCGCCACCAGGTTCAATATTAGGACCGCCAAGACGGTAAATAACAATAAAAGGGAACAAAAGTGACAAATCCCCGATAACGCATCTCGTAACGCTCTTAATGCTTCCGTATCTAAAAGCTAAGATCCCCTGCATCCCTTGGGGGTGGGGATGAAGACAATGCACTCTGAAAATCAAACGAAAATGGAAAAGAGCGGGAAAGAGGGCAATCTTTCTTGGAGAGCAATATTTTAGAAGTTCCTGCAGCTCCCAGTGCGGTGGTTCTGCTCCCCTTACTCCCCAAAACATGGTTTTTCACCATTATCTCACTTTTCAATAAATAATTATTTCATGGAACAATTTGACAAATCATACTTTCGAGAAAAGAAGAAATTAATAGATATTTTAAATTATATGTAAAAGAATAAAAATAATGATAGCCATATTTAGCTAGGACATATAACTAGATGATATAAATATATACAACTAGAAGGTATAAAAAAGGAATATAATTAGCTTTTATTTGATAAAAATGCAATTGTATTTGGGTATATACTTGACTTAAGAATATTTCTTATAAAATATCTAGAAATCTCTAGCAGATGGTACATTAAAATTTACGTAGTAGTAAACAAAAATATGAAAAGAAAAAATCGTTTGTAAATAATATTAACTTCAGAATTCTTATACAAAGTTTTCTATATAATAACTTAAATCTGACAAAATATTTTTAATTTTTTTCCAAAATACATTGATTTTATACATAGGTAAAAAAAATCAATAACCAATACTATCAAAAGTACTTGTATAAATCCGAAGATAATAATAATAATAGAAGTTTCTTAAAAGCTATCCGAGTGAGCGTCTATTTAAAAAGCTGAAGATTTATTCCCTATAGTAGGTTTTAGAATAGAAAATGGATAAAAATTGCATGTAGAATAATAATTAACCATCTGATTAAAGAAGTAAACGTTTTAGTAGGTGTTATCCATACTGATTCTATAGAATTACATATTTATTACTGAAAAACCACACACAAATAGATACACATGTTACGCGAATAGCGCACATGTCATTGAAAAGTCAGTGATACTGATGTGGATACGTAAGCATAAATTAGTTACCAGAATTATCTTACAGAAATTTGTTTCTAATGATCTAATTAAACTCTTCTAAGTAAGAATTATATTTATTTATTTATTTTATTACATTACATATATTCATACTTGTATGCTTGATTCTTGAGATCCGCTTGTAAGTCTTCGTCGATAATAGGACAAATAGCACAATGACAGATGTACAACCACAGAAGAATAACGAAGAAAACACCCAGGGCCACGGTGGGAATCGAACACACACTCCTACGCTCTCAAGCGATTAGCGGTGATGTTTAGACCACTCAGCCACGGAGCGCCCGTAAGAATTATATTATTTCACATTATTTTTTTATATTTGTTAAGTTTCCCTTGCCATTCTACAAGAACAAATGATGTGGACTTTTATTCTTTGAATTTGTAATTCACACTTTTCAATGTACTTAACATTTAATATTCAAATATTCCAAATTTGTTGCAAAATGGCATATATCCTATTGTTCTAATTACATAAATAAGAATACTATTATTCCATACTACTTTCTTATTTTTGTTTAGTTTCCCTTGCCATTCTACAAGAACAAATGATGTGTACTCTTATTCTTTGAATTTGAAATTCACACTTTTCAATAACATTTAATATTCAAACATTCCAAATTCGTTGCAAAATGGCATATATCCTATTGTTCTAATTACTTTTAAATTAAAACTGAATCTGAATGATTAAAAGCTTAAACATGCAGCTGAAAGCTACACCTTTAATAAATATATCGCCATGGACAACTTGCGGTGATATTTCCCATCGAAGTAAATATTCCAATCTCATGTCTGGGCTTTAGAAATGTCAATGGGAATTCATTGTTGGCGGAAATCACCCAATCTGTTCCAAAGCTCCCAGAATTAGGAAATGAACCGCAAGATGATGGGACAAGACCTCACCGAATCGATAGTACGTGATTAATTAAAACGGGTTAATTGAGAAGAGTTGGCTGGGGGGGGAGAAAACGTTCCGAATGACGCTTCGCTACTTAATGAATGAACGCCTTTTCGGAATATCGACTCGAGGGTTGAGTACTGGGAAGAAAAGGGTTAACGGCGCACTCGATTTCCGCCTTTTCAAGTCTTTTTATTCAGAAAGCAGTTCCATTACTCATTTCTGACTTACAGAACATACTTCGTTGGAGTTTATTAAGTTAGAGCAGTACCTCTTTTTCACGCTGGATGGGGAGGTTTGTGTTGTACCTCCCCACCTGTGCGGCATAGACTTCCCATTTGATATCCAGTTAGAAAAATCATCGTTGTAGTTATAATATATAACTGTGCATAAAAAATAAAGTTAAACACAAATCTATTATTATCAGTTAAATTTTTTTGTGCCTTTTCTATTCGATTGTTTGTGGAATTGATACTACAAAGCATCAAATCCACAAACAATTGATAAAAAAAATCTATCAATCATCTAATCTAACTAAAAATCTCTCGGTCGTAATTATAACTAATAGATGACTTTTGATTCGACAGTAAACTTCTATAGAGTTGATTTCTAAACTTTTTTTTCTAAAATAATTTAAATAGATTCATTTAAAAAAAATATAATATTCCTCTATTCTAATTCGAATTATTTCGTATTCAAAAACAAAATGATTTGCAAATGTAATTGTTGATAAAAATATAGAGTAATGTTTTACTGAAAGTATCATTTGTCCCTGTAATACTGTTAACAAGAATGGCATACACGTTTTAAATTAATTTAAACTTATCAATCATAAATATTAACTTAATGTAATCTCATATTATCACATCAAGATTACATCAAGTGTTTTATTGTTTTAATTGATATTTACGTAACTGTATAAAAATATCTTGACACTATGCCTTTGAATTATCGAAAACAGTTCTTAACTATCAATGATTATTTTGGTATCAGTGAAAAAAAATGCAGTTATCAGATAAATAAAATAATAATATTCAAGTAAACATGTAACAATTTTAACAACATTTTTGCTCCAAATTCAACAACATTCACCTCATAAAAATTTAAAAAGTAATCTTTTTATAAATGATTCAAAGAATTTGTGAGAATTAGATATCTTTCTTTCTAAGATTTGGAGATTCGAAAAAAATTTAGAGTTAGTAATGATTAATTTATCATTAATGAAACGAATTCTTAAAAACTTAAATTTTTTCTAAGAATAGTTAAATTTTCTTGACGAGAATGATCTTTCATAAATTTATTAAATTAAATAAAATTTATTTCTTCATTTGGTTCAGTTTTAGTATTAGTCTAGCCCTACTATTGTATTTTATTTGTCAATATAATACAGAACTTTTAAGAAAAGCACTAGTAAATATAAGAATAGCTTTTTTAAAGTAGAAAATGTGTCCCAAAAATTCTTGAAATTTATTCTGCTTTCTTCGTTAATGCATTAAAACAAAAATAAAATTATGGTTTGATAAACGTAACAGCCTAAGTCATTCACCCATTTACAAAAACGAATAAATATAAAAAAATATTCAAGTGTAAAAATTCACAAAAAGAGTAAAAATATTCTGAGAAAAGAGCTTAAAAAATGAGTAACGACACTTTTTGTGATAAATTACTCAGAAATTTCATTTTTTAATTTTGAACAGAATTATTAGAATGTTATTTCATCAATCTTTTAAAACCCAGCCTGAACTTAAGGTACGTACAAAAGAAAATAAATCATATTTTGATGGCTTCAAAAATAAAAATTAAAAATAATAAATAAAAGAGCAACCGTTTTTTATTTGTTATAAGTTTTACTTAATTTTCTTCAACGCTGTTCATTCCAGTATCAATGACTAACCCGAACGGCGTTTGTGAGCGAGTACTTTTTTTACCCCCTTTTTTATGTATAGATATATATAAAAACGCACTTATCCGACACCTAATTTTGCCTCAACGGTTTCGAAAATGATCAACGCTCTTAAACCCAATCGTGGCTTCTCTAATCCATAGGATTACTTCGTCTAAATCCCGAATCTCATGCTTGTTGGCGATTTTTTTCTCTTTCTTTTTAATTTATTTTTAAGAAATAGGAAAGATAAGTAGGAAGGGGCTTACGGATTTTATGAAATGGTTCATAGAAGTTTGGAGGATTTCATTTTTTTTCCTACATTTATAGGAAGTAATGTAGCTTTTTTCCCCCTCTGCAAAACCCCAAATAGGGTGGAAATTAGAAAGTAGGAAAAAAAATTGGTACTGGAGGATTGGTAAGAGGAAAAGTAAAAAATAAGACATGTGTTAAAGATTCCACTAACGTATTTAATTTTTTATTCTAATCTTTATGAAACTGTAGTTGAAGGAGTAATAAAGTATACTGTAACACATGTCACTGTATGTCACATGCAGTTTTTGATGATAGTAAATAATTAAAAAAAATTTCTGATTTAAATCAAATTTCAAAGTTATAATATTAATTGGGAAATTAGAGTTGAAATTAAAGTAAACTTTTACTAAAAAGTGACACGAGAAAAGTTTTATTTAGTGATGCCAAATTTTAAAAGCATACTTTAGGAGAATCATAATCAAAAGAACTGGTTAAAATGAAAAAAGAGAAGATATAGAATAATTTACCGCTTTTAACATATTTACGGAAAGAAATGATTAGTAATTGAAAAAAAAAATTATTAAAGGAATGCCTATATACTTATTAGAAAAACAATTTGAGACATAGAAATAAAAATTTGAAAGTAAAGCTTTTTATTATTTTTTAATTTCAAAATTCAGAAAATAAAAAAGTATATTTATAATATGCTTTATATTACAATCAAAATGATCGCGTCCTCATTTGATGGCTTAGATTTTATACATTTTGTGAATATATTTATAAGTTAAATAATTTTTGCTCGCTAAGCAATTTTCAATCAAGAAAGTTTTGAACTGCATTAATTCAAATTTCTTAATACCTTTAAGTTGTTTTTGCAATAATCTATTTTCATGGAATCAATCTTAGATAAAAATGAATTATTCAAGTCTTTCATAAAATATGGTAGAGATGCAATGAAATTTCCCTTGAAAGAAATTTTATTATTTGTGCAATAGTATAATGGACGAAATTATAGTGATCGGCGATTTTTCCAGTATAGCAATATTAATTAAATTCCTTTTTAATGGAAGTGATTAGTATATCATTAATATAAAGTAAATAGCATCCATGATGCAAAATAAATGATACTAATACATCGTCAGTAAAGAAAACATTACTAGGCCCATATCACAAACCTTTAAGAACATTTTTTCTCTGATCAATCACATCCATGATTCACACAAACAATTTAATGCCCAAATCAAGCTGAGATAATCAGAACTTTGCATTTCAATTTAACATTACATGGGTTCGCTTTCCACTTCGAGCATGGATATTTGAAGTAGTTTTGAATTCTTTCTAATCCTAGGTTCCATTGAATCACATTAATTGGTTGGTGTCATGCCCATGAAGTCAAATGGAGTCTTGACTGTTTTAGCCAGTCATTGACAGTCATTCTTTGTGTAGAGATCACCATCAAATGGATATTCTTCAATATTCTGGAGAGAGATGCTTGTAATAGTGGATTGTTGAAAATATGACTTGCAGAGAATTCTTTGTCAGGACAATTTCAACATTTTACATATATTCTTGTATTTTTTACATTTACTTTCATGCTACCAAACTGTCCTGTTCTTAAACATTGAAATTACTTTCCATATGAAAATAATAATATACGAAAAAAATTTAGTACTCAAGTCAATTAATAAATTTAAGCAAACATTATGTGTTTTTGTGATTAGTTAATAGCCAAAAATTATTTTATTAATTTTACTTATGATTTTGTTTCTTTTTAATTTTATTTGTTTGTAAATTTCAAGGAAAATATCCATGTTCAACGAAAATTTTAAATAGCGCACATATTTTTAGGTACCGACAAACACAGTTATCAATTATTAAAGTTTATTTTTTTTTTTTTTACCACATTTTTAAATATGCGATATTTAGGATAAAAATATCTCATCGAAGCGAAAAATAATTTCACAAACTTTATCCAATATGCACCGTTCTCCTAGAAAGAAATATAAGCACAAAAAAGGGGCAAAAATATACTACATAGTTTAATATACTACTTCCGAGACACATTGCACGCCCGAATAACTGGGTGGAACTATACCAAGATAGATTGAATGTTCAATTCCACTGCGCCTGGTCAGCTAGATTAGAGTTCTGCTGGCGTTTTAATATCCTTCTTGGCAGAGGGGGAAATGGAAAAATATTCTGCTGGAGTTTAAGTAAAGTAAATAAACTCGATGATTTTATTTTTCGAGGGAAAGTGTTACTTTGGCATTCAGCCTATATATCGCCAAGCATCTGGCGTGCTTCATCCCAGAGTTAAACTGTCAATAAAAGTTGGAAAAGTAGTTTTTTTTCTCTCATTTTTTTTAAGAAATGGGGATCTGGCGTGAGGGCAAAGAAAGGGGAGAATCTATGTACACTTTTGGCAAGAAAAAAGATTGAGTATTTTGATGATGGTTTATTTCAGAAGTGGAAGAAGAAGATGGAACTCTTTTTTTTTAATTCATCGGAATTATTTGGATTTTAAGAAGCAATGGTATCTCATCATTTTAGAAAAAGAACTTAACCAGTAGCAAGGTGACACTGATTATTAAAAGGGTATTTCATATAAAGATGCATATAAAAATATGTAAGAGTAAAAAAAAATTACTCTGAAAGGAAAAGCACAGAGTGAGAGAGTAAATAAGAATCCTTAAATATATCAAGAATACAAAAGTATTAAATAACAAATCAGAATAATGTAGTATAAGCGCTTACGATATATGTAAATATAAAAACACATGATAATTAAATTTTTTAATAATACTAATGGATACTTGAGTAGTCATTTTATAATCTCACTGTCACAAAAATGAACTACATAAATTTTGAATTGGGAAAAAATGCTCGCCTTTTTTCCCATGTGAACAAATCAAAGAAAGTACTTTTTTAATGTAAAAATAATGATTTAAATTCATTTACTCTGTAACAGATAGTTTTTGTATTCATAGTGTTTTTAGAACATATTTTAGAAGCATAAGTTTTTACATTTTTTAAATAAATAAAAAAAATAAATTTTGTGGCATGACATCCCACTATAGAGAAAGAACTACAGTGCCCATATCTGTTATCCTGACCGAAGGGCCTAAAGTAGAAGCACAAGTCCTGGTTAGATGGTCAGCCTAACGAGAAACCCCTAATGTTTAGTTCCCAAGGATGCTTGGTACTCATTTTATCGACCCACTGAAGGGATGAAAGTCTGAGTCGACCTAGCCCAGCCCGAGGATCGAACCTCTGACCTGTGCCTTGGGAGAGTGAAGTGCTATCACAAAGCGACTGGGAGTAGATTTTTTAAATAAAAAATCATAAATAAAATTACGAAAATATAAGACGACAAAATTAAAATCATTCATTTTAAAGGATAGTATGAAATGGATAGCAATACTTGGTTGGCTAACAATAGTTTCAAAGGATAGCATAGTTTAAAAATAGCTTACAAATTTTCAAAATAATTTGGGCTACAAGAACTTGAACCAAGAAATTTATTCTTTCACTGAGACCTTAACATAGTTCGAGATTATTATAAGATTCTAGCGATGTTCCTACACTTTTGTGTTCAAAAATAATCTTTCATAAATAATCACTTTTATTAGTCTGTTTCAAAGGAGGAAACCATGAAAATTCTCAATCACTTGTAAGATTTAAGCGTTTAATTAATTTTACATAAGAGAAATCTAGAATATATCCTGCCTACTTCATATTTTAATCATCATTGTTTATCTTGTTGTTGCTTCAGCATGCTTCCTAGTACAGCATGTTTCCTCAGAGTTGGGCTCTACCAGCTAGATAGAAGCAGTCGGGTGGAGTCTTCGTGATTTTGAAGCAGGGACCAAGCAGAAGACTCCCAGTACTTCTCATGTCACCTCAGAGGTATCATTTCTCATGGAGGACCTACTCACATGGAAAACCCAGTCTTAGATTTCCCAGCTGCATTTAGTGAACACGAATGGTCTTCGGTTAAACCGGGATTCGAGCTCACTACCTTCCGATAACAAGAACGACGCCCTATCCAACCAAGCCACCGTGGTCTTTTGTTTAACTTGTGGGGAACTGGATACATACTTCTACAAGATTATAGTATGTGATAGAATCTTTTACCAGCGTTATATTGCATCCATCCATAATAGACTACCTACCACTTATGCCTTCTCCACATACATCCCTTAAAAGGCTTATTATTCACCAAAATACACCTCTCGACTTCAAAGAAAATGACAAAAGAATTATACTACCTGACACGCTTTGTGTATGCATTAGAGGACGAAGATGGCTTGGCAAAGGATGCATTTGCTTCCAATCCCGAGATTGAATAATGCATGCACACAACAGCAAAGGGGTAGGATTTATTCCTTCGTTCCCGTTTCCATGGAGATGGGTATTATATATCCATATCAAAATGCTTCGTTCACGAAAGACCCCCTAATCTTCGCGACCCTCTCTCGGAAGACGTCACCCCTCATTAGGTATCGGATGTTGTGCGCTCTGTGTTTGCGAGGGGTCAACAGTTCTCAATCCGGGAGTTTTTCCTGATGGACTGTCTCACGCATTTATGTCATTTCGAAAAGAGCTTCTTACTTTGAGACTCACTCTCGTGTGGGATATCTTCATGGTATTTTGTGCCAGAAAAGAAATACTTCTTCAAAACGAAAAACGGAATGATCATTATTTGATAAGAGAAAATGAATGAGAGAATATTGTAATATACTTTTATCTTTATTTGCCTACAATCATTTTTATCAAATTAACAGCTAGAATCACTCTATGGGAAGATAAAATCACGTAAGAAAATATAAAAAAGATTTATCAATAAATTCAATTCTGAAACACCTATAATGATGTAGAGATTATGTAAACGAACTTAAAAACATTATTAAAAAAAGTTCTTGTATGAATAAATTAAGTCTTTAAATAAAAAAAGCTAATTATAGTCGTAAAATATTTTAATTCTGACAGTTATTTTAAATAGATTTCAAATATTGGAGGTGATTTCCTAGCCTGTGTTTAAAGTTTTTATTTAGTAATGCATTGTTATTAGAAAATCCTTAAATTAAAAACTCGCGTATTCATAAATATAAAATTTAGATTATTTATAATTATAGATACTTCTAATTAAATAAATGAAGAAATCTTATGGTAAAACTATCTTAATTGGGACTATTCGAATAATTATTGGCATTTTATTATTATTATTATTTACTTTGATGTGAGAAATCCATTTAAATAATACCTAAATCTTTAAAAAAATATCTGCTTTTTAAACTAGAAATTTTTATTAACTTCAAAAAAATCATGATCGGTTATTATTTTAAATATATGTATTTAAATTAAAGAAAAACTTTTTATTAATTTCATATTATATGAATATTACAAACCCATTTGTTATTTTTTAATATATATATATATATATATATATATATATATATATATATATATATATATATATATATATATATATATATATATATATATATATATATATATATATATAGATAGATATAGATATATAGTCGTTTTAAATACGTCACTTAAAATATGAAATGGAATATATTATGTTTTTACGTATATGTACAGGAGGAATAGAGATCTTAATAAGCATGAGAATAAATAAAAAATAATTATCAAAAAAAAGTTTATCATAGAAAGCGTCTGTTTTGCAAACGTAGATATGTCAGCTTAATATTTCGTGATTCGGTGAACTAATGGGAATCACAATAAATGAAAGCAATTGGCGTTTGTACCCACAATGTTCTTTATACCCTAGTAGCTCATATTTAAAATGGTTACTTTGATAATTAAAAGGTCAAATATCTTCAAATGAACTGTTATTCTTTACGTTCCATTTAGTCGTTGCATTATTTAATGAATACAGATAATTTTCCATAAAGTGTATAACCAACTATTAAAGTTTATAATCCAATACATAATACTATAGTTCAATAAACAGAATTTATGATACATTCTGTATATATTGAACTCTAATGTGTACTAGATATTGCCGAATATTGCCTTTAAAGGTTCTTATGAGGTGATCTTCACACTACTTTTAGAAAAAAATCACAGATTTTAAATATTATTCAAATATTTTAGAAATGTAAGAAATTTCAATAATCAAATAAAGCAGATGGGATTGAAAAGAAAAAAATTCTGTAACTGCTTATAAATAATAGCAATTTAATTAGTTCATTATTACATCTAATATAGCATAAAATAAAGTCCTGTTTATTGCATCTAGAATTAATGGTTGCATTAAATATATATGCAAGATTATAAATTTTTTTTATTCAGATTTTTTTTTTGTGAGCTGAATTCTCATATCCCTATCATATGTTTTTTACTTAATCGAGCTGAAAATATTTTTGCTATGTAAGAATTTGGGATGCTACAGCACCCATATCCAATTAATTTGTTTTTCCAAGACATAAAATGACTTAAAGAAATTTACGAGGAAATCTTATGATAATCTCAAAAATCTCGAAGATTTGAAATTTTAATTTTAAACAAAGAGTAAAAAAAAAAAAAGAAATGATAAACTATGTTGGTAAACATAAATTCCCTCTGAAAACTCAAATGTTATGGCACAAGAAGGATATAAGGATGGAGGTAAAAGTAATTTAAGAGTAATAACCCGTCTTAAACATCTCGACTTTACCTCAAGAAGCAAACATTGGAGGGAAAAGAAAATTACAGACGATCAATTCAAGTTAAGAAATGTTCGAATTTTGTCTTTCAGCCTATCTTCCGTAGGAAGGAAGATACTGCTAATGGCTACCATTAATAATTCATTGGATCAGAGCGGGCACGCTTTCTGGACATTAATCAAGTCTCACCGACATCTTCCTCCCTACTTCACTTGAAGCCTTCATCTTCTCAAGGTAAGCTTTCGCCTTGAAAGGTAAAATTCTATGTTTTCTTAAAGAATGCAAAATTTATGTGCGGTTCTTTCGTCTTCCCTGCTTTCGTCGTGGAACGGTTTTAAGCAAATCGAATTTTACGCCAAAGCAATCAACTTTTGAGTTTCCAACCGAGTATATTGATTTTATTACGGAGCAAATAGTGGGCGGGGCGTGGGTAGGCAAAGTTTGTTATGTGAAAGGCAGTAATTACATTTTCGGTGGCCGCTACCCGTGTTCTGTTTGCAATCAACTCAATTTTTCAACTGTTTCCCATCTTCATAATAAGAGCTGATTTTTTGGAAAACTGCAGCGGATCTCACAATTACACTGCACAGTAATTTTCTGCGAAAAGATATTAATTTCATTAGAGTTTTATCTTCTTATGTTTATATCAGAAAAATTCCAATCGCACATGAATTAATGTTTAGAATATTGAAGAAATATTTAATATAAAAGACATAATAGTCATTAATAAATCAATAAAATGTTAAGAATTTTAAAATTATCGAGGGAAAGTATTCTTACTAATATCAAAATCATACAGTTATATCATTTATAATAATTAGAGTTAATTTAAAAATCTTTTTAATATATACTTTCAGAACTCTCAACCAAAGAAAAAGAAATGTTATCAATAGCTTTTTTAGTACCTGTTTATTAATCAAATGCTTAGGGTGTAAAAAATTCTATATTTGAGCAAAGCCAAAAAAGCTATGTACTTTGACTTGGCGCAAAAATTGTTTGAAAGATTTTATGTACAATTAGTTATAGCCTAGAATCTCTTTCAATTTGATTTATATGATTGAAAGTGAAGAAATCCTCTGAAGTATTATTTATTTATTTATTTTATTACATTACATATATTCAGACTTGTGTGCTTGATTCTTGAGATCCGCTTGTAAGTCTTCGTCGATAATAGGACAAATAGCACAGTGACAGATGTACAACCACAGAAGAATAACGAAGAAAACACCCAGGGCCACGGTGGGAATCGAACCCACACTCCTACGCTCTCAAGCGATTAGCGGTGATGCTTTAGACCACTCAGACACGGAGCGCCCTCCTCTGAAGTATGGAGGCTAGGTTAAGTTGTGGTGATATGTTTTCGGCAGCTTATATCTGCTGGTAGGAGCAGTCTACCATTTCATAATTTTGTATCACCGTTAAGTGATAAGGTCAACACCTGAGCTGGTATCTTCCTCTCCATGTCACCTTAGATATATACTCTATCAATTGTGGTCAAATTTTGAAATCTTTAGTCACCAGAACTTTCTAAGCTTTGCCGAACAGATTGTCTTACGAAGTAGTTACAACTCTTTACAATGTACTAGTTTCTATAAAAAGCAAGTTCTCAAAAATTAAAGAATAACACGTCTGTTATATTTTAAATTAATAAAAATGTGCTTCAAGCTTGATTAAAAAAATGCTAGGTATGTTCTTTCAAATGTATCTTACAATGTATATGTTCTTGACCATTGATGTGTGATTTTAATTCACATCAATATATAATTCTGTATAATATATAATTCTGTAGATTTTTCTTATGAATTTTTCTATTTGATGAATTTTGTAGACTTTTCTTATCTCTATCATTTGTTCGATGACAGATATAAATCATCGAATAAATGATAAACAAATGAAAAATGTACAGAATTCGAAATATATAAAGAGCATTTGTATGCATGAAATAAGAGAGATAAACAATAAGTTCATACAGAGATTTCGCATACATAGAGTTAATACATTCGGAAAAGCGATTTCATTATTACTAAGATGTCAATAATAAAGATATCAGTAAGAACACATGCTTAATATTAGTCAGTTTAATGTTAGATGACATCAAATTAAGGTATCATTTATTTAACATTAAATACGTCGGAAACAAATGATATCATTTTTGATGTTTCTTATATCTAATTTGATTACATATTATTTTAATGATCTCAAACAAATGGTATGAAATAATTTTTTGCCACGGAATAGCTTAAGCACTTATTTACTAAAAGATATCTAGTTACCAGGTAATTTTTAACTGTTGAACCACAGTCATAAGTTATACGTCTAAGTTCCAAATGTAAATCTTAAAAAACAATCACGTCAACAGTGCAAGGCGTTTATCGAAAAATAAGTAATTTACAACATATACTAAGCCATGTATTCTCGGGAACCAGCAAAATGATCAAGGCTCTGGTGCCGCTTGGGATATGTTTTCTAACATATGTCAGGAATTTATGATGAATGGATGAACTTTTACAGCGCTATTTTTTTTTCTTCAATTTTTTTCCCCAGTCTTCTTGTACTTGTATAATACAGATTTATCTTTTTCTACTCAGTAACGAGAGAAATGAACACGTGTTTTTGTTTTTTGTTTTTCGTTCGCTAGGAGGGGGTGGTGTGTGCCATCGGGAGGAGAGATGCTCACATCCATGCATCAATGTCGTGTCATAAGCGACGGTGATGAGCCTTCTACGGGGGAGGTTATATCTCTGGGGACAGGCATGCCTGTTTTCGGAATGTTAATTTAGTTTTGATTGAATACCACGTCGTCTGTACACATCTTGTACCTCGGCACACTGCTTATCGATGAAAGAGCGGCAGGGAAGAAACGGAAGGGAAATATTAAATATGAAAGATAAAGCTTAAAATTAAACTCCTTTGTGTAAATACTCTCGAAACATTTTATCGATATAGAAATTTACAGATAGTTTAAAATGTAAGTTATAAAAACGTAGACTAAACTAAAAAAAATATTATTTCTTATTGAAGAATCGATTTTTCAATTGGTGAATAAAAGCAGATGGACGGTGATATGCCTCTTGCTGACTATATGCATATCAGTTAGTACTTGGAAGTTTTCAAAGTTTTTCGATTTGAGATATGTGAATTCTATTCACTTGCAGTAAAGCTCCACCCAGAATACAGTGCGATGTACACGTCTAAACATTAATAATCTTGTGCCGTGTGACTGTGAAATATTTGTTCCTAATCAGTTCGCTTACTCAAGTTTGTGAATCTAATTTCATTGGGGATTGTGAATATGATAACAATTGAATATTTAATAGTCAAAATGTTAGCTGTATATTAATTCCTCAGATAAATTTTCATTTATACTGAAATTTTTAGAAACTTTAGCTCTTATGATGATTATATTTAATAAATTTTGTTAGTTATTTCAACAGTGAATTAATTTTACCAAGAATTTATCGATGTTAGGTATTTTTATTCAATTTGTATATTAGAAAAATTATAAAATCTTTTATCCTTTGTAAATTATGATTCTTGATAGCCGTTAATACAACACTTATTTATAACAAATTTTTTGTAAATGGGGATAAATTTTCTTTTTACACCTAAAAAGTAAGAAATCCAGCAATATATGTAATGTTTACAGAGTGAGAGTCATGATGTGAGCGACAATTTATAGAAGCTTCAAAAAATATTTGTATTCTGTAAAATAAATATAGGTAAACATTTCGAAGCATTTTTTAATGAAAAAGTGTACCATCAAGGATATTTAAGAGAAAAAATTGTCAAAAGATAGTTTCTGTAAGGAGAAGAAATTGTACTGCTTAATAAGAGCACTTAATAATAAATACAAAAGAAAGTAAAGTTCGTTTGTAATATCAAACATCGGAAATGTTTGGTCAGCCACTTTAATTAGTATCAGATGTTAAAGTGATTAGCTACTATATTCTAAGGTTAATCAATTGTTGTGTGTGTGTGTGAAGGAAGTATGCAGAAGTTCAGTGTTAACTGTATCAGTATAACTGATCCTAAATAATTGAAACATTGTTTCTCCGTAATTTTTATCTTAGAAATTTTTAAAAGAATCTATTCACTCTTGAATTCAATTTCACGAATTACCATAATAATTTTGTTATCAAAGAATGAAAATATTTTGGGGTAAAAAGTAAACCATGTGAAAATGTTTTGCAATTCTTTTGAATAGAAATGAAACTAAAATTTTTAAATTGATAACCTCATTTAAATGAATAAATCTAAGTATTACTGAAATAACTGATTCTTTCTACAAAATACATAGTATTTTTCAAATATATATGTATTCTTATATACATTTTTCACTTTCAAATGGTTTTTATTTTTTTAGTTTAATAATATAAATTAAAACTTTAAAAGTCAATTACTTCATTGTTTATTTTCTGTTTAATTAAAAAGAATAATTAAAAAAAATCGTGATTCTCCCAATTCATGAATCATTCTAAAATTGAACTTTTGTTCAAGACAAAAAATTTAGAATTTCCTTATAAATAAATTTAACTTTAAATTGATTCGCGTTATTATCATCTTTTAACATCTACAAATTTCAATTGGATATACAATATTTACATGTTAACAAAACATTCACAAGTCTTTTCTTTGAAATGAAATTGCCTTAACAGACAACTTCAAATGTATTGCACAACTTAAAATTTATATTCAAAATGGATTTGCAACAATTTTATGAAAAAAAAAGTAAATGAAATCACGCTCTCTTTTATCTTTGAGGCAGAAACCTCTAATAAAAGCTCTGCAGATTAAGAGACAGAGCGAGCCTCCCTAAATTATATTTCCCTTGGGAAGAGACTTCCTCTTGCCCAGATGCATAGACAACTTTCGCCTTATTCTGTACGCGGCCTCGTAAGCGATAAAACCTTTTCTCTCTCTCTCTCTTTCCCTCTCGTCTCTTTTTCTTATCTTTGGAAACGATGCAGCAGATGTTGGCAAGAACAGAGAAGGGAACATCGAGTTGTGATGGAACATTCTTGATTTCTTTCCGTGAGTTTGGCTAGCTTCTCATTAAATAACATTTCTTATTTAAAGATATCGGTCGAATTTTGTCTTTCCTTGCAAACAAACCATAAAATGTCTCACCATAAATTCATGAATTTTTTTTTTTTAATCCTTCGAATTTCAAACCCCTAGTTTTAAAAGTTTTGAGTCCAATCCGTGAAATAGCTTCTTGCGTGAGATAAAAAACGAAGGCAGTCCTGTAAGATGTAGTAACAATTTTCATTTATGATTAAATTGCAAAATTGAATTAAATGGAAAAGATAATTATTTGTGCAATTTCTTTAAATACAATTTTATTGAAAGTTATTGATTTTCAATGAAAGGATATATAGTCAAGGTTGAAAACTATTAATATAGATTTCGAAACTTAACGACAAAATCAAAACAACGAATTCAGCTCCACGGTCTTGTTTATAGATGATTTTCCAAAGCAATTTATATTTTTGTTAATGAAACAATCATTTTATTACTTGTTAGGGGTCTTAAAAAATAACTGAAAAAAGTAAGATATAAGTCGTTTTTCTGATAAAGGCTCACAGACTCAAGGAAATTCCTGAGCTAATCAGAAGGGTGAGGTATTCAATGATCACCGATTCATATAATATTTCATATCTGATTTAGCAAACTATAACTTTTTACTAAACGTATGCTTTTCGTAATAATTCTAATGCTAGCTAATAATATAACCGGAAAGTGGTTTTGAGAAAGTAATTAAATCTCGAATATATATATTATAAAAAATTTGAAGAAATTACATATAGCTCCATATCATAAATAAATAACAATACTTTCTATATTATTTAAAAATCATGCATGATACAATACACTACATTATGAAAAGTACTTAAATGTGGATGATGAAATAAACTGAATATAAAGGTTAGAACGACAACGGAAATGTTGAAAAGTGTTACATATTGGCGGGGGGTGGTTTGCATTATATGAAATGGCATATTGTAATAAATTATGTAAATGAAACATATTATAATTGCTCAATTGGTCACGTATCACTATGGATCATAACTTTGATCAAGAATATAAATTTCCAATATTGTTAAATATTTCTTGATGCAAACAAAATTGTTCTTGCTGAAATTTTAAACCAAAACACTTAATAACATTTTAAGTGGAGGAAAATCGAATTAACTATATTAAACACACATTCAACTTTTAAATCGCAATTATTCTCGAAAAATCTTAGAATTGATGTATTCGAATATCGTGTCTATTACATCTTATTATACTTCTTTTACCATCATTTCCGGACAGTAAACTCTTTAGGAGCACGGTAAAAGAAACAAAATGGAGAAGATAAATAATAATTAAAAATATTACTTTTTGAAAAAAAAGAAAGAAATTAATTTTGTATGTTACAGAGAACTTTTTTCCACTTTTACACACCTGGATTGTTATTGAATATCGCGTGCATGATAACTTATTTTTTATGGCTCAGATGGCACCGTGATAATAGATATCTATGTTTTACTCATCCACGTTAACAATCAGACACACAAAAGGTATATTCATCTGTCTCTTCAATGAGGCTACAGCAAGGGACATCGCCACAATTGCAACAAGTTGTGCATGTCGTATTTGCAGAAAACAGACGTTCGGCGGGTCACCAAACAAGCTTTCGCGGTTACAGGTAAAAAAGAAAACACAAAACGTTTTCGCGTGCCAGTCGACACGCACATCGATATCGATGGTGAAGGAATAATCATCAGCGCGTTTATTTTTTCTGGTACTCGTTCTCAAAAAAAAAAAAATAACAAGTATTTCCCACAGCTTGTGACACACACATACATATATATATATGGCAGTCAAAAGTTTTCGTGGATCGATATAAATTTCATCGATAATTTAAACAGGTCACGGTGATATCCGTCTTCGGGAACATATCTCGTACAGCATGAAGTTAATGTTTGATCTGAGAACCACCGCTAGAGCGATAAATCGATTGAAGAGTATTAATCTAGATTTTATCGATTCGTTTCTTTGATATTTTGCTTTTTTAATACTTTCCCGACTAGAATATTTTTTACCTTTAAAAAAAACCAGCTTCTGTCGGGAGAAAAGGAATCCTTTTTGAAAGTTTTATTAGGCACAGGTATAAAAAATAAAGACCTAGTTTTACAAAATATGAAATATCGAGCTTGCAGAATGTATTTTAAATAAGTGTGTAAACAAAATTAGCGAAAGACTATTTTTAAACATAAATACTTCTGTTGAAATTGTTTCGAAACAAAAATAGCGTAATAAGAATGAAATGACAAAACTTAACGACGACTTTTTTGAGAGAGAGTCAATAAATTTTTTAACATTCATTATAACAATAATATTTCTTTAAGATTTTCTTCAAATACTAGGTCTATTTATGCGAGGCGTTTAGAAGTTATTGGATAAATATATATATATATATATATATATATATATATATATATATATATATATATATATATATATATATATATATATATATATATATATATATATATATATATATATATATATATATATATATATATATATTAATATCCCACTCGTGACTGGGAAGTAGTATGTTCGAATTTGCTCAGATAAAGAGCGTTGTTTTAATAAAAAATATGTACATTAATTTATAATTCTAGTACATCATTGATGGCGTTTGCAACTTATAAAAGAGGAATAATACTTTGGGTAGACCACGTTATTTGACAAGTTCAAAATTGCAAGAATTTTCAAGACCACCTTCAAGTGAATTTGGAATGCGTATTAAAATCAATTCCATTAGCTCACTGTACACGTTTAGAATGTTAGGAATTCACAAATGGTGATTTGATATAATTAAGCGCAATACATTTATTATAATAAACCGAAATTTTCTCCCACATTTCGATATTTTTTTTCCTTTTCAATTCACGATATTTAGGAATATATCTCCTTTTGACTCTACAAGTGGCCAAATTTATAGTATTTTGCAATATGAGGCATCTAAGGCCCGCACTGCTTGAGCCACGAAAATGGTTGAATCTCCATAATTTAGAAGCAGGGATCAAGACCTCCCGACATAACAAGCAACTACCAAAGGCATCAATTTCGCTTAAAAAAACCATGCGACTACAACCTATTTTAAGCACCCTCACTATCATTAATGAAAGTTACGAATTTTCGGTTATGTCAGGTATAGAACTCACTCCGTTCTGAAAACTTGAATGATGCAATCAGGTGACCGCAACCTCACATTTCAATGTAATAATGTAATTTTAGAAATATGGAAAAATTATTTAGCTCAATGATAGTTGATTTCTTTTAATGAAAAGCAAATTTTGATTTTGGTCGCCTCAAATAGGGAGAAAAGTCATTAAAAAACGGTTCAACATTATTTTATGGGTAAAGGTACTGAAAGTAATACTTGGATTAGACCGCATCATTATGCTTCGCATATAGTTTCTTAAGAGTTAGATACATAAATCATTTAATGCAACACACACCAGATTTGATGACTCGAAATAGTTAAATTTTACAAACATATTAAAAACACTTGGCGTTAAAGTGAACAATAAACAGTTTAAGGACATTATCATTATTCTTTTGTGAATTTTTTTCAAAAGAGAAATTGAAATAAAATGTATCTCAAACTGGACTTAAGAAACTGTTATTGATAGAGCTAAGCAAAATGTCACAGTCAAAAGTCTTCACCGAATTTTAAAATGTTTAATTACTTTGAATTTTTAAGCAGTTTCAAAACAATCATACCAGCATTTATGAGTTTTACACAATAAATACTCACGGTTAATAATAATAGTTAAATATTATTAACTAGATTATTTTTATATGCAGAAAAAACAGTTTTTATATAACATGGAAGTTCACATTGTTGTAGTTATCTCAACACATTTTGCATAATTTTCACGGAAACAGCTCTTGTTTGCGAGCTTTGTTTCATATTTCATGCATTCGTGCTGCTGACACGATACCTCCTGATCACGTGACACTCGAACGTCATCGCGTTCTATTCTAGTTTATTTTAACTTGCCAAAACATCACGGACGAGAAATGAATTACAAAGAAGCTGTTCAACTGGGAATACATACGAATCCTTTGGGCGGGAAAGGAACCAAGGAAGAGAAAGAGAGAGAGAGAAAAAAGGACAAAATATCCAGACCATGAAGGGAAAACATTGTTTTTGGAGGTCTTCTCATTGGATCGGCTTTACAATTTAATACCGCATCTTGCGAGATATCTAATACTCCAAAGCATATGTTTGCGAGAGGCTTGAAATCTTTTTTGCCACGACCCCAGATTTATATACCACATCTCGATCTCCAAAGATTGCGCCGCAGAGGAGATGGAAAAGGATGAAATAAATAAATAAATAATAGAGAAAGGATAAGATTTCGAGAGTGGAAGTCGAGATTACATTGCTAGGGGGGGAAAAGAGGCAGTTTCGCGCCTCCACAAAGGGAAGCGCGAGAGTATAAGATTCTTCCTTCTTCTGGGTGTGAAATGCCAAGGAACAAAAAGGCCGCCTCTATTTGAAACTAAGTTCAGTTAAAAGGAATATATTGGCGTATTTATCACTTTCTTTCTACCTATATATAAAATAAAATTAGCCAAATCGCTCGAGGTTTCCTCTTAAAACTCTATTTTTAAAAGAGAATTTCGATAACTATATTTCATTAAAATATGAATAAAACCCGTGACTCCAACAATATAGATTCATTAGTAATAAAACATCCATTAATCTTAAAAGAGATAAATTATTTTTAACTTGTGAGAAAAGTTGTTTTCTTATTTATAATTTATATAGTTTTCTGTGCACCACCAAGTATCACACAGGGCTGAAAAGATATTAAGTAGATGAAAAGTTATAATATATAATAGCGAGAAAAATACAAATTATGATGACTTTAAGGAGTCTTATGTAGAAAGTTCTTAGAGAGGACACAAATACTTTCTTGACTTAACTAAATCTGAAAAAATAGGAGGCCATTCTATGGACATCTACTTTCCCATCTTTGAAATTAACTTTCCTTTCATGATAATAGATTTGACAGTCAAGAAGAAAATGCTTGGGACTTCCAGAATCAGAACAATTTTTTTTGTGAAAAAACTTCATGAATATTCCCTAAAATTTGAATCTTGCTCTGCTTGTTTCTACCTATATTGCTTCAGAGGGATGAAACTGATTATTAACAGCGATGAAATACTCCAAAAGTAATCATTTTTAGAATGTAATTTAATAAGTATTAAATACTCATAAAAATTATAATCTCAGTTTGCTGGAAATACAATAATAATTTCTATCAAACTGAGATTTTAGGATTGTGAAATAATACTAATTATCATTTCGGAGAAATCAAATAAATTTCATTCAATATACCTGCTTAGTGAATATTTGGCATTATGTATAAATTAGCAAGGGTGAAGCTTAGAACTGCGAATTTTTGACACATCATGATGAAATATCAAAAAATCTAACAACTGAAATGAAAATTTTCTTTACATATAATGCGTTAATTTTAGATAGATAGACTCGTACGTTCGCAAATGCACATGCATATATGTATAATAATGACCATTAAAGTTCTTATTCTAGACAAGTGGTTGTTGTTGTCTCAGCATACTTCCCTGTACTTAGCCGAGAGTTAGACTCTACTTGTAAGGTGGTAGCAGCCGGGTGGGAGACTTTGTAATTTAGAAGCAGAAACCAAACAGAAGACTCCACGATAATTGATCTGCCCCCCAGATGTATTATTTCGCTTAAAAGACATTGCGAACATGACCAATTTAACATGCTCTAGCCGCGTTCAGTGAACATGACGGATGTTTGGCTTAATCGGGTTTCGAATTCACAATCTTTCGATTGTGAGAATGACGCCCTCAACAATTAGGTCACTGCGACCTTTTAACAGGAAGATGGTACACAATGTATGTCACATTTACATGAATATATAGTACATGTTGTGATAAGCAAATTATTAGCTTTACAACACATGCATGGAAAATATGTAGTTATCACTACACCTTCAAAGTACGTAAAAAAAGGA
Source organism: Latrodectus hesperus (assembly GCA_037975125.1). Taxonomy (NCBI): domain Eukaryota; kingdom Metazoa; phylum Arthropoda; class Arachnida; order Araneae; family Theridiidae; genus Latrodectus; species Latrodectus hesperus. Next base: position 350,040 of record JAJQOW010000019.1, on the reverse strand, counting down.
TTTTATTATAGGTTTAATCATAAAGAAGAGTTCTTTTCAGATAAAAAAGTAGGTTGTTTTGATTCAAGAACGAAATAAAGATTCCTACTAGGATATATCTGATTTTGATAAAAGTAGAATTATTGAATATTATAGTTTAACTTGATGGCTAAACTGTAATTTTGATATTCTTTTTCATGTTGGTCGAATATTATTTTTCCTATTAATCGAGTGCTTTTTACTGTTAGCGGAGTGTCCAATCAATGGTATTTGATAGTCACATGGAATTCGGTATAAGATTTCAATGGTACCTGTTACTATTAACTGAGAAGATAGACAGCTTAATTGGTATAGCCTTAAGAAATCTTACACTTGTTTTCACAAAGCCTCCTGATTCAAGAAAAAGGGTTGTTTGCAAGATATTATGTATCTGCACAAATACTTTAATGTTTATTACAGTAACAGTAACATGTTGGTATGCCACAACATGGAATTGATGGTTTCGGCTATATTTGTCATTGTATTACAGACAAAAGTGCCTCCAGATATGTAATCAACTTCTTATCTTAGCACAGTATTTGAATCATATCTTTTTTTTCAAAGAGATTTCAGTTATACTCTTCTTTAGCTCAATTACAGTATTATGATAACAGCATCGTGGAAAATATATTGTGACAGTATTCAGCAATTGTGTATTCAGCATTGTTTCAACATCTAGAATAATGACATAATCTGCCTTTAGAAAAACGTCTCGATTATTTCTTATTTGCATTGCCGTTGTTTGGAGCAACAGATATTAAATTATTGACGTGCGCACAAGAATTTACATCTTCCAGATTTTCGTAACATATTCAACTATTGTTGTGCCCAAGTAATTCTAATTTTTCATCAAATGAATAATTAAGATAAATTATTACCAAGTGACTGACAGATCCCCAATCATTATGGTCGATGAATTGTGGTGTAATGTTGAAGATTCATGGATTGCTGTGTCTGAATATGATCACCTAACTTTGTTGATTTCATGCATAGATGGATGAATGTTGCTGTTGCAGCTGAGAGTAAATCTTATATATATAAGTAGAGTGTTTATCAAGATTTATACTTCAAAAGTTTTCGGCGATTTGTTTTGCATACTAAATTGCAAATGATCAATAAAGATCATTCTATTATTTGTCTTCCATCCTGTTGTGGCAATGTCAATAATAATAGTAGCATACATAATCTTTTCACAAAAAAAGGTTTTCAACCTTTTTTTGTGAAAAGATTATGTATGCTACTATCATCAACTAATAATCACCATTTTATTCAAAATGATGCGTTAAGTATTGAATACCTGTATATTTCTTATACTTAAAAAAACTGAATACTGAATTAGAGAAATAAAGCAACAAAAACGCTATTTTTAAATTAAAATTTCACTCATAGAATTTCAGGCGATCGTAAAATGAAGCAATATTATAATTATAGTATTTACAAATGATTTGATTTCTTTAGACTATTTTATATTATTTTACTAAGGATATAAAAACGATTGGAATAATTTATTATTATCTCATTAATTAATTCAATTGTATTGATAAATAGTAAACAGTTTAATAGCACAAAAGTCTTATAAATGTTTTCTTAATTTCATTTGTGGGCAATACTATTCAGACGAAGTATTTTCATAATACTGATTTTTATTTACATATTACAAAAATTAAAACTTCTACAATTCCTCAGATTAATAAACATAATTGTGATAGCTATTTATACAGGAAAAATAAAAAAAAATAAAAAACTCTTTTCTTCAGTTCAGTAGTGACTAGATAAATCTTTAACACTTTGATTTTAAAACTAAGACTTAACTATTAGGCTTGATGAACCGAATCAATTTATAATTCAAAACAGACCAGGAATGAATATTAATTCGATTACTTATCAATTAATGCATGTTTAAAAATGGCTAATTACATCTTTCTAAAATCAAAGGCAGGCATTATTTGAAATAACTAACTCAATTATAATGACAGGAAATCATATAACTTTAAAACTATCAGAGTAAAAAAAGAATTAACAATTTCTTGGAATCACATCTCGAGCATAGTATAAAAGAAAGATTCTAGAACACTGAGAAGACTAGACAGTTGCAAGCGTAATCCTAGCCATTCATTTGACAACTCCAACAGCGCCACTCGTGGCGTTGCATGCAAACTGAAACTATAAAATGAAAGAAGGAAAGCAACAGAAATGTGCAGGAACTTTTTTGTTAATTTTTTTCCCACTTTTTCCTCAAGCCATGAAAAAGTATCCATCTGTGAGTATCTCGTATTCTATGAAAGAAGCAAAAGGATCGAGAAGAAAGGAAAAGCGTTGTTTATAGAACTATAATTTTTTCCAAGGGGATTATAGTATCTCCTTTCACACCAGAGAGATGGGAAAATAGACACAGGGAATATACATATGCTCGAGAAGGAACCTTTGTTGCTAGATGCCATTTTCTTTCTCCATTTATTTTTTCAGGGTGCTAGAAATGGCAACACGCGCGCAGGATGCTGTGAAATTGCCGGGATGAGCAAAGGTATAAAAGCGACAATGAGATACTTAAAATACTATTTATTTCCCGTAAAATACGTTTTTTGCTCCTTTTTTATGAGGTGTGATGCCAGACAGTTCGGTGCTTTTCCTTTTTAACTCTGCGGAACATTTTTTTTTTTAGTTTTATTGGTAGTGAACATGTTTTATGATTTGCTGCTGAATTACATTGATTTCAGTGCCTCAATATGACTGTTAATTTTGTTGAAATTATGTATTATGTGAAAATATACACAGATATATATTTATAGTACATTATACTTAATATATCAATGCACATAAAAACATGCATACATTTAATATATCAATTACTTGAACAGTTTGATCGAAAATAAATGGATACTTTCAATATTAAACTTTTTGATAAAAGTCTGTTAAAAAAGTCAAGGAATTCTCTTGAAACTTTGGAAAAGTAAGACGTATATTTGATTTATATTATCACTTGACTCGATTACCACATTCACACATTGAAATACGTAAAGTTAAATCTAGGTATTGCTTTCTTGGAGAAAAGTCTGTGTCTATTTTTCCATAAAGTTATGTGGATTTATGGAGATATCGTAAAATTGGTCTGACTTTGAAAGATGACTAAGGCTCTTTCATGATAAGTGAATTCATTTGTTGTTAAATAATATCGAAGATTGAAAATAAATGGATATTTTGATCGAAAATAAATGGATACTTTCAATATTAAACTTTATGATAAAAGTCTGTTAAAAAAGTCAAGGAATTCTCTTGAAACTTTGGAAAAGTAAGACGTATATTTGATTTATATTACCACTTGACTCGATTACCACATTCACACATTGAAATACGTAAAGTTAAATCTAGGTATTGCTTTCTTGGAGAAAAGTCTATATGTCTATTTTTCCACAAAGTTATGTGGATTTATGGAGATATAGTAAAATTGGTCTGACTTTGAAAGATGACTTAGGCTCTTTCATGATAAGTGAATTCATTTGTTGTTAAATAATATCGAAGATTGAAAATAAATGGATATTTTGATCGAAAATAAATGGATACTTTCAATATTAAACTTTATGATAAAAGTCTGTTAAAAAAGTCAAGGAATTCTCTTGAAACTTTGGAAAAGTAAGACGTATATTTGATTTATATTACCACTTGACTCGATTACCACATTCACACACATTGAAATACGTAAAGTTAAATCTAGGTATTGCTTTCTTGGAGAAAAGTCTATGTGTCTATTTTTCCATAATGTTATGTGGTAAAATTGGTCTGACTTTGAAAGATGACTTAGGCTCTTTCATGATAAGTGAATTCATTTGTTGTTAAATAATATCGAAGATAAATAAAAAAAATTAGCTTAATTCATGTCGGTAAGCTTTAGATAAATTATTAAAAAAAATTGGTTTTAATATGTAGTAGAAATTTTGTCAATCATAATAATTATTAAACCTTAGTCAGTTTATTCTCGCATAAGTATGAAAAGAAATTCAAATAATTTGAGATCAAATAAAATTAATTCTAAGATAAAATCAATTGCGCGAGCGCGTGTGTGTGTTTTCCAACAAAAATTTACACATTTATATTTATGATAATTTTAATTTTCCGGTGAAATTCTGTTCATGGGAGAGGAAACGTAAAATTTATTGTGAGGAACAGTCCTAAGACCACTCAACTCGAAATCTTTATACTTATTTTTTTATTCCCTTTTAACTTGATTGTCCTTCCCTTCCAGGATATTTTAACGCGTGGGTGGCACCACATGGACCCCTTGAATATTCAATCACTCATTCTCTCTTCCGCTCCTGTTGTCGCCCCTTACCACTCCAAGGACTATTTTATTCCATCGTCAGAGTTGCTTTGTTATTACCGAATGGTAGGATGCTGAGTGAGAAGGTCCACAGAAAGCGGATGGAGAACTATGGGGACATCAAAGATGAGGGAATCTGAGAGGCATTCACAGAAGAGACCAGATTGTTTAATCCACAAGGCGCAATGGCGATAAACTTTTGTGAATGAATGAATACACGATGTATTAGATGAGAATAGAAGTTGGTTTTCGTTTGTCTGTTTCTGACGAGATGAAAGATACTTTTGTCATATAAAAGGATCTGCATCGAATATTCTTAAACATGATTTGAAGCAATTTAAAGAGTCATTGGATAAGAATTAGAATGTTTATCAGTATTATTTGGGAAATTAAAGTATTATCGTGTGAATTTTGTTTTATAATTCACGAATCATTATATTATTGCACTTGGGAGTATATTCTAGTTTTAACTGAAATAAATAAACTGAGTAAAAATTAAGGAATACTAAACGCATCAAAAGTGTGAAGTATAAGACTATAGTAATATTACTACAGTTTTTATGTGAAAAATTATTTGGCAATGAAGCTGTATAAATATGTGCAAATTATTGCAGAACGGAGAAAAATTTAAGTGTGTGAAATCATATACCAATCTTTCGACAATCATTTATTTTTTTCATACTATACTTAACTCAAAATCAAAATTTATAGACCAGAAGTCCTTAAAATAACAAGTTTGTTTCTTTATATCGCCTTACATTTTAACCGTAAATGCTGAACTAAATGTTGATTCAACTTTTTTGAATAAAGTTAGAAGATACTCAGAATGTTTTATATATTACAAGCAATGTAAGAAATACTTAGGTTCACGTATAGCATGGTTATTTGATGCCGGTCCTTTCAAATAGGTAAATCCAAGTATAGTTGCAAACACTTTTTGGGAAAACTTTTGGAAATTTGGACTAACCATTTTTTTTTCTTTCTCATTTTTTAAATTTGCAGTTTTTGATTTGGGACTACGAAAGCTTAAATGGTATAAGAATCTATATTGCTTGTGATTTTTTTATTTTAGATAAAATTTAACTATAGTCCATAAACTTTTGATAAGAATGGTTTAATGAACTACTACTAGTGTGAAAACTTGATAATTAAATCAAAGCATTTCATTTTAAAAATGTAGTACGAAAAAGGTATTTAAAAATCATTCTTTAAATACTTTTCATTCTAAAGCAATATTTTATTATTTCGCTACTAATTTTATCATTGTAATTAGATAAGGCTAAGTTTAAATCATAAATGTTATGTTGCAGTTTTATTCTATAAATATTTCTGCATTATATATTATTAATTCTCAGTTTTTTAGTATTTATCCAATACTCGCGTTTTAATATTTTAATTCCTTAATATGTAAAATAAATGTAATTTCTTACCTTAGTGACACTTTCCTGAAACATTAAATTGATTTTTTAACAAATGTATTGAAATTTCCTCTGAAAAATAATTTAAATTACGCAAATTCATCAAAACGACGATAAAACTGTTTTCCAATATTAGTTAAATTGTCATAATATTATGATAACATATAATACTCAGTTTTATTGATCAAATGAAGGAAAAAATTAAAATCAAAGGCTTATACCCAGCACTTTGCATGTACTTAACATTTGCACTTCTTCTAAGGAAATCAAGCAATATCAAAATATACTTTATTCGACGACATACTTTTCTATGTCGAAGCTCATTTCCCCCCAACTCCCGTCATTTATAGAAGATAGAGAGGGGAAGGAGTAACCCCTCTTTTAAATCGTATACCAAAAAAGGGGGAAGCATTCTCTTTTACAAAAGCCCATGTGCAACAGATTGCTTCGTGTTCGGTTTCAGAAACTTATTCTAAAAAGGAAAGACGAATCGATTAATCGATAGATCCGATTTCGCCACCACACAGCGATGACGATACGCATTTTATCGCAAAATATATTTACTCTCCTTTTTTTGTGAAAGGAAAAAAAAATCTTCATTTCTTCCATAATGCTCTACACGCGTGAGTAGTGACAAGGGGAACGGGAAAACTCTTTATTTATTTGTTTGTTTTTTTAAAGTCTTCCATGAAATAAATGAAACTAAATAAATCCGAATGATTTCTGAAATATACGTTATACATTAAATATGTATCGCTTAAATCCTATAAATTTACTATCTTATTACGATAATCAAAAATGCTAAAAATATGCTTAATATTTCTATAATAATGAACTGAAACAAATTTTAACATTTTAAAAGTTCCATGGACCCAAAGTAATGAGAAATAATCAATCTATATTGCATTGTTGTGCAAATATATCTTTAGTCTAGATCGTACTTATAGCTAGATCAAGTGAACAGAGTAATTGTGGTTGCAACAGCATGCTTCCCTGAGTTGGGATCTACCAGTTAGAGAGGAGCAGCCGGGTGCAGTCTTCGTGATTTTGAAGAAGGGACCGAGCAGAAGACTCCCAGTACTTGGCCTGCCATCCCCAGAGGTATCATTTCACTTGGAGGACATTGCGACCAAGCCCAGTTTTAACGTGCCCCAGCCACCTTTAGCGAATACGACGGATGTTCGGTTAAGTCAGGAATCAAACTCCCTACCTTCCGATAATGAGAACGACGCCATAACCAATCAGGCAACCACGGTTCCAAATGAACAGATTGAATGTTCTATCACTTTAATGTGTTTTTGCTCAAGAAATTCAACTTTCAATCTTTCTGAATGTGGCGATGCAATTTCGCGATGGCACGTGAATCCTCTCACATTTATTACTTAAAAAATCTGTAAGGCATTTATTAGTCCTCCAGCAGTTAGCTATAACTGTCCTAACATGTTTTATCCTGTCATAATTTAAATATTCAGTATATTATCACTATCTGTTTAGTCTATTTTAAAACCTATTTTAATATCTTTCATCTTTCTACGCCAAATATATCGGAAGCACTTTAAAAATAAGGACTGTAATTTCAACTAAAATATTCATAGTAAATATAATAAATATTATTATGCCAACTAATTAAGCAATGTGTGTGTGAAAGCATATTAAAAAACCGACGAGATAAAGAATACATAATAACTGCATAATTAATACATGCTAACAATATAAAAATAAATTTATGTATAGTATGCTATTAATTTCATATTTCACATATTAAAATTCTGACAACTTTAAGATATAAAAATACATAAATTTCTCAAGTACTTTCTCTTTTCTCAAAATACTAGAATTAAAATTAACTTACTTCTTATAATCATAAAATATTGATATTGAAAATAACATTCTGAACTTAAAATATCTTTCACAGCTTTTAAGTCTCTCATATCAAAAATAGTAGAGTCAGATTTTACAAGACAGATAAAATTTGATTCTTCCAAATTTTAATTAAATAATACTAAAATGTGCACCGACAGATCCATGGAAAAAGGAAGTTTCATAAAAGGAAGTTTCACAAGGAATTTCCAAACATAAGCATATTTCATAAATATATATATTATCATATATAAATTTATATATGATAATATATATATATATATATATTATTAATAATATATATGTATTATTATATAATATATATATATTATATAATATATATATATATATATATATATATATATATATATATATATATATATATATATATATATATATATATATATATATATATATGTATATATATATATAATGATATATTTTTCCTTAACCTTCTCTATTCATTCACATAGTCAATGTTAAGATTATATTTTGAAATAGTTGTAAGTAGTAATCATTTTTAAAAGCATTTTCGGAACTTAGTTTTACAGGAAAATATTTTGGTAATGTTTGTTTAGGAAAAAATTATTTTGTGCTTTTATTAAAATACCTATGTTCAGTTTTTAATAAGCATTTAAATAATTTTTTTATTCTATTTTGTATGACCCTGATATCATATTTTCATGAGATATTAATTCTGAATTTGATATTATTTTTTATCCTTAATAATTCTCTTTAAGTAAATTCAAATTTTATAATTATTTGCTTCGAGAACAAAATGATGTAGTATGACTAAATTCTTCGTAAAAAATAACATAAATGTTTTCAGATTTGAAAATAAAAAAAAATAATTTTAACAATACTTCCTAGATTTATTCTCGTACTAGTAAATCTTTTATGGATGTTTAACTGAGCACACATGGCTTGAAGTTTGCTATCACTAGCTTACACCGACATATAAATTCTAATTATTTTCAGAATGCATTTGGTTAAGTACTGCAGCTGATTAATGATGATTATGTTTCCCTCTCCTGTAAAGAATGGAATTTTAATGGCCATTTTAATTTGCTAGAATAGTCACATGATTACAAAAGAATCGTGTTCAACTGGGTTATTTTTAAAGCTGATCCATTTCACAGAGACACGGTCAAGAACAAGCTTCAATTATTCACTTTCAAATTTACTCACGGATTAATTTCTAATTCTTCTTTTTTCTTCTGCCAGTTTGGAAAAGAGAGGCCCCCATTCACATTTTCTCCTCACTAACAATTCAGCCATCAAGCATCCTCTTCCAACGACCTCTCATTGAAAGTGAAAGAAAATCAATGCTTCACTTCTGTGAGGAAAGGAAAGCTCAAAGAAGGGGAAAGAGAGAGGCACACATTATAGCCAATCCCTTTAGGAAAGTACTTTCTTTTGTTGTTGCACCTACCTGAGTTCGCGTGCAATTTCTGCGACCCCCCACTTCCATGCCGTGACCATGGTCTCCCTTTTTCCTGGTCTTCATCCCTATTCCTATTCTCCGGGAGGGTTCTTTTCTTACTTGTAAGGTCTCTCCAATCAACGTTAAGCGCCGAGTTCTTCATCCTATTCATTAACTTTTTTTTCCCTATCTCTCCTTTTCATCCTTATTTTTTCCCTTTCATTCTCATCGTTTGTCCCTTTTTTTCTTTTATTGCACCAAGTTGAATTATATATTTTTTTTAACAAATGGTAGTAGACAAAGCAGGGATGATTGTTATAGTGTTGTGCAACTGGTCAAGATTTCTTTTTTTTTAATTTTTTTATCCTATCTTCCCCTCTTTAGAACTCTTCTGAAATTTCTTTTTGAGATTGGAATAGGAGATTTCCAGGAGTTCAAACGCAAGGATAAAATAAGACCGCTATTTTTGTTACAGAACAGAAAAGATAAGTTCAGTTATTTTTGCACTGATGCTTAAAGAGAGATCCACGAAATATAAGTTTGATTTAAATTAAACTTCACTTTTAAAGCATTTATAAGTTTCAATATAAGATTATCCCAATTTCCACTTATTTATTACATTTCCTGCTAATCGAGTAGTTGTTAAAAGAGAATTAAAAATGAGAATGTTGTATTCATTACAAATTGATTCGTATAAGAAATTTACAAATCGAAAGTTAAATTTTAATTCATCCATATTTTTCAGAAATATATTTGTTCTTTTATTCTTAAATTATAAACTTTTTTCACTCAGTAAAATATATATTTATGTTTTATTGAACCAAAGAAATTTCCATTTTATATAATTTAAAATATTTATTTCTGTGAAATAAAATTCTGCTTTATCAAGTCCTATACAATAGATTTTTAAAAGCAATTTAATGTGTAATTTTCCGTAAAACAAATTAAAAATTCTTAGGCAGCAAAATTTGTATATCTTTTAGAATTTAAATAATGTTATGCATACACATTGATATTTCTTGTAGAAATTAGAGTGACAGTGAATACTTTATATTTTACAAAAACTTTATATTTTACTCTCTTAATATTGAACATATTAAACCTTCATTTTACAAATAAATTCATTGTACTGGTCATAAACTTTAAAATTCTTGGATGATATAATATACTGAGTTTACTAAAAACTCATATTAAATCTCTGAAATTCATATATAGGCAAGATTTAAATATTATGAGAATAGTATTATTCGACAAAATTGATATGATTCTGTTACTATTCAACTTTATATCGTAAAAGATCACAATAAGAAAATTATTACTGGATTTACGAATAGTAATACTTTTATTATTATAATCTATAACTATTTGGATTGATTTTTTTTACAACAAAGTATTTAAAATATGGGAAACATATTTTATTATTACTTATTCTAATATTCTAATATAATATACGTTAAGCGAACAAATCGAAGACAAATTCAGCTATTTTTATTACCATTATATATATATATATATATATATATATATATATATATATATATATATATATATATATATATATATATATATATATATATATATATATATATATATATATATATAAATTCTATGACAACCTACTAGAATTACCTATGTTAGTCTATCAGTTTTTGAGGACGAATAAACTCACTCATAGATCTCATCTAGCAGAGGCAGGACACGGAGATTAGCAAATTAGCAATAACAACACACAAAAAAATTATATATTGAAATACGTAATGAATATTTAAAACTAGTATATTATAACTACGCACACCCATTCTAGAGGTTAAGTATTACGGTATTAAGTTCTTTATATATAAGAAACAGCATTTTTACTTATGACATGTTTTCGGATACATAAACCTTATTAAAAATGTAAGTTTACAATTGCAAATAGTATTTCATTTTTTAACAAAATTTATGTGATATTCATATTTTAAAGCGATTAGGGCAGATAAGATTTTAAATATGAAACTAAGTTTTTTGAAACAGAAATCATATTAATGGGAAATTAGTTATGAATTTGGTTATTTAAAATTATAATTTTGAACTCAGTTTGTTTTGAGCTATCAAATTAAGTTTAAATAAAAATATACACCAACAATCCAATTACTAATAATAATAATGTCAAATTTAGGGATCGATATTATCAAGCTTTTCTTTTGGTGTAAGATATTGAAATTTATTAATTTTTCTGTCCCTTAAAAATCGCCTCCATAACCTGAAAGATGACGAACATTTTTCCAAAGAATAATATCTAAAATCGTTCAGAAAGGGTGTAACAGTGACGTTTATTTCATTTAATAACATTCAATAATGGAACATTTCCCTTAATTTGGCAAGGTTTTTGGCGACGTATCATCTTTTAGAGAAACAACTGAAACGATTGTTCAATACAGAAGCAAACTTAACGGGGCATGGTATAATTGGTGCAGGAGTAGAATCCGAAAAGTTTGTGCAGTCTCAACTAAACACATACAATACAGGCTTTCCTTCTGCTACAGCTTTGTATTTAATCCTTACTCTAGCAGTTCCTTCTTTTTTAATTGAAGCTGGCGATCCGGAAAAATGTTTCCGGTTTACAGCACATTGTTTCAAAGGGAAGATCAAAAATCCGTTTCGGTTTGTCTTGGACTGCGTTTAGTATTTATTTAATTGGGAGCTATTCGACGTTGAAATCGTTTGTAGGATTTCTAGACGCTACTGTTTTGATCTATTTTTTTAAATCCATAATGACTTTTCTTTTGAAATAATGAGGAATTTACCTTCAAATTGTATAGCTTCCAATAAAAGTTTAGAAACACAAGACCAGAAATTTTTAATTCATATATTTAAGAATATGTATATAATAATAAGACGATAATTTTGTTGAAATATATTTTCGTAACACACAATAAATTTATTATTAAAATCCGTGCAATCCAATGAAGTTGCATTAAATTTGTCTGTAATTATATATTTGTTGCTTATTAAAAACTCTTCAGATACTTAATAAGTCTCATACAGTTAACAAATTAAATTAAAAATAATATTTTTGCACTAAATAATATGGAAATTATATGAAATATATTAGTTATCTGCAAACTGCTTCAAATTATAATTTTATCATTGATAATCTTGCAAAATATTTTTTCATTATGAAATAAATGGTTTAAAAATGTTTATTTTTTGTTTCAAAGAATATTTGTAAAGAAAATTATGAATTGAAATACAAATGAAATATAAATGACTGAAAAAATTGTGATATTATTTGAAACTTAATTTTTATTACAGAACATTTATATTTTTCACTAATTTTATAAATAATTAAGGGAAAGGTTTCAATGTCAAGTTTTTAATTAAAGAACAAATTTAAACTCATATTTTGGAAATTGATGCAGCATAAGGGAAAATATTATCATTGTTTAATATTTTCAATTGTTTTCTGCAGCAATTAAAAAGAAAAATCTTAAAAATTAAATACTATTCCAGACATAAAAATTTTTACAGCCCACAAAAATAATGGAAATACAATTATTTCATACATTCTAGTTGTTGAACAAGGAATTTTACACCAAAAATGCAATCAATTTAATTTTAGAAATATCGGCCTCTGTAATAATAAATAAAAATCTTTATTAAAAATATTTCAAATACGGAAAGTTTTTTTTATTACTGATTAAAAATAAATATTACATTGCAAGAGTTACAGAGCAATGAGTACCATAATGGTTTGGTACCTATTCAAATAAAAATATTTAAGCTCAATATTAATTTCTGTGATCATTACTTGCAAATGGAACCTATTATTCATTTTTTAATGCTATCTAATGTGTGTGTGTTGAATAAGGAATAATTTGGTAATTTATAGTATATCAAGTTTTTGAATCCTTACGGGGAATCATCTTATAGAAGTAATTTTTTAATTAGCTGGATATATATATATATATATATATATATATATATATATATATATATATATATATATATATATATATATATATATATATATATATATATATATATATATATATATATATATATATATATGTATATATATATATATATATATATTATGAAAACAATCCAATCAACTCTCAAGCTAATATTCCGACAGATGTGTCCAAACAAAAAATCTATTTTCAGGGATTTATCTTTGCCTAATAATATGGCAATCATCTTTGGAATAGAAGGTTCAAGGTTTGATCCCAATCATTGTTGAATTGTTTGATTGACCACAACAGTTTTTTGGATATTGGCCTTATTTTTTACATGGTGTAAAATATATTTCTCTAGTTGTTCAAATGTGAAGCTGAGATTTGGAAAACCGAAAGCTGGGTTGGTAAAGGAATTATTTTTTACTCAATTAGAAATCATTGATTTAATATAGCATAGACATTAATTAATTGCGTTTATACATAACCTTATTTGCACGGCGTGTATCTTTCTAAAGAGAGTGCAGTCACTAATGTCCACAAAGTTACTTAAACGTGATTTTATGTTAAAATATAGTTAGTTGTATTTATTCACGTCACTAGACAGAAATAGGAAGAAATACGATAACAACGTATTTAATTCTCCTTATTCGTATTTAATTCTCGACGAAGTATTTAAATTCTCCTTGCGTATAATTTATTAGGTATAATTTTAAAATATGCTGAAATGAGATTCTTTTAATAATGAATATTAATTTTGTTTGCTTCTCGTTATAAAAAGGACCAGCAAAATGTAATCCTAATTGATTATCTTAATAATTTTACAATATCGTTTTTTTAATTTCCCCCTTCTTAATATCATTAAATTAATAATTTTATATATTGATTTCCTCCTGTTGAAATTTGCATTCACAAAGAAAATTCCCGATGACTCTTTTATGGATTTGCTGGATTCAGTGACTTCATTTCTGAGGGAAAAATATTTCTAAGAGACAACATCAATTTTCTTAGACAGATGACCAAAAATGAATCCCGATGGTATAACTGCAATGAAAGTAAAAAAAAAAGTATATTATTCTTCGAGGACAGGTAAAGGAAAAACCATGGATAAGAGGCTCTTTATTTCTGATATTCCTCCAATGCAATCATATTCTCATCACGGGGATAACAGAGATGTTTTCGCCCCATATATTCGCTGGCCCTCCCCCTTTTCGCTACTTTGTTGCCTCGCGTGGGAGTTATGATCCTCTGAGTAGGGAATTTTATATATAATAACTCTCTATGGAAGTTTTCTTTCTAAATCCAAGATGGGAATTCTCAACGAGTTTTTCATACACTGAAGAAAAATAACAACTACAACCAATGTTTCAACAAAGGACTAGTACATTGGAAACAAATAAAGAATTTGTGGTCTTGCATCGTATCTAAAGCTGTGCTTATTTTTATTTAATGGAAACTTATCGATATACTTTTAAGATATATCGGTGCGTTTTATTGAATAAATATTTTTAATGCTGTGTAATGTAATACCCCAATCGCTGTAGGAATCTCATTATAATACTAAATGCAATATTTTAAAAACTGTTTAGTAAATTAAAACAAAGGAGTCTATTAATGTTTTTGATAACACATCTATTTTGTTTTTTTTAAATAATATTCAATATAAATCGTAAAATAAATAATAAAATGAATGTATTCAAACAATGCTAAGTAATTATAATATTGAAGATTTTAAAATAGCCTTAAAAAATGATGTATAGAATAATTTTGAGAAATTTATAATGGAATGACTGCTAAGGCAAAATTAATTTTAAAATACGGAAAAACAATAAAAACATGCCTATAGGGCATATTTTTCTAAATAATTTGTTTTTATTTTAGTTTTTTGAACTTTATTTTTACTTTAGTTTGTTTAATTTGTTTTTATTTTTAAATAATTTGTCTTTATTTATCTTCAAAAAATAGGTTTTAAATCCTTGAATTTAATTTGAGTTAAAGAAAATTTTATGCAAAATCAATTCTCTTTTGACATTATTATTAAATTTTTCACATGAATCTTGGACCGCAAAAAACTACGGTGTTTCTAACATTTAAGAAATACTTTACTTAATATTAGGTCAACCGGAAAGTTCTGTCCGCTCCGGTTACAATCAGTTTCAACAAGTATTCAGCTCAACAAACCATTTCCGACCATATTCGGAAACTAGGGTTTGTATGGAAGTATTCGAGATGGGTGCCACACAAGTTAAGTGAGAAGAATTTGAATGATCGAATCATCATATGCACATCTCTGCTTGCACGCAACAAAATCGAACCCTTCTTGGACTGGATCATAACTGGGGATGAAAAGTGGATTACCTATGAAAACATCATAAGAAAAGGGGCATATTGTGAACCCGGAAAACCTGCCCACTCTACCTCTAAACCGAAGTTGAGCCTGAACAGGAGAATGTTGTGTATATGTTGGGACATTCGAGGACCAATACATTTTGAGCTGTTGAAACCAAACGAAAGGCTAAATTCGGAGAGGTACTGTCAGCAATTGGATAAATTAAAAGCAGCACTCCAAGAAAAGAGGCCGGCGATGTTCAATAGGAAGGACATCATACTGCTTCATGACAATACCAGGCCACATGCTTCTTTGGGGACTCGTCAGAAAGTCGCAGAGCTAGGCTGGGAAATTCTGTCGCATCCACCATACTCCCTGGACCTAGCACCATCTGATTATCACGTGTTTCTGTCCTTACAAAATTTCTTTCAGGGCAAACAATTCAAGAACGAAGAAGATATCAGATAAGCACTGGTTCAATTTTTGGTCTCTAGAGATAAGACATTTTTTTAAAAATGGGATATACAAATTGCCATCACGCTGGCAAGAATTCATAAATAATGATGGCAATTATATTATTCAATAAAGTTTATCCAAAGTATGAAAAAATGTATTCCATTGTTTCATTCTAAAACGGACAGAACTTTCCGGTAGACCTAATACTTGTAACTGAAATCCCTTAAAACTTTCTGCGTCGTTATTACACAATATCATTACCAGATTTTAAACAGCAGATTTCCAACAGCAGAAATATCAATTTTCAATTAAAAAGAATCTGCAACTTTACAAAATATTATTTTTGCGAAGTTACAGAATCTGAAGTTACCTGAAACAACACTTTTGCAACTTTTCAAAATCTTTAATTCAACTGCTTTTGGATATACTTGTATTTGAAGTGCAAACATGTGTAAGTATATAGAATAAATTTTTTATAACAGCATTTAACTGTGCTTTTTTAGCATTTCACTGTTAAAAAACATTATTAAAAACTACTATTACACAAAAATGTTTTGTATGATGAGAAATAAATAAAAAAATCAAGGTAATTTTTTTAAATTAATGAAAAATTCTGAAATGGTTACACACTGTGTATACATAAGTATACTCACGTAATAATTTACATGAGAGAATAACAGTTATGTACCCAAGTAAAATTGCAAAAGTTACGATTTTTTAGGAGCATGAAGTAGGAATATAATATTTCATTTCGGAATCACCCATTTTAAGAAACTTTTCGTTCAGAGTAATTAAATTAAATTTTGCTCCCAATATTAAAGTTGTTCTTATCATAATTTGATAGGTTCAACAAAAATGATTATAAATGTATAAATAAGGATTCACCACTTATTTCCAATTTATTGTACATCCTTTAAAAAAATGAAACGTAATATAAGCTCGGTTTATACTCGAATATATATATATATATATATATATATATATATATATATATATATATATATATATATATATATATATATATATATATATATATATATATATATATATATATATATATATATATATATATATATATACACACCAACAAAGCGAGACATACAAAAAGCATTTTCATTACAGAAATAATATAACAAAGGCGAGAAAACCAATGACAATCTCACTTTCTAGATGTGTTAAATCTAATTTAAATAAATAAAAAAAACTTCCAACAGTTTCATTACATTTTTTCCATTTTAGATCTTAACTAACTTCCAAACCGGCAATTTAAAATACTGTTAACAAATTCAAGTAGTTATCAATAAATTATACAAAGAAAAGTCGCTTTAGGATTAAATAAAAAGTTTTTTCCCCCAGAACCTTATTTCGCAGTTCAATGAATCGTTTACAGCTTCATATTGCAGTAATTGCTACATTTAATTTGGAAAAAAAAATTTTTTTTTTGTAAATTTCTTTTTGAAGCGTTGCTCTTGGACCACATCAATTACGTAGTTGTCACGTGATCAGTTAATGAGGTAACACAAATGCGTTCCGCAACGAAATTTAGAGCATTAATTTGTTTCATTACTGTTATTTTTGTTTTACATTTTTTCACTCCTTTGCGAATTCTTTCAGGTTGGATATAAAAAAAAGGAGTTTTGAAACACTTTTTTTTCTTCGTATTTCATCTCTTCTGTCTCTTTCTGGTTCGAAGTATTTTTCCGGATGTTGGAAAAGCATTGAAAGATTAGCGTTTAAATTTAGCCTGTCGAAAAAGAGTTTTATATTTTTTCTCCTCCTTCCTGTTATTTCTGTGTATTTTTTTCCCTTTCCTATATTCTTCTACTTCTATTTATTCTGTAAGTAAAGAAATGTTAGCGTGAAGCAGAAAATTTCTTTCTTTTTTGTATCATTCATTTTTTTCTTTTTAAAAAAAACTATTCTTGCTTAAAGTGTTTGCTACCTAAGTTGCCAGTAAAATTAATCGATATGTTTTTGTTATCGCCTAAAGTGTAAAATGTGAAAAGGTTTAGTTCTGAGAAAGAAACGAGCCTTATTTTACCTACCACTTATCAAGAAAAGAAGTTACGGATGCAGTGAAAACAGGCATTGAATAAATGAAAGAAACTTGGCATATGCTTTTACGGACTGAATGCAAACATCACGATAAATTTAAGCGATATATTTAATGATTTTCTTAACAAATGTAAATTGCAGATAGATTTTGGGCTATCATATTATAAATAACGTTAACATTCATTGCTATTAGTGGCTTAAATCAACTACTAGTAGTTTTTCAGTAAATATTGGTTAAGAAATTAATAGTTACTTAAATGCTGATTTCAGTTAATTTACAACTATATTTGTTTATTAATTATAATGAAACAGAAAAAATAAAAATAATTATAAACAAAATTATTGTAAATTTGATAACATTTCATAGGTTTAACAATTCTAGCTTCGAAACGAGTTTATTATATTTAATTTACATTCCATATTTTTTTGTGAAGTTAAACAGTATGAAAGTATTTATTTTCGACATCATTGATTTAATGTAAATTCTAAATAAATGGATATGACAAGGGGCAAAATGTTTTGATTTCTTTTTTAAAATGGTTATTTAATTTTACGAATAAAATTCAATATAAAATATTATTTTACTTTCAGGGGAAATGCTTGGTTATACAATTAGAGAAAAAAGAAGTCAGCATGAATGCCAAAGAAAAACATCTATATCTCAAATTCAGGGATTTAGTCCCACCAAAAAATCACTATATTTAAAAGAGTCATATATGCTTAGCTCCAACGCCTATATACTCTCGACTTGTCAGGTGTTGCGATTAAAGAGAAGGATATTGAATCAATTATTTACTTCGTTACTTGACTGCGTTTAAGAATAAAGAAGGAGTTTCCAGATGTGATTTAGGTAATATTTGAGATTGTTTCCAATAGCTCATTACATTGTCTTATAGTTGGTAGCTGAAAAAGAAAATTCTGCGAAAATATTTAACTTTGAAGTTATTGTTTCATGTCATTTATGCAGGGTGAAAATCGATAAAAATATTTACAGAGCAGTTTCTAATCCCGAGTTAAGCGGATTAAATCTCATGGTACATTTTTCCTTTTCGGGAGGATACTAAAATAAGCTTCACTAAGACATTTAAATATTATGGAAAGAATATATTACTCCGCAGCTTGTGTTTCCCATAGTATTTCATTGTTAACAAACTACTAAAAACCAGACTTTCTGAAATAATTTTATTCTTGATTCCGAATTGGGATTTAATGTTAAAAATGTGGACTTTGAAGAAGTTTTGTTGAGTTTTATTCAGAAAAAGTTAGTTACAAACATAAAATCAGAGAGATTTAATGTCATAAAATCAAAAAAAGACAATATGAAATCAAAATATAAATGTTTTTCTAAAATGTTAAAGTTTCGTATTTAATTTATAGTTCATTTAAAGTTTGGGATAAAACTTATTAACTTATTTTATGTATTTAAAAATTATTTAAGAAAAATGAAATTATAAAAGATTAACGGAATGAAATATGTTTTTTATTACTTTTTAGTCGAGTATTCTTTTTTCAAAATAAAATTGCTCTTATAATATTTTCCAATCATTAGCATTAAATACTGGTTTAAATTTGTATTGTTGCGCTTCTCTGAGATTTTGTTTTGATATTCGGTAAACATTTCTTCTTTATAAATGCAGATTCATGGTCTTGAAAAAATCATTTCTGAACACGTTCTGAACACTTCCATTACAAAGGATTTCATTTGTCCCGCTTATAAATAACTAATGATAGTTCTAACTACTAATTAACTAATTACCTAAACTATCTAACTAATAAACTAAAAACTATTATTACGTTACTGGAATATCATTTTTACTAAAACCAAGCAAACATAAGGTATATCATTTTCTTTCATATCACTTTTTTTAGTACAGAAGAAAATTTGAGAAGTTTCTTTGCATTTTTCTTCAAAATAAGTTACTTTCTATCCAGCATACAAATATGTATTTTCTTGCTTTCTTTAATTTAGCATCCCCTTTTATTTTATTCATGTTAAAATGTCAAAGATTACACTTTTATCTCATATTGAGAATTTATAATACCTTATAACGGTTTTAAGAAGTGTAATTGGCTTGTTTAATTAACTGCTTTTGCATAATTATTATTAGAATCATTCGAAAGTGTGTAAAATGATTTTTTTTCTCACTAAGGAAAAATGTTGGGCATTTCTATGAAAATGAGATAAATTTAAAATAAAAATTGTAAGATAATAATTACTTTCTTCTTTTTTTAGCAGACTTTTTGTTTAGAATACACTAAGAATTTTAAACAAAATTTCAAAATCTTGTTTTTAAAAAATTAAAAGATTTTATTCAAGATAATTGTAGGACATTAAAAATCAATCCCAATGATGATGATGAAAACATCCATCATATTCAATTAACTATAAAATCAGAGTATCATATAATGATTAATTCCATGATATTTTTGATAAAAAAATCATGAAACTTTAGAATGAAAGCAATAAAATTTTTTTTGCACTAATCAAAGATTTATAGAAAAAATTATGAGGAATTTTTTTGCCTTTATAGTTTTTTTAATGATTTACTATCTGAGAAATTGCATTTGCAACTCGGCATTGTAATCTGTAGTTTACTGAATTCTTTGTGATGTCTTACAGAGTCCTAGGAATTTACTGAATCCTTTGTGAGAATAAGTGGATTTTTACGATTACAACTATTTTTCTTTGTATTCTGCTGTTGACCACAGAGAAATTCGCATCAATAAACAATTTTAACACAGAAAAAAATAAAGAAAATTGAACAAATGGTATTTTTATCTAATTCATTTTTACAATGCATACTTTTATTTATAAAAATACTTTTGAACATTCAGTATTATACTTTTCGCAGCATTTTAAGTTTTTTCCCCTTCCTGAAAGAACTATTTACGATGGTCTTTTCTATAAAAGAATGCTTGAATATTTTTGTAGGGAAGAAGCTCCATTTACGTTCCATCATCATAAAATTGTCCGTAGATAATACTGAAGAGGAAAAATGCTGCATAGCTCCTGTTGAGATGGGGACTACTGATCTTGAGCGACGTAAATAAACACATAAAATATGCATTATGCATGAAACAAGTTAAATTTATACGTCTAACTAAAGTTTGTGTTTTAAGGGCTTACAGAAGTGCAAGCATAGCCATTAATTTAACTTAATTTGGATGAAATATTTCGCTCCCAGTCTATTAAACGTAAAGCATGTTCCCATGATGAACTAAGATCTCCCACCATTATTTAGATGATTGTTTACTAAAATCAAGTGAAATACAGTTAATACTAATTATATTTTTATTTGATTAAAACTTAAAAGAGCTTTTTATTTAAATAAGTTTAGCATTTTTCATGTAGTTTTTTTCTAATTCCCATATAAAAGCATTATTATACTGTCAAACATTCCAAAAAATAAGAAATAATTCAAGTAATTACAGCTATGCATTGATTAGAGATTAAAAATTACCTAGCCAGTATATACATAAATGATTCATCAAATTGGCTCTTTATAGGAGAAAAAGATCAGTCTCGTTACTCTAAGAGCCATAAAACAAAGCAGCCTAGGAAATAAACTACATAAACAAAACAAAAGCAGCTTTGACTGTCAATCATTATGACGTCTTCATGATCTTTTACTAGTGGCAAGGGACCTTTCCCCGAAAAAACAAATAAAAAACAGCAAATGAAAAAATAATGCGCTGATGGCAAATGGAGTCGTGAACTCCCCCTTACCCTCAATCACACAGGGGAAGAATATGGAGAGAAATAAAAAAAGTTTCGCGTTCTTTCTCATTTCAGGTATATATACGCACCCCCTTTTTGAGTCCTCCCTTTCTCATACCGTTACGATGCGGACAAATTGTAAGAGAACCCACTAAGAATGCTTCAAGATTTTTCTTTTTTATTGATGGAAGGTCCAACCCAACAAATCAGTGTGGTGCTACCGTAAACTCACTATATAGGGAAGATGGGGAGATTTTCACTTTTTTGTGCACCTCCAGCAGGGAGAGGAAGTGATTTTTCTGGAAGTTCATTGTTAAAAGGGGATGGTTCGCACACAGGGTGGAATGAGAGAGGGACAGCGGGGGTGGTAAAATTCTGCTTCGTTGCTATGGTAGCATAGCGGTTGTTGGGGGTGGCCCCACATTTTTTTTTTTCATTTCGATATAAATCCTATCTTGTAAGTTAATGGTATCTCAGAAAAAGCGATTTTAGTAAAAGGAGAGCTTTTTACGTACGAATAAAATAAACAAAAACATTTTAAAGTAAGTATCTGATTTCGATCTAGTAGTAGATATCGTGAGTTTTCCCCTGACATAATACATTATTCATATCTTTGATTTCCATTTTTCTCGACTCTTCACTTTCTCCAAACACAACAGTTTGTAGTTATATTTACACATAAAATTTAAGGAAGACTTCAAAATTATGGGGTATATTTATTGAGTTACCTGAATTTTCAGCCGAGGCATATGAATTTGCTACACGCCCATTTTCTCAAGAAAGTTTGAAAATATTTTCCAAATCGGTAGAAAAATATATAAGATGAGATTTTTAAATTCTTGTACTCTAAAAAGACACACATTCCTGATGCATTTAACCTTCTGCAGAAAAGTTTATGCTGGTAATCGATTCACTTCCTTTTTTTTGTAACAAATACCAAAATGTTGACAATATAACCTTATAGGGTAAATTTTTCACTATAATTTTTTTCCATTTGTCTCCTGAGTCGTAAAGTTCTTATATTAGACTCTTGGTGCTTTTGGATTTTATTAAAAAACCCAGAAAAATTGCGTTGAGCTTATCTCAAATGCTTTTCATTAAAAGTTAGTTAGGCTTAAATGTTTATTATAGGATGTGGGAAATGTGCATTATTTGAAATAATAATTTCAGTATCTATCATAATATTAGCTTAGCAATGAAAATGAATAAATTAAAAAAATAGCTTACGAAATCACTTGAAATTCATAGTGTTTGACTCAAACACAAGTGGTTAGTTTTCTAACCAGAAAGCTGACTACTTGTGTTATATGCACAGACTGATTATTGTGCCATTTAACAAAACTTTTAAGTTAAGAAAACGTTTTATATTCTTAAATAAATTGCATTGTTATATACTCTCATTAAGGAAAGATTAATTCTAAACTAGTAATTATTTTCAAAAGTTTATTGTAATTAAAGTATAGCGCTATTATAAGAATATATAGACTTCCATGTTTGGAGGCAATAATATTATTCAATAAATTTAATTAATGTGTTTAAAATGCTATAACAGCTTAAAAATCAATAAAGCAATCACATAACGTAGAATGCCGAATAAAGAAATATTAAATTTTTTCCTAGAGAAAAGCATATCTAAGCTCTTATATTAGATTGGATAAAAAAACTATTTTAAATAGTTTATAAAGGAAATGGGAAAACTTTAATAACATTCGATATATAACTAATCTTTTAAAATTCTACATTTGCATGATGTTTTCGTGTTCGATAACAAACCGAAAACATTCAGGAAAAATAGAAAAAAATATTATAGCATAATGGTTTATGTAAAAATAACATATTCATAGAAAATTAATTGATTTAATAAGAATTTAAATAATGATTAATTTGATATTAAACTTGATAATATTAAAATTATATTTCAAGTTTAATATCAAATCAATATCAAATCAACGTATTAGATAAAACTAAAAACTAATTTAAAAGAGCAAATCAATAAAATCAGATTGAAAATAAAGATTTTTTTAAATATAAATTTGAAAGTGATTTATGATGTTAAACATAAAATTTAGTTGGTAAACTTTATTAAAGAAATAATTTAATAAAAAAAATCACTAATCAGTGCACTTTTAAAAACTTAGGTTGTAAAAGGAGGAATTTCTTGTATCCCTGAATTTACATAAGTAGTTTGACGTTACCTCAAAACAGAAGAAAGAATGAAAAAAAAAATACCGCAGAAAACATACAACGCGGAATAAGAATTTTCGAGTTATTAACCCCTCTCACCCACCCTTACACATGTCATCCCCGAACCGGGTCATTACAACGACACCACTCCCTCCCTATTCTACCAACCACAGCAGTCACGGTTGAAGGTAACGGTGCGACATTTACATTAAGCCGCATTCCTTAACTTTCGTGAATTCGGTAGCAGTGCAAATTAACCGCAAGGCCCTATTAAATTAACGGCAACACTAATAATGAATATTTAATCTTGGAGGAGCTTTTTCTTTCCCCTCCCTATGTAATACTTTCATTCACCCCACCCCAATGATGGTGGTAATGATGTATGATCTCCAAAGCATAAAGTGTTGTTTTTAGGGAAATTATTATTATCGTCTGTAACGAACATCTTTCTTTAATGAGATTACAACGTAAACATTACGTAAGATAAAAAACAGAATATTCATATAAAAGCAAGACCTTGAAATTTTATGACATCATGCAGAACATAAATTATTTATTATTACTTTTTTTCTTTTGTAGCAGAAATTTTAATTTTAAAGAAAAGCCATCATTTTGAAACTTAAAATGTATATATATATATAAAAAAACATAAATTTTTGTAATTTCAACTTGTTTCATTTTCCTAATTTTTTTTTAGATTCTTTAATTATAAATATAAAAATTTGCATCAAATAAATTATTATGCTAATATATTATTAAACGGTATGAAAGTGTAGGAGAAGTTATAATAAAAGTAACATATTCACACAGTAACAGATAACATTATATGTTAAGCTTTTTTTTCTTTAAAGCTATTTTGATTACTGAAAACTCATCAATGCCATTTTAAAACTTCCTTTACTGATATTCAAATAAATTTGGACTTATCGATAAAATTGGTTCTATAAATTATTTTTTTATTTCAATATAAATTAAATAGGTAATATAAGGAAGTATTTAATGTACATATCATTCCAGCATTATAGGAAAATTTTATGACGGCCAATAGTTTTTTGATACATTTCCTTTTATACGATTATTTATAATGGTTGATATTTAACATCCATTATATGCATACAAAATCGAAGGATTTGTTAAGATTTTATAAATAATTGTAATTTATCTCATAATAAAATAATTATATTTCAAATTTTTTCAGTCTAATTTACATTCCATCTTTTATCATAATAATTTTCAGCAAAACAAATAAATAACAAACAATTTTTTTGATAAAGATATTTGCAATTTAAGATACAATTACGAAATACACGTTAGCTTTATAATGAAAATATCGAAAATAAAGATGGGTTATTCATGTTATATTATGCGAATATAAATAAAAAAAAACTTTCAGGAAAAAGTCAATTAAAACAATAATGAGAGAAAAGACGCTATTATAGGTTATGTGACAGAAAATTTTAAACTTCTGTCATACAATGTTAGAGTATTATCGTTTTCCTAAGCGGATGAATCACAATCCTTAAAGGAAATTGCTTCCATCTGATAATAGTATGTTTTGAATGGAAATCGCCTTCCATTCAAAACATACTATTATCAGAATAACTTTATGTGGGCTATTTCAATTGCATATAACTTATGGTTTCCTTACCAAGTACGTAAAATAAATATACTTAATTAAACTTAAAATTTATAGCTAGACATAAATGCAGTTGTAAAATTCAAATGTAATGGAAAAATTTGATTTTTAATGAGGGAGAAATAAATACAAGAATGTAGGCTTTTCTAAGTCATCAAAACTTAGTTTAGAAATGGAAAAAAACTATAAATATCATAAAATAAAAAAATAGAAAATTACACTTAAAGATTTTATGCCTATGGATTAAATATATATATATATATATATATATATATATATATATATATATATATATATATATATATATATATATATATATATATATATATATATATATATATATATATATATATATATATATATATATATATATATATATATATATATATATATATATATTCTATAAAAAATCACTTAAGACGGTGATCTTCTTTTCGAATTTCTACTGCATCACAATGGTCAGACGCCAACAGAATTAATTAAAATGTGTTTTTCGAGCGAATTTTGCTTAATACGTCATCAAATTTGCTTTTTCACAATATGATAATATTTTTACCATAAGATTTTTTATGGGAACTTTAATTACAGGGAATGGCAACGTAGAAAATTCAGTCAGTACTCTAAATAATGTAACTATTGTGAGCATAAATTTGTAAAATAAAAAATTTTAAATAGTGTTGGTATTTTTTATATTTATTAATTAACAACTATATATGATTTCTGTAATAGATATAAGGGAAACCTATACTTATAATATTTTTTAAAAAAATATGCTCATTTTAATTAAGTTATATTTATAGAGAATGTAAAAATTCATATAATGAATTCTGAATAATGCATTTCGAAGAGCTTATATATATATATATATATATATATATATATATATATATATATATATATATATATATATATATATATATATATATATATATATATATATATATATATAAGCAATCTCAATATCTTGAAACCTTGTTAGTTCGTAGAATCTGAAAAATATTATTCACTGAACTTTTAGAAATATTTCTCTCATTGTTTGAGTTACAGAATTCCTCAGAGGTTTATAACTCAAAGAATTTTTTTATCCAAATTTGTTTTGAGGAAAACAATATTTTGAAAATATTGTTTCTCCAAAAACTATTCCTTGAATGCATAAAGTAAACTAATAAAAGAAATTTATGTTTTGTGAACACAGAAAAAAAGAACATTTTTCATTCCTTTTTTTTTAAATATAGAATGTAAAATAAAATAAAAAGGGAATATTTTCCCATATTTATTTTCTCTTGGGTTAATTTGTTTCTCCAGCAAATTTTACTTACTTAAAAGTATTAAATTTTTATTTTGATTTAATAATAAAATTTAATATTTCTCCTTTGCTCGGATTTCTACAACATTCAATAAAATAATCAATATTACTCACATTTAATGTAATAATTGAATAACGCTGATTATTTCCTTTTAGATTATATTATGTCATTGAAAATATTATAAATCTTTATTACTTTAAAATTATACTTTGAAAAAATAGTAAATATAATTGAAACAAAACACACACACTGTATAAATGTAGTAGCCATATTTAAAAAATATTGAAGATATTTTTTGATAATTTAAAAAAAAGTCAATTGATTTAAAACTAATAAATTTTTATAATTAAAAATAAATGTTTAAATATGTTAAAATAATTTTTGGCGAAAAAATTCATTTTAAAAAATTTACATCAGTTATCAACCTGATATCTTTATATTTTTTTCAGGAAAATTATAGGTTAGCAGGATTATAGTAGTTTGGAGTTATATTGTTCGTTTAATATGCTCTTTAAAAATAAATTGGTTTAGCAAAAATTGTGTAACTTAATTAAATTTCATTTCTTTTTATTATAGATATAACAATAAAAATACTAAAATATTACAACGAAATCACACGGATAAATTATAAATTTGTAATTATACAAAAAAGAAATATATATACAAAATATAAATTAATATCTAGCTGTTTAAAAGATGTTAAAGCTATCTTTTAAATAAATAAAAAGTAAAGAAATGTTAAAAAATTAAAAATACAAAAGTCAACAAATATGAACATTGTGTGTGTATGTTCATCGAAAATAATATATTAAAACCCCTATTATTGTTATTATTATTTTTCCTGTTTTAAAAATTAATTTTTTTCCTATACCAATCAAAAACTCTTGCGCAAATAAAGGAGAATATTACTAGACTTTAATGGAAGAAAAAAAGAACATAAACTCCATTTAATACAAACACATATGCAAAGCATAATTGAAATGATTGAAGTCATTAAAATATATCAACAGTGTATGTACCTTCAAAGTAAACACATGAATTAAATTTAATATTGTTTTCCGGATAATTGTAAATGTATCACGTCTATAACTTTTTTATTATTGTAGTATTTATTAGCATTTATTAAAATGTCGTGTAAAAATATTTTGTTGTATTATTTATTAGTTAAGATAAATAATATCATAAAATAAAAACATTTTTTTACATAGAATATAAAAATACATTAACGGAAATGTAAAAATAAAACGCTTTCACTCTAGCAGAAAATATATCAGTAAGCTAGAGAGGAATGCATGTGTGTTTGTTATATATTTAGTATATAAATACTCTGGAGAAAATTTATGAAGATAATAAATTTAATATAGCATTCTCTTTTTTACTTAACAAAAAACATTTCTTTCTTGCAAGAAACAAAATAACTCAGAGTTACTTCCAATTTTCATTACGCCGAAACTAAACAAATTTCATTACATCCTTTAGTGGTATCCTATTTTCTCTTCTGAAAGAGTTTATTCAACTAGTGAATAAACCCGAAACAGTATGAAAGAGGAAGCATATTTTTCTCTTATTCCCAACATCTTAGAAAGTACGAAATATTACCATCCCAAGTAACGTTATCTCACTCTAACCCGGGGTAAATAAAGACACAATAAAAGCGGTCGAATCATTCAGAGAGGTGCCCGAAATGAAGCCAGGAGCCTGATTTATTGGGCCCCTTTATACGAGGGAGGGCCCCTTTCGTCTTGATAAAAGAAAAGAAATTGGAAGTAAAAGGTGAAAAGGGGGGAGGAAGGAATCGCGGCAAATACTGCAAAAGTACGGAGAAAGTGGGTGAGGAGAAAAAAAGGGAATGAAACGGTTATGGTGGTCGTTGATACATTCTATATTTGCTTGGTATAAAAGATGTAGGGTTACCCTTATCTGTGCGAGCCGACACATGCTGTTACTCGCCAAATGTGAAGTTGAGAGGCTTAAAATAAAATCCACAACAAAAATCGATTGCATAATTAGTTTTAAGTCCTATTTAACTTTTCAAAATACCAGTAATTAAATAATGAATTACTTTTTTATAAATGATGCGTTATTAGTGATTAATTCACTAGTCACGCGCTGATATTAATTGTATCGTAATCTCATTGGGATATAACAATTTCATTACACGCCATTTTAATTTGACACAATCGTTATGAAGAAAAGTTAATGATACTAGAATGTATAAAATATCAAAAAATTTAAAAATAACCTGCAACTGAACTAATAGAAAATAAAAATCTAAGTTTTATTTCGGATTTCAAAAAATTTAAATTGTGCGTGAGACATCATAATTTATTAATAAACACAACATCTTTAAATCAAACAATAATATGTTTAATGTAAATTTGGGAAAAAATGTAATTTTATATAACATTTGATTAATATTAAATAAAAAAGGTAAAAAGTGGAGACAATTTTACTCAATTGTCCTTCAAGAATCATGGGCTTATAAATACTCCCATTTAAAATACTTTCATGAAATAATATAATAAATGCTATAAGTTTTCATAATTTTTAGTATATTTAAAAATATTTTCTGCTGTAACAAATAATGCTTTGTCCACATTAAAAATATATCTATTTCATATACATGATTTGAAATTATGCTGTTTATTATATCAATAATATATTAAATTGGTCCGTACTGCAAAAAATTTATTATTTTATTTCAACGAAAACTGAATAAGTTACAGAAAATGAACCTTCTGACTATTCAGTTTAATTTCTCCATTCTTTACACTTAGAAACACTAAACATTGGTTGAAATGATTAAAAAAATATAATAACTATTGTTTTAAGAAAATGTTAAAATTCAGAAATTTATTCTTATTAATTTGATATTTCAATCATAAGGTAAAAAATAACATTTATATTTTTACGGTTCTAATTTATTCACTTACATAATTTGTGACGTTATATCTATAATACTCTATTTACGCTCATAACTACTAAAATTTATCTCTCAAAAGGCATACAATAGTCATCATATTTAAATGAAATTTAAATAAACAAAGATTAATTATATTTTTCTAACTCAAAATTTTTTGTCACATTCAACATATATTAAGCATGTATGTCAAATGTAATTAAAAATATTATGTCCAGTAGTCAACAAATAAAAAATTTTGAAAAATAATAAAATAATATATACGAATTTAAAACTAAGTAGGATTTTTTCATATCTCCCTTTATATTTATTAATAAATTACAAACTCAAATCAACATTATATTTATGCAAATTAGAGATGTTTGGAGGATTACGTGTGGTTTTATGGATGTTATTATAAATTCGTGAAAAACAAATTCAATTAAAATTGCTTAAAAATGTTAAAAATTTATTTTCGTTTCTTTTATAACCGATGAATGGTAGACTAATGTAGTTGATTGATGGTGACCAATATATAGAAATAGTGTGTATAATGTATTAATAATGAAAGGTTGGCCAATTAATCAGATTGACCAACTCTATTAATAATTTATTTCTAAGTAGCAAAAGCTATGAAAATGAAACATTTTATTTTAAATAAATATTTTACAATAGAAAAGTGCCAATATATATTTCGGTCATTACCTCGACTCAGAACACGTATTACACAATCCATCTATAAGGGAAAGCATTCCAAACCAATCGATTGGACAGTTTGGTATCCTGGATTTTCTGCAGGCTTTCCAGAACATTATATGGATTCCGAAATAGAAGAGCCAGTCTAAGGGGATCAACATCAAAATTCTGCGGAAGCTAGCGATTTTGGCACGTTGTCAAAATTGCAATGTTATTGGAGAGAAGCTCGCAAGAGGCAGCTCTACTTTTTTATTCCCGCTTCTTCTTTTCGAAGTACTTTACCAAACATGATACAAGTTTTAGTGTGACTTAGACTTCATGTGAGTTATGGGCTTGTCATTGGCTCCAAAAAAATTTTTTTTGCGAAGAAAATGAAATAATATTGCAGTATTTTTCAGAGATAGTTTGAATGGTATTGCTATATCAACTTTGAAGGGATTTTCCCTCGTTTAAAATTTTCTTATGTATCATGTGTGGTATTATTTGATGAAAACTGGAGATGAATAATGGATATTTGATAATAGAAAAATGTTGATCTGAAATATAGACTTGATGATGCGTTTGAAACTCTATATCTAATATAGAGTTTATAATGTATTAACCCTATTTTATTGATATATAGTATAAAAGAATTGCAATTTTTTGTTCTGATCACGAGCAAAAAGTAAAATAGATATTGAAGTAATAGTTATTGAAATGTTTCTTCTTTTGAAGGTGCTCGTATTCATAAGAAACTTTGAGATAAAGATATTCTCTTTTATATTGAAAGAAATATTAAATTAATATTATTCAAATATAAACATAATATTGTTGAGATTTATCTTTTAAAATACTTGAATTTAACTCACAAGAAATGGTGAAATATTGTACTTAATTTTAATAAATTTTAAAAATAGGCAGTTGCTTACCATAGATACAATGAAAAAATAAAAAAATATTTCACATTCTTACCAATAAAAAAATTCATAACAAAAATTATAAGTTTAAAATGTTTATATTAAATATTTTTTAAATAGTTAAGTTTACAAAAACTTTCATTGTGTAAGTAAATGGAGGCAAATCAAAGATCACAATTTATGCATAAAATTATTATTTCATAATATTTTATCCCATTTAAATTATTAAACGCACGTTGCTTAATGTTCAATGTGAAATGCGTTTTTCTTATGTATAAAAGTACTTTTAAAATCAGAAACAAAATGAAGTAAGAGTTTTCGATTTCTTGCTGTAGAGCCTCTAATTAGATCCATTATTTTAATAAAATTATTCATGCATTATTCTATTAGCTCTGATTAGTATGTTTTATATTATTTCATGTTAATGGGGTTCTTTGATTTCATTATTCCCATTGTGCAATACGTATAAGATCTATTATTTAAACATATTGTTTTGTTTAGTCTAATTAAAATTTGTGGTAAATTAAAAGCGATAGAATTAATTTCTTTTCCCATTTGTACATTTTAAATGATGTACAGATTTAATATTTTCATGAAATATACGTAGTATAATCAACAAAATTAAATGTAAAATTGAGAAATAGCAATATGATACATTTCAAAGCCTATTAAATATGTTAAATACAAAAGTGAAAAGATTTTTTTTAAACATAGCTCCTGAAATAATAGCTTTGAATTACAGCTTCATTATAAGTTTCACAAGATTAATCTTTTAAAATTAATAAAATTTTCCTTCTCCCTACTTTTATTGTTGTGAATTCTCAGATACTTCGCTAGTTCTAACTAACGCGTATACTGTCTAACTCTTCACTTACGAAATTTAATTTGTTCAGATAGTTAAAATATAAATTGGAAAATGCGAAAAGCGGAAGGGAAATTAACTTCCCCCTTTAAAGCAGAACTTTGCTTCGCTGCCAAGCAAGGCGACGTGCAGCCAAGTCTTGAGAGACTGGATCCAATTGTCGGGTTTTACTGCCGAATTCATCCAGCTTTGTTCCTTTTATTGCGTCAGGTTGTACCTACGAACTCAGCGGGGTGAGAAGAAAGGTATGTGAGTGGAAAAATGGACGTGCCGTTACGGTTACAGCCGGCGAAGTTAGCCGCTCGTAAAATGCGCAACAACTTTTCTAATAAATATCTTAGAAATTCCGGATCATTCGTAAATGTACGGCCGCCTTTTCTTCTTTTCTTGTAACAGGAAACATAAAGCGGAAGATGAAATTTCTATTTTTTCCCATTATAGAGTAACTTCTATTTATTGAAAGAAATTGAAAAGACAGAGCAACAAAATATTACTGTAACAAATTATTGAAAATGGTTTTTATTAATGTTTCCAAAGGTGAAAATGATATTTAAAAAGATTCGAAAACTTTAGACATAAGTGCTAAAAATAAACAAATAAAAATTATTATTTATATTCAAAACATATCTCCAGTTTTTATCTTAAATCATCAAATATACTTTTTTTCTATAAGTTAACTTATTGTATACTATGGTGTTATTGGAAAAATTAGCTGTCATATTATGTACATAATTATATATCATAATTACTTCAAGCCATACCAAATAATACACTATTATTTAATCCGAATTACATTATTTTTTGAATTATAACAGCAATGTCATAATAATTATTTTCGAAATATAATGAAAAAATGTATTATCATTATTAAATACAATAATAATTTAGTAATGAAATAATATTAATTTATTGCTATGTGTAAATTATATAAATGCAAATATTCACATTAATTAATAGTCTGTTGTTTCTAAAATAATAACGAAATATAAAAATTGCTTATTCTAAACCAAAAATGTAAACCCATTAACTAATGCTCACACGTTGAATAATCAACTGTTTACAGCATTTATTACAATATAACTAATATTTACCTATATCAGCACTTGTTTTTTTTATTACATTAGTACAAATTATTAAATTTTTAATCGAATAATTACTTAATTGAAAACAATTTTTATAAGAAAAAAGCTTTCAAAATTACCGATTACCGAATCGAAATATCACTTAATTTAAAACAATTTTTAGTGGGAAAAAATGTTCAGAATAATTTGTTTCTTAACTGAATGATTAGAAACTATATATATTTCTGATGAATTAGTTACTGAAATAATTTTTTTTACTTAGTGAAAAAGTCATCAGAAATTAAAAAAGGATCAGAGATTAAGAAATTGGTAATTCTTAAAAACTTTTTTAATTTTTTTCTTTGAAAGAATTTTTTATTTCAAAAATTTATTCTTCTTAAGCGTCATTTTAGATATTTAGTTATGGTACGAAAAAGGGTTGCAAAAACAGATTTGCCTTACAATCTAAAATGCAATTCAATTTTTTTCTTTCTTTCTTAAAATTATCTTCTAAATATTATCAAGGAAAAAAATTTCGTATCACATGAGAAAATTTCAGAAAATATATATTTTCTGCAAGATAGATTACTCAGGGCAACGGAAAGTGATTCTTATTTTTGATTTTCTTTATACAATCAATAAATAGTTTTAATGGTCTTCGAAAAATATCAATATCAATAAAGGATTTAGTTAGATATAAAACTGAAAAATGATATTCATATAAATTTAGATTAAAAAAATTAATTATTTTAAGTATGGGGAATTTTTTTAATTGCGGAAAATCAGAAATTTCTTAGTTACAATTAAGCTTATTTTAAATTAAAAAAATTGAGCAGCTGTTTGTTTTTAATTATTATTAATTCAAGCAAATTATATCAGAATAACATAAAGAGAAGGAAAATATTTTCTTTGGTGAAAATATCGAATTTCCAGAAACGTCATGAAAAGAATCTGTATTACTTAACCCCAATTTAACTAATAAAAAAGGAAGAAGATCAGTCACCGAATTCAGAAAAATCGAAACTTTAGAAAACAAAACATCAAGAAAAATTTTCTGAAAAAAAAATTAGAAAACGTTTTCAAAATAAATAAATATTTTATATCACAAAAATATTGGGTACTAAGGAGATATTTTAAGAGAAATATTCCTTGGCTTCTTTGTTCTATAAACAAAAACAGTGTTTGTAAGTTTCCGTGCCAATATGTTGAAGAAAACAAAAATAAATCGATTTCCCAGGAAAAGTGTTGTATTTCAAAATTTCCTCAAGAGTCTAGTGAAGGTTGCAAACTTTTGTAAAAAGCTGCATTTTCTAAACTTGTCAAAGTCAATAATGATTTCGTGAGACTTTAGTTCGAAAACTTTGAGTGTTTTCGTTCCCATGAAATGAAATACAGGGAACTTCTTTTTCTTTTGGAAGTGGTAAGCATAAGGTCTCTTGTATTGCAATCCATTTCAAATTATTTAAACTTCGATAAGAAATGAGTGTTAAAGGTTATTTTAGAAGGAAAAAATAAAGAGAAATCAATGTAAAACTTAAAGAAACTATTTTACAATTGGGAATTTTGCACATGGATTATTAAAAAAAATAAATTATTGGAAACATTTTAAATGAGGATTTCTTCAATAATCAATATCGCGAAAAAATCAATAAATTGAAAAACTACTTTTGTTTTTTTCAATAAAAAAGTTACTTGCTTTTTAGAGCATTTCTCCTTCTAGAAATGTTCCATTTTTATTATAAATTGTATGAAATGTTGAAAGCACTTTTGTGAAAGAATTTTTTTAATTTAAAATAATAACAAAATGTTTAAATTCTATAATAACTAGATGATGAAGCTGTATTTTTTACTTTACCGAAATACTTTTATTCTATCTTTTAATAATGAAAAATTGTTCCTCTCCATAGCGAAGAAATTAGTAAGTCAATAAAAAAATTTCGGAACTTTACAAGAGAATCATCAACAAATTGTATTTAGTATTTTTAATATTAAAATGTGCATTTTATATTTCACACACATTTTAGTATTTTAATTATAATTCTTAAAAATATAAATTAATTCTATATTTATTAACACTGAATTTCAATTCATTCGTATTTTATTACTCATTTCATAAATTATTAACTTTTGTGCAGGAATGAAATTTATATTAAAATGTTGATGATTTGTAGAATAATTCGTAGTATGTTTAAAGCGTTATCAACGTAAAAAAAATCAGAAAAAAATTACGCGACAGATTAATATCTAAAAGAAAAAAAAAACTTTAAAGGCATTAAATAGTTGATTGGAAGGGATCTGAACGCATATTCACAGATGCTTTGTAACTATTTTACATTTTTTCCAATCTAAAGCGATTATAGTAAGCAGGTTCCGTATAATTTAAATTCTGTCAAACAATATGATAAGTTGGACACAGGATCTAAAAAGTTTTATCTGCCTGCAGAACAAAATTTTATTTTATTTATTTACATTTTTTGAGATTTGATGCTTTAATTCTTATTTAAGCTCATGATTGTTATATTCATTTAATTAGGTAGATAAGATATTTAATTCGCAGATAAGCAAGAGTTTAATATTTTGATGACATTTTTATGTCTTTAAAATTTGAAAATTGGTATGAGATATCTAACCAAAACAGTAAATATACAATAATTTGTATGAATTTCATAGCTTTTATAAATTATTGTTTTTTTTTTCTTCCTTACTATAAACTGAACAATTTTTATAATTTTTATTTCTAAATATTCTTTATTTCCACTCAATCGCTTATTCAGATTATAGATACTTAACATAAGATTCTTAAAGTTGATAGCAGGCAAGAAATAAAACATTTATATAAAATGACAATCAGTTGTGCGATTTAATATGAAAAACTTATAGAAAGACAGAGAGAAAGGCTGTCAAGTATGAATAAAATTCCAAAACTTTCAGTTCAAACATTCATTAATGCCACTGATAATCAGTCAACGATCTGAAATAATTTATTGTTTGTAAAGAAAAATACATCTCAATTCCGATGAGTTCACTGGGTGAACATGGGTAATCCGAAACCACCCTAGAATTATGCAGGTCTAAAAGCTCTGAGCATCCCCTGGATAATGTTTCAGACTCGAGAAGAGGGGTGTATCTGGAAAACAAGGAGACCGTCGATTATTCCCTGCAGGCGAATAATGGTAATTAACTTTGACAAATATGCGAACACATCAAACCGACGAACCGTGGGCGAGTTGCTGGTTTATATATACGCCGGCATCCACTGGTGAATGATAACACCACGATCCCGCCCATAAACACCACCAAACATGCTTCAAGATTAAGGGGGCCCCCTTATTGATTCGACCCGGTGAAGCGTGAGCTTGGGCTTCGATGCCCGGGTAAAGATCAAGACTGTGCTCATGCATTTATGGGGCAGTTTAAAATACAATGCAGGGTCGTCTCAGCTGAGATATAGTGTTTGCTGTCTAATGTTCTGCCGACAATGAAATCCCCTTAAAGTCAAGAGTCTCGTTTACTGACGATTGAATGAGTTCAGCGGATATTAAAAGATGCGCTGACATTGTGAGTGTATAATGCTGATATTTTACTACTTGCAAAATAGTCAGTGATTAGCTATCAAAAATTAATTTTCGAATTATTAATTAAAATAAAAGGAAAAGGTTTGTTCTGAGCAATTATATTAGGGATGAATGTCGTAATATTAAATATGCATCTTTTAAAAAGTAAGAGAATGATCATATCAAAAAAAAAAAAAAAATGAAGACAATATATAAAATAGGTAAAATTAAACAATTTTATACATCAATTATAAAGAAAGCAAATTAAGCTATGATATAAATCTAAAACATGTGAATGATTAATTTCAATTTTTATATAATTTTAACTAACTACTGGAGGGTGGCCTAGTGACAGAACAGCACTCTTCGGGAAATAAGCTCTCGTTTTTGATCCCAACCACCGTTGAACAACGAGAAATAGAGGTGGCTATTTTAACTTGCATTTCTGTCGGGATGGGTGCTTGGAAAATTCCCAAGCACCCACCCCTAAAGAAGTTTCTTTCCTTATGACACATAAATACTTTGCACTATTTATTATTTATTTATGTTATGGAGAGCTTTCCCGGAAGGCAATTTATACGGTGGACCTTAAAAGGGTGTTTCAATAGAACTAGTCGGTTATTCAAACCGTGGTTCGTCTCATGTAAAACTTGTGCGATTATTATAGTGCAAAGACTGTGTTATACGTAATTCCATAGACAAGGATAATTTCCTTTACACTATGTAATATTACATGTATAAAAATTGTTACCAAGTGTGTAGAAAATAATTTTAAAAGGCTCTGCTCTTGCCGTTGCTTCGACATTAATATTATTAAGCTTATTCAGAATGTACTGTACAACACGATTATACATGCTGACCTAAAAAATTGTGTATTTTTCAGTAAGATCCGCGTTGACTTTACTTCTAAGATATCTTTGAAGATTAGTTGAGTAAACACCATATTTTTTTATAGTTAGCCAGATCTACATATTTGGGCGAATTTATTCGGTATTAGTTGGATATGTCAGCTTTCCTAAAATTTCAGTTTGTATTCATGATAATTGTCGTCATTTTATAATGCATTAATTCTTTTTTCGATAAGTAAAAAAGTAAATTAATAATCGGGAAGAAATAATAAAAATATTTAAATTTTTAATTTAAAGGAACGAAATATGAATTATAATTGGGAAACAAATTAAAACGAAATTTATGATTTTACTTAAATAAATATGTTTAGCTACATGAAAGTTTATATTGCGCTTGCTAATACATAAATGAGAATAAAGGGATTTATTTATATTTCTAAATCGATAAAATTATTTTACTATATACCTTAATATTTATTTTAATCAAATGTTTATAAGGAATTATCTTTTAGAGGAAATTTTAACTTGTTATTTAAAAAATTATACATGACTGGACAAGCATATTTAATTTTGTTTCGTTTGCAACTATGAATTTAAGTATTTGGCATTTCGTGACATGATTATTAACATTCACTTTGTTCATGTGCATGATACGATCATGTGATGAAAATAGATTGAAAACTAATATAGCAGACGAAGCAGATTAAAAATTAACTATCGAATTCGTGAGGTAAAGTTTCGGCAAAACGAGCAAAAAAATTTAAAAATATTGGCAGTGCTTTATCTGCAATTTAAAGCTAAGGTTTTTTTGATGTCCCAAAGGCAATCTGTTCGAAAACCCTGATAACATTTTTATCTTCTGGTAGTAAAAATCATATATCTCTGTGCATAGTTGATCTTCCATCAAAGCCAGAGACGTTTATTGCCGCCGCGTTTCTTTCCCTATGCACACTTATGCGGGAGAATACTAAAGAGCCTTATCTAGTACTCCCCAGAGACAAATTTACGCATTTTCTCAGATTAAATTACAGCCATTCTTTCAAAATACTTTTATGGAACGTGAACCTCGTCTTCTGCAGTGGGACATTTCTCAAGACTTAATCTCAAGAGCGATTCTTTCAAATCATTGATGCTCAAAGATTATAAACTTGAAATCTAAAGTAACGATGTCATCTATCACCAATTAGCAGAATTTAAATCACCTTGAATGAGAATGAATAATTAAGGATAACGGTTAATGATTCGATGATATCGGTGAAAGAAATTTTTTTGAAAGATTATGCATGGAATGTAATAAACAAGAAACTACTAAGATAATAAAAATTTTATTTTTAACTCGCATATCTTTATATAAATTTTCCTTTAACTAAACCATGATATAAATGAGGTTGGGAAAACTACTTCTGAAAATATCTTATTATATTCCAAAAAATTCTTCAAAATAATTTCTGGCTCATAAATCAAGCATACATTTTATGCATAATTATGGATAGACTTATTTAAGTATAAGCTAATTTCTATAAACGAGATGACAGTCAGTATATCATAACATTTTTGGTAGATTAAAATTATGCCAGTCAATTAAAATCAAGTTTTAATAATCATTTATAAAGTCATGGGAAAAAGTAAAGACGAAAATAAAATAGAGGAAAAAAGTGACTTCAAGAAAGTTGAGAAAACTTTTTTGTAATAATCGAATAAGAATGATAAGTAAAAAATATCAAGTGGAGAAAAAAATAACTGTGCTTACAAAAGCGTGAAAAAAAATAATGACCTTCGCAAGTTTCATTTAAAGTATTACTTGTATTAAAGTACACACATTAATTATTATAAGAAAACGCGGAAAAAAGGGAATTATATTAAAATTTATTGAAAATATAACTGAAAATATTGAAAGTCAAAATCACTCTTTTGTTTTCAAAGCGGGAAAATAAAATTTGTATTTAATTGATGAATATTAGAGAAAATACAAAATAAGTCCAGATGTTATTTTTTATTTACGATTAAACGTTGATATTTTCATACGTCAAATTCATGACTTAATTTTTAAGATTATAATTTTAAGTGAATTATATATACATTTTTGTCATTTTCAGCATATTAATATAAAAATACAATAGAAATTTTATCCCTGAAAATTTTTGAAATCAATCACTTAATGACACAATCTGATTAAGAAAGCAGTTTATATTTGTTACTGTCATCCATTAAAGAATCCATATTCTTTAAATACGTTTATCAAGTGCTTTTCATTACTTAGTGATAAGACCACACCATTTGGCGAAGATTCCCGCGCTCAATAACAGTTAGCTGTTAAGCAATGAGGAAATGACATAACATTTCAGATCATACGTCGAGTTGGGTTGATTTGACTCTGCATAGTGGATAGTCAAATAGCTGAATTCTGTAGCTATTTCTTAGTTGAATATTATCCAGAAATCAATGTCTTGCTGGCCGGTAGGATTTTCTTAGATAATGGAGTGTATTTCAGAAATCGAAGCTGGAAAAATCTGGGAAATTTCCAGTTCATTATTGTAAAAGACATGCCTGCAAAAAGTATAAGCACAACAATAATATCTTCAATATTGTATAGAATTGAATCTGAAATCTTTCATCCAGAAGAGCAGTTTTCCTACTCCAAAGCCATGGTGAGTCAGCATAGATGCTTGATATCACGCTGCGGTTATGCTAACATACAGTTACGGTTGTAACACATTTGATCTTCCACCACATATTGCCTTTAACAAGAGGATAATTCCATTGGCAGAAGTTTGCATTCCTGCATCACAAGTGTAGGAAATCGGAAAGCCCTCAAGCACAGACACAAACAATGCAATGCAGAGAGCAGGAACGCAACACCTATGTCTTTTTGTTCAGTAGTGTTTGGGCTCTTTGTGCCTGAGCAGCGTGATTTTACTGCTAATGAATGATGAACCGCTAAAGGTGGTCGCATGAGAGAATAATACTTAGAGATTTTATGTATCTATTCAGCAAATTTTAAAATTTTATTTATTGAATCACCGCAGCTTTTTGATTACGGCTTTATTTAAAAAATCTGCTTAAATTAGATTTCATATAAAATTTGTATCAATTTATATGGGATTTACTCTTGTTAGCTTGTTTTTAAAATTCGAAGCAAGCAATGTTGTGAATTACTGCAACTGCAAATAAATTAAATTAATTTGAATAATAAAAAAATTACACAGTATTAATGTACTAAAATACAGTCAAAATTTTATTCAAAACTAAAAAAAAGTCAAATGAGGAGTAAATAAATTGAAAATCTTATAAGTGTGTGGTATTTGTAAATTAAATTGTTTGAACTATATATTGTTACAAATTTATAAATAATGATTATATTTGTCTTAAAATATCTCAGACAGATCAGAAATTCTCACATTTTGGGCAAAAATTGCGGTATTTAGACGTGTTGTAGTTTAAAAGCGGATTTCCTAATGATTTGGCGACTTGGCGACAGTTGGCGAGATTCTTGGCGACTTGGCGACGGTTGGCGAGATTCTTGGCGACTTGGCGAGAAATCGATACTTCTGGAAACATCCATCACCTAAGCTCTAGGACCAATATTTTCCGAGATAGCCTAGAAGCTTCCAGAGCCTTGGCGAAATTGGTAGATTTCTCCGCCAAGTCAGGTATAAATACCGCAGCCCGACATGGAAGAGTCAGTAGAGTTTTGTGAAGACAGTCAGTGAGTGAATACGCGCGATTGGTTGTGACTGCTAGTTGTTCTCTGTCTGAGGTATTTGAGACCTGTGATTGGAAGCTGTTTCTTATTATATCTGACAGAATTGTAGCTGTATAATTGTGACTGTTACAGCGGGAATTTCGTTTATTTAGTGAAGTTTTTTACGAATAAAAGTCTTGTGTTCATTAAGTGGTCGCTTTATTCAACTCTCAATCAACACGAACCCGTGGAGCTCGGTACAACTGGTGTCAGAAGTGGGGTTGAAGAGTTGATGCAGCGTGTCACAAGAAAAATGGATATGGATTTAATGAAAAGTCTTCTCGAAAAATTAGCGGAGCAGATAGCTGAGATGAAAGCTGGACAAGAAGAGATGAAAGCTGGACAAGAAGAGATGAAAGCTAGACAAGAAGAGATGAAAGCTGGACAAGAAGAGATGAAAGCTAGACAAGAAGAGATGAAAGCTGGACAAGAAGCGATTAAAACCGAGATGATGAAAGAGATAAAATCTGGACAGGAGGAGATGAAAGCTGGACAAGAGGAGATGAAAGCTGGACAAGAAGAGATGAAAGCTAGACAAGAAGAGATGAAAGCTGGACAAGAAGAGATTAAAACCGAGATGATGAAGGAGATAAAATCTGGACAGGAGGAACTTAAAAAGGAACTTAAGAAGGACATTGTAAGTGTTAAAGAAGAATTCTCCAACATCATTCAGGAGAAGATGAATGCAATGGAAGATAAGGTAACTTCAGTTGAAACTAAAGTTCTGGAGATAGAAGAAAACGTTGAAGAAGCATTAGACAATATGAATAAGAAGATTGAAAACTTGGAGAAGCAAATGTCAAACAAACATGAGGAACCCAACGTGGCATTTGTGCCTTCCCTAGCCAATATTTAACTCTCAACATTTGATGGGAAATCATCCTGGCAAGTATACAAGGCTCAGTTTATGATGGTAGCGGAAGCTAATGGATGGAATCCCCGAGCCCAAGCTTTTCACCTGGCGGCTTCTTTAAGAGGAGACGCGGCTGACATCCTCGAGACGCTTCCGGAGGAGCAGAGGCACGATTTCCAAGCCCTATCGAGTGCGCTTGAGCTGCGGTTTGGAGATAAGTGCACTAAAGAATATAGCAGACTACAGTTAAAGTCCCGCTATCAAAAAGCGGGTGAAAGTCTGCAAGAATTGGCTGCCGATATTCAGCGACTTTCCCATCTAGCATTTTCGGACTGCCCAGCTGAGACACGTCAAGATCTGGCTCTCCATCACTTCATCGATAGTGTGCGGGATCCGGAGATACAGAAAACACTTAGACTCGCCGATGTCAAAGATATTGGATCTGCCCTAGTCTACGCACATAAGATAGAGGCTGCCCAGCAGGCCGCGCGTAAAGACCGGCACTCAATCAGAGCCGTCTCTACTACTGATAGGGACTATGATCTCAGAAAGCAAATCGAAGATCTGCGGCGAAAATTCCGTAACTTAGAAATGAGTAAAGGTGGCAGAAACACGAAAATTCTGTGTTGGACTTGCGGAGCAGTCGGACACGTTCAGAGAGACTGCCCGAAACGAAAAGATGATGGAAATGATCTTCGTCAGAAGCCCCATTTCAAATCGTTTCACATTTCTTCCGTAAGTAGCGGCGACAACGGACTTTTCGTTATGGGACATGTCAACGAAGTTCCCTGCAGAATGATAATCGATACTGGAGCCAACGTAACTATCATTAGGACAGATTTGGCTCGCAAACTTGGTGAGAAACTCATCTGGACGCCGCCCTGCATTACCCTCCAAACTGCGACAGGTGATAAGATTAAAGTGCATGGAAAAGTCAATCTAAACATTGCATTTGGTAATGCCGTGTACCATCATATGGCATATGTCGCTGATATAAATGACGAATTTATTCTCGGATTGGATTTCCTCAAAGAAAACAATTTCAAGTTAGACTTTAAAAATAATGAACTACATTCATGTTCTGAAGACATAGCGATTTTTAAGACGAAATATTCAGATATTAAAACAGTCCATCATATAACTGCAAAGATGGAAATAACATTACCACCAAGAACTGAGACAATAGTTTCCGGAGCTCTTTCAGAAGATAATAATTTTCATTATGGATTGACTGAATATCCAGATTCCGACAATAGCGTTAAAGGAGTACTAGTGGCTTCTTCCCTCGTCGACCTTTCACGAAATGTAATCCCGGTAAGAGTTGCTAATCTAAGCAATAAGGTAAAACTAATAAAAGAAGGAGAAGTGCTGGCGACTTGCACTCCAGTGACCTGTATTAACCGAAATTGTCAAACCACCCTATCTGAGCCTCCTGACACTCTAATTAATGAACTCCTTCAGAATGCAGAGTTAGATGATAAACAAAGGAATGCTGCAAGAAATCTATTATTAGAATTCGGAGATCTCTTTTCCAAGAAATCAGATGATGTTGGGCGAACCAAATTGACGCAGCACCGAATCAATACAGGAAATCATCCACCCATTAAACAACATCCGAGAAGATTGCCATTCGCTAAGCAGGAAGAGGTGGATAATCTTCTGATGGAAATGCAGCAGAATGACATTATTGAGCCATCAGAGAGTCCTTGGGCTTCGCCTATTGTTTTAGTTCGGAAGAAAGATGGTTCTACCCGATTCTGCGTTGACTATCGTCGGTTAAACAACATCACTAAAAAAGATAGTTACCCTCTTCCTAGGATTGACGATACACTTGATGCTTTATCTGGAAAACAATGGTTTTCGACTTTGGATCTCAAGAGTGGTTATTGGCAAGTAGAGATACATCCTGAGGATCGAGAAAAGACTGCGTTCACCACAGGACAAGGACTTTGGCAGTTCAAGGTTATGCCATTTGGGCTTTGCAATGCACCTGCAACGTTTGAGCGCCTGATGGAGACAGTATTACGAGGACTTTCCTACGAAGCCTGTTTGGTATATTTGGACGATATCATTATTGTAGGGCGCACATTCGAAGACCATTTAAGAAACATCCGAAAGGTGCTGGAAAAATTAAAAATGGCCAACCTGAAGCTGAATCCTTGCAAATGTAATTTATTCCGACGTGAAGTAAGCTATCTGGGACACATTATCTCTGCTGAAGGTGTAAGAACAGATCCTGAAAAGATCTCCGCAGTTAAGGACTGGAGTCGTCCAAAAGATGTCCACCAATTAAGAAGTTTTCTTGGACTATGTACATATTACAGGAAATTTGTTAAGGGTTTTTCAAGTATTGCCAGACCTCTTCACAAGTTGACAGAAGTTAAACGGAGATTTCTATGGACAGATGAATGTGAGAAAGCTTTTAAACAACTGAAGGAGGCGTTGACATCTTCGCCCGTTCTTGCATATCCCCAGCCCGAAAAATTATTCATTTTAGATACGGATGCCAGCAACGAAAATATCGGAGCTGTTTTATCGCAAGAAATTGATGATAAAGAATATGTCATTGCTTATTGGAGTAAATGTCTATCGAAACCAGAGCGGAATTACTGTACAACCAGGAAGGAATTGCTGGCAATCGTTAAAGCCATAGAACATTTCCACCATTATCTCTATGGAAGAAAGTTCTTGCTCCGGACAGATCACGCATCCTTAACCTGGCTTTTAAATTTTAAAAATCCGGAAGGACAGGTAGCCAGATGGATTCAACGACTCCAGGAGTTTGACTTTGAAATACGTCATCGCAAAGGAACTCTTCATGGAAATGCTGATGCACTATCAAGGAAACCGTGCAATGAAAGCTGCCGATATTGTTCGAGAGTAGAGAAG
Organism: Latrodectus hesperus; assembly: GCA_037975125.1. NCBI lineage: Eukaryota > Metazoa > Arthropoda > Arachnida > Araneae > Theridiidae > Latrodectus > Latrodectus hesperus. Next base: position 305,086 of record JAJQOW010000019.1, on the reverse strand, counting down.
AACTATCAGTTAGTAAATCCTTCGGTACGCCAAGTTACTGTTTCACCTCCACCGAAACCAGACCCATGGAGTGATAAAGGACTTAGAGAAGCTCAAAAAGAAGACCCAGATATAAATCCAATTTTAGAATTAAAAGAATCTTCCAGTATGAAACCAAGTTGGCAGGATATCTCCACCTACAGTCCTGCTACTAAGCAATATTGGGCTCTTTGGGACTCACTCCATATAAGAAATGGTGTCTTATACAGGAAATGGGAGTCCGATGATGGACGTAATTTCAAATGGCAGCTTGTTCTTCCAAAATCAAGAGTTTCAGATGTTTTGAAAGAATTGCATAGTAGTTCAACTGGAGGCCACTTTGGAGTAATGAAAACTCTACAGAAGGTTCGAGAACGCTTCTATTGGAGCAAAACGAGACAAGATGTAGAGAAATGGTGCCAATCTTGTGATGACTGTGCGGCACGTAAAGGACCGAAGAAACGTAGCCGAGGAAGGTTGCAGCGGTACAACGTAGGAGCACCTTTTGAGCGAATAGCATTAGACATTTTGGGTCCTTTACCACGATCTTCAAATGGCAACAAATACATACTAGTTGTCATGGACTACTTTACTAAGTGGCCTGAAGCGTTTGCAATCCCCGATCAAGAGGCGACTACAGTAGCCGAGGTTCTATTGCAGCAATGGGTTTCCAGATTCGGCACACCCTTACAAATCCATTCTGATCAAGGGACAAATTTCACATCTGTTGTGTTTAAAGGAATGTGTCAAATTCTCGGAATAGACAAGACGCAGACCACGCCACTACACCCACAATCGGACGGCATGGTAGAGAGATTTAACAGAACCATCTTGAATAATCTCTCACTTATGGTTTCCAGAAATCAGCAAGATTGGGATTTGAAGCTACCGCTGTTTCTGCTTGCATATCGCAGTGCTGTCCATGAGACTACCGGATATACTCCTTCACAGATGCTCTTTGGTCGCGAACTTCGTCTCCCTTGTGATCTTCAGTTTGGTCGTCCACCGGATACATCTTCATCGCCAGAGGAATACCTTCGAGAACTTCAGGCACGTCTTGAAGATGTCCATAACTTCGCTCGAGACCGAATCAACCTGACGACCGAAAGAATGAAGACAAGGTATGACACAAGAGCGACAGGACATGAATTTCAAGAAGGTGACAAAGTTTGGTTGTGGAACCCGATTCGACGTAAAGGACTTTCTCCAAAGTTGCAAGCCAACTGGGAAGGTCCCTACACAGTCCTAAAAAGACTGAACGACGTCGTGGTTCGTATAAGGAAATCATCTTCCTCAAAACCAAAGGTAGTACATTATGATAGATTAGCTCCTTATCGTAATGTAAAGTAAAAATTAGTAGACCATGGTCTCTTTGTAAATAGTATAGATAATTTTTTTTATCTTTTCTATTTTTTTGTATTTTTAGTTGCTTGTGTATGTAATGTATCCTCTTGAAATGTAAATTCTCTTATATTAAATTTGGCCTCCTATCAGGGGATTGTACTGCCCGGGACGTGCAGTCCTTGAGAGGGGGCAATGTTACAAATTTATAAATAATGATTATATTTGTCTTAAAATATCTCAGACAGATCAGAAATTCTCACATTTTGGGCAAAAATTGCGGTATTTAGACGTGCTGTAGTTTAAAAGCGGATTTCCTAATGATTTGGCGACTTGGCGACAGTTGGCGAGATTCTTGGCGACTTGGCGACGGTTGGCGAGATTCTTGGCGACTTGGCGAGAAATCGATACTTCTGGAAACATCCATCACCTAAGCTCTAGGACCAATATTTTTCGAGATAGCCTAGAAGCTTCCAGAACCTTGGCGAAATTGGTAGATTTCTCCGCCAAGTCAGGTATAAATACCGCAGCCCGACATGGAAGAGTAGTAGAGTTTTGTGAAGACAGTCAGTGAGTGAATACGCGCGATTGGTTGTGACTGCTAGTTGTTCTCTGTCTGAGGTATTTGAGACCTGTGATTGGAAGCTGTTTCTTATTATATCTGACGAATTGTAGCTGTATAATTGTGACTGTTACAGCGGGAATTTCGTTTATTTAGTGAAGTTTTTTTACGAATAAAAGTCTTGTGTTCATTAAGTGGTCGCTTTATTCAACTCTCAATCAACACGAACCCGTGGAGCTCGGTACAATATATATATATATATATATATATATATATATATATATATATATATATATATATATATATATATATATATATATATATATATATATATATATATATATACTTCGGGAAGCACTTTATTCTTAAAGGAAAATTAAGTGGTGCAGCGAATAAATCTTCTTAAAAGTTGAATTTAACTTACCGTAAATAATATCATTTTTCATGTCAATTACTTTAGCAAATAAAACAATAATAAAGAATTAGAATTCGAAATTTAAGAAATAAATTAAATTTAAAAAATATATTTACTGATTTATTTAAGTTCTTGTCCATTTGCGCTGTTATGTTTTAAAATTCATTCACTTTATATTATTACTTTTACGGTGAATGCTGGATTAAATAATCAAGCCATTTTTAAATCAAAAAGCTTTATGTTTCCAATTGTATATTAAACAGTATTTAAACAGAGATGCTGGTAATTTTCTTCAAATCGCCGGCAGCCATTCGCATTTGAAGAAGGACCCCTCCCAAGAAATTTAACCAAACGCTTTAAGTGCAATATAATGCCTCCTTTGGGGGTATTAAGCGTTGCCATTTGATTAAATGGATCTTCTCTTTGATATATCGCATTACATACAGAGCAAACAAAATCGGTAAATCGAAGATAACGAGACAGCAAGAATCATATTAAACAAGGGGAAAAGAAGAAAACACAAAGCAAATAAAAGTAAATTAATTTAGTTTCATCGCCATATTCGTTATCTTGTGTACAGTAAAAAAGTGCTTAAAAAGACAATTTTTTTCATTTCACCGTAATATGTCGGAGAGTTTCATACATGAATAATTCATTAGACTGACGCAAATTATTGTTTAGTTTCCGAAATTGCTCGCCTCCATTTCGCCAACAGCAGTAGACAATTTACATTCAACGATGAATTTTTTTTCTAGAGAACAAATATAATTTCCATGTCCCGTCGTCAAACTTCTAATCATAAAGAACGCGGCGTAATATTGGCGGGAAGATTTTTTTTGGCGATATTACTTCCATTATTTATCAGCAAATATTCGCAAAAATGGTTTCTCACTTTCGATGAATAAAAAAAACTGCTTGGCGAAAATAAAATGCGTCTTTTAAGTGATTCAAAATACATATTAATATGCAAGATATCTTTCTATGGCAAAAACAAATTCAAAATGCATATTGATATGCAAGATATCTTTTTCCTGCAAATTTCAATCGTATTTTAATAAATTAAAATAATCTCGAACGTTAGAAGAATATCGAAGAAACGAAGAATATCATAGAAATATAAATCTCATTATTCCTATCATATTTAAAATCAATACATATAAATCTGAATAACATAAATTCTTTTGCAATTTCTTGTGTCTCTGTCATTACAATTTGCTAAATTCAATTGTACATTTTGAAAGTAAAAATATTCGATTCTTATAAAATACGATTCTTATAAAATTATTGCAATTATTTATGATTCAAATGAAGCTTATTTAATTAAATCTTTTGTAATGATCAAAAAATGTATAAAATAAAAACGTTTGACGAGCATTGTCAGGAGATAAATTACCTATTATTATGTAAAATATGGTATGTATATTCCTTGAAATAGAAAACATTAAAAGTCTCTAATAAGCAGAGAATTAAAGTAATTTAATTAAATTTAGCAGTCTTCATTAAAAATATTCAAGTAAAGATAATGAAAATAATTCAGGAGTATTTTTAAAAGGTAAACGAGATAATAAGTATGTAAATTTATTCTATTTGAAAACTTAATTACTATAAATACAGATTTTAGCATTGTTGTTCTGCAAAAACTTCCAAATATATACGTTAATTAGATTGTTACATATCGTTGAACACTGTTTTTGATCTCCATAATCACATAACAAAAGAGTAATTATACAATAGAATATTCAGGATTTATCAGTTTTTTTAATAGGGTAATTTTTAAATGTTTTTAACTGGGTTTAAATCTTTAGAATTGTATCTCTTGAAAATAATTGTGCCATTTTTTGAAATTTTTGTTTCATTTTATGTTAAAATAATTTTGCAATGATATATCCATAACAAAATTAAGAATATGCTGATTAAGCTTCAGAAATTATGCCTATTAAATGAATTGATAAGAGCTAAATATGTTTTTTAGATTTAAAAATCCGAGTAAAATTGTAAATATTCTTTTACAATTTTACTATAAAAATCAGACTTTTAATTTTTTTTTCTGTTACCAATTTGTAACAAATTTGTTTCTTTGCAATAAATGCATCTTTTGAAACTTAGCTCAGAAAAATATTTGTTATTCATTAATAACTATAAATGTTTTACAAAGGAAATAAACTTCTTGTAATTTATGTGTATACAGGAATATAGCCGAATTCATCTCCCTTGGTTAAAGAGTGAGTGGGATCAAACCTGCGACCTTCCGTTTTAAGGGCGTATCCCTATAACTAAGAAGGCGGAAAACTTTGAACTATATCTTGATATCGTGTATATGTTGATATTTGCCAACGGTTGTTCTATGTCATTTAAACATCTGTCACATCCTGCCTTTCAAAAGGGTTTTTCCTGAGTAGCGAATCGTATTGTCGAATGTGTCAACAAGCACGTATTGCAAAATAGAAACCTGGAAAGCCTTTGAACACCTATAATACCCTATTTACATTGCAGAAAACAGTAACGTAGCATCCCTTTCTCGTTGTTCAGCAGCGGCTGGAATCGAATCTGTAACCTTCCACTAAAAGGAGCGCAATCATACTACTAGCACATTGTGAGGCTAAATAAATTATTCTTGAAATAATGAACTAGAATAACTATCATTACACAATTTTATCATAATATTCCACATATTCACCTTTAAATGACGACGTTTTCATCTCCATATTTTACTATTTCAACTGAATTCGAATAGAAATATTTTATTTCATTTTCAATGCTATAGTATACTCTTATAAAAAAAAAGACAAATTTTCTTTTTTCTTTTACCAAACAAAATGTGTTTTCAAAACGATATAAGAATATTTATAATTTACTTTGATGAAATAAATTCTAAACTTTCTGAGCACAGAATAATTTATATACAATGTGTCATTTTAATCCACAAAATTTAAACAGTTGATGAAAGTTTAAAATAAAATCAATAATAAAAATTTTCTAACGAAGATCCTATTCTACAAATTTCAATTATGATTTAAATGACATTTTAGGTATAACACTATTTGAATAAACTTTTCGAGTATCAAATCATTTTTTTAACGGTTTCTGGTAAATAATGTAATTAGAGGCATTCTATTCTATAGTTGTTCAAAAAAAATTATGTTACTATTTTATTACATAAAATCTGTTAAATTCTAAGCTACTTACGTTCCTCCCAAAGCTGGAAAGTGTGGAAATACTGGTGGAAAATTTGGAATTGTCGCTGGAGGTTGTATTCGACCTGAAAAATAAAAATAAAAAATCATATCAAACGAAAAATAAATGAGTGAGAAATAATTGCAATAAATTTCTGTCGCATTTAGAAATCGTTTTCTAATATAAAAAATAAGTTAAAAAAATGAATTCATAATCATTTTTCTTAACTTTCCGTATTTGAGCATTTTCTTCTTATTTCCTTTATATTATATTAAGTTTTGACTTTTGGAGTTTTCTAAGCGTAATTTCAAATGAAAAAGTGTTTTATTTGCATAATATAGTTTCCGCTGTGATGACTTTATGAATTTTTTTTATTCAGTTGAAGGAAAATTTTTTCTCTCAAACTATATTTTAAAAAGCGAAGCGTATCTTTTCAATTTGAATAATATTAAATCCACGTCAGAATTTGGCACCAATTCATTTGCATGGAAATAAAGTCATAAAATGGAGAAGAAGATGAATTTTAAAAAGGAATTTTTTTTATCGTAAGTAGTGATTAAACGAAGATTTAATGGCAGCATTTAAGCGTTTGGGAATTGCAAGACGAAAATTAATAAGCGTATTTAGATAAGAGAAATAAATTTATTTCTTAACTTGACGCATAAATATATGTTATCAGATAGGTATTTTCATATTTGATTACATAAATTTTTAAAGAACTCTATCATTTTTTACAGAATAAAAGATTTTTCAATTTGAATATAAATTGATGAATAAATATAGCAGCAGTAAGTGTGATATTTAATTTGGGTTGGTTGAATAATATATTTAAAAAAAAAACAAAGTTATGCTAATATTCATTAAGTTATTTTGAAAATCCAATGATATGAACAATGATTAGTAATACAAACGGAAGAAAATCGCATATTTTATAATACTTTTCAAAATTCAACTGCATACTTAATTATATTACTAGAATAATATATCGAATAAAAATTCATGTTTTTTATTTCCTAATTAATATTTTAGAATTTAAGAGCAAGAAAAATCTCAATTTTTTAAAATTAGAATAGAATGATTATTTTGAATAAATAATGATACTTTTAGGCGTGTAAAAAACATTTTTTTCGCTAAGATGTCTAGCTCATTAAAATATTTATTTAATTACGTTTGTGTAATAAAGTTAAAAATAAAATTTTATTTGAGCTTGCTAACAAACTGTATTTTATCTTATTAAATTTATTAAACTGATTAGTAAATCAAATTGATAAATTGATTAGCTAATTAATTTGATTTATGAATTATTCATGAAATTAGTTGTATAAGCAGGGTTTTATTTTAAAAGAATAATTTTTTGGTAATGGAACTACATATTTGCTATCTCGTGAAAAATATTTAATAAAATAATTGAAAACTGTTTTTATTTTCAGAATATTTCATTGAAATATATTTATTGTTGGAGCAATTCTTTTTCTTCTAATACGTTTCGGATTGCGAAAAATCAAATGAAATATTTTCATTCAATAATTTAATGAAAATTCAAATAGAATAATTTTAATGTAGCCTCATTTTTTCCACATAGTTTAATTTTATAGACTATTATTTAAGAAGTAATTTATTGGGGCGTATACAACGGTAAATAAAAAAATATGTATTATGAATACTATAATGCAAATTTTTTATATATTTGCAAGAAAATTCTTATATTTACATAAAATTTAAGCTTATTTGTTTAACAATCTGAGTTTCTAGCTTAGGTTTATGACATTTAGTGATAAAATGTTATTACCATTTCACTGTCTGATGATTTGTTTTTGAGTAACATATTTTTGTAAAAACAAGAGAATATGCAAAGCACAAAGACATAATATAAGGTTTACACATTTTTAATTTAATCATTTGTTTCTCTTATAATTGGCAATTTTATTATTTATTATTTTATTTGTATTGCTATAGCTACTTGCACGGGATATATACAGGGTGCCCGAAAATAAGTGACGGTATAAAAATTTTTTATTACTATGATACAACAGGTTTTTCTATAAAGATGAAATAGCTGTTAAGTAAAAATAAAATCTTTGTTGTTCAATGTTCAACTAATGGTTTTCTATTCTCGAGGCTTTAACTTTAACCACAAACTACAATATTTTTGGAAAAGCTTCTGCAGCTATAGAGAATATGGATTTTATTCCATATCTTTAATAAATTTTTTAATATACTAGTGTGCATTGGTTTTAGTTTTGTTAATTTATTCTCCATATATTCCTACATGCAAATCTGTTGTGTTGATAGCAGGTCATTCTTCTTTTAAATAAAGGATTGACAACATTGTTTTCATTACTGTTGAACAATCTTTGCTTTGTGGGCGAGTGCCAAATCTTGTTGAGATGTAAATGAATCCTTTTTGAAAAAGTTTTTGGATTCTTGAATCATGTGAGATTTCAATATTTTTCTGAATACTAGTTTTTATCAATTTTAACACCTTTTTCAGTAAAAAGAAGATGCAGTTTTCCTTTCTTGCACTCCAAGCTATTTCTGAAACCTCTGAATAATTCCTTTCATTCGTCGGATGTTCTGCACGGATTTTACATAAATCCTGTTATTTTGCTTATTATGAGGTGCTTGTTGCAAAAATAATTTCTCATTAGCATGATCTCATTATCAACATAGTAGCTCTTTGGACTTTCTTTCTTAATCTTGCAACTTTATTTTATCGATTGGACTGTCATTTTCTTGTAAGTTTTTTGTTTTGAATTCTAATGATGATTCAATCCATATTTTTTTGACAAATTTAAGTTTCGTGAAAATTTTCAGGCAGATTGTGCTGGATTTCTTCCAATTCTTTCTCGGACACATTTTATTAATATTTTTGCTTGTATACTGCATTTTCTTCAACCATTATGCCCTATTTTTACACAACTTGTTTCTTTAAATTTTTTTTATAGTTCTTTCAATTGATTTTTTAACACATTTATCTATTTCATGTTTTTTAAAAAGTTGCACAGTTTCGCTTACCTTTTAAATGTTATTCGAGAATTAAGAGTCATTTAGGATACATGCTGATAAGGCAAGAAATAAAATTTACTTTAATTTAAAAAAGAAATCGTCTTCAATAATATTCATAGAAAGGAAAATAAAACTATTAAGTGTTGAGCACATAAAACAAAATTTTGAATCAAAATTACACATTTGTGTGCACACTGCATATTTGGGATACTCACTTGAAGAAAAGTAACTACAGTTGATTATGCATTTTGTGTTTTGTTTTATTTTATATATCATTTAAGTGTTTTTGTTGACTCTTTTTAGAGAATTTAAATTATTATACAGAAAAATTGACAAAGAAGGATTTTTATTTGAGTATCTGTGATATAAATCTTATATGGATTGTTACCAAAATACAAGAGAACTAAAATATTCAATATAAACTATTAAAATTAGACTCACAGACACAAACCTCAATATGTTCATGGAATACTCATCTTTGTACATGTCTATAATTTATATTCAATGAACACAACTGCAAAATCTTTAATAACAATATGCTGAGGGAACTGTTTGCTAATTAAAGATTGATGGGGGGTACCCTGTCCAGAATTAGTCTTCATCCTTTTACTAATTGGATAGCTTACCCCCTTCCAAGCTATGCAATGAGAAATGAGTCTAACACAAATTATCCTCCTTCGTATCATTTACGTCATAAATTCTTCTACATAAACGTCATAAGATTAACTTGGATGTATTGGAGTTTTATGGTAGTAATATAATGAATTATGGGTACATAGAATGATTGGATAGACCACAATCATAAAACTTAATGCATTATATTATCTATATGGTCTTATTACACTCTGCAGAGTTTGAGGAAGATTATTAGGCTATTGCTATTTTATTATAAACATATTGAACGTTTTCAGTATCAAAACTTTTAATCATTTTATATCCGTAATAATATCATGTTCTTAAGAATATTCTAAGATGATTTTATGGGTAAATTATTATTAAATTGATCATATTTAGAGATTGAATATATATTTACTAATACAAAACTTCTCGACAAAGTTATATTGAATCAAACATCAAAATTAATTTTGACAAAATACGGATTAAATTAAAAACCAAGTAATTACTTCTTTAGTAATTCTCAATAAAAGTTAAAATAAGATTAAGAATTTCTTGTAATGTAACCTAACGTGAAATGGAAAATAAAACCATGAACTTTATTATTAACTAATATTATGAAATATTTTAATGAATTGAAAATTTGAATAAAAACTGTAATATACAGATAACATTGGACCCATTTTGAAATTCTTTTGTGTCCCACCGTAAAAATTACTTTTATTTTTAATAAAAACTTTCCTTTTAAAAATACAAGGTATAAGCAAACAATTGTTTATCTGTTTGAATCAGGAATAAAACTAAAGATACCGTTGACAAATACGTAAAATATGTTTCGAAACCCTCCTATGAAATTTTGAAGACTACAGGAACTATTAACTTTCTACATTTATAATTTGCAGAGTTAAGTATTTTCCAATAATTGATAAAAGAATTTTATGTGATTGACGTCGCAAAATATAGCCTTATCTTTGCTGTCAAAAACTAAAATGAAGCTAAAAATTTTATGCTTCCTATAAATCTGAAAGTAAAATCTAAAATATTTATAATTTATCCTTCTTTGTATGTTCAAGTTATTATATACATATAAGCTCTTCTCTTCCTGGTTAGGAACACACATATTATAAAAATCCAGTATTTTGTGTTGTTGTTACTTATGACTTTTGGACAAGCCAAGCTCGCTATGCCTTGGCTATAGCCAATTTAAGTCAGTAGGGTGAGTCTTTCGTTTTAATCAAAGCTTCACAAATGTGGAAGTACAAATTTGCTCTTCAAATCTTCCGATAGATGGCACCACCAGAGGATCTACTCTTACACTTTCGATTCCACAGATTTAAAGAGCACGTAAAACCGCATGTACTCGGTGGGTCTTGGGTGGCATTGGGAATCGAACCCTACCCTTCCGAAAGGTAGGCCAATACCCTAACCACTAGGCTACCACGGCCCCAGTATTTTCTGATGTGAATAATGAAATATATAACTCACCTGCTCTGACAATAAGGATTCCGGTTGATTCTACTCTGGGCAGATGTCTCGGACCATCCGAGTCACCCATTACAGAGTCTTCGACTCCGCTGTGAGCTTCACATTTGTAATACCCAGTATCATGGATGTCCAAGTTCCAGATTCGAAGTCTCGACCCCACACGTCCGTTTCCGGGATTATACTTTTTTATTTCCACGCGGCCTTTCTCTTCTTCGACGGGCGCTTCATTTTTATACCACCGGAAATGGACAGGCCCTTGGCCCCGAACATCGCAGCGTAAGTTAACCTTCTCTCCACTTTCTTTGGTCAAGTTAACGAGTGACCTTTCTAAGCGGAGATCAGTGCGTGCAGCTAGTGTGACCCCACCTGTGGAAGAAAACGAAATTATGAAACATTGTTATACACCAAACATTGTGTGTGCTTCTCTTTAGTTATTTACAAAATATAATAAATTGAATATCAATTTGAATTATTCAATGTAATAAATCCAACCCATTAAAAGTTGATACAAACAAAAATAAAATTTAAATTTTGACTAGGTTGTTTAAAAAAAATGTAAATTACTCTTAAATAGAAAGAAATTGGGGAAAACACTATAAAAAGGAATACGGAGGAAATTTTATTTAAATACAGTATGCATCTTTAACTTCATTGTACTGTTAAATTTTGCGATTTTAAAATACAGGTGAAAGAGAAAATGTTTAAAATTGATTATAAAATTATTTATTAAAAATGAAAATAACTCACTTTTGATATTTATGAAAAGTCAGTTTCTTAGAATTTATTGCATACATTCTATTATAGGGCATTTCCTAAAGTCTTCTTTTGAAAAATTAAATGGTTGAAAACATAATCAAAATAAGAATGAAATGTGTTTGTAAAATGTAATAGAAATCCTGTGAATAATTTGTAAAATTAATTGTAAATGTCACCATCAGATGAAGCTATAAACAATAGTCAAAGTTCTCTATTATATGCATTTCGTAAAAAATTTTATTTGATGTTGCAAATGAATGAAATTATAAAAAATGTTACGTAATGTATTGTTTATATTTCTAATTACTTCGGTTTAATTGCAATTATTTCCTGTAAATAAATCCTACTTACATTTAAAAAGAAGTTAATGTTGCGACTAGTAAGTACTACATTCAATAATACTTAAAAACTATGTCTTAAACATTTTCCACCAGCTATTTATGTTAATACCATTAAACATGTTATTTGTTTCAATTTCATAATTCTATCAATAAATATTCCTAGATTTTTCATTTGAGTTACTCTATACATTTTTACAAGAGATCAAATGTCTTTTATATGATTAAAAATGTACTTACTTGTTATATTTTCATCAAACATCGTTCCAATTTTATCACTTGGAGGATCAGATGTCATTCTGAAAGTAAAATTATTGATGAATATTTCAAACTCAGAAAATATTGATAAAGTATAAAGTTAATATTTAAATAATATATTTAAATATGAAAATAGTATATTGAAAATGTATTTAAATAGCTTAATTGAATACTCCACAATTTTAAAATATTAAATAGTGCTATTATTTTAGCTTAGAATAGTTCATTAAAATATTAACTCTTTTTCAATTGTTATTTAAGATAAATACTTTCCTAACACATAAAAAAACATTAAATATAATTACATGGAACTTAGACATTGGCAATTTTTAGGTGATTATTCTTTATATAGTACACTAATCATTACTCTCTGAGCGTCTGACAAATATAAGGAAAAAAAAAAAGATAACAACATCAAAAATCAAAATCTCAAATATCAGATACACAAACCAGATTAAATTGTAAACTAAGTCAAAATTTAAGCCAGATATGAATATTTAGTCCATATAAAATTACTTAATTATTCTATTTAAATATATATAATCATTTTTAGCTATTTTAATATATATTTTCCCTTGACTCCTATGCTGTGGGTCCCGGATTCGAATCCCAGTTCAGGCATGGATATCACTTTCTTTCTCTGCTCACTCTATGTTTACCTGTCCTTTCCTCTGTGATGATGTATGAATGTGACCCACCCTATAAACGGGTTTGTGGTGGTATGGCGCAGGCTTCCGTGACTTGGTTCACAGATGCCCGCTGGGTAATGACAAATGAGTAGCAGTTTCTGGCTTTGTTGTGGCATAAGGTTCGTCATCCAAGCGTCCGCAGTTGGATATATATATATATATATATATATATATATATATATATATATATATATATATATATATATATATATATATATATATATATATATATATATATATATATATATATATATATAAATATAAAGTTCATACTTATAGACGTTTAAAAAAATGCCAATACAAACTTCCTACTAAAACTTTATAAAAAATTTTATTAAAGTTTTGGTAGGAAAGAGGTAAAAAATATTTTTTTTATCTAAAATTTAAGATTTTGTACTCATTTGATTTTTTTCTCGGTACTCAAAAATTGAAAGCTTTTTCCATTATTAGACAACTCGAAAGAATAAGACAGCTTTCCAGAAATTGAAAAGAGACTTAATGAGAAAGATACATTTTCAATTTTACTCTTTCACGTGCAAAATTAAGGCAAGTATATTTATCATAAGAGTTAAAACCATTTCGCATTCATATTCTCCCGAAGTGCAAGGACGTAACTTTTCCCAAATTTATCCCGTGGGAAAGGTGGCTGGCGAGCGCCTTCTGTCGTGGAAACGGCAAACTTAATTAACAAAATCGAGCACCTTGTGCAATAACAAACCCTTCAAAGAATTTTATTTCGATTTAAATCAAACGCCGACTCCTCCCCCACCAACCTTTTACATTTGCTGTCCTCGAGTAATCCCTGTTGTAGCATTCTTAAAGATAACCACTTTTACACTAGCAAGTGGTATACAATGCTGAATTAAGCAAAGCACGTAATGCCGGGAGGGGGTGGAAGAACTACTGGAATGTAGCCATCAAGCTAATTTTCTCCAATCGTTCGGAAGGAGACTTTTATTTCTTTTCTAATTCTCCGCGATCCCCCCCCCCTCTACCACCTATACTCTTCGGTACGGCACGATTAAGTCGACCCCCATTCCCTTTATTTCTGAAGTATCCCTTCGCCGATCCCCCTAAACTGCAATGCGTGATTAGTGACATTCATTACGCGAAGCCAACAGTTAATTAAATTCTGAAGCTCCAGGATACATTCCATAAAAGGGTTACCAGGAAACAAAGTCCTTCGTCTCTCCACTTTTACCACCCTCACCAACATATTTCCGCCAAACTAATTTGGGTTTATTTCTCCTTTTTTTTTGGTTTCGTTTGTTTCTTTTTTTGTGTGTGTCTCTTCCACATGCTTTCCATGGCAACTGTTTTTGTCTTTGTCGCCCATCCCCTCTTGTTTGGTTGTGGCTTCACCGAAAACGGAATGGTTACATTCTTGCCCAGTCTGTTCGGAAATTGTCACGGCAGTTAATTGAATTAACTGAAACCGCACAGAACAGTTGGTCGTAGGAAAGTTTGAATTGAATGTCGCTTTCATGCTTGTAGCTTGCTAAATAGGTCGCTAGAGACTAGTTTAAAACTGAAGACCATTAAATGATCCGTAAAAATTAAATGCTATTCGCTGAAAAGAGAAGAAAAGAATTAATCAATTACACAGGATCACTTCGTCCTTAAAACTAAAAGTTGAAGCTTTCGCCACTTTGAAAAGAGAAACGTAGGAGTATCAACAAACTAATTTATTCAAAAGAATAAAGATAAAACCTATATTGCAGAAACTGGGCTTCATTTATTTGAAACAGTCCTTAACTCTTTGTTTCTCGTGAAAGTAATCAAGGATTCAAAAATATAGTAAAGTTTCTAAAATGCAGTAATTTGGCGAAATCTCAATCCTATATTTTACAAATATGGGCTTGAGATTTAAAAATTTTCGAATTCCAAATACACCAAAAGCAGAATTGGATTGATATGTAAAACTTCCAATAATCTTTAAAATAATCTAAAATGGATGTCAAGATCAATAATATACAATACATACCGTTTTTTGTTATACTTATTTTCATTTATTTATTTTTTGCAGAAATTATTTATTACAGACAATTGAAGGATAAATCAGAGAGAATACAAATAAAAATTAGTCTTACAAATCACAATATATATTTGGTATTAAGTTGATATGAGAAAAATCCATTCTTTTCAATTAATATCAGTATTTCTCAACTCTAGATTTGTGATGCTCCGATGTATAGGAAGAGGAATCAGAAATGGTTAAAATTATTTATCCGTTTGATAATTAAGATAGGAGTTTCAAGAACCGAAAATTTGATTTCTCTGATGCACACAGGCCAGATTCGATGCAGTGGAATTTTAAGATAAAATGCAATCTGAAATTATATGTGAGAAAAGAATAACTATCGAAGGGCAATGGAAAATTACAATATAGAATTTTGTGATAAAATTGTGGTAAAAAAATTCTTTGAATGTGTTTATATGATTTATACGTTGTAAGAAACATGTTGCATAAACATTTGTTATTTATTTTTACTTCCTAAAACCAATATTTTTTTTCGGAAAATACTTACAAACTAAGAATTATAACCTTATATTAATTTTTTTTCTTTTTAATTTAATTATTTTAAGTTTCCAGTCAAAAATTAATCTTTCTTTAATAATTAGTTAATAATATATTTGTAAAAATGATATATAAAATTGTAATATGTATAACTGTCCATTTTTATTTCTGTATTATGATACCTGTATGCGTGTTGTTTTTACTTGTTAATATTATTACTCTAATATTCAAATATTATTATAACATATTATTAACATATTGTAAAAGTATCATTAACATATAGTCGTTTACTGGTAAGATACTATTAATAATAAACTTAAATTTGATATTACGTTGTTGGTATGAAAATATATCAATAGCAAAACTTTAAATTTAAAAAATCAATTTGTATTGAGAGTTATAATGTTACAAACTATTATTAAATAGTCAGTCCTTTAATCGAGAAAAACTCTTTTGGTTTGATACTGATATTAGATATGCATGTCTTAAGTGTTTCAGATCTATTTTGAACCAAAGCCATTGTTAGTAAAAAGTAAACACAAGAGGAAAAATTAAACAACAAAAAAATGAAGCTTTAACAATTCAAAGTAAGCTTGCTAAATTAATTAAATTCGAAGCATTGACCTTTACAATGCCGAATATATACTGGTTTAATAGAAATAAATTATTTTTAATCACAAAGTAATTGGTTGACATCTAATCTTTCACAAATATCAAGTTTTAAATAAGAATATAAAAATATTTAAATAGCACTGAAGCAAATTTACATATTTATATTTGGCGGTAAGCTGTTTTATAGAATGCTATTATACAAAAATAAATCCGTTTAATCTGAAATCAACATTTAAGATATTGTAAAATAATAAACAGATCGTTGCGTTATTAATTGCAATTTATTTTCAATTCAAACTTCATTTGTATGTAGAAATTCATGAGATATGTATGCAGAACAACATCTACATTACTGCCAGTTTTACATTTGAAGGCTATAGTTAACCACCGAACCTAAAAGAACCTAATATAGAATTTGACTTTCGAGAGAATTTTTAAAGACAGCTAGCCACAATTACATGTCGGAGAAGAACAAACTCTAAAAAAAACTATCCAAGCACCTGTATACTGACCGCAAATCAGAAATGTCACAATAAAGGTTACAATATGGACAGAGATTTTCACTCCGTACAACGTGGGATTATCACTAATCTGTTTTAAATCAATGACAATCTTTGATGGATTGCCAACAAGTGAAAGTTAGAGGATTTTCTAACAAATGGAAAAATTTGGAAGACTTATAGCATCCATCATGTGTTTCGCCGTCTGGAAGCACACTTTTGCTGATAATGGAAGACATTCACCTGAGAATAAAGCCCTCTGAATATGTAAACGTCACCCAAAAAAATCCAAATACAGTTGATGAAACGTTAACCCATCAATGATTTACCCTAGAAATCGATTAATTCGTTCTGGAAACCCTAAAAATGAAATCATAAAAAGGGTGATATTTTCTGAAGTCTGGAATTCGTCATTCAAGGCTACGCATAGAACAAGGACAGGAAGCCCTCAAAATGAAATCAGTTTCGATTTAGAGTGAAATCAAAACCGAAACTGATGGTTTACTTTGGCGTAAATATATAATTTTGGAAAAATTTTCTTTTTCCAATATAGAATTTTAAAGTTTAATAGGCAATCAACATAATTCAAGGGAGATGAAAAACACACAATTTTTGTTCCGTTGGGTATGGTAACCCTGCATATTATGCTCCGAAAAGTATTCATTAGAATTAGTCTTTATTCGTTATACGAATATGTGTTCGTTGTGCAATTTGTTGGCAGTCCGAGCTGTTCGTTAACCGATCACTTTACAAATTTCCTTAATATTATTGTAATATCACATAAGTAATTATGTTGACAATCATGATGTGCCATTGTCTTCCGCTGATGATAAAAACGTCAGTTTTATGATCATGGGTTCCATCTCTAACCCGATTAGAGAATATCATATTAATAAACCTCATATACACGTGGCATACGGAGAAGAAGCTATTAATTCAGATATAGATTATGAATATGGTTAAAATGCATTAAGCACATTGCTTTTGTTGATTGTCATAAATGATTATTTCACAAAAAATATTCACGTTTAAACCATTATGTATACCTAAAATAAAGATCGAACAAATAATTAAAAATAATTTACTGTTTATCACACTTATATATTTATGTACATATGGAACAAATTTTTAAAACAAAAAATAAAAAGTAATATAAGATAGTACATATAGTGGATTCTTATTAATACTAAATCTTCACTAGCTGAATTTTTCATCAGTATGGAATTCCAAATATGGAAGATGAAATTTAATATATTAGAAATATTGTTCACTAATTACTAAATAGCGGAAAGTTCTAAGGTATTTTATTTTATGTAAAATGATAATATAAACAATTTTTAAGCATGATTCACATAATTTTTAGAAGCGTAAAGTAAATGTGAAAAATAAATGTATATATAGGTTTTAGTATTTAACTTTTTTTTCTATTCATTTTTATATTCACGAACTTTTTTACTTAATGTGTAATTTTTAGGGAGTAAGAATAACACATAAATAAAAAAGGGTATATTTACAAGATCTCATTAATGATTTTAAAATGGGTGTCTCAATTCAGTCAACATTTATGTGAAAAAATTACAGTAGCACTGAAACAACCATAATTGAAATAAGATTATTACACATTATAGCACTTTAAACAATCACAATTCAATTCAAATTAAAAAAAATTAAGCAATAAAAGATATGCATATTATTTTTATTTTATGTTTACTATTGTGCTGTACATGAAAATAATTTTTAATTATTTTACATTATAATATATTCATGAGCAACACAATAGAACAATAATTTCAGATTATAATTAAAACTTATAAACTGACTAAGTATTTACGATCAAATTATTAAAATGATTAGTTAATATATCGAAAAAACTATTCTTTCTTTACGTTTTCCTAATCAAATATATTTGCTTAGAAATGTAATAATAAGCATCACGTAAACAAAAATGTTTCAGTTTCCTCTAAAACTTATAATTAAAAAGAAAATTAAACTTTTCCACAAGTGAGAATACTAAATTAAAAAACGCCATAAATTGTATCACAGAACTGTAAGCCAACAAGCAAACAAGTTTAATTGTTTTTTCTTCCATTACAAACAGTTTTTAAAAAATATTTTAAATGAAATAACATTTTATTGTGTTTGTTTTTTAAACAAATAAAAAGGATAAAATATAAGTTGATAACAAATTAAAAACGGCACATTTTACTTAGTAATTATGAAAGTAGAAAATTTTAATGAAAAAATACGTTTTGTCTTCCAGCGTTTGGTCTTTCCGTTACATTGAACAGAATATTGAATAAAAAGCAGTTTTGGGAAAGTGCAAGAAAAAAATCTTTTTATAGAATATATTTAACTATGTGCAGTAGAAAAGTAACTTATAATAAAAAATGTCATTTTATTAAATTCAAGAACAAAATATTTGTATAACGAATAGTGAATAATTAATTTTTTTTTAAAATAAAATAGATATAAATTTACTATGAATATATTCAAATTACTTAATTTTAACTATGTAGAAACTTAAAATTTACTCGTATTCTACAATAAAATTGAATATCACTTTTAAGAGCAGTTTCAACTATAGATTCTGAATGATCATTACCAATTATTCGATTTACATAATGATTATAATGATGCATAAATTACGAGAAATCAAAATAATGTTCTCGATAGTAAATTTTATTTAAACATTAATTTAATTCACATATTATTCAAACACAGATTTAAGTAAGTGTAAACTGAAAAAAAGGCAAAGATATATTTTTGTCCCTCTTCATAGGTTCTTTGATGACTCATTTATCTTTGTACTTAAATCTCTGTATAAATTAATTTTAATCTTTTTGTTTTTTATTTAATGACATATTTTTATTCATTTACACTTTATTATTATATTAATTTCATTTTAAATTATTAAATAATGTTTTCTCAACTTCTAAATTCTTATAAACAATAATAACAGATTGAGTTAAAATATAAAAAAGGGATACAAATTTCATTATTTATTAGATTAATTTAAATTATAAATAATTTAATCAGTTATTTTAACATCATAGTAGAGTTAAAGAATTTTTAAAGATATTATTCGAATAGTGGGGTTTATTTGTATCTAAATATAAGAAAAAGAACTGTTAGTTATTTGTACTTATTACTATTATACGCGCGCGTGCGCGTTTCAGAAGAAGCACACACACACTCACACACACACAACACACACACTCACACACACACAAAACACACACACACAACACACACACTCACACACACACAAAACACACACACACATATATATATTCATGTTTCAATAAATAAATTATATTGTGACATAAATTTGTTCTAAACTAAATAAAATAATAAAGACTTATTATTTAATTGGAAATTAAATTAATTTATTTAATTTAAGCATTTTTTCAACAATATAAAAAGTAAAAAATATTAAAGAGATTTCAAACATTCCTAAATTCGTGTAAGTTGCTATTACAAAAGAAGGTTAATAGATTTAAGTGTAAATACTTATATTCACGAACATTTCATGTAACGATAGTACGATGTATATATCCCTTAAATTACATTAAAAAGATATTTTAAAGTTATAATTAATGAGTATAATATAAGTGAAAGATGTTAAATTACATTTTTAAAGAAAAGATTTAAATTGCCATAAAACTATTCTTGCAAAAATATAAGAAATATAAGGTATATAACAATTTTTATTTGAGGATTGGAAAAATTTAAATTATATGAAAATACAAAATTTAAACTTCTAAACTCTTCTAGTGCTTTTGAGATTCGATAATCGTGGTAATAGGAATTTACATTTAAAATCTCCTATTATGTCAAAGCAATTTTATTCCAAGGCTTAATTTTTCTAAAAAACACTTAAACCAGAAATAATAATATTAAAATAGGAATAAAAAACTCTAAAATAATGCGATATTCTTAAGTAATTATATAAAAAAATTCTCCTTCGACAATTTATTCTTGCAATAAATTCCCATCAGTACAACAAACGAATCAGTCTTTGTTGTAGATAAAAATTTCATTTCATAACGCTTTCCTTTATTTCTCGTTTTTCTTCTAATTTAAAAAACAATGACCTGATATAAAAAAAAACGAATTAAGGTTTTTCTTCTTTCTCTGCTGCATTCTTTTTCAATCATTTGAAATATATCTACGAGTGGACAAACCCCACGAGGGCAATAATTAAAGCGGAGTTAATTAACAGGAATTCTTTTGTGTCGCTCTAGCACTCTTGGCAGAGCTATTTCTCTCTCTCTTTTTATTTGTTCTATTTTGAAAAAGAAGAAAAAAAAAGTTTAGCAGTTTTCTTTAAAAGAAAGAAAAAAATTAAGCGATCGCTTGCTGGGAATTTGGTAGCGATGATAGGGAAAAAAAGGACCTGAGATACATACACAAAGGATAATTCTTAGTTTTCCAATATATGTATCGGTATAAAATACATAGGTAACTGTGTTATGAAAATAATGAAATTCGCAAATTATGGGCCTTTTCTATACGTTTAGAGACATATTAATAAAGCTTAAAATACGAACAAAACTTGAGAAACTCAACAAAAAATTTTTAAAATTATTAATTTTTAAAGTTTAGAAATAGGAAAAAAAAATCCGTGATTATAATTTTATTATAATAATAATATTTTTGCTTAAAGTCATACTCCTGAAATATTGCCAAAAACGCAAAATCATCAAAAATTCAAACCATTGTTTCTGTCAAACGATACTTTGTATGAATATCGAAAGTGTTAAAAATTTTTCTTAGGGTAAGACAAAAGTATTAAGAAAAGAATGTCTGTTTTTTTTTGTAACAAAATATATGCGATTTCAAACTATTTCAGCTGTGAGAAATCCATTTAACTCTTTGCCCTCTTGATTAATTAGAACAGCACAGAAAATAACTTTACATTTTACGATTATTTTTCCCACAAAACAAATTCGATATTAAGATGCGCTTTAAAATAGGTTTACAAAACTTCAAATATCAAAACAGACGTGGAATCATAAACTGTTGAATAAAAAGCTAAAGTGTTAATTATTCAGTTCAAGTTTTCTTTTTCGAATGACTTGTTTTCGAACCACAAAATCTTGAGAAATAATAAAAATCTACAACCTTATACATCAATTAATTTTTAAATTTTATAAAAATATTTCCAAGGACAGTTGCAAAAAAGTATTCATTATAAAGTAACTAAAAAGTGATATATATATATATATATATATATATATATATATATATATATATATATATATATATATATATATATATATATATATATAAATGGTAAAAAAAATATTGTTTTGTATATTGTAGCAGCGCAGGTGAAGTAATTTTTGTAATAATATATAGTATCAACAAAAGCATTTAACAAAGCGTATTTTACGAATTAAAAGTATATGTATATGTGCTTTATAGTGAAAAAGCAAATCAAAATTATAATATACTAAAGTCATGATTTTTCTAAATGCTAAGAATGAGTATAAAATAATCCCCCTATAACAAGGTACTCTTTAACGCGATTTCATACCCTAAATACAACACGTGTTTTCCCCATATAACGCCTAAATTCTCCACGTTAAATTTCTGTACTGTGAATTTATAATGATGTGTACAGTTCGCAATTAGTTTCGTGTACATTTGCACAGTGTGTCAACGGTGCTCTTATAAAATTAAATTAAATAATATTATTGACCTATGAACATTCTGATAAAAAAAAGATGTCGCGCGGTGGAATGTTATTTCAGATAACTCCTATAGCTAAAAAAAATTTAATAAAACTGTTTTTGGAATTATTTGACTTATTTGAAATAATCTTTTTAATTACATTTGTATAAGTTTTTTTTGTTTAAAATGCTCTTAATTTGATTTTAATATAGCGCACACATTTTGTTCATAACATAGTTTTTCCTTAATATTCGATTTAAACCTTCTTTTAACAAAAAAAGTTAAACGTGAATTACTTGTATAAAACTCGTTATACGAGGTTATACGAGCGCGTTTTACGAGAATGCCCGTAGCACCTCGTTTTCCTATAATGCGAAACTAATATACCGTGTAATAGAGGGAATTATTATATATTCATCAATAAATGAAACTTTATAAGCTAACTGTTCCCCTCGCCAGATGTCTTACCTACATTGCAATATTTGGCGACGTCAAGTACATTTTTAAAATATCGTTTGTTGTTTTTAATAGATCAGAATGAAAAAATCCTAACAATTCATTCACAAGAAATGCCTCTTTTTTACTATCTTTCAATACAATTTATCGGAAGTATTCTTTTCAATAACATAGATTAATATTTGACATATAGTTACTAATTTGTTCAAGGATTTACGAAATGAAGAGAGAAAAAAAGGAACGCAATTGTTTCATGTAGTTAACTTCCTTCTTTTGATGACTTTCAGCGTGCTCTGAAAGGAAAATTTCCTTTACAATAGAAATAAGTAAACAAACTTTAGATAATGTAACTAAAGAAATCTGTTTTGTTAAAGCAAATATTGTTACATTTTTACGAGCCATTCATAAGAATGAATCAGTTAAAAACATCAATACTTTAACCTTGACCTTTTATATTTACTTATTGTAAAAATACGATATTAATACTCGTTAAGCCAATAAAATTTTCTTCAAAGCGTCTCTTGGAAAAAATATGAGCAGCACCTTGTGACGTTCATTATCCGGCTTCTATTCATTAGTGAAGATTTATGGAGCTGTTGCAAAGCAGTTTCTTTTTTATATTTTCACTGCTCATCCCCGCCTCTAAATTTACGCTACACCCTTTCAAGACGATACTGTATTTTCTACAAAATGACTAACAACCGGAAATAAGGTGTTTCTTGAAAATTATTGGTCTTTTGGGATACCATCGCAGACGACTACTCAAAGGGGGCGGGGACTGTTTTCGAGAAAATATTCTTCACTGAATCGTGTTAACATATTCGCAACAGAAATGTTTCTCTAGGGTAATGAAAATATTGCTCTTTACCAGGAATTGGTTAGTTTTGAATCATCCATATGTAAAAATGCTTAAAATGTTGTAACGTAGAGAAATATTTTTGATTATAGTTAGGACATTATATTTTCATTTTTGAGAAATACTTTCAATTTTCAATATTAATTTTTGTAAGAATTTGTCCTTTAAGAATTTGTTAATACAGATATTAAACTCACCAATCTCTATTTTACAATTATATTTTAATTAAAAATTAGCAAATGATATTAAGAATTAGTTAAAGTGTTCGTATAACACAATTACAGCTAATCTGAATTTGTTGATACAGATATTAAGAATCGATTAAACATAGGATAAATCCTGTAAAATGAAAATATAAGAAAATATTAAAAGGAATAGAAAATATTAGATACAGTGTTATGAAACAACGAAGATGTCTCACAAATATGCTGTTGTTGTTACTTATGGCACTTGGACAAGCCAATCTCTCAATGCCATTTGCTATGTGAATTTAAGTCCGTAAGGTGCGTCTTTTTCGCTAAACTAGAACACAACGAAGGTGAAAGTACGACTTTGCTCTAAATTCCTCCAGTAGATGGCCCAACCAGAGCATCCACTCCTTCAATTTTGACATTAATTTGTAGGAAATTTTCTCTAGATCACTACTCCCATGGGAACTGCTTAACGACCGATCATAGGAAATTCGATTCCACAGATTTAACGAGCACATACATCGCATGTACTCGGATGGTCTTTCGCGGCATTGGGAATCGAATCGCACCCTTCCGGAAGAAAGGCCGATGTCCTAACCACTAAGGCTACCATTGCCTACACAAATGTAATCTGATATTCATTTGGCCAGTAGAAGCCTCAGAGACCCCCCAAAAACAGACGATTCCATGGATTTTTCATTGCGCCCATCCACGGTACTTTTTCTCATATGCATAGAAATCCTCATATGAATAGAACAAGCTTGCAAAAGTTCTGGAGGAAGTTGAGATTAATAAATACAAACAAGCGTGAAACTGACTAATTTCCTATAAATATCATAAATCCCTAATTTCAAATTTCCCCAAATAAGGGATCAACATTTCTAATTTCTTTCAATTTTCACTTAGAAACATTCTATGCTGATCTTACAGATTATGTATAGGATGGAAATTTTAATGACAAAGGAATGTTATGCACAGAAGTTCATAATTTTTATAATAAAATATTCGCGTTCTAATAAAAGATATTATTAAACAATAAAGTATATGTATTTCAATATTTTAGTTAGAAAAATGTATTTATAATGAATGAAACATTTAGAAAAATCTTTGGTGAAATTTTTGAAATTTGGACCAATTGTTACAATGTTAACAGCAGTATTGTGTAACAATTCTTATTTATCTGAGCTTAGAGAGCATACTAACATCCAAACAATGTTGGATAGACAACAAATTATGAAATAATTTAAAAATACTGAAAAGACAATACAAAATAAAAATATGCCATCACTCTGATTCATATATTTGAATAAATAATAGAACTATTAGACAACGCTAAATTATTCTGGTAAAATACTTATTATTGAATTAATTTAAAAAGAGTTCTCCTTGAAATATTTCTCTCTGGAATAAAATAAATGAGTTCGTTCTCTCTGAAGCTGCATTCACTTCGAGAGGGTATGTCTGAGTGCTCCATTTTCACTAGCGTTAGAACATATTATCTATTAGCAATTTTTAATTTCTATTAGCAAACGATAATTATTATTTTT
The DNA here is from genome assembly GCA_037975125.1 of Latrodectus hesperus. NCBI lineage: Eukaryota > Metazoa > Arthropoda > Arachnida > Araneae > Theridiidae > Latrodectus > Latrodectus hesperus. The sequence continues at coordinate 280,073 of JAJQOW010000019.1, read as the reverse complement.
ATTTTGTGAATTATAATCTATTCATTTGAAATATAACATTTGAAATATAAATTTTAAACTCTTCAGTAATTTTTTACTATAGATAATAAATTTTTCACCGTAGATTTAGAATATTCTAAAATAATTTCTTAATAATTATTTTATTTTAAAGCTTATTAGAAATGATATGCATCGAGCAAACTGTTAAAATTAAATTTAATTAGATAGAATCGCACTGGAAAATGACGTCATCTCATAGAATGTCGTTTGCCAGTGGGAAACTTATTAAACTGAAAATCAGACATTATAAGAATTTTTAAAGGATTAATTTAGAGATAAATGGAATTTATCAATTGTAAATAAAAAAATCTCACTCTCTTTGTACATATACATGTATTTGCGATAATATTTACGCATATTCCTAAGAAAATATTCAAGAAAGTGTTGCCACATGCAATAAATCGAAAAAATTCCATTCCTCACTAAACTTTATAAAAACCGTCTGCAGTAAGTCATTATTTTCTTTAGGGAAGTAATAACTTTCCGCATATGACAAAATCGGATTGTCTCCTCCAGTCTACATAGCAACTTTTTTTTTCATAAAAAAAGCATTACTTGGGTCCTTATTGACGAAGAGGAAGAAAAATATATATGTATATATAAATTCCAATCTCAATTTCGAGTGCATCTTCGCCAACGAACTTCTTCCAGTTATTGAGCAATACACGTAGTGCACGTTTGACATTATTTTTCATTGAGTAGACGGAGAATTGACAAAAAATGGCATTCTCTGCATTTCTGGAGAGCTTTGGATTTTTTGTTGTAACGACTTTTCTGCCTTGTAGTATGGTTTCCAGTCAGTTTATAGTAGAGAATATCAATCGCTGCGTTTATTATAGATTCCACGAATTTCTCCCTTTTTCCATTTGAAATTCCCTCTTCTTCGTTCGCAGTGACATACGTGAAATTTTTTCACTGATTTATTTAGTTCCTTTTCTGTTATTTTATGGAATTTAGTTCTTTTTTACTTTCCCCAATGACTCGATCAGAATATTTTTATACGATAATTTCAATTTTATTCTTCCTCTATCATTTTTTATTAGACTTCAAAGCATTTATTTTTGATGTATGTATATTACATTTTAAAAGGAATGATCTGCAAATATGAATTTATTAGAGGTTCTATGTTTTAAATCAGATTATTTGATATGATTAATGAAAAATAAATTGGACAATACTTAAAAACAAGGAAGAAAAAAAATTAAAACACACAACTATGAAATCTTGAGTAGTAATATAATCTATATTTCTAAGCTGATTGATGAATAGTTCTCTCTAGCTTTCAATTCAACAATTCGTGAGTTCTATTCTTACTTGAATAAAAAAATATTTAGATATTAGAAAAAGGTATCGTTGTGATAATATTTGTTATGTGACATTAAGGAATGAAAAAGCTTACACTTGCCAGAAAAATTCTGCGTACAAACGCGAATTAAACATTTTACAGAGAATTAAAGTACATTATAATCTCAACACCAATTCAATTTTTATATAATGCTTTTTTTTAACGATTTTTAAATATCAGTAACAATTTCAGAAAAATATCACACACTGTTTCGAAGTAATAATAACAATAATAATTAAAAATTACATAAAAAATAGTCAAAAAAAGTTTGCGTACAGATGAGAAAATTTTTTAAAAAATAGCTTCCATGGGTTGTCAATTAAACTTTAATGTCTGGTTGTAAAACCTTTATGTCTAAGAACCTCTTCCAATCGTTTAAGCATAGTGTGAATTAGCTTGGTGGTTTCTGCTGATTAAATATTATTCCATTCCATCATAATTACTCTTATTAGCATATCTTTCGATATTATGTTATGTTGCCGAATGTTGCGTTTCAATAAGGACCATAAATGTTCGATGTTGCTTAAGTCTGGTGATTGTGGAGGAGTTTGTAACTTATATTTGTGATATTGTACAACAGCCAGAGCTTTACTTTGTGGGCAGTGTGTTTTGGATCATTGTCTTGTTGAAACCAAAAGTCATCCCCAAGGTTCAAATCTTGTGCGCTCTTTCTCAAATTTTCTTTTAATATATTTAAATATCCATCGAATATTGAGTCAATAAAAGTTAATCAATTAAGTCCACTTGCTGTCATGCACCACCAAATCATTACGTCACCTCCACCATGTTTAACAGCAGACACAAATTTTGCTTCTCAAAAGTCGTACCTTGTTTTCTCCACACCAGTTTACGCCCTTTGATCCAAAGATACAAAACTTGCTTTCATCAGAGAATATTACTTTTTTAAAAAACTCAGAAGGTTTATTAACTATTGGCAGTTTAAATATATAGCTTTCTACGAGCCACACGGCCGTGATAGCCAGATTTTTTAGAATTTTTCGTATAGTATCTTCATGAAGAGATTTTTAAACCTTTCTTTAATATCAAGTCTATTTGAGATACAGTAATCCTTATATTTAAATGTAAGGGTTTTAGGATGCATATCAATTCTCGTAAAGTCAGCTTAGAGGGTCGGTTACTCTGAGGTCTTAAGAATAAAGATTTAGATGGCTGGAAATTATATTGATTGCTCTTTGGATGGAAGAAGGAGTATTTCCAACTATCTTTCCAATTGCTCGAAGAGTTTTGCCTTCATTCCTTTGTCTTAAGATGATTTTCTTTTCATCCCGTACAATCTCTTCCTTTAGGATCCATTTTAAGTCAACTTATTTGCAAATTCTAAAGTATCATATCAACAAAGCAATGTTTCTTTATTCTATTTGTTATATTGCCACCAGAGTTAAAATTAGTAAGTAGTAAAAAATAAATGCAGCTCGTACATAATTTCATACAAGCTCGTGGAGGCTAAGAAACTTAAGATTAATTTTCAAATATCATTGCAATTTGTACTTGTACGCAAACTTTTTCAGATAACATTTTGCGTATTATTATTATTATTACTTTTAAGCAGATGCATGTTATCTTTCTGAAATTGTTACTGATATTTAAGGAATTATTAAAGAAAAGCTTTATATAAAAACAGAATTAATCTTGACACTATAATATACATTTATTCTCTGTAGAATGTTTACCGTCCGTTTGTACGCAGACTTTTTCTGGGAAGTGTATTTGTTTACATTTAAATGACTGTCAATTCCAGTGTATAAAAAGGCTGCATACAATAAAACACAATTTTAAATTTGAATAGTCTGTTAGGTTGACTAGTTTTCCCTAATTATTTACTTTCTAATGTAGAAAGAGAGTAATTAAAAAAATGTACAAATAGAGTAGATAAAAAAGTTGTTAAGCAATATGTATATAAAGAAAAACATAAAAAAGTGATATTTTCACTATATTTGAAAGGTGATTTTTAATCAACAATTAATAGTAAAGAATCTTAATACAATATTTTAAATTTAATGCGATAATTTTAGTTTTTATAAAATAAAAGTTTTTACTCACGATTATTAAAGTTTCCGTAAATACTTTGAGGTAAATGTAAAAAATTTCCTATCGCAATTTAATAGCATAAAACTTAAACATTTTAAATTGGATAAAAATGCTATTTAATATATTATTCGATAGAAAAATACATAATAACAATTAAACTTGAATATTTCATTGTGATGACATACCGCATTGATTAAAACATGGTTAATAAATGAAAAGTTAATTTTCAAAAGTTTTAATTATTCAATAATTAAAAACTATTTCAAAAGCAGGAATAAAAATAAAAAATCTTATATTTAAATTACACAGAAATTTTATACCAAGTAATATAGGCATTCATTCATCAATCGAATTTTTATATAAACTTCAAATTATGAAACGTCAAATTATTTTCTTCCAGGAAATATTCATATTGATTAAATAAAACTGCATCTGTTATAACGGAATCAAGAAAAATAAACTACTGATTTTGAACAGAAATTATTTAATAAATGGAAGGAACTCTTCAAACATAAGTATTTATATATCTAATCTTAAGCTAATTCTAATTTATTAACAAAATTCTGAGCGATAATTAAACTTATTTTAGTACAACAACTTATAAGATATTTATTTAACTGCTAAAAAATAAGATTGTTTATCTGGAAGATAATCTTTAACACTACTCAAAGTCTTAAAACATGATGGCGATATCTTCTGAGGATTATATAATAAGTAGATTTAATAAATGTTAGTAATTCTTCAAACATAATTATTTATATATTTAATCATAATTTGTAAATAAAAATCGGAGAAATAATTGAACTTATTTTAGGGCAACAACTTATAAGGGATTTATTTAACTGCTAAAAAATAAGATTGTTTATCTGGAAGATAATCTTTAACACTGGTCAAAGTCTTAAGACATGGTGGCAATATCTTCTGAGGATTATATAATAAGTAGATTTAATAAATATTAGCAATTCTTCAAATATAATTATTTATATATTTAATCATAATTTATAAATAAAAATCTGAGATATAATTGAACTTATTTTAGGGCAGCAACTTATAAGGGATTTATTTAACTGCTAAAAAATAAGATTGTTTATCTGGAAAATAATCTTTAACACTGCTCAAAGTCTTAAGACATGATGGCGATATTTTCTGAGGATTATATAATAAGTAGATTTAATAAATGTTAGCAATTCTTCAAACATAATTATTTATATATTTAATCATAATTTATAAATAAAAATCTGAGAAATAATTGAACTTATTTTAGGGCAACAACTTATAAGGGATTTATTTAACTGCTAAAAAATAAGATTGTTTATCTGGAAAATAATCTTTAAAGCTGCTCAAAGCCCTAAGACATGATGGCGATATCTCTCGAGGATTATATAATAAGTAGGTTATAAAAGCAGACTACGTGATACACTCTTCTCTTGGTGGTAACATCTTGCTAAAAGTTATCTTTATTACAGAGAAGCTGAAACAGCCATAAAACAAATGGAAGATGATATAAAGGCGATACATTCAAACATATAAAGATGGGAAAATTTCTTAGAAATTTATTCAATTATGGCAACAACTAGAAAGAACGAATGGTTTCTTTAAAGAATTGTTAGTTCTTCAAACTCGGGAACGATGATTAAAATGTAGATATCGATACACAGAATAGAACATTAATCAAAATAAAATTTGGAAAATAATGTGTTGTGGGAAAAAAAGCGCATAAAAGATTATTCGTTCGAAATAATGATATAAAATGAGAATAACCATTGTTGGGGTAAGAAAATAAGACATTATTCAAAAAAAGAAATCTACAAAGCTTCACAGGGGAAATTAGATAAATATAGTATGTTGCCAATTTTTTCGACAAGAAATCGGTGTTTTATCTTGCAATGCATGAGTGCTGAATTAAATTTTGAAAATTTCATATTAACTTCTGAGATACTTTTAGAATTATAATTATCCTTTCTTGGTAAATTTAAATGATAAAACATAAAACAAATTCAATGTTTTTCAGAAATATCTCTTTTAGTTATTGTTTAGTTAATGTACAAATAATATATGCTTTAAGATGTTTGAAAATTTACCTAAAAATTAATTCAAGAGATGAAATAAACTATTATTGTTATAGTTAATTTTAATCATAGTTTTCTTATTTATTTTTATTTATATCGAGTTATAAATTTTGCAATTATTTTCACTTGAATAAAATACAATTAGTAAATAAAAACTCAATGCTATATATATATATATATATATATATATATATATATATATATATATATATATATATATATATATATATATATATATATATATATATGTATATATATATATATATATATATATATATATATATATATATATATATATATATATATATATATATATATTTTGATATTTTTTGGTTTTTAATCTTGAGAGATAATTTCAATAAAATTAAACTTTCAGTTAATTGTTTCAATAACTAATGACATATCGTAAAAAAATTATACATTTCACTTTGATTACTATTAATAATTAACTATAATGAGAAATTGAGTCTTTCACACTATTATTAATTTTGAATTTAAAATAATAATGTGAATACATTTGCCATTTTCTTTCGGGTTTTAGAAAGCAATTAATCATAAAATAGGTTTTTACCAAAGAGCTAGTCTATATTCTTAAAGGCAACCAGAATTATTACTTGATGACTTGGAACTGGAATCAATAGACAAGAGAATACCATCAGTTTTTTCACTTAAGATTTTTTTTCTTTACATTTTCGAAATCATTAACAGGATCATTGTTTTAGAATTCAAAATAACATCATATTTCCTTTTAGAAATGTTATTTTTGGATTTAAAATTTCATTTATTCTTAAACAAGGAAAAGAAATCATTCTTCTGATAAGAAATTAGAGTAATTTATAATTTCTAAGAGTTATTATTTTTTTTACTTAGTCTTCTATAGTATATTTTAAATTAAAGAACAGAATATTTTAAACTTCCAAATTAGTTTTATATATTTCAATGTTTCCAAATGAAATATAAAAAAATATGGAGTCTGTTCATGGAAGTTAATCTTTGATTTGAGGTTACTGAATGAAGCAATATACTTAAAATTTAAATAAATGTACCATAACCATTGCTTCGAATTTAATATTTTGTAAACAAGGAAGGAACATAAATAATACTAAATATCAAAGATTATCTGTACAGAAACGACTAAACCATTACCTTAATAATAACGTAAATATTAATGTTTCACTGGAGCTGTATAACTGTATATTTATGATGCCATAAAGAAATTTTAAAAAAGCAATTAGAGATTATTAGAATAAGAAGAACGAAACTGATAAAATTATAATGTCACATTTTGAATATAAATTAGGAATTTTATTTATATATATCAATAAACTATATTATTGTTTGTCCAAAACTTGTTGATCTTTAAAATTTTTTATTATTACAAGTTAGAACATATTATCTTTAAAAGATTACAATGCCTGTCACATAGAAATAACATTTTAGGCTAGATCATCTAGAAAACAATTCACTTGAAATAGAAAATAATGATTAGGTAAGAAATTCAATTTTATTTTTACTTCACAATATAAATATAAAAAGTGAAAGCAGACAAATGCAATACACATCACGTTCTGAAGCTTTCCGTCATTTCTTTTTTGGAAGAAGATTTTGCAACCTTTTCCACCCCTGTTTCTGTCTTCAGAAATAAGTGTTTTATGTTTTTCCTTCCAAGCCATGAACTAGAGCATTTTTTTTTATTTTGAAGACGAAGATAAAAAATATTCGAAATATTTCTCAAGATTCGATACGTAAAGGAAAAAGTGGTGAAACAAAACACTTTGAAGGAAAAATAAATAACTTTTCTCCGAGGAGTGAGCATTTACAGTTGTAGATAATAATAAAGAATAAATAAATAAAAATAGAAAGCAAATAAAAAATAAAACAAAATGGAATAGAAAGGCAGACCTCTTTCTAAAAAAACAGACACGTCATTTTCTCATTTTTTTTCTTTCCACTTTCCGTTATCGTCTGCTTAAAAAATATCAGAAATGTGAAGCCATTTTTCTTTTGAGATTCTCTGATTTCGATTACGATTCTTTCCACGTATCGAATTTCACTGTGTTGCCAGATATGTGGCCGTAAGTTCTCATGACAGCTATTAAAAAGAAAAACGGTGAGAGAGTTTTGAAATCTCTACGACTGGAATCCTTAGAGGAAATCACATGTAAACTGCAATTATTGTAAAAGGATTTTTTAAGCGTGTAACTTTTTTCTTTTAAAGAAAATTGTATTTATTAAAGAAATCTCCCTAGACGAAGAAACAAATTTTTATTGATCATAAATGCATTTAATGCTCATGTTCTACAAGACAGATTGGAAGATGCTTTTTAACAGTTATCCGGAAACAAAATTAGGAAAAAAAAGCAAGCATTTGAAGTGGGTTTTAATGATATATATTCACAATTTTTTTTTAATTTTTCTAAATCTGAAAATTTATGAGCAGGGTTCCTTAATTTCCATGAAGTAAAGCAATTATAGTAATGACTGTTATTTTACTTGTATCGCTGGATTATTTCAAAATTATGTCGGGAAATCGATGAAGATTTAAATATCGTAAAACACAGAGGAATAATATATGATTAAAACACTTAACTGCTCACTCACTCTTCATGGTTATTTTCTTGATGTTTAGTTTCAAGTAAAAGAATAAATGGTAATGAAGATAATTGGAAAAATTTTAAAACTTTATTTTATCATGCTATAATTATTTCCAAATTCAAAATACATTTAAAGTAATTAGATATGAAATATTTTAGAAGGAAATCTTACAAATTAAATTCATATCTTTACTGGGAAATAAATTGTTGAAAGAAGATGAGTAAATTATTTTAACATAATTCGATAAAAATTGGTGATTAATTTATTTGCAAAAATAATTTCATGGGTCTCTGAAACTAGCTTCAATTTCTGATAATGATTTGAGTATAATAAGCTTTATTTAATTAAAAAGCTTAAATACTGTTAAACTTTTCCTAATTAACAAATGTAAATACATTTATGTAAATGTCACCAAAAACAATACATTTCAAAAGTCAATTTTATAATTTTATAAATTTTTTAGTTTGCTTTGAATTCTGTTAATAACTAGATTTTAATCGTTTTTCAATCATACCAGAGAAGTATAAAAAATATGTTTTCCTGAATTTTGTTTCTAACTCTAAAAGAGATTTCCAAATAACTTTAGAGAACCCTATAATTTGTGTTAAGCCTGCTCATTTTCAATATAAATCATATGAAAGAAGTAAACACCATTTTTTATAACGATATATTTCATAAACAGAACGATTTTCTGAGTTTTATTAAATCTTACAATGTGCAAATAGAGAGTTTTATTTAAAAAAAAGGTGGTTATATGAAAGACATTATGATATTCTTAAGCAATTTTTTGAGATTTCTGACATTTTTAAAGAATGCTTTTTTTTTTCAATTCATTAATTACACTTCACTTTTCAATGTTTTAAACTTCAGTTATATTTTAAGACGGGGTATCTAAAAAAACTACAACACTGTAAACCTCTAACAATAAATGATCTAAAAACTGAAATTTATTAAACGAACTTAAAAAAAATCATTTTCATATCCTGAAACGCATCTCCCAAAATATAACAAAGAGAAGTCATCTCAATCACTTTGAAAATTATTATAAATTTAAATTTTTCTAGGTGTTATATCTTACACATACAAGATCTTTTAAATATCATGTACAAATATTGCATTGAAGCAAATTCCCAAAACTGCCACTGATAATTTTGTATAAAAGATCATCAACAAATAAGAATTTGAAATAGGTTACCATTGAAGTAAAATGCTAAATACTCGAATTTATGAAGAAAGTTAATCTCTTAACAACTAAAAATAACAGAATAAAAAAATCAAAAGATTTCTTTTCTTAATCTAAAAACTAACAATTTTACGTGACGTTTCATATCTCCATCCTTATGTATGAAATTTTCACTCAATTTCCCCCAAAAAAATACACAAACCATCAACCTAATAAATAAATAAAAATGTCAAAAAAGTTTTTAACCGTAAAATCGTCCAGCGTGACACTGTTCCTGTCTGTCACAATATGTCCCAAGGGATTTGAGTCAGGGAAAGAAGAGGGATGGAAAAGTGGTCAGAAATCCCTAGGTATCAGATCCCAGTGAATGTACAGAGCGTGCCTCATCTCTTACCATAAATTGGACACCTCAGCCGGATCATGACGTCACGCCACGAGTAAACTCACCCTCCCTCCCCAGAACCCCAATGTTTGCATTTAGATAAGCCCTCCCCCCACTATCTCTCATCCCCAAAATCCTTGCTCTCAACTTGGTATCTCCACCATCCCTGCAACTGTGGAGTTTAATTGAAGTATTCAATCATTCAATTTCATTTGCTTGTCAGAAATGTGAGTGACGTCGAGTGAGGAGGGTGGAAGACGGGTGGTCTTGCGGTTATTAGCATAAATTTGCACAAGTATTAATTTTAGGGAAGCCGCGGAGAGATATGCCGAGTGATTTAATGTCATTATATTGAGGTTTCCTCTTCTTCCTCAAGACGATGAGGAGGAAAGAGCTAATTGGTCAGGCGAGGATATTAAAAATGAGTATTCTTAGAGAAAGTTCCAAGAGTTCTGAGAGAATAGGATTTCTATTCGATGAGGATATAATAGGCATGTCTTTCCCCTACCCTTCTCTTTTCAAGGTAGAATTCATAATCACAGATTCCGCTAAGAAGATTGAAGATTCTATCGGAAAATGTGTGTGTTGAAAGAGAGAAAATAAGTTGGCGCATTTTTCTTAACTCTCTGTGACAATTGGCGATATTTGCTTGTATACGTATTTATTTTCGTTACAGCCAATTTTTATATTTGATTGGTGTTATTATAAAGTTTTCTACTAAAAGCAAATTTTTGCATCAATAAAATCTAATACAGAAAAATTTTACAAGATAGTAATTTCTAAGCATTTAATATAATATAGATTTGAGTAGATAAAAATTTAAGTGAACGTCATTTTTATTCATTTAATATTTTCACAACTATGAAATTTTTATTTTATTTTAAAATGTAATATACACTGTATACAGAAATCTTCAAATATAATTTTTTTTAAATAAAATGTTTAATTTAAGTGTTTAAAAACGGCAAAATCACAAGAGCTTAAGAGAGAGTTTTTTCTCGAACTCAATGGAATATAACAGAATATTTCAGTTTTGTGCTCTGTAATATACAGACAAATATATATTCTTTGACAAGAAAAAAATCAAAGATTGGAATAAAAAATGTTGAAACAATGGAAGTATAATTCCTCATTTCAGCTATCAACTGGCGTCTCGGTCGAGGTATGAGAGACTTTTTGGTGTCCTTCTTATAAAAAATATGAGTGCACTTTATAATCTTTGAAAAATACTCCAAGAAAGAATTATATGAAAGTTATCACTGATTGAAAACACTTAAAAAAATTATTTTAAAACACTTAAAATTTTGAAAGTGACAAGCTACTTAGCATTTTTAATTGTATAGTCAATGTATGGTAAATAAATTTTTTTACTTTTTCAATATCATTATTTACTTTTTATTATCATTAATCAATATCATTATTTACATTTTACTGTAAAAAATAAATCTCGCAAAAGTTAACAACTTTTTATCATTCAGTTACTTTACGTTGAATAATAGTTATACGTTACTTTACTCTGACTAATAAAAAAAATTTCCGAGATTTATTAACCTACAAAAAAATGAATATCTTGATAAAGCTACAAAATAAACATTGCCATTGATATTTTTAAATAAAATCTTAATCTAATAACAATTTAGTTCTGTGTGAAATAATTTTTTTAATAATAAACTTTTTTGAATAACAGTTCTAATTTCACCAAATTCATAAAAAGTATAATCGTCTTCTTTGAACGACATAATGGTACATATGTCATTATAATTCTAAGATAATCTTACTTAGGATAAACATCTAATCATAAAATGTTAAAATTAAGTTGTTGATGTGTTTAATGGCTACTGCCATTATTAATTTTTAATATTCGAGCAAGAATAATGGTTTCTAACCAATATTTCTTACATCAAAATCACTGAATTATAACAAAATCAAAATCATACAATCAGTTTCTATGAATTAAGCATTATATCAGTATACCAATATTTGTATATACAAATATAATTACAAATTAATTAAAAATACTTAGGAATATTGGCTTTTAATAAGCCTTACAGGGCTCAAATGAAAGGTCAAGGACTATGTAAGCAAAACTCAGTAAGCACAGTTATTTAAGGGATGTAAAACAGAAAACTGAAGCTATAAAAATGGAATAAATAATTTTTTTTATGCTATAAGTAAAATAAATAATTTATATTGTCATAAAAATTATAATCAGTTTCAAATTCTTCCTACAGATGTGAGATGAAGATTTTAACTTTAAACATAATTGATTCATTATCATGTTAATATTTCTATTATAACAGTTTATAACAATCCTTTTACATATTTTTATAAATATATATTAATTTTTAAGAACTATCAAATGTTTATAATATATCAATAATGAAATATATTACCAACTGTGCATCACATTGTTGATGTAATATCCATTATGATGAGATAATAGCGTAAAATTAAAAACAATAAAAAATCAATATTTTATAATTTAGTTCTCACAGTTTAAATGTGTGTTTTTATTAAATGATCTTATTTGTTTATTAAGCCATCTGTTTGATTCTAAAACTATTTTTACGTTAGGGAAATTATAAATAGTTATCATAATTGAATTTTATCAAATTAAAAAAATATTATTCGCGTTCTATTTCAACGAATAAAATAAAAATTTATTTTCAAACCAAGATATAGTTTCTAATTATTAAATACATATAATCACAAAAGTTTAGTAAAATATTCATGCTTTGGATATGCAAGTTTTGACCTATAAATTAAATTATGAGAAATTATTTTTAATTGATAGGTTATTAATGAGTTGATCATAAACTTACCCGCTTCTAATATTTATAATTAGAATTTTTTAGGTGAAATTATAATTTATATGATGATTCGGTAGATAAAATTCAAATTTTGAAGGGGCTGTTATTTCAACTTCATATTAATTGCAACAACATTTGATCCTTCTACAGAAAATTTTAAATGATGGAAATTTAATTTTGATTCATTCTACATACTTATTTTGCATTAAATGATGTAGAAACTATACTAAAAATTTTTATCTGCAAAGTTAAAGAAAAATCCAAAAGTTACCATATCATTTTTTTCATTTTATATTAATTATAAAACGTACCGAAGTTCTATGAAAATGAAATATTAGATAAAGAACAAATTTCAAGAGCAAACTTGATACTTGAATGTTCAAAATTGTGTTCTTTAATGCCACGCATATTAAAAAAGCTGCAGGATGAAAGCGAAAAGCTCTCCAATCTTTTAATGCCTCAGAGGTTTTCTAAAGGTGCAGTCAGCGAACACCCCTTACCAATCACATGCAGACCGCGACGTCTGGTCATGTGGGCATATCCCATTGCCCCTTGGGGTATTTACACGTTTCCAATGCTAGGGGTGGCCTTAGGCTAGCACATAATCTTTTGGATCTGTTTGATGAGCTCGCTTGTCCAAAGTGAGGGTGGAGAAATAACAAAATTGACAGTTATTGCCGATCTCAGATAGAGATCTTTGGGGGTGGGAAAGAGAATGAAACTGGAGGTGGGGAATATAAATTGCATTAATTTTTTTTAGACATGTAGGTAAGGCCGGCAGGTGGCTGGATTTTATGAGACGTATAATCCCATGGATTCGAGTAATAAAATTAAACGAAACAGACAGGTGTACTTTGGAAAATTGGATTAAAAAGGCAAAAAAGTTGCTTGGGTTGATGAATTTTTAAAGATTCTGTATTTTCCATTAAATTCACATATAAAATACAATCAATGTTTCAGCTGCAGTATCTAACATATGTGGTGCGTTCAATGTGTAATAACAGATATTGGCATATAGAATTATTATAGAATTTAGATAAATAAATTCTATACTAAAAGAGAGAGAAAAAACAATGTATATATATACTTAAACATTTTCAAACAGATTTACCATACATTAAAATTGTAAACTACTTATATTTCATTGATTTAACAAACTAGCCCCTAAATAAATACAAAAATTAGAAACTTTATGAATTAGTGACCTAAGCTTTTCCCGGAAATTATAAAATTCCATTTGCTGAGAAACATTCCAATTTAAGAAAATTTGTAAATTAGCCATTTTTATATCACCCGGCTTAATTTTCTTAATTGGTTCCAGGTTAAATGCAAATTAGCTGAATATATTTTTCTCCAAACTTGATTTCAACGAATTGAATCATTTATAATCTGCTCAATTTTAATGTAAAAGTAATTGAACTAATTAGTATTTTATACTTTTTTAAATTGAACTACGTTAGAATTTGAATTAATATGATGAATTTATAAAAAATGTGAGTCTTAAAGAATTTTACTTAATTTCACAGTTTAAATATATAATAATTACAGCTATGTATTTATTTCTATAAATAAAACATACTAAATAAATATCTGAACTAAAAACTTGCTTCTTTAAATATATGTAAACTTTTTAATATTTTTATTATTGTCTGGATTTTGGAAAAGAGTTTGTCCCAAACTTATTAATATAAGTTGAAAATGCGTACTATCTATTACTCAGAGTACAAAAGAGTAATACCTTGAATATGTTATTTAAAGTATTTTATTTTTGTATCTCTAATATAAAATTTTTTCCTATTAATTTTGAACATATCTGTTAATGGTAGTAAAAATCTGGGACATATCTGTTATTATCTGTTACTGTTGGACATATATGTTATTATCTGTTACTGTTGGATATATCTGTTATTATTTGTCATTGTTGGACATATCTGTTATTATCTGTTGCTGTTTCACATATATTGGACAAGTCTATTAATCTTGGACTTATCTGTTAAACTACAGAGAATATGACCTCTATGGTATTCAGAAGTTAGTCTGTTCTCTTATGCTTCTAATACATACATAAAACAAACTTTTAATAACATAAAATTCAGAAGAAAGTTCACATTCTCACAAACGTCGCATTTGAGAAAAATGCCTTAAAAATTTAAATTGGTCAAAAATACCACATATCAGTGCAAAAACAGCAATAAATTAAGCTAAACTGCTAATAATTCTGATTTCAACATATTTGTCTCTTAATCCTGATTCGTATCTCATGAAAAGTGTTGATAAAAACAGGTGCAAAATGAAAATATAACTGCAAAAGTAAATTAAAGAGCAGAAATGTTGAAAATATTCTTATGTTCCCAAATATACTTACATTCACTAGCTGAAAGAAGATTTATCCACAATGTATATGCTGTGTTATAAAGAATATTTACAACAATGCATAAAGTAGAATGAAATTTTTACTTCCTCAAAGAGAAAATAATAGCAGCAAACTGCGTATCATAATGAGGCATTCACCACTTTAGATTGAAAAAATTTCCAGACACTGATTTAAATTAAAAACTAAATGTAAACAAGGTGTTCCAGAGAGCTTGTTATATGCATCATTTTGTGGCACCATCTCTATATATAATGTTATAATTTAAGCCTCTTTCAATCCTGATATAAATGATGATATTTTTGGATTTCCAGTATTTTTACACATTTTACAAATCCCAATGTTATTTCTTTTTACATACTAGTATGCACCTGATACTGCTGAAAATTTCAATTCTAAAGACATGTTTTGTGATGTTTCTTCCAAAAATTGCTGTAATCATTTACTGGCTATAAGAATTGGTGAAAAATAGCTTTATCTATAATTGATCAACTTTCATTTGACTTTAATTAGTTTTTTTTGTATAAAACATAATATATCAGTTCCATGCCAAATTTAACGCTAGTAAAAGGTAATACGCACTAAATTGAAATGAATTATTTAAAAGAAAATACAATTAAATCCAAACAAAAGTTGAGATAATCAATAACTTTTAATATAATAATTTTTTTAGGTTTCTTAATTTGATCACAAAAGTATATGAAATATTTATTCTTAGGATAAGCCATAGTAGCATTATTTAGTCCCCTAAATTTATAATGCACGGCAAATATAAAAATAGATTTCAGTCACTTTGGCCTCGGAGTGATTCACATGTTGTTTGTATATTTAATACATTATTTTTTTACCTCTCCTGACTCCTGAGCTGTGGGTCTCGGGTTCGAATCCCGGTTCGGGCAGGGATGTTACTTTCTTTCTCTGCTCTCTCTGTGTTTCTCTGTCCTTTCTTCTGTGATTATGTAGGAATATGGCCCACCCTATAAATGGGTTTGTGGTGGTATGGTGCGGGCAACACTACTCGCCTCCGTGACTTGGTTCACAGGTGCCCGCAGGGTAACAACAAATGAGTAACAGTTTATCCCCTAGTTGTGGCAAAGGGTTTCGTCACCCTAGTGCCCGCCGTTGGAAATTATATATATATATATATATTATTTTTCAATAAGTGATAAAAATTTCCTTGCTTTCAATTCCATTAGTGCACTAAAAATGTTTTCATATTCAGGATTTTAATTCATAAGCCAAAAGAAGAGACTTATCCACGTGTGACATTGAAGCATCAGGCAAAATTCCCAATAACTGATTTCTTTCATTATTATATTTCCTATTAACTTATTTTTTATTGCTCACTTTTTTACTATATACAACAATTTTGAAATTTCTATTCAAAATTGTTACATATAGTAAAAGTGAGCATTCTCACCTTGGATCCCTAGGAAGTGCACGCTTTTAGATTTCCACAAGGAACACTCGCAATAGGTGACATTGTTCGAGACGGAAGAGAACGCACACTTCTCAGGATCGAACACATGCGGACGTTTCCTCGATTTAAAATAGATAAAAGCAGGGGGATTGACCAAATTTATCGTCCGGGTGGCAACATAAAAAAAGAAGTGGGAACAAAGCGTTTCATGGGGCAGAGGCGAAGAAGAAGCGACGTGCGCTCATTGAATCTAATGAATGATTCAGTTCTTTTAATGGACCTCCCTTTCAGTCGTCACACAGTTGAATGAAAGGGGGCACGTGCACATTGTTGACACGACGTTGGATTGGCACGTGCCATCGCCACCTCATTCCGGCCATTCAGAAATTCAAGCTCTCGTTGGTTTAGTTTTTTTCGCACAATGCTTTTTCAAACGCATTCTTCAGTGGAGGTGACGGTGGAGCGGTTAAATGGGGTTTTGATGGAGAGTTCTATAGAAAAGACTTTGGGGGTGGATGCCATGTCAGGGACATCCAATATGCCCTTAATGGTACAACTGAATGTTTAAACAACGCACCCTGTTCATAAAAAATGCAAACAGTCTGTTGGCTTTATAGATGAATACACAATTGCATTGAAAGAATGGAAAACATAACATTTATACTAATGAAAGGGGAATTCTATTTGATTGCCATCTTATAATAACGAGAGAGATTCTTTTTTTTTAAATTGCATACAGATATATAGGGAAAATATTTACTTATACACACGTATATATATATATATATATATATATATATATATATATATATATATATATATATATATACACACACACACACACACAACGAAACATTAAAGCAGTTGAATGGCAAAATGTTGTAAAAAAGATAAAGATAATTTTCAAGAAACTATTTTATTTATAGTTTAAATTGTCCATCTTTAGCGTTGACAGGAGACTTGTATGTTTAAGTCTTCTGTTAGAACAGAAGACTAAAATAACGAGAGAGATTCTTGTTATTCTTTGTATTAAATGTTCAGAGAGCGCTACGGTGTTATTGAATGCACAGACAAGGTCTCAGGAATTTACTGTCGCTTAAGATTTTAAACCACCAATTAATTATTCAGAAGATGGATAAAATAAAAAAAAACATTCTCAAAATTAATATTATTAAATAAAGTTTTTTAAACAGCAGAATTTATTATATATATATATATATATATATATATATATATATATATATATATATATATATATATATATATATATATATATATATATATATATATATATATATATATATATATATATATATATGTTATAAAATCAGATATATTTTGATATTAATTACAACAAACAATGTAGTGAGTGCTTAAACTTTTTCTATAACTCATTTTAACTTCATATGTTAGTCCTTCTTCCTGCATTTATATAGAAGAAATAGATAGCTATGAATTTTTTGTTATAAGTTCAGTTGATTATAGCTTTTATTTTAAAAAATGGTGCAATATTTTCTAGCCTTGTTTTCTTTCTTTCTTTTATTGATAACAAATTTTAAAACATATTATGTATATGAAAATATTCATATAATTTTATAAGTACTATTATGTATATTTTAGTATTAACCTTGTATGTCTTTTTTTATCCTACTTCCGTCCTCGGCATCTCTGCCATTAATCGACGAGCAGCCCAATAAAAAGATGACCAAGTATAAAAACAAGAGTAAAGTCCTTTAGTTGCCTCAAAAGAGTTGTCAGACATAAACTTAAAAGCTCAAGAGCAGTTTTTGGGGTGAGCGGTATCCATATCACAATGATTGCACAATGGACAACGAGAAGAGTCCATTACACCTATTCGATACAGATGCCTTTGCAGGTAGCCATGTCCAGTTGTCATCCAACAGGACAACTGGACGGAAACAAGCGACACCAACAGCTCGTAGTAAGGAGCCAGGGATTTTATTGTTCCCATCAAGTTGAGTTTTCCATTGCATGTCCATAGCTGCATCAACATAAAGGGAAACTCTGTCATCCTTTATTTTACTGAGGATTACACTATTGATGTTACGCAAAAGCAGAGAGGGATTTGGCTGGAACATAAGGGAACCAGCTTTCGCAAATATGTCTGCCTGCTCATTTCCAAAAACATCGCAGTGGCTCGGGATCCATTGAAGAGCAATTGAATCTTATATGTACTCTTCAGTACAATGCGTGTTGATAAAGTATACATTAACTTGTAATGAAAAGTTATATGTTCTTCTTCAGGTTGGGTTTGTATGTCATTGGCACCTCTGCTTTAATCAGCATTTTGTACCATTAACTCCAAATCCAATGTTTCCTAGTTCCAGTTACTCGGGTCACCCACTTTATTAATATAGTCCGATAACCTTTTAATGGAATCTAGGTGTAACTCTCTAGTATGGATGATGCCTAAAGAAGTTAATCTAGGGAGGGCAAGAGCCTCGCATTCGTAAATGATATACTTGGCCGTTTCCTCTTGCGTATGACATTTCCTGCAGATAGGGTCTTGCTGAAACAGTCCCATTTTGTAGAGGTGTTTTCTGAAATAGTAGTGCCCAGTTATGAGGCCTACGATTAAACATATTTTCTGCCTAGAACATCTTAGAATTTCAGAGGAAATCCTCGCTGATGATCCACAGATCATACTTTTAGCGTGGGTTTGACCAGGAGTGTTGAGCCAAGCTTCATACATCCTCCGTCTCTCCCATCTAAGAACATTGGTTTTTGCGGTCTTCAAATTGATCCCACAAAAAGGTTCTGGACCAATGGGAACAAAAGACGATCCTTGTTTAGCAAGCTCATCAGCCCTTTCATTACCTTCGATACCTTTGTGCCCTGGTATCCATACAAGGATCACCTTGTTTCTAGTTGCCAGTTCTGTAAGAAGGTTTCTACACTCCAAAATCATTTTAGATTTGATTTCGAAAGAATTAAGCGCTTTTAAAGCGGCTTGACTGTCACTGAAAATGAGAATCCGCTTACCGTAGTAGCCCTTCTTCATATTTAGTCGCAGACAGTGGATAATGGCCGGCCAAAACTTCTGCCTGGAAGACCGTTGCGTATCGCCCAAGGCTTACAGACAAGCTGATTCTTGGTGACACGCCACATACTCCCAGTCCTGAGAAGCTGTTCTTCAGTGATCCATCTGTGTACCAAATTAGATCTCCTGTTTTAGTTTCAAACATGTTGTTATCCCATTCGTTGCTAGTTGGAAAAACTATTTCAAATGTCCTATCAAACATGTATGTTTTTTGCATGATGTCAGAGGGCATCAGGAAAGTAGGATCTTGAATTTTCCTGGTGATGCCTCTGTGCCCTTTGGCAACAGGCTGGTCATACCAGTGGTTTTGCAGCTTCATTCTGTATGCAGTCATTCTTGCAACGCTGCAGATAAAGATGTCCAAAGAAGTCAGATCCAACATAACCTCCAATGCTCTGGTTGGCGTGGTGGAAATTGCTCCCGTGATGCAAAGACAGGCCAGTCTTTGTAGACCTCCCAGTGTGTCAATCACAGTCTTCTGTTCCACCTTACGCCACCATATCGGCATAGGTGAGAATGGGCTTGACAAAAGCTGTGTACATCCATGACATCAGTTTTGGATGTAAACCCCAATTTTTACCAAGCATTCGCCTGCAAATCATAATGCTTTTCTTTGCTCGGTTAATCCTATCATCAATGTGCTAATTCCAGGTGAGTTTCTGGTCTAAATAGATGCCCAGATACTTCACCTCTGAAGCCACATTGATTTCAACATCAAAAAGTCTTGGTATGAAAAAACCTTTCCGTTTCTTTTTGCGTGTAAAAGGTACAAGGTAGGTTATATGATTAACAGTGCATTATAGTGTGAATAACAGTTTTAGTTTCGTAAAGTTCAGAATCACAGACAGAGATAATGTATAGATCTGAGGAAAATTTCCTTTTTCTGCTATCTAATCTCAATTTCGGCTTTAGTGTTTAATGTTGCCCTTATAAAAATGCTAGAAATATTATGAAGCAATTTTTATTTAGTGTTAGTATATAAGACCAATATTTCAAATGAATTATTTTTACTAATAAGTATCAAGAGAATTTAAGTTATAAGACTCTTCTACTTCAATTATGAACTTCAAAAATAAATATTCTGAATTTTAATTTTTTAATCCTTGCTTATCTTATAAGAATTTTATAAGTAAAGGATTTACATTCTGTATATGAACCAGAAAATTTTCTAGTGGTGTCTCCAAAATTTTAGTATCACTATTAAAATTTTGAAGACATCAGTTAATTTATTTATTATTAATACAAATATTTTTATTATTTATAAATTAGATTCTATTGACTAGAACTGAATATAATATTCGTTATATTTCAGTCAAACTATGAAATAACAGTTTTGTAAGATAATATAGTTCTCTTCTTTGTTATGTGAGAAAAATGCTCCAATACATACATACATATATACATATATATATATATATATATATATATATATATATATATATATATATATATATATATATATATATATATATGATTATATATATATATATAATCTTAAAGCAACTTCAATTTTTTGAAAAGTTATCATGGTTAATGTCATACACTGTATATTTCTGAAATAGTTGTATAACTGAACTTATAAGAAGCTAATTTGTTTTAAATGTAAAAAATACAATTTAGAAAATAAAGAATACATTAAGTTTAAATGCATTAGAAAATATTTTTTAAAACTATAATGCTGGAAAAAAAACACGTAGATTATTATATAGATTGTGATTAAAAAATAACTGATTAGAGTTTTTCTGAGATGTATAACTTCAGGTAAATATTATGATTTTACGTAAATTAAGTATTGTTAAAATAATCTATTTTATTATGACAATACTAATAAATTAATATTTTCATGCCACACAATTGCATTAAGCTAAACTTATAAACTGAAAAACCTTGACATTTTATTTTTTTAATATCTGGATTAAAATCGAATTCATTTTAATTGATTTAGTAAATGGAATAATAATTTATTCATTTTTATAGAATATCTCAGAGTATGACTTCATATTCAATGTTTTTTTTTATAAAATCGGTTTTCGAATATAAATTTTTAATTAAGAAATAAAAGTACCTATATATGAGCAACTTATTTAATAGATAAAGTAATCATCGAATAAATAAATGAAAATATTAGATTTGTATATAGCCCAAGTAAAAAAAGCGGTTGCATTTTTCGTAATGTAAAATACTGTCTTAGAATGATCTTTACATAAAAAAGGAAGGAAAACTTGCCTAGTAAAAACTAATTTCAAAATCGCACGATATGAAATTGTAGCATTTTTGCTAAGCCGCAAACAATGTTACAAAAATTTCATAAAAAGGAAATGGGAGAAAAAAAATTTGTTTTTTGCATTACAGCTTCCAGCTGGCAAGAAGGTTACTTTAGGGATGCATAGTTGGAACGAAGCCAAGCTCTACCGGCTTTAAGCACAGGCGGCTTGCTTCTTTACCAAGTATCAGTTGTTGCAGAGAAAGTACATTTACAGAAACTTCGTTGCAGCTCAAGCCTGGCGTTGCCAATTTTGTGAAGAAAGAATGATCTGAGCAATTTGGAAATGAAAAATTCACGACTGCTCTTAAATTGGAAAAGGATGAAACAACTCCCATAAAATATTGGATATATAAATGTCTCTTATTCATTGAATTCTATGTTTAAATCATAGCTTATTAAACAAGAAACTGGCTCCATTACTCAATCGCAATATTGATGTTGGTGCATCAATTCATTCGTAGATACATTAATATGACAAAATAATAATAATAATAATGTTGAAAAGAAATTTTATCTTTAAATTACTCTTTAGTACTTTTATGAAAAAATAAAGAATGTGATGATCTGTATTATATATCATTTGATTATTTTTTATGACTAAATAAAAAGAAATATGTTTAAAATAGTCGTTAATAAAAATTGTAAATTATCTTCTGAATTATAAATACTACTTCATAACAATATAAGACTTTTTACAGTCATATTAAAAAAATTGCATTAGTTTTATTAAATGTTGTATTTTTCTTCAAATATGTTAATATAAGATTGAAATAACTTAGCTAAATATTTGAATTACAAATCCGTAATAAAATTAAGATTGAACAAATAAAATAAACTTTAAAGATAAGGAAAATTTTAATTCCTTTTTTACATGCTTAAAAACTTTAATTTATAATACTTTGTTTTTATTTTAGGTAATTTTATTAAACCTATTAACAAACATTTAGAACTAAAAAAAATTACAATTAACTGTAGATTAATTAAAACTTAATTAAAATCAAAAGAGTAAAAAAAATACATATTTTTACACCGAGACTATAAATTAGAGAATAAATTAATTAATATACTAAAACATTCGTGATAAATAATTTTACTTTATTGAACTTCGTTATTTTTATATACTTAATAAAATAATATTATTTAAAATAGTTTAACAAATGTTATCTCAGTTTTTAATTGTTACATTTTTATTGTTCACTGTAATAATACATTATTAAAATTTAGAACTTAATAGAGGAATAATGGAATAAATGAAATATATTTTTACTAAGAAACACGCACACAAAAAGGCACTTTTATTCATAAAGAAAGCGAAAAAATTATTCAAGATTGAATAATTAATTTAAAAAAGTGCATGCATGGATATTAATTTATAGAAAATGTAGAAAAAATTGCATGTTTAATTTTTTTCATTAATACATTGTAATTTGAAAGACTCAGTTGATAATAAAGAAAGTAATCAGATGGAGGGAATGTATTCAGTGTCCAAAGTAGTTATTAATTTTTCTGAAAACACAAGGTAAATTCTACATGAATTATGAACTTTGAAAGAGAAGTAGAAAATTGTCGTCAAAAATCAAGGAACAATCGGAAAAAATTCCAAGAGAAAATCTAAATGAACTTTCAACATAGAAAATTTTTAGAATTATAGATATTAGCTGAAAAGTTGTATAATGAAAAATGAGGCATTAATCCAGACAAATTTATATTTTTATGACATCATTTCTGTCATATTTTAATATTTAACTTCATATTAAATATCATATTCGTTGAAATTTTTTTTGAAAAAATTTGAAGAAATTTTATTTTCAATACTAATGTTAATACAGGTTTCTATTTTTAGTTATAGCTTCATTTAATTTAATTTCAATAAAAACAATGATTTAATTTTTAGGTGAACTATTTTCTCTAAACGCTATTAGTTTCAGAATCAGAATTCTATAATTTGTTATCTGTTTAAGCTTCATGTAAATGTATACAATTATACAGAAAATATATATCTTTAATGATATATATATATAAGTAATTATTATATATATTTATTATATATACATAAATAAATGTGTTAGAAAATATATTTATTTATAAAATTATTTCTTTTGGATAGTAAAAAACTAATTGATCCCAATATCTTTCCTTTAAAAAGCAAGACAAAATATTTGGAAAAAACAATAAATTAAAATTTAAAATATTAGTCGCGACATAATATCAATAAAGAGCAAAGTAATTCAACAAAAATAATATTTATAGTTGTCATTTTAAGCTGAATTCCCTTCCTTCCATGCATACAAACACACAAATTCAATTCTTTTTATAGCTACCGTAATTTCTAATAGAAGAGCTGTGCCATGGTAAAATCCTCTATTTTATACAGTGTTATGGATTGCAGGACAGCCTAATCCTGTTGTAAGTCCTTTTAACATCCACCTTGGGACTTTCATAGGTAGTAGTTTGTATTTAAATATGCAGTAAATAAGCCTGGATAACTCCCAAGTACCCACAAAGACTAATATGCATGTAGAAGGTTAACATCCTGGTGTTCAACTGTGGTTGGGATCGAACCCAGAATTTTATGATGTGAAAAAGGCTATCTTACTAGTTCACGGTGAGCCTCAAATGTTGCACTTAATAAAAACGGCTTACAAAATTAAAAAAAAAAGCGCAGAAACTCCATATTAACATAAATGTCGCATAAGTTAAATGAAAAGAGATATCATCCTAATCATCACTGTCAAAAGTTTTGTTCTATGTAGCAATGTATTTCTTTTAAAATAAGAAAACACACGCAATCTCATAGAATGAAAACATATCTGAAAAATAAACTATTCATGAAAAGTGTTAAAGATATTTGTACGAGTATATTTATATTTAATTAAAAAAGCGTATCTGTATAATAATCCTACTGAGTTACAAAGTGTATTGTAACAATAAATAAAAATTTACCTTGCATTAAATTAAAGGAAAATAGAAAATTCTAAATTCTAAATAATAATTTTCAAATATCATAAATAATAACAATGTATATTGAGTCTGAAGGGAAACTTTAAAATGTAATTTTTCACTATCCGAGTTACCAAGAATTACCACGAAATCATATCTTAATATTTCAAGTTACCCAGGTCATTATATGCATTTTCTTGCAGTACAGTCTTTTCGTCTGGAAATAAAATTTCTTATTTTCTTTGAGTTTTGGTACACCTGACGAAATTTTCCCACATTTTCACGCAATTTCTTTCTATTTCACCAACCACATAATATTTAAATTCTTTAAGTGCATACAAATGTCACTTTAGTAAAAATGAGTTATTATTCAAAAATATAAATTCTACGGCATTATTTAAATTTTGCAGATTGAAACAAAATAAAAAATTCATAACCAATTTTCTGAGAATATAGGAGAATTAATTTTCATTTTCTTAGCGATGTTTTGCACTATCTCTATACATAAAGAACGTTTGAAATAAATTATCCTATTAAAAGAAGTTGAATGATCAACTATGAAAAAAAATTTACAAAATATGTAACAGAATTTAACAATTTATTTAATATTTAATGTAAATTAACTAATACTTAAAATTAAATTCAAAATGTTTAATAAAAATTATTACTGCGTAATTATTACATTGTAAGAATAGGTAATATTCCGAGAGATCACATGGGGACTGATGTTTAACATCTCTGAAAATCCCTACAGATAGGGAAGAATTACACATAAAGGAATACTCACAAATAAATGTAGGGAAAAAGAGATGAAACGATGTCTTGTTGAAAGTATCATATTAAAATCCTTGTGGGAAACAGCTGTCTTTCTTCTTACCTACTCGGAAGAGATGAAACCAACACACACAGCTGTTGCCAGTTCGTAATATGTAACTTTTAATTTCCTTCAGCTGTTATCGCAATATCGTCAATGCATTGTAATTAAAGTAGCAAAAAATGTCACTCACACAGAAGTTAGTTTTTTTTCCCAAATTTTAAGCAATGGAGTTTTTTTTTCCATCAAGAATTTTATGATGCATTTATTTGAAATAAGAGAATGCATAAGACTAATTAAAAATTTTGCATCATGTTTTGCACCATGTTCATTTAAGATTTGTTTATCAAAAAAGTCCTTGGCAAAATTCCTTTTAAATATTCGTCAATAAAATGTAATAACTCCTAAAAATACTAAAGATCAAAACATTCGTAATGAGTAAGCAAAGAAATAAGGCTAATGGAATCCCATATAACTAAAGACATATGTTCCCAATAGTTTGCTTAAAGAAGCAGAAAAGTAAAAATACAGCTTGTTCGCACCTCCAACTTTCCTTCCATCAATATTTAGTAAGCCAGATGAAAACCTCTCTTTATACCTGCTGTTCAATTAACGGAAAACGCCCTTAACTGTCACAATAACCGGCAGATATGGCTCATAAACTAAACCAATTCCGGTAAAAATAATTACACTCTTTTCCATTCGCGTTCCTTTCGTACCCCTCAAAACGTGCGCACCTCCCACACGTGTGTGTGTGCGTAAGTTCTCCGAAAATGACATCATTAACTTAATGCTACGCTCAGTTAAAACTAATACCTCCTCGCTCGGGGGTGCAGAAATGTCATTTTGGGGACTCTTCCTTGATGAATGAGATTGAGGGGGTGGAGGTAAAGGTAGGTGGGGGATCGGAATCCGTATTTCTCCGCCCCTGTATACCGCCTCCGTAATTAGAGGTAATATTTGTTCTCGCATTCCAGTCTCTGGCAACTATGCGAAGCCCCTTCTGTGGCTCTTCACCTTTATTATTTTTTTCCTTTCCTTTTCTTATTTGCTCTTTCATTCAATCTACGCTTTCTTTTTATAGGAAGCGTGTGCTTTATTGGGATTTGGTGATTTTTTTGGCGACTGATTTGGTGACCGGGCAGGGTAGAGGGGGGCAACTGAATAACGGTTGCTACAGACGAGGCGGATTGCAATTATCTCGAACAATTACATGGGAATCCCCCCTTCCCATCAGTGACATGTCGGAGTTGAGGGAATGGGAACGCTCAGAATGCTTCACTTGATTATTATTTAGTAGGATCTGATAATTTTTTTTTATATCACAGAATGGATTTTATTAATCTATTTGTTCCAATATGTACTTTAACGCAATTCGAAATTTACTTTTTTATTTACTTTAAATTTGTTTGTTTTTTTTCTTAAAAAAATAAATATAGAAACGATATTATCTTTAAAGTTTAAAAGAATGTATTATGATAAGACAGCTCTGAAATTAATTTGAGTTATGATGCGTTCGTTACTTTGCACAAAATTTTAAAAATTATGGGATGTTTCTCTGAATTATACTCATTTCTTTCAAAATGGAGGTTTCATAGACAACTGGTTATATTTACAAGAGATGTTATATGTTCCAAGAGAGATAATCTGGAAATTTGTTAGGTACCTTCCTTAGCAAATTCTCATACCTAAAGTGATAAGAAACACGTGAATCTTTTTGGCTTATGGCGACTAGGAATGAATTGGTGTCTTCCATCTATGTAGTTTGTTGGTTAAGTAATTGATCTAGATAAATTTTTAGCAATATTTTTAAATCTTCCACACACAGAGTGATTCTTGTCATAATTATTTCATATGTTTTTAATGCTATTTTCCTCACTATCGTAATAATTTTTTCCTATACTATAAAGTTTCTTACAATTTTTGAGGAGCATTAATATACATTACATACTTAAAGATTTAAATGAGTTATTCATTTATTTATTTTTAAAATAAAACATTTAAATAAAAAGGAGTATATTTTTACACCTTTTTATTCAAATGTTTTATCTATCTTCCGCAAGGTAATATAAATTTTCATTCGATAGAACCTAATATAAAATACATTAAAATATATAAAATTGTCAAATTACGATCCATTTTTCAAAGCTTTACATTTTTTATTGAACAGATATATAAAATACTTTATCAAAATATTACAATTCAATGTCTAAAAAGCGGAATTTTAAACTTTTGTAATATCCTGTTAATAGAGATGAAGTTCTTTAAAAAGTCTTAAATATTCAAAATAAATGAACGTTGAATATTTTTGAAGTAATAATTTGAATTTTGATCTTTCAAATCAATAACAAACCACCATAAAAAACAACTTGCGGGGAAAAAAACAAATCACATCTTTTGAATTCAATTCGCAGCCTAAAAGTAAACATCATTTTGTTTTTCAGAATTTATGACATTTGGGGAAAAAAGACAATCAATAATATAAACATTTTAAAGCAAAGACTTTCAAATGATTAATGCATTGCTTGTATTTTATACGAAAAATTGAACATTAATATCACACATGGAATGGCAATACCCGGAAAAAAGGATGTAAAGTTACATGTTTGATGGTGCACGTAAAAAGAGTGCGGGCCATAAAGTTTCACTTGTTTAATTTTTTGATATAATATTTCATTGTCAAAGTATTAAAAATTTGCTTTTATAAAAAGATATTTTTTATAAAGATTTACTTTTATTAAAAATATTTTCTGATGTAATATTGTATAATATGAATTGTTTTTGTAAAGTATACAATTAGTTGTCTTTTTTAATTAAATAATGTAATTTTTCTATAGTACTTTTTAAAAATTTTAAAGAAATTATTAAAAATATTACTGAATAATACAAAATTAGAAAAATAAAACTTTAAACTGCATACGTA
Organism: Latrodectus hesperus; assembly: GCA_037975125.1. Taxonomy (NCBI): domain Eukaryota; kingdom Metazoa; phylum Arthropoda; class Arachnida; order Araneae; family Theridiidae; genus Latrodectus; species Latrodectus hesperus. The sequence goes on along the minus strand of JAJQOW010000019.1, from coordinate 251,806 downwards.
AAATTTCTGATAGCTTACCTCATAACACATTAAGATTGATCAACACATTCATTTTTAAGCCATAAAATTGTGATAAGTTTCTGAAATATTAAGAAAATTGTTGTAACTCGTAGGCTGCATACGTAAAATTTTTATACATTCGAATATTTTTATGTCCGGAAGGTAGAAAATTTAGTGTCTAGCCTTTCCTGCAGAGAGTTTCTATTCACATTTGCGAAGGGTCAAATGTCCCTCCGTTGCTGTGACCCGCCATGAAGAAAAAATATCTTTTCAAATAATGACCTCACCCTTAGACCGTGGTTCAAAAGTATGACACATTTTTCTGTTATTTGGAAGCTTCGGTTGTGAGAAATAGTAACCGAAAGTGTATCACAATAACTTAACTTAATTGGTATATAAATATAATTATTAATAATGAAAGAGTTTTTCTGAAATATGTGGATAAATTTAAATCATCACATCTAGAATTAGAAATAATTTAAAATGATATAAATATGAAAATTGAATATTTTAAGTTCCATAAACAAAATATAAAAATTTAATCATAAAAAATATTTTCTCTGTATACTATAGATTAAAGGGTATTTATAACAAGTACAGAATTAATAACAAGTATTCATAGTTGGTGTGAAATTATAAGTATATATTTATAACAGAATTTATATATAAATTTTCAAAAACCGATGGTGAATATTGATAAATATGGGAGAAGTTCAATGATTATGATAAAATTAAAAGTCATATTTATATTTTAACATATTCTTTATAAAATTATGATATAAAAAGGGGCATTTTGAATTTGATTCAGTTTTATCCAGTATTTGCTACTGTCAAGTCTGATGGATCACTCTTATTCACTGTTTCCAGAAGGTGCCTTACCCCAGCTGGGAGCGTAGGACTTAGACTTAAGTCACTTCCCCTTTCACGGTTCCCCCTCTATTGTTGATTTTCAATGACGCATCGAATATAATGAATATGTAGAATCTTTCATATGCAAAAGATAAATATTAATTCGAAGTATGAAAGAATCAATCAATTATCTGGAAGTGATTTGTATTTATTAAAACAAATATTGAATGAGGTTATGAAACTGAACAATTTTTCTAAATATATTTGACCTAATAATAAACAAAACCAATTTTTTTAAAAAAATTTTCAGTTCTTATTTTCAACAAAAATGTTTTCATCTTCAACAATTTTTTTTTATATATTTATAAATGAAAATGCTTAAGTTTCTTTGAAAATTATTTGATTTATATTATGAAGTAATAATTTCTATATGGTAGGATTCCAATCAAACCTTAAATTCTAATCAAATACACGATATTGGATATACGATTGAATTTTAACTGCTTCGAGAAGAAACATTGAATAAAACAGTAAATTTGTCTCATAAAAAATTAACATCGTTGAATAATTTCCTTGGGTAAATTAAAATATCTAATTTGTGCACATATTAAAATAAAGAAGGCATGTCTTGAAATATTATTGTAACTATTATTTATATCACTCTCTGAGGTTTAACATACTTGCAAAGGTGTTATTAAATTTACTACGCATTAAAAAAAAACAGGAAAAAATCTAATAAAGTAACTAATCTTCTCTATTCTTTAAAACCGTTTTGAAGTTGATATCGTAGGTAAAACAGGTATTAATTGATATTACATTGCTTCATTTTTAATTATAATATTAATTAGTGCTATGAGACTTCTCGTACTGTGTCAATTAAATAATATGTTAATTACATCATCATTCCCATATTCCTAATAACTCTAAACCATGACTAATTGCCAATATCGATATTTAATCTGACACAATACTTACAAATACCTCCATTTTAACTATAAAAGGGACACTTGAGTAAGGCAATGAAAATAGGCCCTGTCAACACCGACGTTTAATGAAGGAATCAAAGCAAATCAATAGAGATTTCAAAAACTCAAGTTACGAGTTACATAATAGAGAATAAAACACATTTTCAAGTGGTCATTAAACTGAGTACGTTCTCATGTAACAGAAGTGACTATAAAATGACAAACAAATCAAATGCAACCAGTCATTTTTGACTTTGACTTTTAGATGAGATCTTGGGCTAAATACTGTTTACTATCGTATAGCTTTTACCTATTAGATAGTAAAAAGTATTTGATTCGTATACAAAACAGCTTAAGAAAAGGTCACGCTTAAATATAGACTGTAGAAATATCACTTTAAGTTCTATATACATGCATGAAGGCCTAAATAGAGCTTAGATCGTGTGATTTTTAAATAAATCATATATTCAATATAGTTATATTCCACGAGAAAATTTTACGGGGTTCTCAAACCTGTAAACCAACATTTCGGATATTATGGATTTCGTTTGGCAAAATACAGCAATGATAAATTAAGATATTTTCCAATGATGAATCATAGATTATTTTTGATATCCTTTGTTATGAGATCGAAGTATCGTCTTTTAAGGTAACGGAATAACACTTTTAAATGAATGTGATTCTTTATTAGTTTCTTTCCAAATCATTGTTGGTAATTCTTTATATTATTCATTCTTCGTAGCTCATTACCAACTCAATAACAACTTTGATTTGGTTTTGAAGTAGAGCTTATCAGGATTGAGCTTGGGTCTCCAAACAAATCAGTTTTTTTTTGTTGTGGGAAGGAAAATCACCCATAAATCGCCAACAAATACAACCCTCAGAAGCTACACCAATCTCAGAAATTTCACCACAACCCTACACCTCCTTAAGATGCGGCGGAAGTTAAAAGTGTAAATGATAGGAAAAGAAGATGGCTTCCTTGAAGATAGTAGAAGGGTGGAAAAGAGAGAGGAGGGGGGGGAGAAGGAAAGAAATTCCGGCAGCAAACTTCTGGAAGGAGGGGAGAAAAAAAGCAATGCAGAAGAAAGTGGGAATATTTGGATTTCAGGGTTGATGAAGAAGATTGGGGGAGAAGTTGAGTTAAAGTTGGAATGCGAAAGCTCCTTGCTGTAAGAATACTTTCTTTTTTTAATGTAATGACTCATTTTTTTTTCTTCTTCAGAGGGTTACATTTTTTCACCCTCCCCGCATTTGCGATGACGTTAACTGCAGACGACAGGCATATGAAAAAAATATTTTCTTTTTATTTCTTATGAGTTTCCGCAGGGAAAAGTGTCACTTACACGAAATGATGGGATAAAAAGGACTATTTTCTTATGCATATAGTTCTTCCCTAAAAAAAAAAGTGCGAACTTTATACCGTTATGAAATGGTAAATTTTTCGTAAGCAGAACACATTTGGTAAATCTGAGGTGTAAATTCTTTTACGCGAATTATATGAAATAGAAAATAAAAAAAAAAGATTCAGATAAACTCTTTCTGTTGCATTCGAAAAATCTTTCCTATGTTTATAAGCACTGTCAAAATAAGCTTGACAACAGCAGGTGATGCAGGATAATCTTGGTCTCAAGATTATTTTGTGATGACTATCACATGCATTTAAATATTTTTTGCTATCATACTTCATAGTTAATATGAAAAACTGCAAATTCATAAAAATATCTAATAAACAAAACTAATGGGAACAGAAAAGTAACTTGTTTTAAAGGAAAAAAAAAAAACGCTTACAATTTTTTTTAATATTCTCTTAATAAATGTTTTATTTTGTTAGATTTTATTTTTATAAAATAAAATGGCATATAAATTATAGTGTTTAAAAATATTACAATAATACTAAATATGTAAAAGAGTGATTGGCAATATGTCTAAGTTTCAATTTATGTATCCAAACTACCATCTTCAGAAAATTCTAATCTTTTATTGAATATATTAGAAGCCTAAAATATGTGTAATAGTTTCTAATTTATATGCGAAGTCTGCTTTAAGCCAAAAGTGTAAGTCAAGTTAGAACTAATGTACAAAAAATGACTGTTGAAGTAGTTTGTCAATAAGCTTACCAGGACCATGATGTAACAAGGTGCACAAGACTTTTGATGTGAATATTTTCGAATGGGCCAAGGTAGATAAACAGAAATGGATGTTTCAACTATCAGACTGATTTACAATACAATGGTAATGAATAACAAGAAGAGAAAATGTAAATATATATTTACCCCTCAAAATGACAAAGTAATTCCTGTGTTTGAATAAACTTCAGCGTTTGATTCGAGAATTGTACATAAAAGAAAGAAAATTTGAGCAACTTAAATAAAAAAACTCATTATATCTTTCTTAAAAAATATCATCAAAAACCTAAGTAATTTATTTAATGCAATCGAATCTCAAAATTTGTTTCCTTGAAAATAACAAAAAATAGAGAGGAAATTTCCTACATATTAAAAATTTGTAAAGGAAATACAAAGAAAAAGTTTTTTTTCATAATGTCGAGATTAAGTACAGAAATTCGAATAATTGAAATACAAACTGTTTAATAATTAAAGTTACTAGTTTGAAAGTTCCTTTGTTATGTTTTGATGGACTTGAGGATTTTTTTAAAAAATGTCCAAAATAATTATTTAAAAAAAATTGACAGTAAAATTTCCCTTTTATTTACGTATAGGAAATAATTTTGAAATATTTCTTTAATTATAATTCTTATTAATACGTATTATATTTAACATTTTATTCTTTTAACTCTCGATATATTTATGCAGTCCATTCTGAACGCTTAAAACTGCTGAAGCGGATATTTCAGATTCTTAATTTTATTTCTGTAAATCAAGCCTAAGGAATTAATTTCAAATATGTTTTATTTACATTTATATTAATTATAAGAAATAGACATTTCTATTAAGTTTCTAAGATAAGAAAAAATTACGCTTCCTTTCTCCTAACAAATATCTAAAAATATTTTTATATTTATGGCATACAAAATTGACTCACGTATTTATATACGTATAATGGCAACAAAACAACACTGTCATATCTCTCTTTCAATTTCAGATCTGTTTTTCTGGCGCCGACTCGATATCCATTTTGAAAACCAAGACTACTTCTTAATTTAAAAAGAAACTGCTCATACTAGAAGAGGAAAAATGGACTATATTCGATAGCATTTTCCCCATATGTAAGATTTAGATTTAGCAATACGCTTTTATATATAGTGGAACTTGCTTATTTTCTTTTCCTCCAGAATATATATTCTGCTTCTTTCCAACTATAAGACAATCAATATGTCTAAAAAGTTAGGCTTAGCGGTAAAGAGGAAAAATCCTAGTGGAGTATTTTTTCAGGCTCCCGCGTTGGATTTCAATAAATATAGGAATGGTTTGGCTTTTGTTTCCGTTTGGGTTTATTTATGATTCTAAGGAATGATAAGAGAAAGAAATATTTTGTTACTCTTCGGTACAAATGTATTTAAATCCAAGATAGTGCTTCTTTTGCAAAGAGATGAACCAATGAATCACAAAGATAAGATAGGCTGATCTTCCGATATTTGAATTTCTAGTCTAAAATAGTCAGTTGCTATTACTTTTTAATGGATTTTACAAATAGTATTAAATAAAATTGTATAATAAAGAATTTTTCATGATAATACTGTACTTTTTAATTGCTCGTAATACAAATTAGATAGAAGAAATGAATTAAACAGCAGGATGGAAAATATAGGCATTAATGTACTAATTGCACTTTTTTATTCCTTTGATAGCTATTTTTCTTGATAATAGGTCGAATCTTTTTTGAAAAATCTTTAATGATGATAATTCTCATAAAATAAATTAAAAAAATTAATATACATATGATTCTTAGACCGCAACACTTTAAGAATTGTGAAAGTGTTTAGATAACTGAAGCTTAAAATACAGATAATTTGCACATTTGTACCAAAAAAACTTACAAGGGTAGTCCAAAATAATAGAAAAGCATCGCTAAAAGCAATGAATTCTATGTGTGATAATTTATAAAAAATTTAAACACATAACTATCAGCTTCTTCACACATTGTTGCTTATAATCTCAAGGGTATGTTAGTATGTGTACATCAGTGTTTGTTGGCTTTTATTTCAGGTGAAGTAAATATTCGAAAATTGTCAGTGTTCCAAAGAAAGAAGATAGTGGGAGTTCTGGTTGATGCATCGGTAATCACTATGGCACACGATTGGTGAGCAGCAATAGGCATCGTGTTGAAGACCATGACATCATGCAACGATTATGGCAAAACAACATCAGCAAGACTGAACTGTAAAACAAAAGCCAAACTTATTGCGAGAGACAGAGAAACATTATAGAAGGTTGTGGCCAACAGAAAAAAAAACACGGTGGTAAAAATGGCTGCTGAACTGAATGAACATCTACAGGTCTCGGTAACAAACCACACAAATCAAAGAGAACATAAAATGAAACGTTTGAGAAAGGGATAGAATTGAAAAAAACATTGTGATAGAGGTAAATTGAAAATGGCTATTATAGTCATGCAATGATCATAAAACCTACACTGCAGATCAGTGAAAAATGTCTTTTTTAAGGAATCATGTTTCCTTACTCCTTATAACAGGACATGGGACGAAACCTTCGTAGAAGTCTACAATTCCATGCTTCCACCCGAATGCTTCCATCCCGAAATAAAAGCATGGTAGGAGTTTTATGATAGTTTAAGGCTTTAATTTTGTGGTTTATTACAGGCTTATCCTACATGAACATATTCTTTTGAGTAACCAAGTATGTTATATCATATAGACATTGTTTCCATTGGGAGACGGAACTCATCAAGAAAATATTTCCTCGATTTACCGTACTGGAACTATTAGATCATGATTTTGGAACACAAAATCTCAGTTGCACACCTTTCGTAGACAGCCCAATCACCGAACAGAAATCATGAGGTCTGTTTTGGAAGAAAGAGAGAAATGACTTAACCAACCACTCCTTGAAGTAATATTTAACTTAGAGGACATAGGGATCCTTGGGCTAGTTTACTCACCCCAAATACGATTAGTGAACACTTTTGATCTTCGGTATAGAACCTGCTATCTTCGTGTGAAGGGAACGACAAATTTACCTATCAGACGACCGTGATTTCTTATTTCGCTTATAAGTCTTGTTTTATTATATTAATGATGTATCGCTTGATTACATTTCAAAAAAAGACAAAAATTACCTACTTTACAGATTAACTATAACTTCTAAACACGTATTATTTACTATAATGATACATTAGTCCAATTCTGTGTTACATAAAATCATATTTTTTTCATTGGTTAGATACATAACTTCACTTTTTCTATTATAGATTTTTGGTACTTTTTTCCAAAATATACTGATCTAAAGTTGCTTGCAATCAAAAGTAAATTATAATGATATGTTATGATTGTTCTTGCAAATTCTTGGCTATTCATTGGTGAAAATACTATGCTTTATTCTCTGATACAAACTTCACTTTTCTATGATACTTTTAAGTAGTTAAACTTTAAAAAAACTGCTTCAGATTACATGTTATTGTTACTAATATAATATTTCAAATATACTGTAATAACTTGTCTAAATTATTTTTAATGAAGCAATCCAATTATTATTGTGTATAAATAATAGACATAAAAATCGTTAACAATCTTTGAATAAACTCTTGGACAAGAACTCATTAAGAAGATAAATTCATTCTTTAACTAAAAAATATTAAATCAACCACGCGTATATCACTCCATTTAATGCAGCCAAACGCTTAAGTCCTAGAATTAAAAAATTGTCCTCCCCAACTTGGCTGGTTAGTCTCTCACTTCATTAACGGATATTCGAAATCATAACATAAGTGTCTCTAAAATTAAAACTTAGAAAAAAATGTGTATAATTTTTTTCAGCCTGAGAAAAAAGTACTCCGGTAAAATTTCCAATAAAGTATGAAAAAAATTGCAAAACGATACCCCCTCAAGGTATTTTTTCTAAGACCCTCTCGACAAACGGTAGTGAGTAAAAAAAAACATTTTTAGAATTTGATCGATGAAGAAAAAGGTATAAACCAATTTCCGAACTATCTTTGCAAAAAGTGTTAGACAGGGTCCCCTTCCCTCTCTCATTATTTTAAGCGGATTTCACTTTTTTTTCCATACATCTCTTTAGGCTAGAGGTAAATGTAACGTTATTAACCTCCCCAGGAAGACTTTAATTTGGGATACACGCTTTCCAGAGCGGAAAAATGTGCTGTAAAAATAGATAAATCAAGCTGATTGGGATGGGAGTTCGGTAACTGGTACTTAAAAGTAATCGTTAAAATTTAACGATTATTCTTAAGTATTCGTTAATTGCCTCGCGAATAATCCCTTGATGAAGATACCAAAGTTATTTCGAAGCGGGTCGTTAAAGTTTATTGGATGAGAGAGAAAGTATCTTTCGCATAATGAAATAGGGTTTTCAAAGATAGAAGAATAAGAAAAAAATATCTTTTCTTGGAGATAATCTTAACGATTGAAAAATAATAACAGAAATTCCTAAATTGTGTTTTTATTATTCTACCATATGGGCAATGAATTAAGTGATAATTGCGATATTTTCCAACTGTTATTATTCAATAAAACTTTTAGGGAATAGCCAAGGTTGTAACCTTATAGCAGTTTAAAATAAAGTAATTTTAAATAACAGTTCATTTCACTGCAGTTAACAATTTAAAGATTTTTTTTTTTGCAGTGCTATTGAGAATGACAATATTTGTTTCAAATAATATTATTTGATATTTTTTTGCGATCATTTTTGATAAAAATTTCCTTCTCACGCACATAAGTTTAATTTCAGTGATGAGAAATAGACACTGGTCATATTAACTTAATGATACTTAGCATACCTTTTAAATCATTAAAAAAGTTTAGGGGTCGTTCAATTTATTGTTTAATTCATAATTATTTTGTTCTAAAATGTTTTAATTGGATGGCTATGGGACTGAACATGATAGAATGCTTGTTTTTTATAGGATACTCGAAAATATAATATTGCAGACGAAGGGCATTCATATTCCAAGAAGATAGCAGACAACAAGCAATAAGAAAAATACAAATTTTTTATGTCATGTGACACTTTAATACGTTTCCGATACAAGATCAATATTTATTTATCCAATGAGAATCAAGTATAAGATTGGAAGATAATGTCAATAACTGAATTATTCAAAAACTTATTTACATTCAGAAAAAATTAACTGTGAAATTTGCAATGAATCGGGTAATAGATGACAGCAAACATCTGGTAGAGGATTAGGAGATGAGAAATCAACTGCTTGTTAACGAAATTTTTCTTAGACATATGTGGCTTCAATATCAATTTTGCTTTCATCATCATTGTTTCATTGGTTCGGGCTTTGTTTTACGTAGTGGTTTGGAATCCACTTTAAACAGGACTGGTTTAAACAGGACCACTTTAAACAGGACTGGCTTTACTGGTTTAATTAAATATCATGTGTAAAAAATGACCGTTGTGATACAAACGAACCAAACCAATCTTACTTTGGTTCGATGGGTCAAGTTACTTAACATAATAATCAAATAACATGAACATTATATACGAGAGCATATCCAATGACAAACATACCAGAAATTTACAGTATTAAATATATGTATAACATTGATTCATATCAGCAAATTCAGACTGAGACAAAACTGTAAAATTCAATAAACGGGAGTCCTTATGCGTTTGCTTTTGGAAACAAATACAAGAGAAATATATATTTTCAAAACATAGAACTTGATATATTTTTGGTATATTTGGTATATTTTTGTTCCTCAGAAATTTAAGATAAAAAGTTCCTACATTGAATCATGAGAGCAGATGAAAATTGGTTGGCTTATATCCGGCATATGCGTTTGTGCAAAGGTTATCGAAATAAAATATGCTTTTGGTATGGTATATGGTTTATATTTTGGTAACATTTGGTCGAAAATTGATAATATTAATTGTATAGTGATTTTTTGCTGGTGTCGTATTTATTTGTACCTTAAAGTAAATTGAAGGAAGATTTTGTACAATAATGGCAAATGCATGATGAATTATGTCTTAGGTAGCCAGAAAATATGATTAGAAATTGATTTTCTTTTTGCTTTGAGATAACAGACGACTACATGTCTCTTTTTTTGACCACATATCACGCCAACAATTTAGGATAAAAATGGTTTCCCATCATCTTTCCTTTTCGGATATTTTCCCAACTTTCGTACATCCTTCTTATTCTACCCTATCATTTTCTCTTGACACTTGAGTCCTTATTTTGCTGAAAAAACATTTCGCCAAGATGATGTTTTTTTACTTTAGGATAACACATGACCACATATATCATGTGTTGACCACACATCAACTTAACAAATTGGGATCTTTGAACATTTTCCCAATGGGTTATCATTTTCCTTGACACTTGACTTTTTATTTTGCCCAATTTTTTTTTAAAAAAGGATATGCTACTGGTGCATGATAAATTATGTTTTTAATCTGAAAATAGGAATAGACATAGAATTTTTTTACATAGTGTTAACATATGACCACATACATCACGTGTTGATCCTACATCAAGTGAACAAATTGGGATACTGGTTATTTTTATCCTCTTTTTCTTTTTCGTAGATTTTCTCAATACGTTATCATTTTTTTTTTTTTGATATTCGAATCCATATTTTACTCAAAAAATTTTTTTTGTCCATAATGCGGTAAGGTTCGTGGTTTTATAGAGTTTTAACTTGTCAGGGATATATTTCTAATGAGATATGATGTGTCTTCACACAATTTAGTGACAGAGGTTTGTTATGGTATAGATTTTTTTACTAAAAAAGAGGTTTTTTTCTTTCTCTCCTCTTTATACATATTTCTTTTTTCACAGTCATCCATGAAATTCACAGCTTCATTTATATTTACCCTACATTTTTGGATTTGAATCAAATGGATATTTATAAAGTGTCTTAAAAGTTCAATGTAATATCAGGAACAATGCAAATTACTATAACTCTAATTGTCCTATTTAACTTTTTCACGTAAGACAAATGAAAAGTTTAATAAAATTATAACAGTAAAATGACACAGTAATTGCAATATTTCAACCACACATTTCTAAAATTTTCGATTCATACTGGATATTATTGCATCAAGTTTATTATTGCACCAGAATGAGGGATGTATAAAGGGATGTGCGATGCTTCTCAAACTTTATTGTGGAGTGATAAGTAACATGAGTGTGATGCCCTGTGTCTATCATTAACGTCCTAATTGTATTAATTGTAATTCATGACGATTATTTTTCTTCAATATCCACTCGTTGAATCTTATAGTTTTCAGAATCTAAATGGCACCCAGAAACTTAATGCTTTGGAAAGATTAGAAGTAAGCTTTTCTCTTGTTATTCTGACAGAATTTTGCACAGTATATGACTGGCACTTTCTTTTCCAATCTATTTCAATTTGAATTCCTGGTAAAACCAAGGAGATTCCCCTTTATTGTACTTTTTAATTCAATAGTAAAAGTTGTTATATTCTTGGGAGGATGCTTTTTTCTATATCACCATAAACAACAAGTTAATCAAGGAAGTTCTTGCCGTTTTTAATGCCCCATAAAAAGCATAACTTCCAGAAAGAGTATCCTATTGTAAGGTCCTCGAAGTAATTACTATTGACATCCAACATCTTCTGCCAACGTGTCTTCAGTTTTCTTATCACCTTGCAATAAAACTCGGGAATATTAATATCAAATAAGATAGTGAGAACTTGGCGCAAATATGTTTCATTGGTGAAGGATTTTCCACAAAGTTGATTATCCATTGAATGGAAGAGGTGGTAATCTGGTGGTGCTAGGTCAGGTAAATAAAAAGGGGGCACTAAGTCTCCCAACCAAGTCGCTGTATGGTGTTCTAGCGAACCGCGTGACAAGTGGTCTTGCTTTCTTGGCCAAGAACAGTACACCTTTCCGATTAACCAGTGCTTGCTTCTTTTGTTGCAATGCCTGTTGCACACGTTTCGATTAGTGTGAGTACAGGTCCACAGTGAGCATTTGGCCCGTCAGAAGCAACTCATAGCGAACCACTTGATGACTAGTCAACCAGATACCAGCTTCATCACAGAGGGATAAATCTCTCTATCTAGAAATTGTAAGACCAATGCCTTAACGTAAGTTCATTCACAGCACTACCTTCAATTACTTGACACATTCATCTACTTGATGCAGCAGCTGATAAGCCCACTTAGAAGCAGTAAAGCAAATAACGAGCTCTTTCGACAGATCCATTTTCATTCGCTACTGTACGAGTTACGATTGATGACTGTGCGCGGCGGAATTGCGTTGATATCAACTGATATTCCTACTCTCAATTGATCGTGTCTCAATCATGTCATACACTAATTTGCATACTTGATCTCACTTCATTCAATGACAACGCGAAAACGGCAAGAACTTTCTTCTTTATCTTATATTACTGATCTTTAATCACAATAAATATACAAATTGCTAGAGCACAATAAAACCTTTGAACGAAGAATGTGACTAAGGTTACCTACATGATGTCTCATAACTATATAAACCATTTTAATGCAACTTCATAATTATAATTATAAACTAAATAAAAATTGGAAATTAATATTGGTTTCCGGAATAAAGTTTTTTCATGCCAGTTCAATTACAAAACAGTAGAAAGCTACGGTTGATTCCCTAGCAATATCTATCAGAAATAAGATGTGTACTTACGTGTCTGAAAAATCATCTTCCAGATCTTCTGCTCCTTCTACATCTACTGCTTCTTTACCATTCGAAAGAAAAAGAACTGGACTTGAGTGACCAGCTACCATCCAGCCTAAAAGATAAGAAATAGCGTTAGCAAAAAAGTATTTTTGGAATACCAATATAGGAATACAGAAATACCAATATATTAAGTGATATACATACATACATATATGCATACATATAAATGATAATGTTAATTTATATATATATATATATATATATATATATATATATATATATATATATATATATATATATATATTTTTTTTTTTTTTTCTTATATTCGAAAAAAAATTTTTTTTCCTTAGCGTTCATTCATTATGGTAACTAGTTAACTTCCTTTGCAAAAATCCCCCTACCAAATATTTGCGTAGCATTAGTTCGTAGAGTTTTTACCAAAGATTTTTATTTAAACAAAAAACAAAAATTATATCAATAAGTTAATCAATTACATATTCGCCGTTGCTGTTTACAACCTCTTCCCACCTCTCGACCAATTTGTTGATGCCGTTCCGGCAAAAATCGCTTGGTCTGGTGTCAAAGAAGTTGTTGAGCCAGTTTTTAAGGACCTCTTGGTGCACTGGGAAATGCTGGAAAAGAATGCCACAGTCAACAAGGAGCTCTACATTGCTCAGCTGCACCGCGTGAATGAGGCTATTAGACTGAAAAGACCTGATCAACCTGGTCAAACCATACCCCTTCACGACAACGCTAGACCCCATGTTGCACAAATCGTCAAAGCCACACTCCAAGAGTTTGTATAAGAGGTTCTTCAGCATCCAAAGTATTCTCCGGACCTTGCACCTACCGATAACCATCTTTTCCGCTCCTTGTCAAACCACATATAAAAAACAATACTTATTGATATAATTATTGTTTTTTGTTTAAATAAAAGTCTTTCGTAAAAACGCTATGAACTTATCCCCCAACCTAATAATTAATACATTTAATTACAGTCAGGCAACAATATCATTGCGGTTGCTCTCTAAAGACCATATAGCTTTCTGTAAGCAAAATAAAGAATATTTTTAGTATGCAGCATAAAAACAAAGCAGTATTACATAACTGAACTTCACTCTACTTTTCCACAATCAATGAAATAATTACTTTTTTTTCCATATAAGTGAAAATTTATTACTTACCTTTAATTCCCTAGAAACAGGATAACTCTGGATATTCAAAAACATTACTGATGATGTAATTCACGCATCATTATAATTTTCTTCACGTGAAAAATTATTAAAGTAAAATTATTAACATTCTTATTAGGTTTTCATGGTCAATATTTAAATCAAATATGTGGATATTACATAAAGCAATCTTGAATGTTACCACTGGTTAAGGAGTGTTTGTTATCAAATATCCATTGCTGCCACGGCTCCAAAATACATTGGAACTCTAAGGTGGAAAACGCATGTGAATCATCAATCTATGAATCTCATCTCCATTGCTAACTCCTTCCTATTGTCTAAGACAATAGAGCAATCGAATTGCTTTGCGTAGGATTGCACTAAGCCAATCGATGACTGGCACTTAGAATTACGGTCTAGGGTCTGCAAATAGGAATTCATGAGGACTGAACGTAATTTGAATCCATGCAAATCCATTGTAACAATGGTTTTCGGAGCTTTCAAAGCACATAAATATTTCTAAGGAATAGTCCTTGTCAGTTTTGAATTGATGTGTCCTTGGTGCGATGCGGAAAATAATACTATTTAATGAATTTAACACCGATCTTTTATTTTTAATAATGAAATGTTAGGGTATGTGAAAGAGATAATGTGAATATTTGATTCATAAATAGTTAGAGAAAGCAAGATTTTTGATAGAAATGTGTGAATAGGAACATTCGCATTTTCTTACAAAACTTTTCTTGATCGTTATTTGATATATATTATCTATTTAATTAACTCACTTATTCAAGGTGGTGTATAATACACTTTGCATAGAATTCCATATAAAATGTATTTAATTTTTCTCAAAATCCTGTGTAAATAAGGTGCAAGTAATTTTGCGATAATTTCGATGAATTTTGTATTAAGCCTAACATGGCGTCACTCCAATATTTGCTGCCACAGAAAAAAGCAGTAAATTCCCTATTATGTTGTTCAGAAACGTGACTTATCCTTAAAATCACATTCAATATTTATGAAAGTAGTTTATAAATTCATTATCTTTTATACACCGTTGTCTTAAGAATAGCTTCCGTAAATGTTGAAAATGATGTTTTAAATCATCTTATTTAAAGGACAAAGTAAGTATGAAATGACCCATTTTTCTTTCCTGTGTTGTGTTATGTGCTTCACAAGAGGTATTATGAAAAAAAATGGTCTTGCCTCAAAGCTGTTATTTTTATCTCCTAACGAAGACAGCGTCTCCCAGGTAGATTTAAAGTCCAATCAAGATTGTGTTAAATCAACGGAAGCGACACATTTCATTTACTCGTCGACGGGCCCACCCCACTCGTAGAACAACTACTCCCAGAAAAAGGAAAGAAAGTGAGGGGAAAAAATAACACAATTACTTTTAAGAGAGTGAAAAAATCTACTATGTTGGATTTTTGGCTGAAAATAAAAATTGAAAAAGAAAAAAAAATTCTATTTCCTTATTATAACACTTCACATTCGAGACACTTAGATTTATAGCAGCAAGAGGAACGAAAAAAAAATGAATTCCAAGAGAAGAAAACGAGTGAAAACATCCTCAGTTTTTCTCTCTCCCTTCTTAGTCCTGTAATATTTCACTTCTTATAAGAGACTGTTTTCGATTGCAATTTTTTTCCCCAGAAATCCCTAGAAGTTGGTCAGGATAGGGACAAGGATGTGGGACACTAATCATGACGAATGACTGCTGGCGGAGGCTGGAGAAAATAATAACGTTATATAGATATATTATATTCATGTAAAAAAGAGGAGATAAAAAATTTTTGGGCTTGGGAAAGGAAAATTGAAATTACTTTTTCCCGTAGGGATTACTACAAGGATAAATGTGACGTCACACCCGAGAGCGGAGTACAAAGTAGAAATCAAGTGAATGATCCTTCTTTTTCCCTCTTACAAAGCCACATGCTATTTGTTTTTTTTTTGTTGTTTAGTTGAAAATAAACAACAGTAACATAAAAATACAGACAGAAGAATTTACATAATGTATATATAACCTTTTCATATAAAAAAAACAATACAAATAACTTTCCTAATTTAAAAAAAAATGCATATGAGGCCCTGTTATACGATAAAAAATACATCTCTTTGAAAAAGATCATCCTAATAAATATAAATTTTGAAGCAAATTTACTTACACAGAATTATGAAGTTTAAAAAAACTTTTAAATACACGATAAAACTAAGCTTCTTTTCAAAATTAAAAATATTTCTTTAACAAAATGAAGAACAATGTAATTACGATTCCAGATTAAAATGAATAAAATTTTGAGAATAATAATTAAATTAATAAAATTATTAGTTTTTATATTAATTATAATTATGTAAAAGTGGTATAGTTCCGGTCAATTTAAGAAATTGAAATTTGTATTTTACTTAAAAATTATTCCAATTCAAAATTAATTTGGAATTTTTTAAATACTCTAATTAGTTTTTCCTAGATTTTAATTTTAAGAAATGAAAATAGAATTATAAAGAGGACAGTTTAATTTGAAAATATTTAGGTAGCTATTTATATGCTGGTTTTATTTCGATAAAAATGCCGCAATTCTCTAGAACAGTCACTTTAAATCTTTTAACTACACATTCTGAGAAAAAATATGCTACTTCTTGAAAATAAGAAATACAAATAGTATTCTAAAACACAAGGGAGAGATCAATTTCATTTTATTTATGTAATACCTGATTAATTTAGAGCAATTCCTTTCTTGCATTTTAGTTAGAAAGTAACTTTCTTTTAGTTCCCGAACACATAATTAATAGTGTTCTTTTAAATATAAAGCATTATTTAAATTTTTTTTATATATATCTGATATTTTTATCGATTTAAATAGTTGCATGATTAAACATGATTTAATCTCCTACAGGCAGTTATATCTCTGCAAAAGGAAAAAGCTTGAATAATCATAAAATTAAATCAAATTCATGAAATTTTCGGTTTCTATGACAACAGAAAAAAAATTAATGCACTTTACTTCCTCGTAAGAAACTATAAAATATATAACGTAAACTATAACGGATTTTATAAAGCACTTTAAAAATACAAATAAGATCTATAATTAGAACTATTTTTTTTAAAACTAATTTTCGCATTTTCTGTACAAAATTTTAAAATGTAATGCGTTTCATTGAGTGAATTTAATATTAGAAGAAATTTTATGTCATTCTCTAAACGTAACATTAGCATACAAATAGATCATAAATTCATTATACTATAAAAAGCACTTAAAAATTCTTATATATGAATTACGAGGAATACATTATTAAGTTGAATTAATCAAGTAATTTGCAGAATATTAAGCACTTTAAGAAAATGTGTTGCCTTAAATTGATAAAGATTACGTCATTTAAAAAACAAATCCTTTAAACAACGAAATGTAAACCTGATAATTGTATATTAACCTCGGAAAAAATCTAAAGTGAAGAAAATACATGAATTGCATAAATTATATTTTATATATTATTAATTAAAACGTAATATCTACTTTTTTTCTGTGAACAGCATTAAAAGTTATAATTTAGAGAATTATTTACTTATTATTACTTTACTATCATGCTGTGATGTTTAATACTTTATTTTATTAATAATCATGATTTTGTGTTATATATTTATATTCACAAAGGTTAATAATAACATTTAGTATATCATTTTAATTGTTTATGAAACCCACTGAAATTTCATCTAGAAGTAAGTCATCATATTCTTCAAAAATCAATTCTCGTTTACTTGAAGCGTTATTTGACAACTTAATGCCAAACGATAACTATAATCCTTTTAAAAAGAAAAGCAGGCGTCACTTCCGAGCTAATAATATCGTCTGCGTTAATGAAAAATACACAAATGAAAACGGTCGCTACAGCAGTGAATAGCATTTAAGCAAATATGGAGCATTAAATCTTTATTTTTCTTCCATCTACCACCCACCACCCTTTTACTTGCGCCAGGGAAAAATACACGTAACTGAAAAATCATCCTAGCGCATCCATCACTTACAGTTACAGTTACGGAACCTCGAACCGGTAAATAATTGAAGTCTCTTAATCAAAGCTGTACCACTTCGAAAGGAGTGTAGCCATATTCGTCCCTTGAGAATTATTTTTGAGCGAGTTTTCAGAGATTAATGGAGTGGGGGGGAAAGGGTGCTAGGTGGATGGAGCCATGAAGAGTTGCACACGAGGTTGTCGTCGGTGTTAGGAGGATAGATGTGCGAGAGGAAAAACAATTTTTAATAAAATGGAGAGGACAGGCGAAAAGAAGCAGTAGTGAATAATAAATAGGTGCGAAGAAAGATTGATAGGGGGTGCTTAACCTTTTTGTTTCGAGTACACTGTCACAATTTATTCAGTGCTATGTACACAACGACGAAAGTAAATTTTCCAGGGTAAGTAATAGGATCCTGGTGTAAGGAGGACAGTCTGGTATGGAGGTGGGATTTATCATTTGCGTTCAGTAATAAAATTCTACAAGAGGACATGCATCTTTTTCTCTAAATATTTAAATAAATTGCATGGCGCACTGGTATAACTGAGTTGCAAAAGGCTCGGTTATAGTTTCAATCATCGTGGTCAATTTTGGCAAGAATTGCATCAAATACTTGTATAATTAATTTGGTCAATGTTAAAAGTTATTATCTATTTCGGTGATATAATTAAAGATTATTTATTATATATTCATGGATTATTTCGTTATGTGTTCATAAATGGTGACCATTATGCAAGTATTGAATTTAGTGCTTAGAAATGAGATAGAATTAAAAAATGTAATGTGCTAACTTCATGTCTAATTATAATTATTTCGTTCTGGAGTTATTAAGATCTTCATAAGGGGTAGTATTTAATTTAATGATTTTAAAACAATTATAGAGATTACATAAAAATTGCTTAGACAGGATATTTTATGATTCATTAAGATTTTCCATTTAATAGGTGTTATGGCAAGATGATCGTGATTGTTTGCAACAATGAAAATAATGGTGAAAAATTCATTTTGATGTAATAATTATGGCAGTGTGTTGAAGAATGTAGAGCTGGATTTTGGATACTGACCCTAGGTGGCGATTGTATTTCTTTACTCAGCTTGCATACATAAATTTTTATTGCTACATAGTCATTTTCCGATTTCTCTTCCTTTCCCACTCATGTATATATATTACTCTTTATAACCAATTCCCATATTCACAAGTGTTTTTGACATTGATATTTATACTGCAGATATTGGCATCAATTACACAATGGCATTTGGTAGCTGTACTGCCAGAAAATGAAATCATAAAATACATGAAAACTTAAATGTTAATTTTTATGACGAATGGTTTAAATACACAAGGATAAAGGTCTCGCAAATGCTGTTATTACGCAAGAAATAGTGTAATATACCATGTAGTTGTTGATGATCATGCATGATATCATTGGCAATAGCTGATAGAAACATCTTTAAAGGTCTTTATAAATAGGCAAATGAATAAATGATTTGCTACATGTTTATTATATTATTGGTTATGCATGCCACTTTGTGAAATTGAGGACACTGATGATGTTATTGTAGAAATATTTTCACGCTAACCTTAAGAACATTATATAATAATATAAGCTGTAAATTTTAATCGCAATTTGATTTTAGGAATTTTATGGTTTTTCTAATATATATATATATATATATATATATATATATATATATATATATATATATATATATATATATATATATATATATAAACATAATCTTTAATTATAATTACAATCTCAATTTAGTAATATCATATTTGTAAGATATACTTTACTAGAATTTACAATAATATGTCAATAAATTTAATCAGCATATTAAAATGATATTCTTGTGATGTACCAAATATAAGAGTTTATTAGTTTCATACTCGTTTTCTTTTACACTGCTCATTATCAGTATTACTTGATAATAAACAACTATATTTATAACGTCGTTAAAAAACAAATAATATTCAATTTCTCATGCAGGAAATTCTGAAATAGAGGAATTACTATTTATGACTTACCATTATTTAACAACTTTTGAAACCTCAACAAATGCATCAAATAACAGAATATCGCATTTTCTTTTGTTCATTTAGAAAACGATATTAATGTGCAAATTTTCCAATAAAACATTTTTTACGACCATTCTCTTAAATCTCATTACTTTGGTCTCCTTTTCGCCAATAAAGTATTTTCGATTAAAAGACATTTGCACAAGTAGTAATTGATTTTCACCCTCTTTTTAAATCACGCAGTTAATTATATTTATAGATATTAGTATTTACTACAAAGTTTTGCTTTTAATTAAAGAAAAGTCGTTACAAATGTAATGACTGAACATACTCGGAAATAACAGCTTGGAACAAATTGTAATTTTCTAAATTTTACCTTTGTTTTAGAATGCAGAGTAATCAAATATTTTCCATATAGAATGTTTGTGGAATAAAATGATTCTTAGGAATTAGTTATGGAAAGTATTTGATAATTTTAATATTGACATAAATTTGTTTTAAGTTTACGTTGATTGAGTATAGCTTTTTGATGCATAGTTAAATTCAGAACAACAGAATAGTAAAAATAATATAATTTTAAAGAATTTTTTTCTTGGAATAAAACGTAAATTGTTTTAAAAAAATTTAAAATATCATGGATCCACAAAAATTAAAAAGGTCCAAAGAATGAAGATAAAAATTAAACTAGGAATAAGATTTGTATCCAATCTGGTTAATCAAGAGCACATATGGCTCTTTATATCAATGTTTTCTTGTAAAAAACCGATAAGAGTTATCAAAAATTTGTTCAGTGGTCTTAAAGACCTTGAGCTCTTATTTCTGTTTTATATTCTAACTGGTAATCACAAAAGCCGTGCCGCCCAACTTGTCTAGTGGTCAGCGTGCCTGACTGAGGATAAGGAGGTCCTGGGTTCGAATCCCGGTTCGGTCATGGATGTACTTTCTCTCTCTATCTATCCTGTCTTTGTCCTTTCTTTGTATGAATGAGGTGTGAATGATTGCCTATCCTATAAAAGTGTGTGTATAGCAGAGACGTACTTTTATCTTCTTGGTGCTCTGATTAAACGAAAGACGCTCCCAATGGACTTAAATTCGCATAGCCAAGGCATAGCGAGCTTGGCTTGTCCAAGTGTCATTAGTAACAACAACAACAAAAGAAGTTGGTTAACCTCACTCAATGTTACGCCATAAAGTAATTGAAAAAATACGAAGTACGTCTAATGCGGCTGTGATATATATATATATATATATATATATATATATATATATATATATATATATATATATATATATATATATATATAAATGGAATTCGGTATAATTCAAAGAATATTTAACTTTTTTTTGAAAATATTTAAACAATTACAGTTGTGCGATAAATAATGATTGCTCCTCCCACCGATAACATTCTATACTATTGGTACAATTTTACTGGGAAACAGAAATAAACAGCCAATAGTGGGGGAAATCACACTGGAATTAATTGGCTACTGGCGATCTGTTAACATGTTTTAATCATGATCTGTATGAACACTATTGCAAATTGTACATTCCTCAGAGAGATGCTTTTAAAAGTGGTCGTTTTGAATAAGGCAATGCATTCTTTTTCAGTGACTTAGACATGTTAGTTATGTCAATCTCTGCATCTTTCAAACAAAAAAAGATCATCTCTCTATTTAGATCTGTAATTGCTTTAAAAGTTTCATGTATTACTTTGGAGATGAGGAGGACTCGAATTTTTCGTGGTTGACAATATTGTATCTCGTTATGTTATACTGTGTGGGAAATGTTCGATACCCCATTGAATGCGTGTTAAATCCTTCAGAAAACGCATCAGTAGTCACTAACAAAGATTCACCAGCATTGTGATACAAATAAATAGGTAAAAAAGCCTCAATAGTTTCTTATCAACCCCATCCTCAGCATGGACGAATATTTTTAATTCCCAAATGCATTCTCAGCTGTTACCATATATTCAATGGAAGACAATGTTTCTAGCAAGGCGTTGACACATGAAAGCTTTTTCTATCCTGTTACACTCGAAGTTCTTTTCTCAAAAATGTATTTTTTTATTCATTTCTTTTCTTAATTGTATATTTTACACTTGCAACATATTTTCAATTTTTAATGATTTTATGGCATATTCAATGTTACTGATGAACTCTTCTAAATGCTGTTAAGTAACCTAAATTATTCCATTCCAGTATAATAATGACTCGAGCGTAGGATCTAATAA
Source organism: Latrodectus hesperus (assembly GCA_037975125.1). Lineage (NCBI taxonomy): Eukaryota > Metazoa > Arthropoda > Arachnida > Araneae > Theridiidae > Latrodectus > Latrodectus hesperus. The sequence goes on along the minus strand of JAJQOW010000019.1, from coordinate 229,759 downwards.
ATTCGAATTTCTCATAATTCTTTTTCTTTAAAAATATGGCTTATATTTTAGTTTTTGTAATAATTTTTTCTTGTTTTATTCTCATCAGAAGTGTGTAGTATATTTAACTAACGCTTTATTAAAACCATTATTTATGTAAGCGTTAAAATTACACAGAAAGATTTTTAATTCGACGTGAAATAGTTTTTGTAACAACTCAATTATATTTCTGACAATAAAAATTTTTTTTCTCAGTTTTCTTTCTTTATTTATATTTTATTCGCATAAGTTTTAAATAAACACAACAGGCAAGTTTAAATACTACAACACTGCTTGCACGATGAGGATTAAATCACCTCCTTAACACGATTAATATATTATCACAACATTCAGAAAAAGTTATTTTTCGTCGATCAATATAACAACTTTTACAATTGAGCTATGGGGTGTGTCCTACATTCTGTACTAGTATTATTGCAAATTTGCTAAAGTATTCGCTTGTTATTGAAAGAAAATGTACACCCTAAACTAGTCACGATGTGAATGTTGAACACTTTATCTTCAAAACAATGACTTAAAATATATTTTTGCTTTAATTTGGGATCACACACACAACAATCTGCTTTAATTTCTCATTAGTGTCAGAACTGATAAAAACATTTAGATTTTTCTAGCGATAAGGAAATCGATTTAGCTTACACTGTGCGTTTCTAAGTAAAAATTCGAGATATTAGCATAAAGCACGCCATACTCAATATATATCAGCCTAATGAATTACATTTCAAATTTTAATTTTTATAATTCATAATATGAGGCTAAAATAGTATATCTATTGTCTTATTAATAAACATGAGTCTACTTAGATTAAAGGGATAAATTATTATAACTATAATAAACATTAACTAGTTTTTTCGAATAATGAAAATGAAAATGTTATGTGAGACAAAATTAATATTGTCTTAAAATTACACATTTTAAATTACAAGTTGTTTTTAAAACAATGATGGTAAAAAAAAAAATGTTGTGTTTATTCCTTTCTATTTGATTAATAAAATAAAATTATAATTGATAAGATGTTGATTAATGATAAAATTAATTGATAAAATGGTTAACTGATAAAATGTTGATTAATAAATTAATTATTAATTATAACACTTTAATTGGTTCTCAGATTGTGAAAATAATCAACATTTTTTTATGTAACAACATATACAGTATCGTTTTTTAAAGATTATTTTAATTGAATTTAAATACTTTAAAGAGAAATATAATTATAAACGTTTTTAAAATAAATGTTTTGTAGCTATCGAAGAAAATAATGTAAATATCTAGTGATCCTAATTTCTATAAACATGAATTATAAATAAAAGATTTTGCTAGTTTTATGCTAAGATTATTAAAAAAAATCTTTTAATAGATTTTTATGCAATTAATTTTGAGAAAATTTAAAACTTCGGACAAAATTTTACTAAAAATAATTGATATTTTAAATTTAAAAAAATTATTGAAATTTAAATGAATATCAAAAATTGTATTTTACCATGTATTCCCAGTTCTTGTATAATGCGAAGTATATTTTGTAACGTATGCGAAGTATATTTTGTAAATAGTAGCTACAAAATCTATTTATATATATCTATTAATAAATAATATTAAATCTTATGGTCTTTCTCAATTTTTATATTGATGTTACTTATGGCACTTGGACAAGCCAAGCCTGCTAGCCCATGGTTATGCAAAATTAAATCAGAAAGGTGCGTCTTTTGTTTCATTAGAGCACCACGAAGGTGAAGGTACTTCTTTGCTCTTCTAGCTCCTCCGGTAGATGGCACCACCAGAGGATCCACTCCCTCAATTTTGACTTTGATCTGGAGAGGGAAAAAATATTCTCCAGACCATTATACCCATGGTAACTGCTCAATGACCGACCACAGGATTTTCGACAGATTTAACGAGCACGTATATCACATGTACTTGGTGGGTCTTTGGCGGTATTTGGAATTGAATCCTGCCCTCCAGTACGGATGGCCGATGCCCTAACCACTAGGCTACCGCTGCTTATTCAAACGCCACGGTGGCCTGGTTGGTAAGGGAGTCGTTCTCATTATCGGAAAGTAGTGAATTCGAAGATCTGTTATGTTCCCTAAGCTGGAGCACGTTAAAACTGGGCGTTGTCGCAATGTCCTCCAAGTGAAATGATATTTCTAGGGGTGGCAGGCCAAGTATTGGTTGTCTTCTGCTTGGTCCCTGCTTCAAAATCACGAAGACTCCACCCGTCTGTTTCTATCTTACAGGTAGAGCCCAACTCAGGGCTTGGAATAGGGAAGCATGCTAGTGCAACAACGGCCTATTCAATTTTTATACAAAAATAAACAGTTTTATTTCACATTGTGGATAACTTATTAGTTGATTGCCTCATTTGCCCCAGTACATTTGTGAAATTATAGAAAAATGTAAAATATTTTAATTAATTTATTTCTTGATGTAATGAATTATCAGTAAAAGGAATTGAAATAGTTGAAATAGTCACTCATCATTTTTAAAATTATATATACCACATTTCTTATTTTTATCGCAAATACGCATCATATTTCATAGACTTGATAAATGTGATTAACGTTTGGCGTAATTTATTACTATATAAAATATTAGAATATAAAAAAAGTGCTTTTTATTATATAAAAGAAAAAGTGGGTCAAATGATTGTTTCCCCAGTATTCTGTAAAAAGAAAATAAAAAAAGCTTTTTTGACATCATTTTCCCATTGATTTAATTTTTCCCGAAACAAAATTCGTTTCAGAAAATTCAATCTGAAAAATTAAAACTTTTCTGTGCTAACGTTAATTTCAGCATGATTTCTCAAAATGTAAGATTTTATTATGATTGATATTATACCACAGATTTTTTCTTTCCCTAATATCACTTGACTGAAAACAGATCAGGATAACAGGCCTACTTCAAAATCTCCTTTTCTACTTCAAAGTTCAAAACCGATATATAACTATAAATTTCTAAATCTTTGATGGCAACGAGAGATGCAATAGATTACCCTCATTAGAGACTGGTGACAACAACGCTAAACTGAGTCATTTGTCTTCCGAAAAAGAAGGATGCAGTAAATTGTTCCGGGGGTGGTGGCATGAAAAAAAAAGGATACCCAGATAAGTATGACAGATATACAGAAAAAGCAGTAGCCGAAACATGTGAAAAACGCAAAGTTTTGACGTTGAAATATGATCGCTGATTTTATCGGCAGGGTAGTGAAAAACTTCCATAGGATTCTTTTTCTTTCTTCCGTTTAGTAATAGATGCGTCCATGGAATACTTTTTTTTATTCCAGTACTATTACTATTCCATGTATCTCTTTCTACAGTAAGATCTTTGGTAGGCATTTTTGAAATTCCTTTCTGTGTGGTTTTTCCAAAAAAAAAAAAAAAAAAAAATTGGCACACGTTCTCTTAGCATATTTTGAGGAATGAAGTGCACTTTAATGTTCCCCATTTCTGTCAAATTTTTGATAAGTAAATTTATGTTCTAGTCGCACAAAAGTATAAGGTGCCAAAAACTTGAAAATCCCATAATGAGTGTTTTTTAAAAAAATGAGTATAAAATTATTTGTATTATATTTTCTAAAGGTTATCAATATTAACATAAGAATGTGATTGGACAGAAATGTATTTTCTATCAAATTCTAACTCTGTTTAAAATAACTATCAGAAAGAAAATTTCACTTAAAATATTTATTAGATTGTTGTTTTCATAAATAGAACAACTATTAAAAATATATTGTACAGTTGGTAATACATCATTTAAATGTACCAACAGCTGCTTTTGCATCAGTAACTTAGAAATCACTTGGTTGAAATAGGTTAGAATCAGGAAATGCATTTTCAGAGTTGCCTATTTTTGTAGCTTAAAACCGCTTATATAATAAAGTTAATCTTTTTGTAACTTTAAAATTTTCTCAAGTGACCAGGTTGATAGCTGACCTGGCTGTGTGTTTCCTTTTCTAAATCAGTGGAAGTACATTAAATCATGTGGGATTTTTAAGAGTGAATTACTCTTTTATCATACGGGTCTTCGGGTGAGTTAAATGGGAAATATAAATCCTTTTAAATACAAAAACTAAGTTTTTCTCTAGAATATTATCCATTATATATTTTCATATTAAAGAAAATATATGAATTTTAAAAATTAAATTTACGTATTATATTTATGTTTGGCTTAAGGATTTCAATTATTTTTTAAGCAAATTTTTTGTGTGCAATTTGTTTGAGAGCTATTTATTATATTTTTCAATATTCTTAAATTAAGCCTTTATAAGAAATTTTTTATATTAAGTAGGATTATTTTATAATTTTTTTCATTTTTGGTTTCCATGTATGAACAGTTAAAATAATTCATTAGATTTATAGTACTCGAGAATATAACATGATTTCGAATTTCAGAAAACATTTGTTTTACTTCTAAAAAAAACTACTCAATTTTTATGACAAAGATCTCCTACAAATAAAAATATAATTTTACTTAAGTATATGAATGAAGTCTTTAAGATATTTGTCTTGAAAATTAAAAGTAATCACTTTAATCTCTTTAATTCATAAATATTCGAGTATCTCCTTCTAAAAATTAAACTCATAACCTCAAATTAAATTGCACTTGTTCTATAATTCAAAATACTTCTAAATTTGAAATATTAAAAATATAGCAAAATATTTAAATTAAAAGAATTTATTATCTAATATTAAATTTTACTCGAAAAATAGAATTTAATACTCATAATATTTTTTATTTATGCAATGTTTACCTAAATGTCAATTTAAACCCATCCTTAATGAGAAATTTATCTTTAGCTGCCGATCATTAATTAAGTGCATATAGCGTGTTTAAATAGGTGTATTACATGACACGCGAAGTTTACACTAAGAATTACTTAAAATAATTTGAAGATTTTTTAAATATCCTGTTTTTACTTTTAAAATATATAATACCAATATTAATAATAATTTTATTATTTTCACATAAAAATTCATTTTATCAAAATGATATAAAATTGTATACATTTACATAAATTTTACACATTTTTGTATTTTTATCTTTTTTCATAAATTAGTATATTGTATTAATGGAAATAAATTTTTTTAACCATAATTTATTGGCTTCCTTTTTTAAATTTGAATCTGATTGCGAGAATCTAATTTTAAGTGAATTTTTTTTATGCTTATGTCCTTTATTTCTGTTTCCCTCTCAAATATGTCCTTTATTTCTGTTTTCATTATCTTTATACCTTCTAAAATGTAATCTTTATTTTTGTTAACCTCTCAAATGTTTGGTAATAATCCTGAAATGTGTACAAGTATTATTTAGAAGTATAATTACTGGCGGCAGCCGTTTAACACAAAAGATATGTCTTATTTTTTACCAACTCACCAAGAAAAATAAAGTAGCTCTATATGATGTCGAACCTAGAAAATATATAAGCCTGAAAGTTCACTGTTACTAATAATGGTGTCAAAAAATCTTCAGTGCAAGAGTTTTTCAATATTCAATCTTAAATTCGCATTAATGATTTAGGACTAACAAATCAGGATCAAAACGATTCACACGATTTAAGAATCTTTTAAGGGTATGCTGATTAAAAGAAATTTAGAATCCTCATGTAAAAATTTGAAAGTGTCGAGAATATCAGAAGATTCAGAAGATTGCAGGATCTGATTAAGAATATCAGAAGATTGCAGGACATTTTTGTAAATTCAAAAAAAATTTACTGTTTTAAAAGTGAGAAAAACTCTCAACGCTAAAGAGCTTTATCATTCAATATTGTATAAAAATTGAAAAGCGCTTAAAATTTACAAGTAGAAACTTTGCAGAATGTGTGAGGACATTAAGATCTATAAAAATATACGAAAGAAATTTGTTAGATTGAAGATCTTTTATTATCTAAATTCAGATGTCAATTTATGAAAATTGAAGATTTGCAAGTAATAAGTCGTAAAGTTTTCACGAATAAAGGATTAAGATTAAAGAAAAATTAGACTTCATGTGCATATAAGGACCCGAATTCATTACTTAGATTAAAGAAAATTTAGGATTCATCCTTTCTTTTTTAAACTCCAAAACATACTTAGGATAAAGTAATATGAATTGAGTATTTACAAATAACAATTCGTAAAGCTCACCGGACTATAGTATTTTTTACGGTTGAAATTAAAGGATATATAAAATTCAAGTTTGAGTATTCGAATTACCCAAGAAGTTTATGAAATTGGAGAACCTTTCATTATTTAGATTAGAGAAAATTTAAGATTCATCCTTTCTTTTTTAAAATCTAAAGAATGTGCAGGATAAACTAATAAACTGAGGATTTACAAGTAACAATTCGTAACGCTCTGAAAACTAACGCATTTTTTAGGATTGAAATTAAAGGAAATTTAGAACTCATGTTTGAGTACTCGAACGACTTAAGAAATCTCTATGAAATTGGTGAACCTTTGATTATTTAGATTAGAGAAAATTTAGGATTTGTTATTTATTTTTTTAAATCCCAAGATGCAAGATAACAGCGAACACATGCAAGCCATAGGATTTTGTAGTATGAGCTAAGCCCATGATCAATATTGTGTTCGCTTGTCAGGAGGAGGGCATAGGATAATATTTCTCGCCAACATGAGGATTAACATCCCTACCAAAGATACACATACTCCCTCTGAGTATCACAGAAGTACAACGAGTAAAGAGGAGATGCGATGACACCAAGGATTTAGGGCTGAGGGGTCTCTCTCTCCCTAACGCTACCTTTCAAGACACGTGATCGATATAAGACCCCTTTTCCTGTCCTGCGATCCCCCAATTAATTCAGGAACTCCAGGAGAAATCTCCCACGCTCTGCTGACTCCCGTGCAGCCCCATGCCATGACAGTGCCACCAGTCAGGTGCAACTCTACTTCATCCCTCATACCTCACTCCAAAGTGTCAGAACGGAAAAGTGTTATTGCGATCCCTTCCTCCCCGGGGTGAATGAAAAGAGGGGGTCGCTATTCCATATACAGTTAGAGGTTTTGGGGTGAGATCAAATTTCAGATTGCTCGATTCTGAAGGAGGGGGGACTTGAAATGTGGATTTGGCATTTCTCACGATGGATAAAGCGTTAATCAGTAGATGTTGTGGCACCCACCAAGTTCTCATCTTTCATCATACGAGATTTGAGACCACTAAGTTAAAGAAAGTGGGGGTGAAGTCGTGAATGTCTTTGGAACCCTAACAAAATACACTTATTCAATTCGATTCCAAATCTCTTACTGTTTGCTCAGAAAAATTTAAATAATAATTATTTTTAATTTTTAACACATACATTTCTTATGAAGATAAATACTTTTTGAAGATTTCAAAGCAGTAATAATGGTCTTGGGCAACCACCTTGAATTTAGCGATGCGTTAATATTTTTAATAAAAAATGGCACTTTGTTTAAAGATTTTATTTTAACAAGGATCAAAGAGTAATTGAAAGAGGGAAAAAAAACGTGGGGTTGACCACATAAAAAATTTAAACAGAAATATACTCAGCCTTATTAATCAATAAGAATAAGCGATTCCCGTGAAAAAAAAATAGAAATTATCAACATTTCATGCATTAAAAAAGACAACTCTCTTTTTGAGTATTAGTTTCTTAATGGTAAAAATAGTACAAACTAGGATTTTCTTCACTAATTCGAAAGATGATCTCTTTTTCAGTCAATAATCGTCCAAATTATTTCTTTTTCAATAATCGTCAAAAATATATTTCTCACTACTCAAATTTTAATTTAATTTGTAACCACGATACTCCCCTCTAAAGTCTTGTCTAATTCAACTTGCGGAATTATCTAATATTATATGTGTGTATATTTAAAAGAGCTTGAAAATAATGATTTTGGCAAAACAATGTTTTGTGCTAATGAAGTCTTAGAAAGAGTAAACTGGCAGACGAGAGTAAATTAAGAAAAAATGTAAATTCGTAAAAATTATGCTATCCTCTTTTGGATTGGACGGAAGCCAAAGTAGTCAAAAGGAAATCGCGTGACTGCAACCGAATCCGATAAGTTATGACTTTTACTTCAAACACACAGAATTTCTGGGGAACTTAAGCAATCATATCCAAAATTCTGAATTTAATACCTCTGCATCCATATCAGAATATAAAAAATTACACCCATTACAACACTGGAAAATCGATTGAACATTACCAAAGTAAAGAATTTAATACATTATTCCATCATAATAAATTAAATTTGATCACTACTTTTTAAATAATCATAAAGTTCTGGATATTTTTAAATTGCAATACATATGGAACTGGGAGTAGAGGTTTCTTATTTTAAAAAGTATTTTTAAATTTAGAATAAAAGATAAGTATATTATATTAAAAGCTTGTGATTAAGTGCTAAAATTATTTTTGATTAGTTTTTGAATTAAAATAACATTTGAAGATAAAAGCATCTGCATACTTTCAATTTCATTGTAATTTCAACACTCTTTTGTTTGTTCATAAATTAAAATTAGATATAGGAAATTTCAAACAAATTGCTAAGTAATCTTTTTGTAAGAAGTTTAAAATTAGATAATTTAAGGATTAATTTTTGTACATTTAATTTTCCGTGAATGAAGATGTTTTCTTTTGAATTTTTTGATAAATATTCCAAAAGACATTATGTTTTCAAATATTATTATCAATAAATTTGAAGATAAGATTATTTGTGATTTTCAACACAAATTTAAAAAATGAAGCATCTTTTCAATCATTCTTTTCTTTTAAAAAATATGAATTACTTCAAGGTTAATCGCTCTTAGTTTAAAAGATATGAATTGTGTAAATTCTGAATTAAACCAAGGACAAGATTACTTTTAATTTTCAACACAAACTTTAAAAATGAAGTATCTTTTTAATCATTTCTTCCTTAAAAAATATGAATTACGTGTATGTTAATCTTTCTTTCTTTAATAGATACGAATTACGTAAATTTTAAGCTAGGTTGAGGTTATAATTATTTGAAACACATACACATCTATCTATCTATCTATCTATCTATCTATCTATCTATCTATCTATCTATCTATCTATCTATCTATCTATCTATATATATATATATATATATATATATATATATATATATATATATATATATATATATATATATATATATATATATATATATATATATATATATAAACGTAGTTTAAATTAAACCAGTGCACATGTTAAATTTACACAGGTTGCATCAAATTAAACACACTTAGAGAATTATGAAGTCTACTGATGGCGATAGACAGAATTGCGATATCTATATTTATTGACAAATAACGCAAATCGAAATATTTTCTGATAAAATTTGGACATGTAACTAGTAAGCTGATACATTATATACATACATACTTATTTATTTGTTACTTAATTTATATTTTTTAGTTTTAATTTTATTAAAGAACTATATATATATTTTCCTAAAACATATCAATAAAAGCAGGAAATTCACCTATAGAAATATTTAAATAATACAGTATATCACGATCTGGGTGATAGCCTGTGTTGGAAGATATTTAAATTAGCCCTCAATGGTAAAACAACTCTCATCAAATTTTATATAATTACATTCAGATATATGCTCAATATTTTTATCTTCTTTCTTTAAAAGAACAATAAAATTTTCGATTGAGGTTTAAGTGGAAATTCAATTAATAATTGTTTGTCTTATCTTGATCGATGCTTCTCCAAACATATGTTGATGGCATTTTTCTTTAATTAATTGTTAAATATTTTAGTTACTAATTAAAAAAGGTAAAAATATTAAACGAATGAATAAATATGCTAAATTGGTAATAAATGTGCTTCTTATGCTTAATACGTTTTTTTTTATTTATAAAATTATAAAATATTTTTTTTATTCCTTAATACTTTTAGTTTAAGTTGTTTCTTAAAATTTAAGTATTTTTTTTAAAAAAAATAGTAGTATATTAATTCCTATCAGTAAGAGGAACTTTGTATTTCCGTATATCAATTTCTCATATACTAATGCACAAATTAACAGACCATGTTCTTTGAAGACATATTTGAGCAGCAGGACATTGAAGAATTACTGATCATTATCAACTATTTTCATTATCATTAGCAATAAGAGCATTCGATTATACTGTATACTTCAAACACAAAATACTGTAATTTAATACATAATTTCTTCTTAAATAATAGGAGATGACATTTGTCGATCACAGAAATTGTTTTCAGTGAATAGTGACAGAACATTTCCATGGATCTGATAGTCTTGATAATCATTTCTAGAAATCATTTGGGTCATTTTCAGCTTGATAGCTTGTATCATTTTGGGAATATTTGAGGAAAAGTTTATTTTCCTAAATCGTGAAATATTAAAGAACATGAATACTTTACATGTAGTACTAAGATTTCTTCTTTCTACTATCAAATGTTCTAGGATTACCTTGATGTCCAAATAATTGATTTACTCAATTTTCTTGATTTTTCTTATTGCACGATTCGGTTTGATGTCGACATTCTATTAAAGAAAAACTTGTCATCTTCTTAAAATTTAAACATTAAGAATAATTATCATAGTTTAAACATTATGATTACAATCATGTAGCTCGTATAGAAATATTAATTGTTTACTAAAAAGTAATTGTGAAATTTGATAATAGTAATTGAAAATCTCTTTATATTTGTGAAAACAAAAATTATTTCCAACGTTACGTTAATTGATATCATTTTACAGTCAAGGCAGCAGAAAGTCTGGAAGTGAATTTGAGAAATAAGACCCTTGAAGAATATAATTCGATCTTCTTGAATCCGGAGGATACCTTGTTAAAAAAAAAGAAGGCATTTACTAACGAGGTACGATTTTTCTGTAGGAAGTTTTTAATTGAAAGACAGGATCCTTGAACTTTCGTCGGGGTCAAATTCGGGAACCGAAGGTTACAGAGTTGACGCAGCTCATTATGGGACGATGATAGGTGTCGCCATTATCTGTCAAACAGTGTGTCACCGTTTTTAAATATTTTGCAGTAGTTTTCTTTCACTTTGTTATGATATTCTGTAGTGTGAAATTAAATAATAATAAATTAATAAAATGTTTGTCAGCCATTTAATAATATAAAAACATGATCTGGTTAATTTTATTAAATCTAGCTTTAAGATTAAATTAGAATTTTGGTACACCCCGATTTATGAACAAAAGTATTTTTAATTAAAAAAAAAAAGTTTGTAAATAAAATAAATTTTAAAATAAAAAATCAATGTTTCTCATATATTTACTTACTAAAAAAACTGCTTATTTACGCATATATTATTTTTCAAATAAATATGATGCATGTATTTTTTTTCTAATGCTTACATTTTGATAGTATCTGTTGCTTTTATTTTGGGTCATAATTTTATTGCATGTGGCAAAATTAGTCTCTAAACTAAACTAAACTAAACTTAAAGCACGAAAGCCCATTTAGAGTGAGGCCTTCAGTGATCATATCTGTTTTCCCGACAGAATGTCCTGGGGTGCGAAACATTATGTACTGCTTAGTTGATCATCTTAACGCGAAACCCCCAGTGCTCAGTTTCCAATCATATCCGATACTCAGTTTATCAACCTACTGAAGGGATGAGTTGAACATGCCCAGCTCTAGTATCGAACCTCTGACCCGTGGTTTGGGAATACGAAGCACTAGGACTAATCCACAGAGTTTCGACAAACCATCAGTCTCATCAACTATAAATATCTTTTTTATGATGATTAGCATTTTTCTGTTTCGTAACTTAACAAATGTCAAGAATTATGGGTCAATGTTTATAGATATCGTATAAATGCTACGAGCTTTTTAACTGAATTTTACATTACTAGTTTTCTGATTACTGATTTTCGTATAACACAGATTATTTAATATATTAAAAACGTAAATATATTCTCTGGTACTTCAAAAGTTAATTTTTTGCTATAAATATAAATATATGCTTACGCTAATATTTATTAAATAAACGCAATTTTCAATAGTTAAGCTAGTATTTTTTCATGAGAGATTTAATTTCCATTAATAATTTTTTTATGTTTAATAATTTTAAGTAAGTATGTCCCATGCTTTATAATAGATAAATTACAACATTTTTTACATTATTAATGCTCAATATAGTATAACCTTATTGTCTATTTATATAATAAACATAGTATGATACTTTTAATTGTAATCAGAAAGTAAGAAAAATTAAAAATGTAAGCAAATATTTAATTTCATATACGCTAATTAAAAAAATAACAGAACGTGAATTATTTTACTTTCATTATAAAAAGTATTTATATCTTAAATTCCATATCATTCTTCAATACGATTTTATTTAATACAGCATTTAAATTAAAATAATTTTCCAGCGTAGTCAAGTATATAGATTTTTTTATTAAATATATTCCTTTTTTTAAAAATAAATACAATTCTGATGCGTTATTCTTTTAAAATTTCGATTGGAACTAACAAATATTTCAACTTAAGTAGTGGGGAGAAAAGAACATAAAGTAACATGGATAATGTGAGTTTTAGAAAACGAGGTTTCCTAACAACACAGCATCGTCTGCTTTTCAAAGATGACCGAGCTAAGAGGGATGGAGAAGTAAAAAAATGAGCTTTTCCGACTCCAGTTGCAATGGATTGTTCGAAAACAGCAGCTTTTCGCCCGTTGTCAAACGGAAAAGTAAAATAACACGAGTGGCTTCTTAAGGAAGGATTTGAGAAAACACTTGAGCAAAGGGAAACAATTGTTGCTTCTGCAGTTTTTTCTTCGCCTTGCTTTCTTTTCTTCGAGAGCGAATCTCTCAGGAGGAAAAAAAAATCGATCAAAAAAAGAAACAAGAAAAAAGAGAATAAATTTTTTCGCTTTTTTATCCTCCCGCTATTTCTGCAATTGTAGTAGATTTCTTATACATTCCAGCAAGAATAAAATTCAAGATGAAATAAAAATTTTGTAAAACCTTTTTTTTTTTTCCAAGTTGTTAAAAACGAAAATGTTATTTTTTGTTTCTGTTCTACAAACGGATATGTTCATGAAAGTTTGAATCGAGTAAGGCTGCAAGGCAACTGAAATATTTCAAGGGAAAAATTGCTTCTTTTATTTTTTTAGAATTGCATTAAAAACGTTCTCGGGTTTATAAATCTCGTTAGAAAATATCACGTCCTTTTTATTGGTTAGTTTATTTGTAAATTTAATGAAACAGTATATATTTTTTAAGTATGTTATTTACGAACAATAAATATATTTATTTATAGCTCGCTAAAGTGTGGATATTTTAAACGTAAGGAATAAAAATAGTGACTATTTTGACTAATGTCCTATCGTTCGGCATTAAAAAAACTATTTTTAGAGTTTTTTGAAGTTTTTCCATTGTAATTCAGTTTTTTTGTGTGTATATATATATATATATATATATATATATATATATATATATATATATATATATATATATATATATATATATATATATATATATATATATATATAGCATATGAGTTGACACAATTAAACAGTTTTTCAATAGTATTCCAATATCTGGTGAAAACTACGTACTTGTGTAAACTACATATTAAATTGTATTTCCAGTATTTGGGGAAAACTTGTTAGAGTAGCCTTAAATCTATAAAAATAAGTATGTATGCTATAAGAATACCAGATTTATTTGTGCAATTTCTTGGTACATTTTATTATTACTTGAGATATTAAGTTGGTGTTTTATGGAGATTGTTTTGATATTATAGTTACCAAGACCATCCACTGGTGGCGCTCTAGAGAGTTACATTTGAAATTCCAAAGAAAAAGGAAAAATAACAAAATGTCTTAAATATAGCTTTTTAAGAACCCTAAGTTGAGCTTGTTTCCAAGACCTCATGATGTCTCTATAAGCCGCGTTCTATATAATACATCAATGTTAAATACGTTTACCAAACAAAATTGCATTTTAATGCAAAACAGATCGAAATAATAATAATTCAGTTTTTTCAATTCTCTTAGGTGATGTCACAAAATTTGTAATGTATATTTTTAAAAACACAAGGAAAATCGCCAATAAACTTGAAAATATTTAAGACAAATGAAAAACACTCCAAGACATGACTAAGAAATCAAATGATAATTTTTATCTCATCACATTACGATTGTTGCTTTCTAGCTGTAATAAAATTCATATGACACTTATAAATTTACATGTCCACAATTATTTGGGAAAATGACAAGGATAGCGAAACATTTTTAAATATTATCAAAATCAACAATCAACATAATATATATATATATATATATATATATATATATATATATATATATATATATATATTTACTGCCTTTATATATATATATATATATATATATATATATATATATATATATATATATATAAGGCAGTAAATATATTAAAGTAATGAATACTATACTGAAAATACTAAATATAAACCATTTTCTTTTATTCTATCATTTTAATCATAATTTAACCTTAAAAAAAATCCCCTTTAACACCTTTTAATTTCAAATTTACTGCATTTTTCTAAGCCACTTTCACTTTTTGAATTTAATTATTCTTGGCAAAACTATTTCTTTATTCCAATTTCAAATTTACTTTTGATAACTGAACCTTTATTCTAATATATAAATTCAATCTGATTTGCTGGTTTTGGTATTACGCGTTTTTTCTTTTTTTCTTTCCTTACTGTGTAGTTTTATCTGCTGTGAGTATGTTTACATTTCTGCATATATATATATATATATATATATATATATATATATATATATATATATATGTACGTGTGTACGTGTGTGTGTGTATAATTTTAAAATATGAACTTCTTTAACATAATATTTAATTAATTGAAAGATTTGGATGGATGTTTCTCTACCAAGAAATATAAGATTAAACACTAAGACTCGGTAAATGCAATGCATATTTATCCAAATACATAATCATAATTACTTTTTTAAACCATAATATTTAGGGATAAATTTATTTTACAATTATTTCCATTGAAATCTCTTTGCACACATTATTAGGAGTTAATTTGGTCGGTTCCAAAACCAGGAAGATAAATACAGACACTGAATTGTAATCATTCACACATAGTGATGTTTTCTGATACTACCAACCACTGATATAACCCCAACTGAAGCAGCATCGTTTATTCTCCTTGTTAGAGTCTGATCTGCTTCTCAGCAACACTTCCCGCTGGAGCTTTTCAGGCATTGACCTCTTCTTTTTCTGACAACTCCGAAAGGATTAACCCCGGGGTCATGGGGAAAGAACTCTTCGTTAAACCTCCACCTCCTTATCACCTCCTGGGATCAACTCAACTCGAACCCCGAGCACTACTCTGCTAAGCCTTCCAATACAGTGTGCCATAGATTTCACTCTCCTTCCCTATTTGCACTGAGAGCTTGCAGAGAACTAATGACTTTTTTAACGTCCCCCCCCTCGGCGTATCTGTTTTATAATACTTCGTAACCCCAGTCATTAGACATTCTGCTCAAGCAGCATTCCCTTTTATAGGAACCAGTAATGTAATGATATGAAACTTTAAGAGTACATAAAATTATTATAAATACCACTTTATTCTTTTGTTTATAGAAATAGATATTCGAAACTATGCATGTGCGCTTTAAAATAAATAATTAAATTAAACCATAAGCAAAATGGGAGTAATAACACATATCATAATTTGTGTTGAATATGTGTTATTAAATAAAGAGCTTTTGATTATAATAAGATTACTGCATTATTATTTTCGTTCTGATTAGTTTTTGAATAAATAAATATTTAATATTATTAAATTATAGTAGCTTTTAGTTTCTTATCAATTATGAAAATGAATCTTTAATCAAAGATTATTTTAAAAAATTGCATTAAATTAATTTTTTGATAAAATAATTAAAACAACGTTTTTTTACGTTTAAATGAATATTGAAGACAATTTACAATTTCTCAACAAAAATAGATAAAAAATTTAAAAAAAAAAAGCTTAATTTTGTCAGAGTACTTAAATTATTGGATATAATGGTAATTCCTATTATATTCAATAATTATAATTAATGTATATATTGAGAATTATATACTGTTATATTTAATAATTTAAGTAATCTGACTTACACTTGTATATATTGGATAATTAAGAAACTACAGTTATCCATTTACAGTAAAAGATTAAAAACATCGGTACATTTTTATTTTAAAACTAGAATACTATGTGTTTTCATTAAAAAAGAAGTATCTTTTTTTTCTGCATAATTTCTGAAGCAGTAAAAAATTTTCTTAATGCAATATAAAAATTGTACAAATTTAGCACTGCGGAATAAGCAATTTTGTATTTTCACATCAATCAAAACTTATATTTTTAAACTTAAAAAAAATGGAAAAAATTTCGTGACAAACAACAAATATTAATTAATCTTAAAGATTTTTTCACTTAAATCCTACGTGACTTTTAAATCCTTTACATAAAACTAACGTGAGCCCAAAAATACATAATATGAATAAATTAATGTATGATACAATTGAAATATCTTATTTATATCAGATATTAACTATGAAGATTTTTAAAACTAACTTTATTCTAGGCATTCCATCTTAAAGATGTTAATATTTAAGTGATATGAATAATTTCAGGTGACAAAAACTATTTTTTCTTATTTTTAGTTTGTAAGCTCTTGTTTGAAAGTGAACTTTTACATGACTCTTTTATTTACATTTTCATTAATTACAATGTAAATATTCCAAACTTGAATGTAAATCATTTACAATCTTGCTTTCAACGATCACATGAACAGCTTGCTTATTCGTTTATCTTTTGAATTGCTGAAAAAAATCAAAAATTTTAAGTAAACATTTATGTTTACGGAATATTTATTAATTGCATATATGAAAACACCAGGGCGGGTTTCGATTCCCTAGTGCCGCCTAAGACCCATCGAGTACATTCGATATATGTGTTCGTTAAATCTGTGGAATCGAAAGTCCTGTCATCGGTCATTGAGCAGTTATCATGGGTGCAATGGTCTGGAGAAAGTTTCCTCCCGCTTCAGATCAGTGTCAAAATTGAGGGAGTGGATCCTCTGGTGGTGCCATCTATTGGAGGATTTGAAAAGCAAATACGTACTTTCACCTTCGTGTTGCTCTGATTAAAACGAGAGAGGTTCCTATTGACTTAAATTCGGATAGCCAAGGCATATTAAGCTTGGCTTGTCCAAGTGTCATAAGTAACAACAACAAAACACTCCACAGCTTTGCTCGGGAATGCTAAAATTTTTATATTAGGGGCTCAAAACATGTAAGGTTCTTTTGGAAGTAATATTTAAACGGAGATTAAAGTTTTAAGCATTAAGAATCAACATTTTGGATTTCCTTAATGCTATGCTATGCTAAATCTCGGAAGATTTTTTTAAACGATTTGAAAGCAACATGTAGGATTGAATCAAAAACAGCATTTAAAGTCATATCGTTCTTTTATCAACTGGTGACACTATATTGAAGTAATGTATTAAACAACAAATTTATATTTCCTTGTTTATGTTTATTTTAAAATTATGTTCAATAAAATAAATTAAAGGATGGGATGCATCTTTTTCATATTTACACTGCAAGAAAATTACACTAGAATATTTCATAATCGTGAGTGTGGCGTGACATCATTTTCTTTTTCTTTTTTTTTTAAATGGATTTCAAACTACTCAAGCGAATTTTTCCATAGACCAGGATCTTGAAGCTGTAAGAATAAGTATTAAGAGTCAAAATTTTGGATTTCTTTAATGTTATTCTAATTCTTAAAAGATTTTTTGAAAACGATTTGAAAACACCATGTACGATTGAATCAGCATTTAATGTCAAATCATTCTTTTATGAAGCGGTAACACTAAATTGAAGTAATAAGTTAAACAACAAATTTAAATGATGAGATGTAATTTTTTCATATTTATATTCAAAAGAATTAACATGAACATTTTATAATCGTGAGACCAGCATCATTTTTATCAATGACATTTTCATTTTCTTTTTTAATAGATTTCAAACTGCTTAAGCGAATTTGCTGTAGACCAGGATACACTGTATATTGTACAAGTCTTACCAACACAAAGTTTTCTGATTAAGTTAGTATAGAGTTCGTTATTTTACAGTAACAAGGATACAATTTTACAAAACAAGTTAATGTCATTGTTATACGCCAAATACCGTATATCAATAATATGAAAATAAAAGATAGCATCTGTTATTTTTTCACCATTAATGCAGAATTTGTTTTGGTCTTTTTCATCATAGATCATTCATTAAACAAAGGATGTCATTAACACAAGGTTTGAAAAATATCGATCTGAGAAAGTATTAACCATTAAATAGATTATTTAGACCTTAATCGAAAGTTTTATTGTTCTTTTAAATAAAAGGAGAAACCATTTGAGCATGTTTCTATGCTGTTACCAAATATTTGGTGGTAGTTGCTCTTCAATACTGAATAGCTATTAAATATCCTCTAAACAAGGTAACCATCCAAATCGATGATATATATTGTGTAAAGTATTTCTACAAGAATGAAGTTCATAAAAAAATAGCTCTGCTTTTTATTGATACTCATTACAATGTGGGTGATTCCTTAATAATTTATGTATTATTCTACTTTATAGCCTCCCATTATTTTAAATTTGATTTAGTGTATTATGTTTCCATTGAAATATTTTTGCTAATTTAAAGTAATTAAGTTGGAGCTAATTGATTTTCAATTAGGAATTAAGTGGCAAGAGATGAAGATGACATGTTTGCATACATTTTCATTCCATACTTCTGTATCTTGCCAAGGATGAAGTAACATTAAATAGTGTAGGTACTGATTAATAGTAAGTGCACATTAGCATGATGTTAATCTGGATCTGATTGCCTTATTTCGTACTTAGATGAGTAGATATCGAATCATGTATATTACTTTATCAATAACGTAGTTGTTTTTTTTTTTTAAACAAAAGAAATTTTAGTCTTTGTTTCACTAGGTTCTCATTATCGGAAACTAGTGCTTTCGATTCCCGGCGAAGGTCGTTCGTGTTCACTAAAGGCGGCTGAGTCACTTTAAACAGGACGGGGTCGCAATGTCCTCCTTGTGAAATGATATCTCTGTGGGATGCACGTCTAGTATCATGGGTTCTTCTGCTTGATCGCTGCATGTAAATCACGAAGACTCCAACCTGGCTGCTTCCAGTAACTGGTAAAGGCCAATTCTGTGCTAGGTGTAGGGAAATATGATAGTCCAACAATTAAAAACGGTTATAGAAGATTAATTTAAACATTATGTTAATTTTTTAACTATGAAAAAAACCGTTTTCAATGTTAAAAAATAAGCATAATATTACTTAAATTTAACGGTTTTCACCTTCTGTTAAGAATACCTAGTTTTCAGTGCTGTATTTTTGGCTAGAAGAAATTTTTAAATTGTAACATAAAACGAGGGTCATTCGAAATGTAAATTGCCCATGACTCATAAAAACAAACAAATCATAATTACCCAGAAAGATTTATTACAAAAGATACAACATATTTAAGCTACTTCTCAACATAAGAACCATTGGAATGGAAGCCTTTGTCATACCGTGGGTTAAGGTTTTATATATCAGTATCATTGAAGTCTGCCACGTAGGAATGGAGCAAACATGTCAATGGGGAAGCGACAAGAATTTCTTCAGGTGTCAAACATTTCCCAGCTAAACTCTCCCAGCAGTTTGTTTTTGTGGAATTCGAGGCATTAAGGCAAGGGTTGTCATAAAGTAACAAAACACCACGCCTCTTGTTCTGAAATGGCTCCTCCCAAGATTTTTACTGTAATGTTCAACGTTTACTGTTGCATCTTGAAGTCAGCCGGAGAAGAAATATGAATTGCAGAGCCATCTTTTGGAGCTGGGAGAAACTTACTTTCCAGATGACTCTAGTACACAGCAACATACATTACCTTATAAAATATTAGTTTATAGTATATTACCTAAAATAGAAGTGTCTTTTATTTACGCACTAAAGTTGCGCAAGAGATACTTAAAAAGCTTCACCTTTAATTCCTACTTAATAGGCCATTGCGTTATCTATAGAATAGTTGTTTAAGAAAAGATATTTTTTAAAACATGGACGAGCCCATCTCAGAAATGATTAAAATAAATTCCAATCAAAGAAGTTCTCTAAATTGATACGTAACTCCTCTAAAAACTAAAAGATTTGAGCAATTTAAAACAAACCCTGTTGAAAATAGATGTTGAAGAAAATGAGCAAATTTTTTTAGCTTATCCTTTGGCAATATAATTTTTTATCTTTAATTTAAACTTTAAAAAACTGGTAAATTAAAATTTTCATTGTTAATGGATTAGTGAACTGGAAAATAATAATTAAGCATTATTAGTACACCGAGAATCATTTTTTTTATGATTAGAAAATCTGTATTTTCCCAGTTAAGTAAAAAAAGTAAAGAACTAATAAAAACAACTTTGTGTTATTTTAATTAAAAATTTTTTAAATGTTTTTTTAAATATAGATCCCATAATGTGCATAAATTCTAACTAAAAAATTATTCATTTAAAATAATTTTCCATTACATTAATAAGTAATTTTGTAATAAAATCATGAATATGTTAACTAATTTCCTCCAAAATGTTACAATATTTAAGTTACTTCACTCACTATTGCTTTTGCAGAATGTTTAAAATGAGTTTACTTTATGGAAATTGTATAATAGGATTTACATAGGTGTGTGTGTGGTTCGAGAAAAGTGTAAAAATGCCTGCTATAAATAATGACTAAATAGGTTATTGCTTGCTTTAATTTTTTTGTAATTTTTATTTATTTTAACTTAAATAACTTTCAGCATTTAGCATAGGCATAATAGTTAAGTAATGAAGATCATTCCATACCATAACTTCTTCCCAAGTACAACAGAACACAGACCTTGGCTGCCTCAGCCACATGCTGCATCCAGCTTCTTTTATCACCAGCGACTTCTCCAATTCTTGATTTTTTAAGTACTTAGGTCTCTTTCAGTATCATCCAACCATCTAGTAGGTGGTCTTCCTTTAGCCATTGATCCATCAGTTTATTTAAATGTTAAAACTTTTGTGGGATTATCATGTGACCTTCTCCGTACATGACGAAGCCATCTTAATCAGTTACTAGGGATGATCCAATTCATACCATAACGTCCTTGGTTAAATTGCCAACTGATATCATGCTTAAAGACTTTATAAAAGCAATATGATTCCAAGCTCTATTTTTGATGGCTCATAATCACAAATTCATACACATTTGTTATCATGTTTAAATTACTTCATTCTTGTGTATGGGTAACTTTCTATATATTTTTCCCGCAGACTTGCATCCACTATAATTTTGGTGGAAGTAAATTCCACTAAAATAGAGTTTTACGTTCTTTTTGTCTTAATTTTTCTGTGGATAATTTTCACGAAATGGAATAATGATTCCATTCCGTTGAAATGCGTAAAAACGCTACAAAGACTTTTAGAACATCTAAAAAATTTCGAAAGAATACTCACGTAACAAATTTTTCAAGTAAGTGGAACATTTATTTAGACGTTTAAATAGGCTATACTGCAGAGGGATTGAAAAGTAGGATGTTTATCTACTTCGTGAGTGGCCCAGAGCGACTACATGAATCACGTGACTGTTTAAGAATAATGCGGTCTTTTTAATTATGTAAGTATTAAGCAGCATATAACAGAGACTTATTTTTTATTTTATAAATCCTTTTTTTTCCTCAGAATGCAATAACATATTCTATTTCATCACGACTCGTAAAAGAGTGACTGTTATTATCATGACTTTTATGTCTTTCTGTCAGCCTTCTACAAACTCGTTGATGATATATTATCGTGTCATCACATTTTAAAAATTTTAAGAGTGTGTGTAAGGAAATAATGCGATTCACTTGTCACATAAGTAATTTATGAGACAATTCACGATTCATTACAAAAGAAAATGTGTAAAAAAATTTTTAACGTACCTTCTAACTTTTAATGAAATCCAAACAGGATTATTTTTATACTTTAAAATCTGTCTTTATATATATGTAATATACGGAAGAAATTTATCAAGCATACTCACAGTTAAAGTTACAACATACGATTTAATTGTGATCTCATTTTGTAATAAATAATAAAAAAACCACAAATATAAATAATTTTCGTTAATTGGTAATGATATTATTGCACATGACCACTACAATCATTCAACAACGGAGGTAATTGTTACAGGCATTATCTTATCTAGAATTGGCAACATCGCAAAATATCGTTCATTGCATGGGTTGTTGAAGGGTATATTGTACCGTTATGTACTAACAAAAAGTGAAGAGAATAAAATATTCGATAACAAATTAATAAATTATTCGATATTTATTCCAATATCTAAAAAGGAAAATATTAAATTTGTCATTTTTTCCTATGCACTTAATATAAATTTTATAAATATTATTCCTTTTTAACCCAAGTGTATGTAATGAAATCTTGTAATTCATAAATAAAAGCATATGCTTGTAAATGAGCCTTTTAAAAATTTCACGTCTATACATTATAATAGACTACATTATTATAGACTCTACATTATTATAATTAATTATACTATCATCAATAGGATATGCTACTCTAGTTTTTTTATTTGTAAACAATTTCTTCTATCTTGAAAGTCATTTTTTTTCCAACGGCGGGCACTTGAGGGTTGAACCCTATGCCACAACAAGGCCAGAAACTGCTACTCATTTGTCGTTACCCAGCGGGCACCTGTCAACCAAGTCACGGAGGCGAGTAGCGTTACCCGCGTCATGCCACCACAAACCCATTTATAGGGTGGGCCACATTCATACAACATCACGGAAGAAAGGACAGAGAAAGAGAGAACAGAGAAAAAAAGTAACATCCATGCCGAACTGGGATTCGAATCTTGAAAGTTATTAGCGGTGGAATAATATAAGTGACTCAAATTTAGATTTAGGTAGGTAATATATGTAAAACTTTTTGATCAAAATTTATTAGTTTCTATTTTCAGAATAAAAGTGGCGGTAGCAATTTCTATATTAGTCCTTTAATTCCATCACTACTTTATTCTATTACAATAAGGAATAAAATATTTCGTGATGTAATGATATGTCAAGATCTGAAGAATAGACATTATAAGACTTGCTTAAATTCTTTTTTTTTCTTTTTAAGTCTGCTGAAGTTATTTTCTATAAATTTATCGGTGAGTACTTGAATCTATGATTGAAAAGAGGCTTGAATTCCTCATCCTTAGTCTATTGCATTTATTCTCTTGGTAAAAAAATTCCGCCAGAGGAACCAGCACCAGTGAATTTACCATGCAATTTTTAGAATATCAAAACATTACTTAAAAGCCTTATTATACCAATGCATTAAAGTGAGCTTTCGCTAATATAAAAAGAACTGCCTTCCGGCAAATCAATATTTATCGTAGATCATCTGACACATACTTTTATAATTTTGTCGAGAATTTCGGTATCTCCATCGCATTCTTCAAATTTGATTACTTCGAATACCCTTCAATTAGAAAATTACAAAGTAGACTAAATAATTAATATTTTATTTATGCAGAAAATTTGGAAGAAAAATCATCGACAAACCGATAGTTCTATACAAATATTGATTAACAGTGATGTTTTGTAAATAGAGCTTTTCATAAAAATTTTTCCAAGAAATGGAATAATTTGCAGTTATTGAATAATTAACTCTTTTTATTTAGAATCATAAAATTTTATAAAGATTTGATATGAATATATTTGTTTTCACGATTATCATTATCGCGTTTGAGAGATTTTACCCTACATTACCCTTTGATTATCATTGCGCAAGAAACCATGGATATTATATTTATGCTCTGCATGAGAGATTTATTATATATTTTTTAAATAGTTTTTGAGGTTTCTAGTTTTCTGACATAAAAATAATAGCTACTACTTAAAAGATAGTTCTAAAAAATGAATACAGCGTAATCACATGAAATGTCACAAAAATCGAGACGAGATAATTTATCAACTGCAACAAATAAAATCTTGAGCTTATGGATGTTACAGGTTTCTATTGTTAAATTTGGTGTGGTTGTCATCGCATGGCTTCCATTTCTTTCAATCCCATCTTTGTTAGGGGTTGAGAAATATTCTCTTTCTTCGCGATTATAATAAGATGAAAAAATTTAACAAATATTTATTCCTTTCAATTATAATTTCAGTAACGAAATATTTTATTTTCACTGTTAAGCCATTTGCACAGTTGTGTTGGTGCATTAGTGGTCTTTTAAAATGCTTACCGGACATTTAAGTAATCTTAATATGGTATCTGTCTTACATACATATTTTACAGTATTTTTAGTAGAATCATTTTACTTTTAAATGTATTTAGTTGCATTGACACTATGTTGTTTTCATTCTTTTTAAGTTGCTTATAACAATACCTAATGAAACATCCCATTTTATACAAGTGCCAAAAATGTGTATACAAATATTTAGATTTACAAATATATTACATTTACTCACGAATAAATTTATTTGTAAAAAAGGAATTATGATTTATATTATTTTGACTATAAAGTGGTTGTTTCTTTCGATCCGGTTGAGATCATAACTAAGTCACTTCATTACAATTCTCATTGGTTTAAGATATCCATGACGTCGGATAGTATTTCATCTACGTCACATCGTATTCAGACGGCATCATAAATCCCCCTTTTTGACGAATTCGCTGCCTGCCTTCAAATCGCATGGGCGGCTGCAAACAAGTTCGAATGCGAAGTTCATCATCGAATGTCTGTGAAAATTGTTGATTTTCATTTTGTTAATAAAAAGATTTCTGATGTAAAGATCAAGCCATCGGTTTGAAAAGCCGTTTTCCATTGATTCAAGCCATTAACACGATGACAATAGAACAGAAGAAAAAGCAAAATGAAAAAGACCAAGTAAAAGTACTTTATGGTTATTTTAAATCGGCGAGGACGATTCTTTTTTTATTTTTTGTTTTCTTTTTAGAAATTTTCTTTTGGAACTAGCTTTGTTTTCGATTCATATATAACACTTAATACACTTGGCATCAAATTATATCTAGAAGATAAGATTATTGTTATTAGTATTATTTTATTTTATTATAAGGTGAGACTCGAGTACTTTTTTATTTCTGAAAACGCTCCAAATTAAATTAGTTTTCAATAGAGATTGTGTGTGTCTGAACAAACATGAACTAAAAGCTTTCCTCCTCGATTAAACATGAAGACATAAAATCAGCACCGTAAAAAGAACAATCATAAATGGAAAGCACTTTCTTCAAACCCACAAACTACAATAAATATTCTTAACAAAAGCGAGAGGTGAAAGTAAAAAGAAACGACCTTTCCTGCCATTTTCTTCTCTCAACTGGCGAAAACTGTAAACAGCAGGCGACAGACGATTTGTGCTGTATGTAAACAAAAACCTGAAACGCTTGACAGCTTTTCCCATTTGGCAGAAATGCATGGTGCATTTTGCTGGTGACCTTGAACAGAAACTCTGCCACGCCAAGCGTTGTATAAGTTGAGAGAACGCAATAAAAATAATAAATATTCTGGGAACCCCGGGTTGCTTAATCTCTTTTTATCAGTGAAGGGAAGAACGTCTTGAAAAATTGGTTGTTCTCGGTTTACATTATACGATGAAATTTATTTAGCGGCCTGACAATGTTTACTTTTGCTTGTATCGGTTCTTTGTAATAAAGTTCTTGCCTCCCTAAGTCTGTTAAATGAAAATGATAAACTTAGATATAAAAACATATTTTGTTGTCAAGTGTTCCCCGTTTTGTATCCATAGCAAGCTCATACATACTCTAACTCTACTCTTGTTTGAAATAATGTTTCTAACATGCTCTTAGCAATGGTAGAATATAGTATTTTAAATTCATAACATTTTTGAATAGTTTTATAAATTTATAAATGATTGCAAAGTTAAATAAAATCTTTATAACTAGTCAAAAAATTTCTTTTGCATGAAAATGGTCTTTTTTCCCTCGTGAAATCCCGAAAATAATTTATACAGGAAAGATAAAAGATATAATGCATATTTAAAAGATACATTTCTTTAATTAACAAATGAATATTTAAAATATGCAATGGTAAATTAAAGGATATATAAATTGAAAAATGTTATTCAAATGATATGTACTTTAAAACACTCAAAGATCACAATTGGAATAAAAGTGTTAAATATGAAAATCATTTTTTTATTATTTTGGAATTATTAAATTAATAATTTAGACACATATAATTTTATTAATAAAACTTAGCATTATTATTTAAATTTGTAGAGCTTCGTTTTCAATTAAAAAAGTATTTTATTTTTTATTTCAATTAAAAAAATTTCGTTTTCAATTAAAAAAGTATTTTCAGACATAATTATATATCCTTTCACCGACTTATTTTCATTTGCAAATAGCAAAATACAAATCAATTCTATTCAACAATTAATTTGTTGCGTTCATAAATTTTCAGAAAAATTAAATTATTAAGGAAATTATAAGAAATAGCTAGAGAATAATGTCTCAATAGCACAGAATTAAATTTAATCAATACGCGAATAAGTTAATAAAAAATTAATATTCCATAACTATTTTGAATTAACTAATACTTTAATTTCTACGCAAATGAAATTAAAATGAAAAATTTAATTAAATTATTTTTTATTATTTTTTAATTTGTGTTCGACAGTTTTAGATCAAATATTCTGAGCTAAAATCTGAATAATTTAATAATAGTTAAGTATGAGCAGTATAATAGTTAAAGAAAAATCGATTTACTATATTATATATATATATTTTACGGATCGAAAACCGTTTTTAAAAATTCATAAGCTCAAGAATTCGAATATCTTGTCTAAGATTACTTGTTACTTCTATAAATTTTTCCACAGAGGATTGCTTAGTTTTTTTCAAACTTGAAATTTCTAATTTTTTTCCACATGTGTTCGTTCCACAAATCTCTTTTAATCATTATTTTCGTAAAAACCTATTATTTTGAAAGTTAAACTAAATTACTAATTTCAAACATTAATCTGTTAACTTAAAATAAAAGATATCAAATTATGATATTGGTTCATCTCGCTTTAAAAGGTGAAAAAACCTATTAACGACTTGAAAAGTATAAAAATTGTATTGCAAGATTTGTTTATTTTTTACTTTTTTTAAGATGATTTATTACTTTAATTTTTTTCTCTTTAGATTATTTATTTATTTATTCTAACTGTTCCGATTGTGTTGATTGAAAAATATATTAATACTTGCTTAGGTGATTCTCGACAAAAAAGTAAGACAATTCAGTCTTCACATTCGTGAATTAAGATAATTTGACTCCAAACTCATTCTCTTTCTGAACTAGTATTACTGAATTCTTTTGTTTCTAAGCATACATCAGAGGATAATGATTTTTTTTTAGTTTTAGAATGATCATTACTTTTACTGATTTATAATTTTGAAACTCATATAGTTGATATATTTTCCTAACATTATGATTTCGGATTATATCAATATGCATATAAAGGAAATATGAGTTATATTTTAGAACTATGGTAGATAAAGTGTTAAGAAAAGAAATTGGAGTGCACCATTAATTATTTTAATACTTTAAAAATGTGACACAAATTATATATTTTGAAAAGCAACGCACTGAGGAAATCTGTAAATATAAATAAACTTTTTCGTCTTCTAAGTTCTTCATTTTCGGCGAAAAAATATCTAACATAGTTTGAAAATGCATATGTTCAAGAGTATCTAATAAAACTAGAAATAAAAATAAACCGTTTATTAATTCGCGAGTGCTGAAAAAGTTTTGCAAGTCCTTGTAAAACGTTTATGAAAACATTTACAATTAAATGTAGAGGAGAAAAAAATCACTTTTAACTATATATATATATATTTTTAATTACATCAACAATCATTTAGTGGAATTTAAGAAATATTTTTTTATAAAATAGGAAAATTAGTACGAAATATTAACAATGTTCACTTAATAATCTATGAAATTTGATAATAAGTAAAATAAAATTGCTTACGTTAAAAAACCACTTTCTAAAATTTGGCAGATACTATTTTTTCTTTGTTTCGTTGAGCATTAATGCAAAACCTTTTTTTTTATAATAACTATACAATGTAATATATTAAAAAAATTACACATAAAACAGTATTTTCATAAAAGTGAGGAATTTAACAACTTTATCAATATTAATATGAATCTTTTTTTCATTATTTTAAAATTTTTAAAACAAAAATTTAAAGTTAATGTTTGGAATTTTTTTTATAAAACCAATTAAATATTAGGGTACTTTTGTTAGTATGTGGAATAAATCATTCGTGCCAAAAAGATTCTTTTAAATGAAGCATATAAATATGCTTTAAATAAAATTATTTATCATAATTTGATAATATTTACTAAAACATGTTTCATTAATGCAAGGATAATAAATGTCTTGTGGTTCCACATTGTGTAAAAGCATAAGGAAAGAAAGATAGTTTTTTTGTAGAACGAGTAATATAAAGTAAATAATAAACAAGTTTCCGCTTCAATAAAATGTGATAAAATTTGAAATGTATTTTGCTCTGTTGTTGTAGCTTTAGGGTTTGTTCAAGCTGTAGTTTTTGTTCAAACTAATTTTCCTTCGTGAAACTTCCGTTACAAATCAAATAGATTACACTGACAGACTACACAACAAACGAAGCACTAACAAGCTAAACAGCTTACAAAATAAGGTTTCAAACCACAGCTGATGACCTCAACAAGACTCCAATATAGTATCTTTAATCATCGTGTTTAAATTGAATTCAAACTGCGAATATTATTATTAATATTTTGTAATATTACATATTAACCACAAGCTGAAAAGTTATACGCTGAGCAAGGTCAATCCGCGGAGGACTGTTTCTCTCATCACTGTAATGATTCACTATAGCTGAGTTATAAATATCGCCATAACGCAACAGCATCGTGGGATTCTTTCTGATCCAACAAATATCTCGCAAATCATGACAACTCGACTTCGCAACAACTGACGGTGACGTGTGAAGACGAAGTGAGGAGGAAAAAAAAAGAAAG
This sequence comes from Latrodectus hesperus, assembly GCA_037975125.1. Lineage (NCBI taxonomy): Eukaryota > Metazoa > Arthropoda > Arachnida > Araneae > Theridiidae > Latrodectus > Latrodectus hesperus. The sequence goes on along the minus strand of JAJQOW010000019.1, from coordinate 200,642 downwards.
AATTCCGAAAATTGAAGCTATTCCCTCTGTAAATTCCCGTTCTCTCACGTCTTCCAGAACTCATCGGGTGGAAGAAGAAAAAAAAGAACAAGAAGGAAGGAGTTCCAAAACTGCGGAACGTGGCATCCGAAAGAAGGAAGAGGATAATCTGGAGGTAGAACCCGGGTGATCGTTTGTCACGATTGGGGCGTTAATGTTCGTTTTGAAGAAAGGACTCTGACCTCCAGAACAACAATTTTGATCGATGCCTCTTGCTTGCCATCATTGTCTTGTGTGCCTTAGTCCTTATCCCATATTGTCACATTCTGTGACTTAACGAAATTTTGGCGTATTTATTGTTCCAGAACAATACACGAGACATACTAAATTTCATTGTTCTGAATGTAGAAACTCATTTAAATAATGACAAACTGGTCTCCAGTGAATATATTAGAAAATTTTATTTTGTCCTGTAAATTTGTGCACATAAAAATCTTAAAGATTGCTTATGTTCGCAAGTTTTTTGAATAAGATAACGTCGTAAGTACTTTTTTAGGAATCCTTCAAATTTTGCCATGAAAACTCTAAAATTTGTCTTAAAATATTTTTATGAGCATTTTAAGGTATGTGATTATGATTTACTATTTCAAAAGAAATCAAAGTATTCTACATGAACTGTTAAAATTTTAATAAAGCAATAATTATTTTTTAATATCTTCAATTATAACGCAGATGGATTTGTAGCAAGTTAGTTAAAAGTTCTTAATGACACGGGGGAAATTCTAATATGACAATGTCAACTATGATATTATATATCTCTTGTTACTGTGAGCGTGTATTTATTGCATACTAATATGATTACCACATTAGAGTAATTTATGCAAAAAATAGACAGAATAGATTTTCTGATCTATATGTAGAATTTGGCAGATGTAGATTGCATTAGATATTAAAGGAATCTTCTTGTAACTGGTTGGAAGTTGTAATGATGATCTCAACCAAAAATAATTATTGTATGTTACTCTTAGAGATAGCATCTGAAATTAGGAAAGAAAATCATCCTATATCCAATCTCATTATTTGACCATGATTAAAAGTTTCAGCAATCTTCAAATTACATTAGACTGACAATTACAAATTACTGGTGCAATATAATGCAAAATTAGCTCTTTTACTTCATTAAACGAAGAACAATTGATTCTGACAAAGTTGACTGCATTTAAAGATTTCATAGTTAATAGAAAAAATAACATGAGACACAATATAAAAATTGCATACTTATAAATAATAGAATTTATAGTGCAAAGTTTTTAACTACTCTTCTTACAAAGGAGAGATACAAAAGTTGTCAGTTGTTCATTTTGTTTTTACCTTAGATAAACTACAAGAAATTGTATATTTTGGAGTCAAAATTGATTTTCTCCATGGAGAGAAGATTTTTTTTATCTTTTGACTTTTCAGTACTAAAAATTTGCAAAATGTATTTACTTTTTTTTACTCAGCTATGCACCCATAATCAAAAGAAATATTGAGTTTAATATCATCAACTTGAATAAAAGTATTATTTATCGAGGTACCATTCCAATATAGAAACATTATCAACATGTTGAACCTCTAGCATGATGCTTCAGTTGGAAATGCTGACAAATAACGGTCTCTGTACCATACATGATACAGATTTCTAAAGAATATAGTGACGCGACAAGGTCGATGCTTGAATCTTTATACCATTCCCACTATTTTATCATTAGTGTTTGCAGAAATAGTAAACTTCATCAATATAAAAGGATTTCTGTCTAGAGATTTAAATTCATTTATATTAGGTAAATGAGTTTAAATTTTACTTTAAACTACAATTGCCTTTTTGATTATCAGAAGGCTAAATATGCAACAACGTAGCTATTTACAAATATAGTAAACATTCCTAGTTATATTTAAGAAATTTAGCTGAAATAAGATAAGAAAAGTAACAAATGGTAATTGCGTAATCAATTTTTTTAAATGATTCTTGTCACTCTTCGTTGACCCACAATATTACTGCTTAAATGATTACCTTTTGCTGATTTCAGAGAAAGTTAGGGGTGGTTTGCTTGATACAACTTCAGTAACTTTAATCTGACAGGGATAACGAACATCCCCGAATCAGCAATTCTATTCGCTAATCTTACAATAGTATCATACTTTAATCATTTGGGCTTACCATATTGATTAAAGCTAATCATGACCAAAGTTAATACTCAAAGCAATGAATATGGCTTTGATACCATTTTAACAAATACATTAGACTTCAATCGACATTGAAAGCTCTCTGCAAAAGGAATATAATGATGACATGGCAAACTCTGCCTCTATATTAAGCATTATTTGATAAGAATTTTTAAGGGCGTGTTGCCAAGTTCATTATCGTAATTGTTGCATTACTTTTTTGTTTTATTCAAAACATGAATTTTTTTAAAGTAGTATGCAAATATCATTATTGATTTTTTTTGTAAATACTCATGAATTTAAAAAAAAAACGCTGGAAATAAAATGCTGGAAAGAAGAAATAAATTATTGTAGTATTTTGATGACAAAAATATGGCATTCTTTAATTTTATTTATGAAGATCAAAATTTAAGTATAGCTTTTTATATTTTGAGAAAAATATCAATATCTTAAGGATCGACCCAAAAATTGGAAATGTTTCTTAATAATAATGAATATGAATAAAAAGATATCGTTACCATTTTCTATTTCGCAAATGCTTTTCACGTTTACTTTTATGATGTACTTTGTAAAACATAATAAAAAGTCAAGTGGAGGATTTAATTTTATCGCTTCATTTCATACATCCCCCAATGAAATAAATAAGCATTTTTACATATCAATAAAAATAAAAATGTAAACATCACAGTCGAGAGGGAAATCATGAACTAACATTTGCAATGCAGTGGAAACGATCAAAGCTTTCGCCAGAAAAGCTTCAGAAAACCATTAGAATGAATCTTCGGAAACTCGAATACCAGTGAAAAAAAATAAATAAAAAACCTATAAATAAGCAAAATATAGGAAAAAGTAAAAAAAAATTTTTTTTTGAAAGCTTAGTAAAACTGCAGAGTCGGTATCTGCAAAGGATTCGGTCACGTAGAAATATTTTCAGCTCCAAAAAGTATATTCCATGCTCTCCAACCCGAATAAAAAGACAAATCGCTCGGTCGTACTTTTTCCCGCCAAAAAAGAAGGCAATTTCGCGGGATTTATTTCTCGCCATTTTCCTTCAACAATCCTTTCTGGCCTCTGTCGTCTTCTGCAGTAGTTTTTCGTTCATTGCAGGTGGCGGAAGATTTATTCTCCTAAGCTGAGAGAGGTTGAGAATTGTTTGACGTTAACTAATGTTTTTGGGACCAATGATATCCTTTTTTTATGAGCTTTTCCTTTGCCTTACGGTGAATGAAAGACCACGGTAGCAGTTTAAACTCTTTATGAGACCGAGCTTTCTTTTTTTTTTTCTGAGCTGTAACGGGAGCTATGATAAAAATGGTGTTTGTTACCTGTTCCCGAGAAGAAAGTAATGTTTTGTGGCAGTAGTAATTATTCTTTCTTACAGAATGGTCAGATATTTTTCTCCGGGATGGTTCTAATTTATATCGAAGATAGTATAAGATTCAACTAGTCTTTTAGAAATTGGAGAATCTAGTAGATAACAAAACTGTAAGATTTTTCATTCATCACGGTATTTTATTTTTATCAAAGATTTATAAATGAATTAAAAACTCTGTTCCATTAGGAAAAATTTTATCGATGAATAAAGAAATAGAATTATTAATTTAACCTTCTAAAACTCTGGCATCTCACTCACTTTTTTACCATAAAGTAGTTGTTTCTTTCGTTCCAGTTGTATCATGACTATGCCACTTTATTACAATTATCATTGGTTCGAAAACGTCAGATAACGTTTCATCTACGTCACACATAAGTTATTACGACAACGTATCGAAACGGTGTCGTTTCGATACGTTTAGCGATCCGATTTATCGACGAATTTGCTGTAGGCCTTCCTATTGTATTCTTCGAGAGGCAGCAAACAAGTTATTTATCTGGTGTTTGAACATAGATTTAAGGTTTTGATTGCATCATACTGAATCATCAGTGATTTATTAAGTAAGGAAACAACTAATTTAAAGTAGGAAGAGAGCAATATTAATTATAGCTTATTTTTTATGTTTTATATATATTCCTGCAAAATTATTCTTTGATTTTTTTACTTATTGATATAGATTATTTAGTTTCTCCCCCCAACAAATGGCGTTATAAAATATGTGCACATTATATGATGATAAAAATTTTTTATCACTCATAAATATTATATTTTAATCCGACTAATATTACAGTACAATTGTGAAAAGGAGAACTATAACCATAAGAAATGAGGAAAAACCAAAGGAAGTGGCTCTTGTGTATCTATCTGGTCTATAGTGTTCTTGGATCGCTACTAAGAATGGTCGGAATAAAAAACAATGCGTTGTTTTATACCGATACTTCAGCAGGTAAAACAATGAATTATACCATATAGAAGGCAATATTGAAGTGCCTATTGCTAGGTTCTTAAACAAGAAAATAGTGTACCGAGCTTCACGGGTTCGTGTCGATTGAGAGTTGAATAAAGCAACCACTTAATGAACACAAGACTTTTATTCGTAAAAATTTCACAAGGTAAACGAAATTCCCGCTGTAACAATCACAGCTACAATTCGTCAGATAGAATAATAAGAAACAGCTTCTAATCACAGGTCTCAAATACCTCAGACAGAGAACAACTAGCAGTCACAACTAATCGCGCGTATTCACTCACTGACTGTCTTCACAATACTATATTACTATTCCATGTCGGGCTGCGGTATTTATACCTGACTTGGCGGAGAAATCTACCAATTTCGCCAAGGTTCTGGAAGCTTCTAGGCTATCTCGAAAAATATTGGTCCTAGAGCTTAGGTGATGGATGTTTCCAGAAGTATCGATTTCTCGCCAAGTCGCCAAAAATCTCGCCAACCGTCGCCAAGTCGCCAAGAATCTCGCCAACTGTCGCCAAGTCGCCAAATCATTAGGAAATCCGCTTTTAAACTACAACACGTCTAAATACCGCAATTTTTGCCCAAAAATGTGAGAATTTCTGATCTGTCTGAGATATTTTAAGACAAATATAATCATTATTTACAAATTTGTAACATTGCCCCCCTCTCAAGGACTGCACGTCCCGGGCAGTACAATCCCCTGATAAGAGGCTAAATTTAATATAAAAGAATTTACAGTTCAAGAGGATACAGAGCACATTACATACACTAAAAATACAAGAAAATAGAAAAGATTAAAATTATCTATACTATTTACAAACAGACCATGGTCTACTGATTTTTACTCTACATTACGATAAGGAGCTAATCTATCATAATGTACTACCTTTGGTTTTGAAGCAGATGATTTTCTTATACGAACCACGACGTCGTTCAGTCTTTTTAGGACTGTGTAGGGACCTTCCCAGTTGGCTTGCAACTTTGGAGAAAGTCCTTTACGTCGAATCGGGTTCCACAACCAAACTTTGTCACCTTCTTGGAATTCATGTCCCGTCGCTCTTGTGTCATACCTTGTCTTCATTCTTTCGGTCGTCAGGTTGATTCGGTCTCGAGCGAAGTTATGGACATCTTCAAGACGTGCCTGAAGGTCTCGAAGGTATTCCTCTGGCGATGAAGATGTATCCGGTGGACGACCAAACTGAAGATCACAAGGGAGACGAAGTTCGCGACCAAAGAGCATCTGTGAAGGAGTATATCCGGTAGTCTCATGGACAGCACTGCGATATGCAAGCAGAAACAGCGGTAGCTTCAAATCCCAATCTTGTTGATTTCTGGAAACCATAAGGGAGAGGTTATTCAAGATGGTTCTGTTAAACCTCTCTACCATGCCATCCGATTGTGGGTGTAGTGGTGTGGTCTGCGTCTTGTCTATTCCGAGAATTTGACACATTCCTTTAAACACAACAGAGGTGAAATTTGTCCCTTGATCAGAATGAATTTGTAAGGGTGTGCCGAATCTGGAAACCCATTGTTGCACTAGAACCTCGGCTACTGTAGTCGCCTCTTGATCGGGGATTGCAAACGCTTCAGGCCACTTAGTAAAGTAGTCCATGACAACTAGTATGTATTTGTTGCCATTTGAGGATCGTGGTAAAGGACCCAAAATGTCCAATGCTATCCTCTCAAAAGGTGCTCCTACGTTGTACCGCTGCAACCTTCCTCGGCTACGTTTCTTCGGTCCTTTACGTGCCGCACAGTCATCACAAGATTGGCACCATTTCTCTACATCTTGTCTCGTTTTGCTCCAATAGAAGCGTTCTCGAACTTTCTGTAGAGTTTTCATTACTCCGAAGTGGCCTCCAGTTGAGCTACTGTGCAATTCTTTCAAAACATCTGAAATTCTTGATTTTGGAAGAACAAGCTGCCATTTGAAATTACGTCCATCATCGGACTCCCATTTCCTGTATAAGACACCATTTCTTATATGGAGTGAGTCCCAAAGAGCCCAATATTGCTTAGTAGCAGGACTGTAGGTGGAGATATCCTGCCAACTTGGTCTCATACTAGAAGATTCTTTCAATTCTAAGAATTGGATTTATATCTGGGTCTTCTTTTTGGGCTTCTCTAAGTCCTTCATCACTCCATGGGTCTGGTTTTGATGGAGGTGAAACAGTAACTTGGCGTACCGAAGTATTTATCAACTGATAGTTCTTCTCTACTCTAGAACAATATCGGCAGCTTTCATTACACGGCTTCCTTGATAGTGCATCAGCATTTCCATGAAGAGTTCCTTTGCGATGACGTATTTCAAAGTCAAACTCCTGGAGTCGTTGAATCCATCTGGCAACCTGTCCTTCTGGATTTTTAAAATTTAAAAGCCAGGTTAAAGATGCATGATCTGTCCGGAGCAAGAACTTTCTTCCATAGAGATAATGGTGGAAATGTTCTATTGCTTTGACGATTGCCAGCAATTCCTTCCTGGTTGTACAATAATTCCGCTCCGGTTTTGATAGGCATTTACTCCAATAAGCAATGACATATTCTTTATCATCAATTTCCTGCGACAAAACAGCTCCGATATTTTCGTTGCTGGCATCCGTATCTAAAATGAATAATTTTTCGGGCTGGGGATATGCAAGAACGGGCGAAGATGTCAACGCCTCCTTCAGTTGTTTAAAAGCTTTCTCACATTCATCTGTCCATAGAAATCTCTGTTTAACTTCTGTCAACTTGTGAAGAGGTCTGGCAATACTTGAAAAACCCTTAACAAATTTCCTGTAATATGTGCATAGTCCAAGAAAACTTCTTAATTGGTGGACATCTTTTGGACGACTCCAGTCCTTAACTGCGGAGATCTTTTCAGGATCTGTTCTTACACCTTCAGCAGAGATAATGTGTCCCAGATAGCTTACTTCACGTCGGAATAAATTACATTTGCAAGGATTCAGCTTCAGGTTGGCCATTTTTAATTTTTCCAGCACCTTTCGGATGTTTCTTAAATGGTCTTCGAATGTGCGCCCTACAATAATGATATCGTCCAAATATACCAAACAGGCTTCATAGGAAAGTCCTCGTAATACTGTCTCCATCAGGCGCTCAAACGTTGCAGGTGCATTGCAAAGCCCAAATGGCATAACCTTGAACTGCCAAAGTCCTTGTCCTGTGGTGAATGCAGTCTTTTCTCGATCCTCAGGATGTATCTCTACTTGCCAATAACCACTCTTGAGATCCAAAGTCGAAAACCATTGTTTTCCGGATAAAGCATCAAGTGTATCGTCAATCCTAGGAAGAGGGTAACTATCTTTTTTAGTGATGTTGTTTAACCGACGATAGTCAACGCAGAATCGGGTAGAACCATCTTTCTTCCGAACTAAAACGATAGGCGAAGCCCAAGGACTCTCTGATGGCTCAATAATGTCATTCTGCTGCATTTCCATCAGAAGATTATCCACCTCTTCCTGCTTAGCGAATGGCAATCTTCTCGGATGTTGTTTAATGGGTGGATGGTTTCCTGTATTGATTCGGTGCTGCGTCAATTTGGTTCGCCCAACATCATCTGATTTCTTGGAAAAGAGATCTCCGAATTCTAATAATAAATTTCTTGCAGCATTCCTCTGTTTATCATCTAACTCTGCTCTCTGAAGGAGTTCATTAATTAGAGTGTCAGGAGGCTCAGATAGTGTGGCTTGACAATTTCGGTTAATACAGGTCACTGGACTGCAAGTCGCTAGCACTTCTCCTTCTTTTATAAGTTTTACCTTATTACTTAGATTAGCAACTCTTACCGGGATTACATTTCGTGAAAGGTCGACGAGTGAAGAAGCCACTAGTACTCCTTTAACGCTATTGTCGGAATCTGGATATTCAGTCAATCCATAATGAAAATTATTATCTTCTGAAAGAGCTCCGCAAACTATTGTCTCAGTTCTTGGTGGTAATGTTGTTTCACTCTTCGCAGTTATATGATGGACTGTTTTAATATCTGAATATTTCGTCTTAAAAATCGCTATGTCCTCAGAACATGAGTGTAGTTCATTATTTTTAAAATCTAACTTGAAATGGTTTTCTTTGAGAAAGTCCAATCCGAGAATAAATTCGTCATTTATATCAGCGACATATGCCATATGATGGTACACGGCATTACCAAATGCAATGTTTAGATTTATTTTTCCATGCACTTTAATCTTGTCACCTGTCACAGTTTGGAGGGTAATGCAGGGTGGCGTCCAGATGAGTTTGTCACCAAGTTTGCGAGCCATATCTGTCCTAATGATAGTTACGTTGGCTCCAGTATCGATTATCATTCTGCAGGGAACTTCGTTGACATGTCCCATAACGAAAAGTCCGTTGTCGCCGCTACTTACGGAAGAAATGTGAAACAATTTGAAATGGGGCTTCTGACTCTCTGGACATCTCCGCCCCGCGAGATGGCCACATATTAGTTTCCCTGCTGTGGTGGAAGATCATTTCCACCATTTTTTCGTTTCGGGCAGTCTCTCTGAACGTGTCCGACTGCACCGCAAGTCCAACACTGAATTTTCGTGTTTCTGCCACCTTTACTCAATTCTAAGTTACGGAATTTTCGCCGCAGATCTTCGATTTGCTTTCTGAGATCATAGTCCGTATCAGTAGTAGAGACGGCTCTGATTGAGTGCCGGTCTTTACGCGCGGCCTGCTGGGCAGCCTCTATCTTATGTGCGTAGACTAGGGCAGATCCAATATCTTTGACATCGGCGAGTCTAAGTGTTTTCTGTATCTCCGGATCCCTCACACTATCGATGAAGTGATGGAGAGCCAGATCTTGACGTGTCTCAGCTGGGCAGTCCGAAAATGCTAGATGGGAAAGTCGCTGAATATCGGCAGCCAATTCTTGAAGACTTTCACCCGCTTTTTGATAGCGGGACTTTAACTGTAGTCTGCTATATTCTTTAGTGCACTTATCTCCAAACCGCAACTCAAGGGCACTCGATAGGGCTTGGAAATCGTGCCTCTGCTCCTCCGGAAGCGTCTCGAGGATGTCAGCCGCGTCTCCTCTTAAAGAAGCCGCCAGGTGAAAAGCTTGGGCTCGGGGATTCCATCCATTAGCTTCCGCTACCATCATAAACTGGGTCTTGTATACTTGCCAGGATGATTTCCCATCAAATGTTGAGAGTTTAATATTGGCTAGGGAAGGCACAAATGTCACGTTGGGTTCCTCATGTCTGTTTGACATTTGTTTCTTCAAGCTTTCAATCTCCTTATTGATATTGTCTAATGCTTCTTCCACGTTTTCTTCTATCTCCAGAACTTTAGTTTCTACTGAAGTTACCTTATCTTCCATTGCATTCATCTTCTCCTGAATGATGTTGGAGAATTCTTCTTTAACACTTACAATGTCCTTCTTAAGTTCCTTTTTAAGCTCCTCCTGTCCAGCTTTCATCTCTTCCTGTCCAGATTTTATCTCTTTCATCATCTCGGTTTTAATCTCTGCTTGTCCAGCTTTCATCTCTTCTTGTCTAGCTTTCATCTCTTCTTGTCCAGCTTTCATCTCTTCTTGTCCAGCTTTCATCTCTTCTTGTCTAGCTTTCATCTCTTCTTGTCCAGCTTTCATCTCTTCTTGTCCAGCTTTCATCTCAGTTTTCATCTCAGCCATCTGCTCCGCTAATTTTTCGAGAAGACTTTTCATTAAATCCATATCCATTTTTCTTGTGACACGCTGCATCAACTCTTCAATCCCGATTCTGACACCAGTTGTACCGAGCTTCACGGGTTCGTGTCGATTGAGAGTTGAATAAAGCAACCACTTAATGAACACAAGACTTTTATTCGTAAAAATTTCACAAGGTAAACGAAATTCCCGCTGTAACAATCACAGCTACAATTCGTCAGATAGAATAATAAGAAACAGCTTCTAATCACAGGTCTCAAATACCTCAGACAGAGAACAACTAGCAGTCACAACTAATCGCGCGTATTCACTCACTGACTGTCTTCACAATACTATATTACTATTCCATGTCGGGCTGCGGTATTTATACCTGACTTGGCGGAGAAATCTACCAATTTCGCCAAGGTTCTGGAAGCTTCTAGGCTATCTCGAAAAATATTGGTCCTAGAGCTTAGGTGATGGATGTTTCCAGAAGTATCGATTTCTCGCCAAGTCGCCAAAAATCTCGCCAACCGTCGCCAAGTCGCCAAGAATCTCGCCAACTGTCGCCAAGTCGCCAAATCATTAGGAAATCCGCTTTTAAACTACAACACGTCTAAATACCGCAATTTTTGCCCAAAAATGTGAGAATTTCTGATCTGTCTGAGATATTTTAAGACAAATATAATCATTATTTACAAATTTGTAACAATAGATATAATCTGATTCATAACTGAATCTGGATTTACGTCTACAGACAATCGCCTCCAACAGAATTGCTGCCCAATCTTTGGCTAGAGGATTTGTAACAATCCATCCTTTTATATCATAGTCTAATAGTCTGGTTGTTGTTGCATCTGCATGCTTTCCTGTGCCCAGCCCTGAGTTGTGGGTTCTACCAGTTAGATGGAAACAACTGGGTGAGAGTTTTCGTAATTTAGAAGAAGTACGAGGCAGACACCCCTAATTCTTCACTTGCCATCCCCAGGTATCATTTCACTTGGAGGACATTGCAAACTCCGATCTATGTAAATTATTATTGTTCATTCATTAACTATGTCAACCACTTTAGCCAATACTAAAAATCTTTGGTCAAGCCGGGGGATTCAATCTTTGGTCAAGTATGCTTTCTGTTAATGAGACCGACATCCTAACCAACTAGGCTACCGCGATTCTCTAATTGCCTGGTGCAGTATTTGTTTTGATTTTTCATTACAGTTAGCCTTCAAGAAAAAATACAACTCTCTCAGAAATACGAACAGCATATTTTAATGTCATTCATAACATCCATTTTCCAGCAAAGTAATGCTCAAGCTTTTTCAGAAAGTGTGCCTTATGACATATTGAGAACAATCTACAATTAGATTCTAGAATTATCCTTAATTGAGCATTTGAAAGAATACGTGTTACACTACGTACAGCATCCATATTTGACTTTACGAAAATCTTATTTATATTGTTACTTAGAATTTCAGTCGATATTATATGTTACATATACATTAGATGAAAAATACAATAAATACCGCATATTGCTTTCAGTGCTTTCTTTAGAGAAAGTACAATAATTTTTATAATAACTATTTCATACACACACACACACACATTTATGGATTTCTTAAAATTAATCTAAAAAAATTAAGCAATACTCAATTCAAATAATTTAAACTGTTACTTCAAATTATAGAAATTTTTCATCAAGAGATAAGATTTACAAATTAAGCGAACTTCGCTTTCTTAAAGTGTAAAACTAGCGAGAGAATTTTTTTTCCTGAAAAATTTAATTTTGTTTATTGTTTAATCAGAGCAAATCTGAAAGCTAAAATTTCTTAATTTTCAAATATGATATTTTAAATTATAAAAAATTACTTGTTAAGAAGTTTATTTCGAAGGATATTAAAACAGTTTTATGTTTTTTCCGAGAGAAAAAATTAATTTTAGGTGAAAAATTTATTATTTGGATGAAAAAAATAATTTTATGTACCATTCGACATTGAAACTTTTAATAAAACCACTTCTAATATTTATCATCTTTAAAATTGCCTTAAAAATAATGTATACATATTGTTATAATGATTATTTTAGAACTTGTAATCTGATGTTGCTGGAACACACAACACACAAAAAATTTCAAAAATCAAAAATAACCTAATCTCCAAAATCATATTAGTAATTACATTTTGTGAAAACTGAGCTTCATGGTGTTTCAAAATTTCACATTGCAAAGTGATTTTTGTACACAGAGACACGAAAAAATAGCAGAATATATCCTAAAAATACTCGGCTAATGAGGTAGATGTAGTTTTATTGTTTTCACCTTCATTTCTAAATATAAAAAAAATTCTTTTTATAATGAAGGGAAAAAAATGCCTTGTAAAAAAAAAGAGTAATTAGACCAGCAAGACCTTGGAAACAATGCGATTCGGTAATGACACTTTTATGACATTTTTATCTATCTTTTATTAGCTTTACTGTGCTATTGTATTGTAAAAGGAAATAAACAATTAAAGCCCTTTTCTAAAGCTGGGTTTGTACCTCTACGAATATTTCAGAGAGCAACACAAAAGTTTAAAAATCAAACCTAAAATTAAAATATGTTCCTTGATTAGTCTGATTAAATAAATGTAAGCAGCATAAATTAAAACTTGTGTTGTGAAAGTCCATATATTCATAAAAACTTTCATTTATTTTATATAAAAAAATGGTCCGCAAAGCTAAATTTCAAAACGGATGAAAAATTTTATTTTTCTGTAATTCATATAATTACAGAAAAATAAAATTTTTATATCATATAAATTAAAAAATGAAGAGGAAGATAAACTTCCCTACTTTCATTTTCGTATATAGCAATTTTAATCACTTGCGTTTTAATTTTATGGAAAAATTAAGTATTATTAAATATGAAATCTGACATTATGAAATTTAAATTAAATTCTTTATTTAAGAAGTAAAAGTTTGTGATTATATTAATCACAAAAGAACGCGTGTTGTTGTTTAATTTACATTTATAAAGGTAATTATTATTTGGAGTTTGGTGGTGATTCGAGAGAAAATGGGTCTATTTAAATTTTCTGTAACTCTGCCTCATTATTTCGTAAATTGTAATTAAGAGACGAATCGACAGTTGTAAAAGTTGATGTTTCTTCCTTAATACTTCCAGCAGGCAGCTGGTTGGATGATTATCGATATGTGTTTATCACTTCAAATGTTTCTATCAGCTCAAGCTTGCTCTGTTGTTTATCGCATGGCTTTTGTAGCAATTCGCAAACTAGCTATTACTCGGTCGAATAAGATAGCATATGCGAAAAATAACTATGCAGCAACAAACAGAACTAATCATCCAAAATGTCTACACTCTATGATAAGTAAAATGTTATAGTCTTATTATAAAATAGAGCTATTATCATTGAAAAGTTTGGGGAAATAATAGAAACGATTCCTCTATCTTCAGGTAGTCATAAGTTCTATTCTCAACTTGACAGAAAGAATCTCATAAGAACCAACGAATTCAGAATCATCAGTTTCTGCACGTAGAAAACTGCAAAGTTTTCAACTGCTTAAAATATTCGAACGATAATATTTTTGAAAATTTCAAACCAAAATTTTATTCCTCTTCCTTTATATATCAGTCGATAATGAAATTTGCAATTCCTTATATTAAAGCTAATGGGAATAACAAGTTACTTGACCATAAGAAAGGAAATATGGAAGACAGAATCATTCATCATTTTGAAAGGTTACAGTTATAGACAATCAGTTTAAACAATATGCAAAATATTTTGCTGGATTACAGAAGAGCTCTCATCTATAAGAGTCTGTTGGAAAGCTGGAAGCAAATCAAGACCACACATTTGTTCTATTTTGATTCCTTTCAAGTCTTTTTGTATTACCTAAAAGCTCTCCATGGCTTTTGTTCGAGTAATGCTCTTATCAAAAGATTTCAATTTCACTTGTTAACATTGTTAATTAATGAGCGATGTGGATGCTGCTTTCCATTTGTGGTACACACATATATATATATATTGTTAAACCGTACACAATGGGGTATCAAATTGCTCGATTTTAAAGTTCTTCTTAAAACGATATACAATCAAAGCAGTTGAGAATATTCTACTTTAAATTTTTTATCTTAGCATTTCAGCAAAATTAGAAATCGAAGTTTTTCTTAAAATAAATCATTCTATTTTCACCAAATATGCTTGAATGTTTATAAACAAGATTTATTTATTAATATACACTGATTGATTCCTTTTTGAATTAATTATACACAGTTTTGCATTTTCTTTATCTCATAGAAATATAATATAGATAGACTAACGTAAAAAGCCGTCTTATACATAAGTTTCATTTTTATTAATTGCACACATATTAAATCAGTTTAAGTTATTTGATTTTGGAATAAATCTGAAGAGTTATACCAAATCTAAATAGGGAAAATAGTATTATTAACTGTCCTATTATTTATTATCCATACAAGCTGTGTGACAACGAAAAAAAGTTCTTTGAAATATAATTATTTTATAAATTGTTATTCTTAATTGTATGCAATGGTTTCCCAATAGAGAAGATTCTAGAAAATATTAAAGGGCAAGGAAGCATGAAGTTTATTAAGAACTCGATTCGCCTTAATATTTTGCATTGTAATAAACCAGAAATTGAGGAAGCATATACGAGTGTTTTAACATTTGAGAAAGATATATCTTAGAACCCAATAAAGTTGCAACAAGTTAAATAGTGGGTAATTTTGAAGAAAACCAATTAAAAGGTTGCAGCGGTTATTCCGGCAGGGGGCGATACCGCAGACTAGCCAACGCTTCCACAGCAAAGTGAAGCCCATTTAGAGATGCCGCAAAACTTCGGCAATTTATCTCGGGGGTGCTTCAGGCGCCCCCAACTGATTTTCGTTCACGCCATTTATTTCTTCCGGTGACAAATAGTCTCTGTAACCGTCACTGGTAACGCAACACGCCTTAATGGAAAGGCGGGTAGTCTGGATGGTACATGCTCTGGAGGCGGTGGTTCGTGAAGACTTCAGCTGTATCGAGCGATGCCACAAAATAATAATAAAAATATAGAGGCCAAATTCGTTGAAAAGAAAAAAAGGGGTAGGAGTGTGTATGGGAATGGAACATTTCTTTCAGAGGAAAAAAATAAATGAAAAGCTGGACTTTCTAAATCATGTGGTTTCGCTGGTGAAATTTGTAAGGGCTACTGGATGTCATTAATCACCTTTTTTTATCTATTGGTCTGTACTAAGCATCCCTTTCTATCAAATTTTCCTCCTTTTCGTGATAAGTTATAAAAGATGGGGAGGAGAGAAGCGATTACTGGAGCAAAATTATTTTTTAGAATCGAAAATACCCAAAAAGAGAATGGATTCCTTTTCTTTCTCTCTTTTGAAAAAAAAAATCACTTTCATATTTAGTTATACTTTAAATGAAAATGACTTTGATTGCACCATGGTTGAGGATATTTTACTTCAGTAAATTTAGTTCAATCTAGATTAAATAAGTCAAATGTTTATAAAAATATCCTCAAAAATACAGAAAAATTGAATTTTATTTTTTAAATTTCCCAACTTTTCTTTACTTAGGTTTGATTTTATCATTAATCATGGTAACCTGATTTGTCGTTCTACGATACATTTCATACATAAAAGTTTGAAATGGGAGTTGCACTCACAAACTGTAAAATTGAAAAGCCACTGACCATTCACGTATAAAACGAATTATGAATACTCAGACTTAACCTTGAGTCATTGATCAATATTGAGCAATAATGTGTAATGTACATGATTGTACATGTTTATGTGGTCATGAGAAAAGTTTATTTATCGACTCAAACAATTGAAAGTATGAGTTTATGGACATTTGTTCCAAATTATATACATATGATTATCAACTGTCCGTAATATCTTAAATAATTCAAATGCAAATAGGCGAAAAATATCATAACCCATATTTTTATACATTATACTGTTGGTGATTAAAGTCCTCAATTAAGTTGAATGTTTTATACAATAAAAAAATACATTCTGGTCAAGTATTCGAATTAAATACAAATTCCAAATTTCTAGCTACCTAATAAGTAATCTAGAAACCTAATATGCAACAATTTTTCAGTTATATTTCTAGATACTAAAGGTTATTATCAACAAAAAACACGAAAAAAGACTTAAAATAAGATCTGAATATGTAACGGAAAAAAAGATGTAAAGAATTTAGAAAATATTTTTAGTAAAACAACTAAAAAAAAAAGCTCACTTTCAAATGCTGACAAGTAGGTGTGGTTATGTCATTCAAATAATGCTAGAAGTAATGCTTGCAATTTTTAAAATATCAGAAAGAAATGGTAAAACAGAATGGTCCGTGTGAAAAAGGAATAAATAATGCGGGTGGGCCTGACGCGCCAGGGCAACAGCGTAATTTACGAACTTTACGCTCCTATTAAAATATTCCGAGCGGTACTTAGAATTTCGGAAGGAGATCATAAAAAATTCCTCCGGCAACAATACGAAGGGTTACTCGAAAGAACTTGGCGAGATTTTCGGAGAAAACATTCGCCATAACTTGCTTCTATTGTAGAATTCATTTTGTTATAATAGTAAAAGTTGTTAAATCATGTATTTTAATTCTTTTTTATGGAATAGAAACTGCTGTTTTGTACATAGAATCCGTTCAATAAAGAATGTGGCTGTAAATTAGTGATGGAACTGTCAAAGTATCAAATAATGATAAATAATCACTACATCAGCCCAAAAAAAAAAAAAAAAAAATGGGGAAAAACGTTCTTTTTTGATCTTCTGTTTAATAATTTATATGTCAAATGATTTAAAATATCAATTAGCATGAATATTGGAATTTTATTTTACTCTAAAAAATAATTACTCACTATTCTAATAATAGTCTTGTTATACTCAATATCTCTTTAAATTTTCCCAGTTATTCAACAAACATATAATAGTTGACTTTGAGAACACAACCAAGATGAAACTGTTTCAGGTACTTCTAGCATTTTCCAATTTAAAAGTCATTGTTAAATATTGTACTCAAATAATTTTTTAGGGGAAAATGTAGAGGTATTCTGAAAACTAAAAATATTTCTTTGTTGACACATACAAAATCTCAATTTCTGTCAATACAAAGATACTAAACACAATCTACTATTTTTGATCTCACTATTTTTGAAGACCATTTTGATTTCAATATGACATCGCCCTCAACAAACTTCTGTGCCATACCACTTTTATGATATACATACAAGAAAACAAATTTTTAATACAAAATTCTTTGCTTCCAAAAATTTTAATTTAATTTTTAAAATATTCATAAATATTAATACAGGAGAGAAAATTAATCATTTTCAAGACTAGTATTTTAATTTCCATTTAACAGTAAAGGATGATTATTAAAGTTGCTGAACTGATTTACATAACAAGCTGACTACCCAATTGTCCCATATCTTACAGAAACACATTTTGTATTCAAGGAACAAAATTGATTAGATAATCCACATCTGATAAAAAAAATCTCAAAACTGAAAATTGTATTAAACTAAACTCAGCGGCATGACAGCCCATGTGGGCCAAGACCTACAGTACCCGTATATGCCAACTCTATTCTACAATATTTATATTCACAAAAAGAGTTTTTCAAATTCTTACCTAAAAATACACTCTGAAATTCTGATAAAGTGTAGATAAATAGGAGATCAGCAAGGTTTCAAAAAATGGAGAAAAAGATATTGTCAATACATATGAATAAGCATAAACTTTGTCAATCTATATGATCACTTTTACCAAAATGTACAAATATTGGAAAAAGTTTACAATAAGGTACTTCTTGATTTTTTGACGCCAAGATTTGACTAGTAAAATGTCAGCTACACAAAAGCTAAGCTAAGATAGAGCTACCAGTAATTAAATTTTATCGCCAAACCAAGGGATACCCACTTCTACACCGAACCCCAAAAATCATTGCTTTTAAAGTGTCAGTGAAATGAAACACTAACATTTGTGTTGTACATCATTGCACCCTTAAAATTCATTTAACATTTCTAGCAATTTGAAGTATTACTTTCAGTAGCGAGAACAATTAAAAAATAAGTTAGAATACTAAACATTTCCAAACTTAAAAAATCTCTTCATTCATTTGCAATATAAAACGCATTGTCGAAGTTCAACAAAGCTATATCATGCGAGTCCCATCTTTACTGATAAAGTAAGAAAAGAGATTCAATTGCTCATTATTTTGATTATATAAAAACATTTACGAATCATATACGGTAAATGCCAGTTTTTACGAACTTCTAATTTAAGAACACTTAAGATTTCACGAACTAGTAATTGATCTCTAGCATGTTTTCATGGACACAACAATAACTTTATCTCCCAATCACGAACAAAATTATGAAAAATCTCTTTTTTTTTGTATGAATCTCTCATTTGAGTCTGGCTTTCCCCCTTTTTTATGGTTCAAAAACTTTAATTGCCGTTTCCATTGGATTATCGTTAAATCCTTCAAATCTTGGAAGATTAACAGCACTACTGATGTTGAATCCATGACTTTTTTAAAGAAATTAATGTGGAATTTATTCTTTCTGATCTAGTTCTTCCTCCATACAGAACATATACCAGAGTGTAATCCATAACTTCAAATTCAAATATTGAAAGTTGCTTTTACAAACGTGGTATGGAATTGTCTTAAGAAATTTACATTCTAAGCGTAATGCGTTTGTAAATTTATGCTTGGAATGATGCAGAAAATTGATGTTATCACCATTCTGACATACAGGCTTTATTAAGAAAACCATTGTAACAGAAGAAAGTCAAGAAGATTTACTTGATGACTTGAGTGAAGATTACTCATTTATGGACTTCGATAAAGAATTCTATTGCTGCCGGAATATTTTATTTATGAAGAGAGAGAAAAGTTTAGTCAAAAAATTATTTTAAGAGCTTTCGATTTTAAGAACTGTTTTAAAGGTCCTAATAAGTTCCTAAAAACGAGAATCTGCTGTATTTAATTACCTAACAAAGTTATCTTTGAATCATGAAAATTATTCCAACACTTTTAGTATCTTTTTCTTACCAACTCGGATCATTCTTCTCTAGTACAGAAATCCCTTGAAAAGACCTACTTATGGCACTGAGCCAAAGAATATATTGAAAGTTTTAAAATCGAAAAAGTTAGTGGAATAATTTTGTAGTTTCAATATGTTACAAGTTGATGTCATTTTCTTCGATATCTTATTAATAATATGACTAATTTTGGTTTTTCGAAGCAAGTAAGCCACAATCTCGACTAAAAAGTACTTTTTCCGTTTAAATGTATCCCAATCAAAATCATTTGCTATTCAATGCTTCGAAAAGAGAGCGAGCGATATGTGCTAAATAATTTTAGAAAAACAATCAAGAAATTTCACTTTACTTTTACATTTTACTACAATTTTTATCATGGGAATTATGCAAAGCTCAATAATTTCTTATTTTCTTATTTTAAAAAGAATTTCTTATTTTAAAAAGAACATATTATCTGTTTATCGAATAAATATAATTATATTTCTACATTATATAACATTTTTACGTTTTTTTCTCTATAATATTCTAAAAAATTACTGTGATTCGTATTCCTCAGGAAAAATTATTTTTACAATTTTATATTTTACAATCAGTATCTTTTCTTTGTTCTTTTCCAAATATTTAAATGTTTGTAAAAACGAGTGTACAACCGTCTGCTTATAAACTTTTTTACAAGCATATATTGAGGGATATGCCGACCGATGGCTGAGTGGTTAGCGCTCCTGACTCCTGAGCTGTGAATCCCTGTTCGGGCATGGATGTTACTTTCTTTCTCTGCTCTCTCTGTGTTTCTCTGTCCTTTTTTCTGCGATGATGTATGAATGTGGCCCACCCTATAAAAGGGTTTGTGGTGGTATGGCGCAGGAAACGCTACTCGCCTCCGTGACTTGGTTCACAAGTGCCCGCAGGGTAACGACAAATGAGTAGCTGTTTCTGGCCTTGTAGCATAGGGTTCGTCACCCAAGTGTCCGCGGTTGAAAAAGACATTGAGGGATATTCTTAACTACAAAAATTGAAGGTATAAATTTGTGATTATATACACATTCTACCTCGCTAAATAAACTTCGATATCATTAAAACTCCGCATAGAATATTTTTCAAATGATTCTTCAATTTAAATTACTTCTTAACTATAGCAGAGTGTTAAAGATAAATTTCCAATTTGTAATTACTTTTGGAAATCGATATTGTATTATTTGAGAAAAATCCACTGAAATAACACCTACCAATGAAGAGAAATAATGATATTACTTTTGAGTGGAGAAATTTTTGTTATGAATTTTTTATTCGTATTTAAATTCTCTTTGGCTCAAATATTTTTCTGAAATATATTCTGATATTTAGCATGAGCTATCATTCCAATGGTTGGAATAACATAATACCCTCAGCTGCAATTAGTTTTATTAATAGTATTTTCTAATGGAAGAGCATATGTATATTTCTCAAAAAATAAAAATGGTGTTAATCAGATCACGTTAAAATCAAATGTAGAGGTGTTATCAAATAAAGATTTGTGTCACAAAGTAAAAGTTAAGATTCATAATTGCATAACTGACCAGAAAGCAATGTTCAATGCATGGAGGATAACTGTGAAGAATAGCCTTGCTCAAAAGAACAATTACTAAAATTAACAGTGCAATTAGAAAGCATAAGGCTTATTTCAACAACATTTTTATTCAATTTTTATCAAAATTAAGCTGTCAAAAATTTAAATTGGATTGAAATGAAGCAAAGAAAACTTTAAATAAGAAATTTTTATTTTGCCATTTTGAATTTCAATTTTAGTTGGATTTGATTGTTCGTCTATCTTGGATCACGTTTTCAACATGAAGTTTATATCTACTAGAACCTAGAGTTTAATGTGAGATTTGAACTACTATATACAATTACGTTTTATAAGGAACTGAATTTGTTTGATGTTCAATCTTTTAGTATTTAAGCAGCTTCCTATTATTTGAAATTATAAAATTTCAACATTCACTTCATGATATTCATTATAAATATGATATATATATATATATATATATATATATATATATATATATATATATATATATATATATATATATATATATATGATATTCACTTTTAAGTTCTGAGTAGAAATGTCGAAAAAAATACCTTTTGAAGCAATTTTACTAGGTTAAAACTTTTTCTCGGTTTAATTAAATATTTAGGTTGTTTAAAAGTCAAAAAACACCTTACCAGTTCTATACTCAGATTAAAAACAGAAAATTTTTTGAACTAGAAACATAAGAATCGAATACGTTTTAGAACGAAAAGGGAAATAAATTAGTTCTTAACCACACTTAAAATAATAGAATTGTGAAAAAACAGTAAAACCAAGCAACATCGATTATAGGCTTCTTTGATATCCGAAAATATTGTTATTAATGTTTGTACAAAGCCCAATCTTATGCAGCTGCAGAGAAAAACGAATATGATGAGAAAATACATTTCAAATTGTTTGTAAAACCTAAAGGTTAAATGGAGAATCCAGGTTAAAAAAGCCCTTTTTAAAATTGTTTATAATTTAAGGAAATACAAAACAAAATTATCAGTTTGGGAGACAAAACTGAACAAAAGAATAAAAAACTAAGACATATAATAAATGCGCCATTTTAAAATCATTGTACGAATATATATTTAGTACATCACTACCGGAAGTGATATCGAGTTTGAAGCAGTTGGTAAAAATTGGCATAATATTAAATTTTAAAAGAAAATAAATAGGAGAACTCTGGTTATAAAGTTTTGAAATATTAAGGCTATTATCATCACTATTTAAAAACAAAACAGTATTTTTTCAATGAAAAGAAAACAGAAAATACTTAATTAAATGTTTTACTTTAAAAAATAAAATTTATTGAATCAAAATATATTTTTATTTTTAACACTATTCTAATAATGAATAAAATTTAAGAAATCACTATTCTAATAATGAATAAAATTTAAGAAATCATTTCTTAAGCTAACATATAATTAATAATGTGTCTGATGCATTTTTCAAACATTTTCTAATATTTATTAGAACCTAGTGCATGTTAAGAGATTGTGTAAGTGTTTATATGCTGCACAAAAGAATTAAAGTTATTACAGAGCGAAATTTAACAATGAATAGAAGTCCCAATTCACAGCTGTGGTGGAATTATTAATAAGGGCTAAATAAACGAAGCGCTGTCCTGGTCGGTTTTATTTTTAGCTTTCGTGCACAAGCGAGCACGTACACTAAAAGAAGTACCGAATATATAGGTATAAGCTTTCAAAATTTATGGGGAAATGCCGTGACCACTTCTCCACTCGTTAACTATCTTTATCCTGGAGATCGCGAAAAAGCTATTCTCGTTACTCTGTCTTGTCAACGAGCTAAATTAATCATTCTTTAATTTTTTCCCATAACCTCCAATGGGATTTTCCGCCTTTCACCGTCAGGGCGAGCTGCATTCGTCAATATATATTGTCGTTTGCAGAAAAAAATAGTCTCTTGGCCACTTCTCCACACACACATACACATTTATAAATCGTTTTCATAACTTCCTTTTTCACAGTTTAATATAGAAAGATTTAATTTAAAAATTCAATTCAGCAATAAATGATTGAAAAAAATTATATATATTTTGAATAAAATATTTTATTCAATGCTTTTTTAGAGTAGTGCGGTAAGTTTATAAGAAGGATTATTTTAATTAAACTGGGGCTTTTGAATTGATATATCAAATGAATGCAGAAGTTTTGAATATGAAATAAAAAAGAAAACGAAGTTCGTACTTTTTGAATACTAAGTTTGATTGAATTTCTTTTAAAATCCTTTTTTTTTCCCTTTCAAATTAAATGAAAGCTATTATTATCTCTTAAAATTGGGGGAAAATAAATTGTAAAAGGCCGAGATTAAACGTATCTATATTTTGAAATAGTTTCTTAATAAATTTCATTATTTTGCTTCCACAAACTCTAAAGTTTTTTTCTTTTCTTAATAAAATTATCTTTGCGTTAAAATAGTTTCTTATTATTTTCAATTTCCAATTATTTTTACCACTAATGTTTTAATAAAAAAAATCGATTGATTTTTATCAATTAATAACAAAAATCTAATAAATCTTTTTAAACACGGTGATTAAATTAAATGTGAATTTAATAAAAATATTATTTTTACAGAGAAATAATAACATAAAATTTAATAAAATATTAGAGTATAATCATTAAATTTTCTTATTGACAAATATTTCTAAATTTATAAGAAAAAAATTTATTTTCTGTTGAATATTTTTCTAACATCAAACATCGATAGTTAGAATTAAAGATATTTTCTACACAAATAGAGTAATTCATAGTCATTATTTTAGTACGAAAATATTAGTATATCTATGTAACAAAATTTACTAAATTTCGAATGAATTAATTTATTATATTTTAAGTGAGATTCTATATATTTAATTGATATTTTATACAAGGAATATAAATTCGGTAATAAATGTTTTATTCATCCTTTTGAGAATTTAAAAATAAACAAATGAAATTTTTAAGAAAATAAATAAACAATTATACTTTATTAACACAAAAATAATTCAGCAGTATGTAAAATGAGTGAATAGCATAGTTTTAAATCCCATTATTCACGTTTTCATGCAACTCTGGAAGTAGGTATCAGTATCGTGGCATTTAAAACATTTATTGATTTTTACATCCAGAACTTCAATTGTGAGTTCATTATTTTAAAACTTTTCCAAAGCAAAAGTCAATAAAGCCGAATAAACAAAAGAACTTTTCTAACTAACTCTTTATTTACTCTGCAAGCTAAGAGATATCTATTTGTTTTATAAAATTCTATCATTCTTGCAAAGGCAACTTTACCTCGATCATAAACTGCTCAATGCAAATACAAGTTTTCTGTTTATATTTTGATTATTGAACAATAAATACTTTTATATAACAAAACTTTTCTCAAGAAATATACTTATTTAGAGCGGTTATAATTTCAATGAAATCTCTTCACTAAAATTAACTGTTCTTCATATATGTACATTATCTGATGAGAACTGATTTTTGTTTTTGTTTCGATTTTACGATTACTTTTCGTACGTAGATTAAAAATCGAGGATTGTGCATATAGTACATCAATTTTTGGTTAGCACATGTTCCAACAGCCTCACAGCGTCGCTTGTGATCACAAATTTTCACAAACTTATGTTATATGTTTAATTAAATTATATGTACACGAATAAAAATCAATTGAAATCTCTTGCACATTGTTTCCCATCTATAGATGATTGACAAGATAAGGGAAAGGTTTACAAAGCGGACCCTATAACTTCTTCTTGGAAGAAGCTTTGGCTGGAAAACGTCCTTGTCCAATAAGTCTTTGAGGCGTTCCAGACAGTATCTGTAATCAACAAGATTTTGTCTTTGGTTCTATTATAGGATTAGAGAAGGATAACAGTGATATTGAAGATTTTGTGAAAGAGCACAAAAAAGAGCTGATCACAGAAGTGTTTATAGAGTAATACTGTGTTTCACAGCAAGAAATTTAGGAGAAAAGTTTGTTGTTGCACCAGCATGCTTCCCTTTCCCTTGCTCTGGGTTGGGCTCCACCAGTTAGATAGAAGCAGCCGGATAGAGTCTTCGTGATTTTCAAGAAGTGACCAGGCAGAAGACCCCCAGTACTTGGCCTGCCACCCCGAGAGGTATCATTTCACTTGGAGGACATTGCAACAACGCCCAGTTTTAACATGCCCCAGCCGCCATTGGTGAACATGACGGAATTCGCATAATTAGTGATTCACTTTATGAGCATGACTTTAGAACAGATTCTTCGCTGTAAGAGCATGATTCTAGAACGAACCTAGCTTGTTAAGCTATATTGCATAAGTTTGTTACTTGTTAATCTTGTTACTATATTGATAAATATTCTTTGACAAGAAGGTACACATAAATGGAACCCGATAACTAGGAACAAATTTAGAGCAAATACTAAGTTTTTCGCTTTAAAACAAATTAAACACTTACAGTAAATGTCTTAATTTGACATTTCTTAAAATATTTCCTGTTCCCAAAGAAATATATTTGCAAATGATTGCTCGATTTACTAAATTCAAGGATACGTTTATTAAAATCTAATGACGACACATTATAAGCGCGAATTTAAAAAGAAAATATGTATCTTCTTTAACAAAAAAAAAAATTGCAAAATTAAATTTATCAAGTATTTAAGTATTCGCTAGCTTCGTTCGGTTGTTTGCGGTTGGTAAGGTGGTTTGTGGTTGGTGCGGTTGTTCTTTGATTTGAACTTTTAACAGTTAAGAAAAACAGTTATAATTTATAAATCGAGAACAGTAAGTTACATAAATTAGCAAGGAGAAAATGACAAAGGAAAACAATTCAAAATAAAGAAAATGTAATTAAGATTACTTTACAAAATTTTAATTAAGATTTTAAAAAATGCAGTGAGGTGATTTTTTAAAAAAATTGAAAACGTACTCGTAGAATGCCAAAACTAATGACAAAATTCTTCCACATTTCATTATTTAGTTAAATAATGTATATATATAATTTAATTTCATTATTTAGTTAAATAATGAAATTAAATTATATATATACACAGTAATCCTCATTATAACACGGTATGTTAGTTCCACATTATAGGAAAACATGTTGTACGGGCATTCTCGTATAACACGTTTTGTACAAATGATTCACGTTAACTTTTCTCGTTAAAGAGAGTTTTAATCGAATACTAAGGAAAAACTATGTTAAGAGCTAATATATCAATGTGACTATATATATATATATATATATATATATATATATATATATATATATATATATATATATATATATATATATATATATATATATATATATTATATATAATGTAAATAATTCATAAAAATAGACATAAATTTTTATAAGAATTTTTCTTTTTGTTTTATTAAGTACCACGCTAAAAATAATGGAAAGTCGCCTTATTAAGCGAATAATAGAGAAGAGTAATAATTTATTTTAAGAAAAGAGAGAAATTGAAAGTTTTTTTGTGTCTATAATAACTCGAGGCACCTTTTTTAAATTTGATGAACATCCTAAGGGCTGACTTTTTTTTTTCACTTTTAAAAGAAGGATTATTTTTCCTTCTTATCGATGACTTAAGAAAGAAAGAAGACATTAATAAAGGAGGATATTTTACACATTAATGGCAAATTTTAATTATCACGTTTTATCACAATTTTCCAAAGAGGACGTGTTTTTCATTGCGATGCAATATTTGCGAGCCACCTTGTTCACTAAATTACTTTTTGATAAATAAGAGTATTTTTGTATTAAAAGCCTTCCAGCTATATAAGGAAAACAATCAATTATTAAAACAATGATTTGTTTTCGTAAATTGTCCCTATTCGGTGTATTTTCTTGGGGAAAGAAGACAGCGCATTAATATAAATTGGCGACACACTTTTAGTAAAGTCAATATTGGCGGGTGGAAGTAGTTTCTGGCGACTATTCACGCCAACAATAAATAAGCAATTGGTAAATAAAATTGTCGCCAATACTTACAAAACTTCTAAAAAGGTTCCCCCTTAAGCATGTGCATTCAGTTTACAGTGAAGACAGGTGATATATTGAAAGTGCATTGGATTTATAATTAGAAGACTTGGTCAATTTCCATTTGCTTCGAAGACTTGTATTTTAATTCCATTCACTAATCGATTTTGCAGCTTAATCAATACAGATGTGTTTGCTATTTGTAAATACTGTGCGATAGGTTTAGATGTGTTAATTTAATTCACGGAGAAAAAATGCATTAAAATTGATTAAGAATACTTGGAAAGTTTTACAGAGATTTATAATAAAGAAAGACACATATATTCGCTCTTTAGTTCAAAGTAATTAGAATTTTTAGTGTTCTTATGATGTATATTTTATTTTTTCTGCAATTAGCATATATTTAAACGTAAAACTAAGAATGTTATTGTTTAACAATGAAACCATTTAAATCAGAATTTAATTAATTATATTATTTTTCTTTAATTTATTGATGGACTTAGAGTAACGTTTTTGAAAATATCCAAATCAAAATTTATTCGTTAATAAGATATTAATTTTGTCAATATTTAATTAAATCATATTGAATAAAAAATTACAAACTGCTGCAGAAAAATAAATTATTATTGGACCATGATACTATAGAACCAATATATATGGGTTACAATTGTAAAAAATGTGTCTACTTTTTTTACCAACATTATTACTTATTCTATTTAGTCTAGATTAAATAACGTTTCAAAAAATTTTTTTTCTGAAATTTAAATTATAAAAATAAGTAATAAAAAATTCTGAAGACTTAAATTTTTAACCGAATTTTAATATCTTTATATATATTGCTCGAATTCTGGCAAAATGAACAAATGCGTAATTGAAAATAACCAAAAATAAGGATACAGTATATTAAAATTATTTTTATTTTATAATAAATTATATATAAATTTTATGAAAAATTGCTTACAAATACCAATGAGCATTTTATGTGATAAAGATTACAATTTCACAAAAAGTAAAAAGAGAGAGAGTAAAAAAAGTAAAAAGAGATTAAGTAAAAACTGCATCGGCCGGGAATCGAACCCGGGCCGCCCGCGTGGCAGGCGAGCATTCTACCACTGAACCACCGATGCGATGGCTATAATCATCTTAAAATAAATTTTTTCCGAATTTTATGAGGCAATAATGTTTTTGAAGCTTTTATTATTTTTTTTTCTGGATTATATGAGCTGAATTTTTCTCAAAAATAATTTACCATTTTTATCATAAATAATCATTTTCAAATATTAAAATCTATATACGTAAAGTAACTTTA
The DNA here is from genome assembly GCA_037975125.1 of Latrodectus hesperus. Classification (NCBI taxonomy): domain Eukaryota; kingdom Metazoa; phylum Arthropoda; class Arachnida; order Araneae; family Theridiidae; genus Latrodectus; species Latrodectus hesperus. The sequence continues at coordinate 172,572 of JAJQOW010000019.1, read as the reverse complement.
GTTTATAGATCTTGCACCATTATTTTTACATAATCATACATAATTTTTGTTTGGTGTTCAGAAGTATTTTTTAACAAATACTATTATTTAAATTAAATACAAAAGTTTGAAGTTGTTTACTTAATTAATTTGGGAAGCAATTTTTAAACACTTAATGCTTTGTTAATCCAGAAATTATCATTAAGCATAAATATTTATAAAAAAATTTACACACATAAAAATAGTATATTTTCTTAACAAATCAAATATTGCCTTAATACAAACATAAATAGTGTTTTACAGCTATTTTTAACAAAATCCTTAAGGTGATTTGTTTTGAATTCTGTTAAAATATAACTTTCATAAAACAAAACGTAGAGAACATACAAAATAAAGCTGAATAATTATAATTGATTTAATGAAGAGGAAAGCCAAATCTGTATACAAAAGTTCTCTTCTCTTCTTTACATTAATATACAAAATATTCTTACATTGTATTATACTTCTACTTAACCAGAATTAATAACCTAAGGCAATACTCTTTTTTTTTCGTACTTCCTCATTATTTTTTTTAACGAATTAAAAGGAAGAGTACTTATACAGAGCATGTTACAAATACTTGAGCATAATTATGTTTTCTGTGTAATTCCATATCTACTCATCTCTTGTTAAATAAATATTACTTTTTTATTATAACTTAAAGATTTAATATTTAGAGATGTATCAAACATAAAGTGAGAACTTTCGCTTGTGATATAGCAATGAAACTGTAAGCAGTCCTTTGAGAAAGGACCGTGTTAAAAGCTTTGCATGTTATATTATAAATATTAATAAATTGTTACATAAAAGAGGGGTTGATATATTTTTGATATGGATTAATTCTGACTCATTTTTTTAACCATAAACTGATTGTTTAATTCAGGAACGACTTAATATCTATATCGTTTTATTCCTTTTCGAGTTGGTTCACATTAATTAAGCCAATTGAACGTCGACAAGAACTATAATCATGGTACATTATTGATTTCGGGAAAATGCTATTCGATTTTTGTGATGAAACAGTGGATTCACCTTGTATGATTCGAAATTATTTCGATGAATGTTCCTGGAAAACATCGATTCTAACATGATTGCCATAACCTTGGCTCCTATGCAATTTCAAAAAGATTCGAGCCACATGTATGTTGATAAAAGACTTTTTTTTTTATAAATGATCGAATAATTTTCGACACATGGTGTCTATTTTGGATGATGAATCGGCTGCATCGACTCGTTCGACTTGAAAGTTAGACTGTTATGGTAAAGTTGATGGTAGAATATTGACTGTTCTACAAACGATAAAACAATGGTTCCACAAGTTAGCTCACATTGATTCGAACCAAGTATACGTTGATAGAAGCCATTTACCATCGTCGGTTTTGGACACATGATATCAATTACGGATGTTGACCTGATGGTATCGACTCGTTCGATTCGTTGTCTAAGTGAATTTAGCTCGCATTATTTCGAGAACGCTAAAACTATATTTTGACGAATCATTTTACATTTGCTCAAGCCATCGCATGTTGACAATAAAAAGAAAAAAGTTCATTAAAAAAATTTCTAAATTTCAATCGGCAAGAGCAGTTTAAAGTTTTATTTTTAAATATTTTTATATGAAACTTAAATTTTCATTTCATATTAGTTGAAATATTAAATGATTCTTAGAAGAACTAAGGTAAGCTAATTTATATAAGATAAATAATTTCATCTCAGGATTGAGAAACCTTAGTATTAGAATGCTCAGCTTAATATCAATTAAAATATTAAGCTGGGCAGAAATTTTCCTATATTCCACAAGAAAAATTTATAACAAAAATAAATTTTTAATAAAGAAATGTTAATTTTAGTTTAAACATATTTCACTATCAATTTTCAGATAAATCAGCTATAGTTAGGTTACTTTTAATTGAATTAAGATAACTTTAATTAAATGTAATATTATTAATTTTGCATATTTCAAGAGTTCAAATTTTTATTTTTTCCTAAAATTTGATTCCATTGTATTTTTATTTATGTAGTACATATAGTATTTACATACATATAATATTTACATCAGAGCTGAAAGTACTTAATTCATTTAGAATTCATTATTATGTTTGAAACTCATATTCACCCTCTTCGATCCTGATTAGAAATTTCACTTTTTATTTTAATTTAAAATTTTGTATTTTGTTTGGGTTTGTAATTTATTCAAATAAACTATTTTGCAGGAAAATATTGTAACAGATAAATGAATTAATAAATACATGAAAACTTTAATAATAAAATAAATAAATTTGTAATTTTTCTTGCTTTCATTGTAAGAATTTATTTTTCGCAGTGTATTCAGTATATGAAGATATATTATTTGCGATTTTAAAGCTGTCAATGCTACAAATATATCAACACCATAAAAAAAAACTAAAATGATTTTTATATACAAATGTAGAAAGTTTATTTGCAAGTGTGTGTTTAAAGCTAAATAATGTGTATAATATATTAACTATATATGGAATAACACTATGCATTACTACGGCAAGGAATATAAATTCTAGGAATATCAATGAACTTGCAATATTTGATACAAAACATAAAAATTATGATTTCAAGCTAGAACACACTATACTTTTATTCAAACAATCGTTTTTGTAATATTTTTACATTCACACATTTAGATCAATCCATAAAATGACTTAAATATAAGCTTTATTACAAGCTTTTATACGAGAGAAGATTCTTTCTGTTTCTACCATTTTTTTTCCACGCCATTTTCTTAAATCCAGTAACGCCATCCGACTTATTGATTGCTTTATTTACTGTCAGCAATTTGCTGCGTGTTATTGACATCTCACTTCCACTAAAATCCTATAAAATTCCTTTGGCATAGAAATCGAACATCTCCGATTTCCAAGTACACAACCCTCCCTTCAGATCGAGTAAGGAAATCGGGGATTTCAACACGATTCTAGGAAGATTTCCCATTACTTTTTTTATCGTCAAGGGAGACAAAGTTACAGTTAATCGAAAGGACCACATGTATTCAATCAATAGCACTACACTTCTGATTCTCTCTTGCGGTAACTTCAAAACGGGGTATATAGTGGAAAGGAAGATGCTTTTGCTCAAGTCTCGCAAAATCGATACAACGTTGAGACTGAACTATTCCCCTCTCTTTATCTTCCCCCAAAGAGGCCTGTATTTAAGATAAACTCCCGTTAATAAGATGGTAATGGACATTCAGAAAGGTATCATCTGTAATCGCTTTGTATTAGAAAAGAGTTTTATTAAAAAGTAACTTTAGCAAAAAAATAAAAGGTGGATATTAAGTGACTGGATTATTTAAGATACAACAATTTATGCGACTTTCACATTGACTTATGTTCTCAATAATTTCGAGCTTCAAAAGGAGCAACAATTCTGTTACTGTAATAACTATTGAACTTTAATTGGACTAAAACATTTTCTTATAAGCTGAGTGTATTTTTCAAGAACAAATCCCCATCCGTCTATTTTCCGTTCTGAAAAAAAAGGGGCAATTTATCACTTATTGAAGTTATAAAGTAACGACGCTATTTGTGTGTGTAATATATATATATATATATATATATATATATATATATATATATATATATATATATATATATATATATATATATATATATATATATATATATATATATATATATATATATACATACATTAGTAGCTCTAGGTGCGCATGCTTGGAGCTTTGACATGATTGAATTATCTATGTCAAAATGTTCAAAGTATGATGGAATTCAATATTTAGTATCTATATTGTTCCCCAGCAAATTAATTTTTATAATACTTGTATAGACATTTAAAAAATATAATTATAAATTCGTTCAGAAAAAAATGGAACAAAAAATTCGTTATTTTACTTTAAAAAATAAAAACTTAAATGAGAGATGAATTGTTCTGTAAAACAGCTTACACCTTTCATTAACGTTTTATTCTTGAATTATCTCAATGAGAGTTTTTGTTCATTCCGTTTTATTTTAAAGTAATATCTCGATAGGATTCATCATTTAGACAAATTAATAACAATTATTCTTTTTCAATGATAAAAATAAGAGAATAATTGTAATAAGTAACAGAAATAAGTATATGAATTAAAGACATGGGTAATGTTTCAGCATGATATTGAGGGGTTCATGATAAATTTCAAATGAAATTTTAAAAATCTATAATATGGGATAAGAAATCTTCTCAATGACGGGTTCGTTCCACTTGAGATCATGACTAGAGGTCACTTTATATTATAATTCTTATTGGTTTAAAATATCCATGACGTCAGATAACGTTTCATCTGCATCACATATAATTAATTATGACAACAGATTGAGACGGGGTTCCATTTGTGGAAGAATTTGCTGTCTGCCTTCAAATCGTATTCCTCGAGCGGTAAGCAGACAAGGCGAAGTTCACCCTTGAATGCCTGAAAATACTATTGAAGTTTATTTTGTTAATAAAACGATTTCTTAAATAAAGACCAAAGCATCGGTTTGATAAGCCCTTTTTTATTGATTGAAGCCATTAACATTTGACAGTAGAACAGAAGATAAAACAAAATATAAAAGACAAGCCAAAACATCCATTTTATGTTTAGTTTAAATCGGCAAGGGCACAGGTGCCGTATAATCCAGGATTCCAAATTCTGAATTTTTTTGGCGATGAAAAAATGTTGCCAAAATAACGTACCGTAATGTGCGCGATGATGTAAATACTAGGGTTACCAAAATTAAATTTTCTACAGAATTCTTATAGGTCTCCATATGTATGACGTAATAAAAACAAGGTTGCCACATACATAAGAAAATCCGTCAAAAAAAAAAAAAAAAAAAAAAAAAAAAAACGCCACACTTAGAATTTGGCATCCAGGATTATGCGGCACCTGTGCCTTGGAAAGGACCATTTAAATTTTTAAAAGTTTCATTAATTAATAGAATTCTAAATTAATAATTGCGTAATTTGTAAACAATCTCTTTGTGTTCACAAGACTAATGCCTTGTTTACGCCAACATTATTTTCTACTGTACTGTTCTAATGCTGTTTCTAAATACTGTTCAGCATTTTCTAAAGAGAAAGACAATCTATTCTTATAAGGTAAACATGATTTCCATTCAGAAGTGAGTAGTGCTTCTATTTGGGTACTACTCTCGGAATTCAAAATTTATTACAAGGTATCAAGACTTGTTGATTTGGAAGTCTGTACCGTGACTGAATCAAATGATTTTCTTAAAGATATAAAACTTGGTAACAACTATATGGTCTCTCACATAATCAATTTTGGTGATGAAATGATTTTAAAATTAAGCAACTTAATTATATTGTTACCATAATTGGAAACGAGATATTTGCTAACGAGACGAGTCAAATCAAATTTCTTTTTCCATGATATCCGCGCGCTTCAGAAGAAATACACAAAAATACCAATCCAGCGAATACCTTTGTATCTTGTATTCAAAAGTTAATTGATAGCAAACAGAGACTTCAAATTGTATTTCTTAATTTTTATTGCTTTATAGAGATTATTACAATTGTTAATTATATTGATTTTGGCAGATTCACTGACACGTGTTGATATTTGAGTCTGGTTCACACCCAGTTGATTCTTAGTGATTTTTTCTTTCACTGTTGCAACAGATTGTTTTTAGACATACATTAATCCAATTAACTGTTTCTTTTCATTATTGGAAACTGTTATTTTTTATTTAATTAACTGAACAGTTTCTAATGAAAGTCTCCTAAAAGCTTTCAAACAAGGATAACAAATAATTTTCATGTTAAAATTAATATTGTTCAATTCATGTTGATATATAATTAATTAATTATTAAATTCATATTGAAAAAAATTTAAATAGTTGCATTATGGCTAAATTCATATTGCAACTATTTATATAACCATGTTATTATCTTTATATGCATTTTTTACCGGAAGCTTATTTTTGTGTTCAGTGTCCCTTTTGGTTTTTAACCTCTATCAAGTGACGAAGTTGACACCTGAGCTGGTACTTCTTATCCAAAACACATAATATACGGCATAATATTATATGAGATGGACGTTCCATTATATAATTGTTGAATTAGTACAAATATCTTATCATTCGGATCAATTTTCAGATAATACAATCCTCAATTGATTTAGATCGAAGTTCTTATCAGCTATCGACCTGAATATTTGCTTTAAATTCATAGTAATCTTTATTTTTACTATTTATACTGTTTATTTTTAGCATTAATTTTATGAAGAAGAAAAGTTAACTTTTTAAGCGCAATAAATTTATTAAATAATTAAATAAAATATTTCAAAAAACAATTAACAATATCAATGGATGTATAACATATTTATAAACGAACAGTTAACTGATACTATAGCGAATAAAATATAAGACAAATATTTCAAATTTAAATATTAAACGAAGAAAAACTGAATTTTTTTTTTATCATTTTGTATACCACCTTCTCCTACATACTTATGATCATAAATGTAAAAGTGAAAAAAAGAAAAAAAATCTTTCGAAGAGATTAATATCTAAAAGTCATAAGTGTGCTACTGAATTAGTTTTGAAATTTCATTAATGACAGAAAATCGAACGTTGACATCTAAGATTATCGTCTGGCACTCGTCTGGAAAAAGAAGTCATAAATCATTACCAGAAAATTCTATTAGAATCTCAGAAGAAAATATTAATTGTAGACGAAAATTTTATTTATTTTCATTAAAAGTAAAACTGTCTGACGTTGCATATTAAGAAGATTGTTATGGTATGGAATTTATTATTATGGTATGGAGTTTATGATATGGAGTTTTCTCTATTCAACGGTTTATGTAATCAAAAAGGTCGGAAGTCTTGTTATTAATGAAATAAATGAACAATCAAGCTTAGGGCTGTTTTCTGAACAGGGTTTTTATTTCGAAATTTTAAAGTTATGACGAATAATTTAAATAATTAGTGAAAATTTATGTTTATTAATTATTTAATAAAGCCTTATTCCAACAAGGAAATATTTAATAAAACATTTTGATGTAGTTTTTTTTTTTCGATTTTTCCTGCATAATTTGAGAAAGTGAGCAAAGAAAACATGAACACTTTTATTTATTTATACATATTTTTTAAATATAATACAATTTCTATAAAGGGCATATCGGTGATTGACAGAATCTGAAAGCAATCTTAATCATTGGAAAAGTGACGAAGGTGACACCTGAGTTTTTTAACATTACATGTGAGACAATAAATATTTCCATTAACGTATAGTTTAAGGAAGTCCTTAAATTTAACAATGAATTAACAATTTTTTCCATCATACCAAAAATCAGTGGGAAAATTGCTGATAATACAATTTCTTCCTTTTTATATTTATAAATTTTATATAAAGAATAAATTTTAAAAAAATGGTAAACCTTTCTGACAAAAATTCAACTCTCATAAGTAACAAAAAAAATCAAAAACAGTTTATTGCTTTATAAACCGCGCTTCAGTCGCATCGGTGGTTCAGTGGTAGAATGCTCGCCTGCCACGTGGGTTCGATTCCCGGCCGATGCATTAAATTTAATTTTTGATTCTCTTTCTATATAGAATGATTTTTCTTCTCATTGACACGACCAGGCATTTGCTTTTAAATATCTTATACAATGATATAATATATTGAAGATATGCATTAGAGTGTTTTGAATAGTTTACTATAAGAAGTAAATATGATTATATATTATATTTACTTTTCACAGAAATCATTTAATAAACATACTTTTTAATTATGAACACATAAGTTCATATGAAGACCAAAATTATAATTAAAATATACATATACATTTATATTATTTTGTAAAATTTTTAAACACATGAGAAAACTGACATATAGTGACAACTGTAAAATATATAACGCGTGATTTTTCTTTTTCTTGGCATTATATATAACATGTCATAAGAAATAACGAAGTAAACTAAAATATTTATTTATTTATTATTGGAAATATCATTACCATGTCAAATAAAATATAAAAAAGGCACTGCTGGGAAGATAATTTCATTTATAATATAATTCAATTTCTCCTTAATTTGAAACATGGAATACGCGCCATTAGCATTTTTTAAATTAATGGAGAGAATATCTTTTATAAATATATTGGAAGGTAAAACAAATTTGTTAACAGTAATCTTATTGTTTTAAACAAAAGTTTTTCATTGCTGGTTTTATTGATTTTGGTTGCATCTTTACATTTTACACAGCACACTACTTTAGTATAATTTTAAATAAATCAATATCATATTTATATTGATAGAGAAAACTAAATGAATTTTAATTGAGAATAACGGACATAAGAAATTAATATATAATAAAAATAAACTAATTCTGTTAAAAAACGTTCAAAATAGGAATTAGAATATTTCTGAATATGCTGATTTAAAATACCAGTTCTGCCAGAACTGTTGCCATCGCTCTAAAATAATACGACCGGTGGCTAGATTCAAACAGAAATCAACGATAAATTCTCAATTTGCTTACAGTTATATATTTTACAAGTTTATAATTTAACTGTTTTATCGATACTTATTTTATATTTTCAAATATGAAAAAATTATAGAAATAAAAAGAATTCGCTTTCTGTTAGAATCAACTTCTTGAATCAAAAACACGAAGTCCTGAATTTTTTTTCCCTTCTTGTTTTTCAAATTGTATCTTCTAAGCCTTTAAATCCCTTATTAGAATATTCTTAAAACAACATCTAACAATAAAATGAAATTAATTGCTTAAGATGCTTCTAAACGAATCAATATAATTACCGAATTGGAATTAACATCCTATTAGTTAACAGCATAAATGTACTACATATGATTTTTAATAATAGAACTACGTAATTTTTGCATGATATCCTTAAAAGTATTAGTTGGGCATATGAAAAAGATTTAAAAATGTTTTTAAAGGGTCATACTATCACGAAAATTGATGATTAACAAAATTAAAGTAGCATTCCTTTAACTATCGCAATTATGACAATGAAAAATGGTTAAAATTAATATTACTAAATAATATCCATCTTTAAATTTATTTAAATCTTTTGCTCTGGTTGGTTATTACATTAACAGCTGACATCAATGACTACATTCTCCGATATTTTAAAGTTTTTAAAATTAAAGTTTACATCATTCGAATTCTGCCTCACTTCCATTCTTCAAAGATAGTAACCTCGTAGACAAACTTTTATTTAAAGATAGCAAATGCTCTCGGCTTTATTTACTTTACTAGGACTCAGAAAACATCAACTCAGGCTGCCTCCCATTTTTCTACCTTCTAGTACCTTTCAGCTTAGCTTCATATTCAAGGCAAATCCCTCCTCCGACAGAGTGGAGTGCTAGTCCGTTTTCGTGCAAAGAGAACGGGAGAAATAATGGCCTTTCAGGAGGCAATTAGCATCATTCTGCAAGAAAGGTGCACCGGAATCACCGGGAGCTCATTTCATATTCCTGTTTTCCCGCTTTTCTACTGCGCTCAGGAGGCTGAAATTTTCCTTCCAAAGACCGAGCAAATGAGGGTTCACGCTTTTCGATGGCTCGGGCGGACCATATTAACAGAGTTGAGAAACTTCGTCGCCATGAAATGGTAAAGAATCACGCCTTTGATGTCTTCTTCGTGAGATATTAGGGCCATACGCAAAATAATAGCGAGATCGAATTCTCCTAAGCAAGAAGAATGTATTTAAGGAAGCATTCTCGTCTTAAATAGAAAATACAGACGATGAATATGAAAACGATTGCATTGAATTCGAAAATAAAGTAGGTCCAAACTCAGTTTTAAAACCATATATGGTACCTTTCTGTAAAATTTATATCGTGTTTTCACAATTCACGCATTTTTACGAAGTTTTAATTTGGTGTGCGGAAATCAAATAGACCGAGTTTTGATTTATTTCCAATACTCGAAAGATTGTAGTTTTTAATTAAATATTTCTCTTAGGATATGTTTCCTTCGCATTTTGCATCAAACAAAATTTTTAATCTAAATAAAATCACCCAGAAAATCGACGTGAGGTGGCTTAAGACATTACGATAAATGTTAAGTCAAATTAAAATAGATTTTAAGCAAAATTTAACGTATTAATTTTATTTTCGAAAATAAAGTAGGTAGTATTATATATATATATATATATATATATATATATATATATATATATATATATATATATATATATATATATATATATATATATATATATATATGTATATATATCATGCCACCAAAAACTCGTTTATAGGGTTGGTCACATTCATACATCATCACAGAAGAAAGGACAGAGAAACACAGAGAGAAAAGCGAAAGAAAGTAGCATCCCTGCCCGAACCAGGATTCAAACCTGGGACCCACAGCTCAGGAGTCAAGAGCGCTAATCACTCAGCCATCGGTCGGCATATTGTTGGATATATTTGATGTTGGATAATTCCTGAAATAATGAAGATACATTTAAATTAATAGCACTAATCGTTAGATAAACTCAAAAAGTTTCATGGCTATAATCAGTGGATTTTCGTATGGGCGTCCTTCGTAGCAAGAAGAATATCAAGTCACTTTCACGCCATGTATAAGCAAGCACATGATCTATTCTGGTTTAAATCATCAACATTTGAAACTTACTTCCTGTAAATGATCTCCTAAGCGAATTCTCTAAAATAAAAGCTCAGTGTCGTTATTTGATATTATTTGAGAGGCTAAATAATTTGTCTTCTTCTCCACAATCTATATTTCTGGGAATTGCGCATTCGAAAAGCTATGAACCATGGAACTTCAATGAAGTGAGACACCATTTTGTGGCAAAAAAAGCATGTGACTGAACCCTTCGGAGTTCTATAAATACGAAATTTTCTAACATATCGAAGTAAATTATAAATGTATGTATCACCCTGCTGATGTATCTATCACTGAAATATGTTGAAAAGACTCTTTCAGTGAAAATAGGTCTTTTCGCTGATAAAAGAATGACACGTTCATATTCAAGCTCACACCAAACATTAATTTTTTTTAGAATTTCTTTGTAACTCATGGTATTCATAAATGCTTTCAGACCCTCATATGCACCCATTGTGATGTTTTTTTTATGCCAGATGGATGGAAGCAAGCTTCATTGGTAAACATAATGGGATTAAGAAATTCAGCGTCATCCTCTTTTCTTTTTAACATGTTCTCCTATGCCCAACATTTAGTTCCCAAGGTTTGAACGATTTGAACTTTGTGTGTAGTCTCAATCTTTTCCAAACTTCGTGCATTGTTTAACCTATCATATTCAGTTCTCTTGCCCCTAACCTCAAAATTCCCTAAGGACTGTGTAAGAATGTATCTTTCACACACTTAGCATTAATATCTCTTTTGTAGGGACGTAAGATGCTTCAAGTTTCTAAAAACTTCATTTTCCAAGCAAGGTACCGTTTCTGGATGTAGAATCTTTCTGGTATACTCTTCTGTAAATTCTAGTCTTTATGTTATTGCTTCTATGAAACTCCGTGACGTTTGTGCTTTTTTTTTAGTGTCTTAAAAGGAAAACACCTCTTGGAAGGAGGAACATTTTGATGTTCAACCTTAAAACAACTATCAGCAGTTAGGTTGACAACTGTGTTGTGTCAGAACTTTAATATTATAATACGTATGATAACTAAATAATCATATCTCTTAAAAATTAAAAATGTGATTGCTGAAGGCAGAAGAAACTTGTTAAGAAATACTTAAAAAATTAGCGGAATTATATTTCGTTTATACCCAAATCTGCTTCTAATTTCTAATATTGAATTTGAAATTTTAACAACGGTTAATCTGCTTATAATGCGTTAAAGGGTAGTTACAATACTAATGAACTTAGAATACATGTTACAATAAAAAAAGTAACAATGATCCTTAAAAATTTAGTTTTGTATTTAATATTAAAACAAATCAGATAGACTCCTTTTCATAAACCTGATGTGATGTACTAATTTTTAAATCCATAGCTTTCCAAATGTAAGTAAACAAAACAAAATAAAAGTTAAAACTATACTGGATTTAGAATCATAATTTATATTTTTCATTGAACAACTGTTTAGCTAAATTAAAAGCTTAAATTTTTTTGTAAAATATTTAAATAAAATTTTCAACAAAATCAGAAGTTAAAATAAAAACTTGTTTACTTACTACAATAGAAGAAAAACAGTATTAACAGGGTTGGGAGATTAAAATCTTCTAAATTGAAAATCTGCTCATTTTATTTAGCTTTTGCTTTCTTCAGAAACATTAAAATATTTTAATCGCAGTTTTTACTTAAAAGAAAAAGTTGTTTGAAAACTTTTGCAGACTGTCTCATTAAATATTATTTTCGTGATAATGGATTGTGACGCAATTAACTTCAGAGACGAATGTTAGGCATAAATTTCTTTTTTAAGAAAAGGTTAATGAATAAAACATGAAAAAGTTTTAGTAATTAAGAGTTTTAGGAAGCTTAGTCTAGCCTGAAATTATTTTCAAAATTTTGAATAATTTGTTTTAACACTTTTGTATATTTCAACGCAATTTTGAGACGGTTTACATTTAGTTAAACCACATCTTACTCAAGAGGACAACATAGCAAAATTGTTAAAACAAATAATTTTTGCTAAAAAATTTAATTTTAATCTGACAAGTGAATAATTAATTGTAGTTTAATAATTTATCATTTCAAAATGAAACTGCAGAAGTTTGTTTGCTTGAAGGATAAGAATTTACGTAGTATCCCAAATTTAAATATATCTTTTTTTTACAGCAAAAACACGTTATCGATATTGATGACTCAGTATCTAGCTAGTTCTATGTTATTGTGTATAATACCACATGCGAATATATAGAGGGATAGTAAGAACCAAAGTTCTCTTGATATTTCGTGAAACTTCTAAGGCTCATAATTTTTAGTTTGAGTGACGAATGTTCTTTTAAGTGACAGTCTTCTAGACAATAATCTGTAAAGAATTCCATTAAAATAAATCTTGATAACGTAAGGTGAAAATAATAAAATATGTAGCTAATATCCTCTTTTATTTCCATTATGTAAATATATAATGGTTAAGAACGATCACCTGAAGCAGTTAAAAGTGCAACTATCTTTGACTTCATTACTCTATCAAATCCATTTCAATGAACTAATTTAGAAATATATTCTCCAGCTAAAATGCAAAAGATTAAATTATTTGCTGGTGAATAATACCATTTTTCGGTCATCGGAATAAGAGATTAAAAATGTACAATTAATCAAAAGAGACTTAATTTTTAAGTTCCAAATCTAATATTTATTGTTAGAATATGTAATTATTATGATATAAATATATAACAATTTGTAAGTACTTATAAAAATTTCTAAAAACTGTATAATGAGAAAAAAATTGAACAATTTTTATTACAGGTTAAATCATTCATTCAAACATTTCTATATGTAAATAAAATAATGATGAATATTGCAAAATAAGTAAGAAAAACTATAACAAAATCTTTATATTTCTAATTAAAAAAACAAAAACTTAATTCTTATTAAAATTTCTTTCTAATTTAATTACAGTTTATTTTTTAATTATCTTTTCTTTTATTATTCTTTGTATAGACTTTTTTTATGAATTACTTTTTTCGCAATTTTCTCACACTTTATTATAAAAGAATACATATTATTCGCTTTAATAAATCGCTTATCTAACCCCCATTTTAATTCTAAACTTAATGAACTTGGCTATTCTTCTAAAAAATGATCAAGTAAATTATAATTACATTCAGTCTTCAGACAACTCAACTTTATTATCATTTAAAATGTCTCCCTTTCAAATAAAATGGAAAAAAATGACGATTAAGTACTCAAAAGAACGATCTCTTTTTCAGAGACGTAAAAAATATTCCTTTTTCTCAAAAGGGAATCAAAGATAATTTTTTTCCCCATTTCCTCTTTAGGGAAAAAGTAGAAAAGACCGAGGCATCGACACCATATGGTAGTTTCACACTGAGAACTTTCCACCATCAAGAACTATTTTCTTTTAAGAAATAGGGATATTTTAAGCGGGAAAAGCTTTTGGAAATGCTTTAAGCTGATGTTCTTCGACTTCGTTTCGATGCAAATTACCCACATCGATTGAGCCGTTTCTTGCTCTGAAGAAGAATCGATATCGTCCATCTGTCACGTTGTCGTCTGTTTTCTAATCCTTGACTTGAACCTTAGCGTGAATTTTAATTCGGAGAATCTTTTCCTTCGTTTTTCCCAAGACAAATTCTGTTTTATGTCCTTTTTTATTCCTATTTTAGGGATCTAAGGAGTCACGCCTCAACTTAATTACTAGTCTTTACGAATAGTGAAAATGCTTTTATTATATGCGAGTTAAAAATTATGTCTTATTAAAATTGATAAGCAATATATATACAGAAAAAAAGTATTATCAACTAATAAAAAGAAATATTTCCTTTAATTATTATATTATGATTAAAGGTTGGGAATTTTAGTCTAATACGATGTAAAAAGGATAAAAATATTAAAATCCAAAAAAGAATATTAATTAATTGTCCAAAAATATGATATTAAAATGATTTCACTCACAGTGAAATTTTCCTCTTTTTAGAAAGCTAAGAAAGGTATAAAATGCATGCAAACCAAGTATATAAATATTTTAGAAGACAGAAATTTTAGTACAAAACGTTTCTATTTTTCAATTTTTATTAAATGTGAAGAGGCTTATACTTAATAATAAACTTCTTAACGCCATATTACACTAATTAATATTAAGATTCTTTATATAATCTAATATGAAACAATACTAAGAACTCCTTAGCACCTTCTGTTATTAACACTAATTTTCTTATCCTCGTCTAGAAATTATTAATTACCCTCTTAAGTGTGAAGATGTGCTTCAGTAAGTAAATTGTTTTAAAAATTACTCCTTTTTTTAACATTATAAAACGGAATAGGCTTAAAAATGTATCATACTATGAATTATAAAAAAAAAAAAACTTAATTTTAATTTATTCTTTTCGAAAAATGGCTGTTGATTCAAAAAATGCTGAAAACATCACCAAACTAATTTTACATTTATGGTTATTTTTATCAACCATCTCATGAATGATTTTATCAATTATTTTTGGGTTGCTATCAGCAAGATTTCGCTAGCATTTTTTGTTGAACTTTTCTCCTTCAGAACATATAATTGCTTTCGATTTTATTGTTATATCATACTATTTGCATATTTTTTTAAAGAAATTTTACCTCATATACACTGAAATTCAGATGAATATCTAAGTTCGCTACAGAAAATGAATGTCAAAGTCCCTTAGTCATTTGAAGAATGCACAGGAGTATTTTCAATTGGAGCACAAAATAGCATTTTCAATGATATCTATATTCTTGAAAAGATTATTTAAGTTGTTTGTTTGATATTTAACATAAAGCAGAATTTTATCAAAGTGAAAATATTGCTGAATTAATTTAAAGCAATTAGCTTCTTGAATATTTAGCCTATTTTAATCAATGTTTTTGTGTCATGTTTTTAATTTTGTAACTGATATCTCTTTGGCATGTATCTAAATACTCTTCTTTTTTGTATTAATATTAAAGTATATCTTTATATAGCAAAAGCAGTTAAGAGAGTATACTTGTAAAGAATATACAATTCGCATATTCTTGAATCTGTAAAGTTACTTTTAAAGCTCTTTTAAGATATTGTAGTCACTTCTAAATGAACAATGTTATTCATAAGACTGCATTTACACTGGTACGCAAAATTACTTCGAATTTTCTTTCAAATTTGTCCATTTCGTATACACATCACCTTGATTTACTTATATATGCGTCTTTTCTGTATTAACTCATACTCTTAAAGAATCAGAAATTCTAGAAATGTTGATAAACTAGCATTATTTTGGGAAGCAGAAAAAATATGTATTTTTTAATTAGAGACTAAAGACAATAAGATTCCCAGATTTATTGCAAAAGAAGAATAAGATTGTATATGGAATGTTTCAAATTCATTTATTTAGAATTCATGGCCTGGTTTAATATTTTTCTTGTAAAAGCAATTTATAATTGAACTTCAATTTCTTTGCTTAACAATAAAGAGAACCAAAATTTACTTTGATACAACGTTAGCTATAATGTCTTTTCTAGCAATCAATCTTGACACTAGAGGGCGTATTTTTCTCAAACAACAGACTCTTCAAATCGCGGTGAGAGACAAAACGGACGAAGCGATTTTAACTGTCAATATAATACATTCAGTAAAGAAATATAATTCTCGATAAGTGTAGAAACTTGAGATACTCAGAAATAAATTATTTTCATTAGATTTTATCAGGATGGAATTTGATTTCCAAAGAATAATTTTAAATATTTTTTCTATATATATCTTTCTAAATCATATATAATGCTAAGTGGATTTTAATAAAACAATTTTATACTATTTGTTGTTTGTACTTATTTGTAAACAAAAGAATAATACTTAAAACTTTACTTATTCGAAGCACTTCATCTGTTCCATAATTTACCATATCAACTAAATGAAATAAATTTGAAATGTGCTTAGCAGAGAGAGTCTAACATTTTACAATAATTATTTCAAACAGTTTCCCACTTAAGCTCTCAATTGCGTTGTTTTCAATTAACAGCCCATTTCTCCAAATGTCCCATTGCTTCGCATTTAATTTTAAACAACTAAACTCAAAAACCCTTTTAACAATGAACTCGGAATGTGGTGTGTTGCTTGGGGCGCTGCCAGCTGACAACTTATTAGCTTTGACGCGTGAATAAAATTATTTAACTAGATAAATGTCTGGTTTAAAAGCAAATTATGGAGAAAGGAAATAATATTGGGCTAATTGCCTTTCGCAAGCGCTAATTGCGAAGTTGTCACTTCAAAACAGGGAAACATTTATTCGGTTAAAGTCGCAAATTACATTCAATTTTATAAAATTGCAGCGCGTTAATTGAATCTGCCACAATTCAATTAATGCTTGAATTTTGAACATTAAAAATGAGTTAATATTTGCGCTCCTGAAAATATTCAGTTTTAACTTTTAGAATCCATTAAACTTTGATTTTTTTAAAAGAAAAAATCGTTTTTTTAAATGAATGAATTTATTAAATTCAATTTTAAATCCGAAGTTAAAACCGAGGTAATTAACTCAACAAATGAGAAAGAGCTCTATCATTAAAACCTAAATTTTGTTTATATTTCATTCCCAAAATAGGTAGAATTCGTTCTTAAATAATAGCAATTAGAGACAAAAGAACAAGACCATTCGCAAAGATGTTGCCATTCCGGAAAGATTAATTGCCAGTAAACATCTCGGGACCAATTATGTTAGACGCAGACGAGAAATTTATTGTTATTCGGCGGCTCAAGCGATATTTTTTGAAAATAATTATGATGAATCTCACTTTTTTTGTTGAAAGAAAAAATATTCGAAATGGAATCAACGCATATGATAGGAATTATTTATTGCTGAATAATTAAAGTAAATTATGAACCATAAAAATTATTGTGACTTTAATTATAAAGCTTTGTGAAAAGTCAGTGAAAATTAATAATGATTTAGCATTAACTTAAATCATACTACACCATTGAAACGACAAACAATTTATGAATTTCGTAAGTTCTTATTCTAAAATAAATTTTTTTAAGAACCTTGTAGCATATTTATATTTAATTTAAAATAATAAGTTCCAAAGCAGTATATTTATCACTTTTATAACCATTTTTTTCCTTTTAACAAGTAAAATAATTTGCTACATTTTGTGTTTGCTTAAAATTATCTGCCATGACAGATCGATTTAATTTTATGATTTAGGAAATATTTATTGTTTTATTTTTATTTATTACTTTTTATTCCTCAATGATAACATAAAAAAATAAAAGTCTCCTAACATCGTAAACACCCTTAGTTCAAAGGTAAAACAACTTGTTGACTTATGGAATCAAAAATTAGTTTATAAATTTTTTTAAAGAGTGATTACTTAAAAAAGATCTAATAGTTCGAAGAACATTTAAAAATGATAATTAAAAGGTAAAAATATGTTACATTTAAATTTTCAAATTAGCATTCTTCTAATAAGGATTTTTCATTAGTATCTTGAAATTCCTTTTTTTCACCCACCTTTTTCTCATGCATAAGTCAATTTAAAGTCATCATTGGTTCTAAAAAGTTGACCGGAGAAATATTTCTTGATTTGTCCAAACAAATGGCAATCACATGATACGAGTCGTAAATGGGAAAATTTTTTATTTAAAATTTCTTAACAGCAAAGTATGTGTTTTGCGAACCTGGCACAAAGTTTAGTATTAACATGAAGCAATATTTTGGGTCCTCTCTTAATTTACTGTGTCAACGGTTTTTGTGACTATGCTTTTCATAAACTCTGTAAAGTTTTTTAATATATATATAATCGGATTTTTATGTCCAAATTTCCAATTCAATGTATTGATACAGCTGAAATGCCGTTACGATTCACTTTCATAACACTTTTGTTGGCAAACATTACTAAATAAATTATCTTCCAAAGCTGTTAAATCGTTACTTTTACGCTCGGTTAATGGGTTGTGATCCGTTTATTATATAATAACAAATAAGATAATCGATTGGTAACAAGTAAATAATTTTTTCCATTTAACATATTATTGTTTAGGGAACATATTTTAACATGCTCAAACAAAAAAGGGGGATTACATGTTGACTTATATTTTTGAAAATATATTCACTTTACTGCATTTACAGCTAGTGACTTACGTAATCCATTGATTTTACCCGAAAATAAATATTTGAAATAAACTATAAACATATTCATTTTATTATTAAAATTAATTTATGTGCAGAATTTTATAATAATTTAAAATTTCAATTATAGTTTTTCTTTTGTGAAATTTCATTTGACTAAATTATTTTATTCACGATTTAAATTTTATATTTTAAAAGGTTGCTTAAGAGGTTAGTTTGAAAGGGAAATAACCGTTCTCATTTTTCATAGTTAAACTCTCCCGATAAAAACTAGAAGGTAAAATTTAATTGACTTTTTCTATTTATACTTGATTCTTTAAATGAGAGAGCTTTTTTATCTGGGAATTTCTATTTACTTTTTAACAACTTTTTAAAAATAAACATTTAATAATATATATATACTGGCCATTAAAATAGCTAAACCAGGAAAGCGGCACACCACACACGTGAAATTTGCATGACAGGTAGAACTTGCTGTGATATGCAAATGATTAGATTTTCAGCGCATTCATACAAAATAGGTGACAGTAGCGACATCTACAATGTGTATACAACCAGAGATTTGACAGCAGTTTTCTCATACTCAATTTCCGTTTCAACGTTGTTTTCGGCAAAGAAAGTTGTTGTAATGCCTCGTGTAAGAAGAAGAAATGCCTATCAGCACGTGTCTGACTTTGATCGAGGAAGGATTATAGCCTACCGGGATTGCGAATTATCGTACCGCAATATTGCTGCTCGCGTCGGTCGAGACCTCATGACTGTTAGCAGAATATGGAATTGATGGGTTCAGGACAATCATACGGAACGTCATGCAAGATCTCAGCGACCCCTCATCACTAACAGCAGAGAAGACAGATATCTTATCCGCATGGTCACTAGGGATCGTACAGCCACGTCACGAACCCTGAGTCGAGAAATGGAATCATTTGCAAGGCAACATGTTTCTGCTCGAACAGTTTGACGACGTTTGCAGCAACATGGATTGTCTGCATGGCGACCATGGCTTCGGCTACCATTGACGCTGCGTCACAGACAGGATCGCTTTCAATGGTGTGATCAGCGACGAACCTGGACGCGGGAATGGCATCACGTCATCTTTACAGATGAATCTCGGTTCTGTATACAGGACCATGATGGCCGCATCCGTGTTTGGAGGCATCATGGAGAACACGTATTGCCAGCTTGCATTGGACATCGCCATACTGACCCATCTGCTGGAATGATGGTATGGGGTGCCATTGGATACACGTCTCGATCACCTCTTGTTCGCATTACCGGCACTTTGAGCAGCAACCGTTACATTTCCTATGTGTTAAGGCCCGTGGCTCTGCCCTATCTTCAAGGCCTCCTTAATGCTTTGTTTGAACAGGATAATGCACGATCGCATGTTGCCCGTACTGTTCTGAACTTCCTTAATGCAGTACAGGTTCGACTGTTACCCTGGCCAGCACGTTCTCCTGATCTGTCACCAATTGAGAACGTGTGGTCAATGGTTGCCGAGCGATTGGCACGCCATCACTCACCATCCACTACTGTCGATGAACTGTGGCATAGTGTTGAAGCTGCATGGACTGAGATCCCCGTACATGCCATACAATCTCTGTTTGACTCCATGCCTAGACGGATAAATGCTGTTATTGCAGCCAGAGGTGGCTGCTCTGGGTACTGATTTCTCAAAATCTATACATCCTAATTTCCTGTAAATCTAATCACTTGTTCTTTCCACTATAGCGTATGTGTCCAATAAATATAGTTCTGGTATTTGCATTCCCTCTTGGTGTAGCAATTTTAATGGCCAGTAGTGTGTGTATATATATATATATATATATATATATATATATATATATATATATATATATATATATATATATATATATATATATATATATATATATATATATATATCAAATGAGAAGCATTATTCATTGAAACTTTTATTATTTTGATCATGTTATATGTAATGGAAATTCCCATATTTGATTTAGAGGTTATTAAAGCCAAAAGAGTTGGAAATTTTATATGTAATTTCTCCTTGCAGATATTTCATATCGTTACTTGGCAATTTAAAGAATTTTTTCCCGTCTTATAGGATTACATCTCTTAAATTTTCTGTTTTTTTATTTTTGACACTTGGATAAGTCAAGCTTGCCAGCCAATGGCTATGCGTAATTAAGTCAGAAAGTTACGTGTTTCGTTTAATCAGAACATCACGAAAGTGAAAGTACGGCTTTGTTTAAGACTTCTCCGATAGATGGCACCACCAGAGGAGCCACTTTTTCAATTTTGACTTTTATTTGGAGGGAGAGGAAACTTTTTCCAGAATATTACACCTATGGTAACTAATTAATGACCAACCACAGGACTTACGATTCCGCAGATTCAGCGAGCACATATATCACATCTAATCGGTGAGTTCTTGGGCCACTGAGAATCGAACCCATCTTTTCTGGATGAAGGAGCCCTAACCACTAGACTCATGATAAAGTTACAATGAAAGATATGTTGATTTTTTTTTATTAAATTCTTCATCTTATTAGTGGCCTAGTACAGAAGTTATATTTAAACAAAAGCAGTAAATTTATTTCAAAATATTTTCGTAAATATTTTTCTTTTTATAAAGTTTCACAGTTTTATAGCTGCTTAATAATTTAAATATTATTTTTGAAATCACAGAAGTTATCGATCGAGTTTGAAATCACAGAAGTTAAGTATAAAATACAAATTATATTAATTCTTGGGATTATAAATGTGCTGTTTTGATTAATATTAATATTAGTATTTTATACATATTATATATTACAAATTGTATGAGTAATGTGGTCAGTTACGTCACTTATACAATTTGTACTATTTTAATGAAAGTATAATATTTGGTTGAATATTTATTTTTAGAAGTTACTCAATGGTAATTTTAAAACGATTAATTAATTTTATTAATAAACAGATACCGCAAAATAATTTAATAAGCATAATGAATAAATGCAAAAGAAAAAAATTTTCGATGAATCTTCCAAACGAATTGGTATGAGACATTTAATTTGTTTGCAATCAAATGAAAATGAATCTTCTCTTCTGTCTAATTAAAACAAATTTGCAAAGATATGGCTAAACAGATAAGGAACACTGCCAATTTATATTCATAGGATGAAAGAAAGCTACTGTAACTGTTGTCGAAATGCAAGGTCAACATTATTAGTTAACACCCAGTATCACAAAGGCTTATTTCATCCAGCCCGAAAAACGCGCTTTGATATCATTTCTAGTTGACACCCAAAAAATAATTTTTTTTCGTATTTTTCTAAGAACATTTACACAGAATGCATACATAATAAAAATAAAAATACAAGGTGGATTTCAAATCTACTAATAATTCTCGGAAGGAAGGGAAGAAATCGTAAAAGAAAAGTTTTGAAATATGATTTGAATAATGAAAAGGTTTGGTCCATCCTTTAAAGGAAATTACAAAAGATAAAGTAAGTAATTTATTCATTGCTTTTTGTTCAAAGTTGAACGTCCTCTTTTTATTTCTTTGTAATAAAACAATAGTGAAGTTTACAAGTATATAGTGTAATTTAAAAAAAAAATGGTGTAAATCTAATGCTGAAATAAGGATTAATTTTCTTTTTCAAAGTATAAATCAAATTAAAATTTGAAAATATTATTTTACTATAAGTATAAAAAAAACTTTGAATTAGGACAACATATCTTAAATTATCTTTGAGTGCATCTTAAAATTTTCCTCCATAATTAAGCATTACTGGTTCAAATAACGCTGAGCCATACTGAAAAAAATTTTTTTGTAAATTTATGCTCGCAAAATAGCAGATTTTCTTCACGGGTAGAAATATCAATTGGAGTTATATTATCTTAATCTATTATGTTTATCACTTATATCGATTAAGATTTTATATCATGAAACAGATGCACAAACCAACAAGAAAATAATATATTTTCTCAAATCATATATCAACAAAGGTCAGTTTGAAAACAAGAAAAATGACTTTATCACGGAGCAAGTTTTGGATATGGTACTTATAGAAATGCTTGTGCCTCTGACCAGTGTAGATTTTGTTCAATGTTATTTTGTCACTTTCCGAAAGTCATTTGTAATACAATTAATGATTTGCTCCTTTCAATTTTACTATGTAGCCATGGATGATACCATATCATGGTATCATCCATGAAATTTGATTTCCAAAGATGGCTTGAATTTCTAAAAGTTATCTTGCGGATGTGTAATATCAAGGAATCGTGAATAATTTTAGTATCTTATGTTTTTATAGATTGCTTATAAGTTATTTATAACTTTTTTTGATCATACAATGTGGGATTAATAAAACCCCTAATGTCCTTAAGTTATTTATTGATTTTTTTAAAAAATATATTAACTCTGTAACATGTTTTTTTCCTGTATTGTATATTTAGCTGAAAATAATACTTGGAAATAGACATTCACGATATGGAACATGCTCCAACCAAATAGAACTATGTTAGAAGAACTAAATTTGATTAATACATAGAAAGTTTTCCCAGAAATGACTCCAGACGAAACCGACACTGATTCGAAATTTTTGGAAAGGAAGCGCGACGAGTCCCAAATCTTATAACTTTAAACACGCGGCTCCTTCCTCTGGGTCCTCCCATTTATCTCTCCGCGGGGATATGTCCGCCGCGTTATCTTCTGCTAATAAATCATTCCTCACCTTCCTCCAACTCCTTCCTTTCATGTGAGTCAGCAGGGTGTATTCCCAAGGAGTCTTTTCCAACTCCCCTGCCTCAACTGGACGGATGTCTTCTCCAAACACACAGCAACAGATGCTGCAGTTGGAATTGGATTGGTGAAGACCACCCCTGGAGTTGTTTAGGAAAAGGGAACGCATGAAGTAAAGGTGGAATGTTTAGGTCCTCTCCACCCCCCCCATCTTTCTTTCACCGAAATGCCAGGAAGGTCTGGACGACCAGAGATAAGGATTGATGGAGAGAATGGACTCGGTGGAATTATACTCAACTTATTATATACAAGAGAATGCGGTCAAGAGATTCATGCAGTTTGGTGTAAATATCCAGAACTATAGAAAGAGACAAAGGGGCTTAATCTCGGTTGACCGCCATCGCGATTAAATCTTAAATATTTTG
This sequence comes from Latrodectus hesperus, assembly GCA_037975125.1. Lineage (NCBI taxonomy): Eukaryota > Metazoa > Arthropoda > Arachnida > Araneae > Theridiidae > Latrodectus > Latrodectus hesperus. The sequence goes on along the minus strand of JAJQOW010000019.1, from coordinate 148,686 downwards.
AAAAGAAAATTAAAGTAAGGAATTCCCATAAGGAATAAGGTAGGGATAATTGCCTTTAAAATAGTTTTAAAAAATTTACATTTTGATAGTATTTAGTAAAATAAGTACGTACTGGAGCTCATAATGCAATTTATCAAATATTTCCCAAGAAATTTACTAAAAATTGTACTTAGGCAATTTAAAGCTGTTATAAGCTAATTTTTTACTTTTTGCATTCATATTCAATTGCCTTCCAGAAAGGTTTTTTCTATAAAGTGAATCATTTTTTTATATCAAACGAGAATATCTGAAAATTAGCAATCACTTCACCTAGACGCCAAGTTGGCAGCTGAATGGTTAGCCCTCTTGGCTTCGGTTCAACAGTTCGTTGATTCGAATGCTATCTTGGGCAGGGATGTTTGTAGTGGTTCGGAATCCACTTTAAGCCGTAGGTCCCTGCCTATAGCCCTCGTGTGAAAAAAATGATCGCTGAGCAACAAACAAAACAAGCCAATTCAACTGGACTGAGGTACACGCAGAAACAAAATGTGCAACCACTCATCATAGTTTAAATGTAATGAAGATCGAATTTTGTCTCTTTTCCGCAAAAAAATATAAATTTGGTTGAGCACGAACACATTTAAATGTTGGTAAATTATAAGTTTAATTGAAAATAATATTTATTTTAAGGTGCCTCTTTTCAAAAATTAGCGATTTTTTTTGTCGCCAAACGTGTTTTCGAGCGTATTTGAAGAAACAAATTGACGCTGTAAATCACTATCACGCAAATTGTATCATATTCAACGTCACTCAACCTGGTGACAAATTGGCGAAACATCAAGGAGTAAAGCATAGGCTTGTCGTTTAATCATTTGTAAGAAATTCAAATTTTTTAAATTCAATGATTCATGTTAAATGAAATTTCCAAACAATTATCTAATCAGAAAATATTTTATGAAATTCTCTACTTCACAGAAAATACTTTATGAAATTTTTTTAGATTTCCAAGTTTTAGAACATACTCTGCACACGATATTCTTTTGATAAGTCTAGTGATTATATTGTTTAAAATCTAATAATTATCTATCTTATTTGATCAGTTGATTTTAGAGCAATTTTCTACAAATTCAAAATTTCTCCTAATATTATAGCATTAATAACTAAACACCACAGAAAAAGATTATTTCTTCATATATTAGGATATAAGTATTTAATGTGAGAAACATAATCCGATTAATTTTTTTAAGGAAATAACGTAAGATTTTTTTCTTTTTTTCGATTTTCGAATGTTTCTATAATTAATATTAAATGTTTATTTTAGATAGTATACCTAAAATAGATAGTAAACCTAAAATTAGATAGTACACCTAAAATTACTCTATATTTCGGTTGAGCATTGAAATTATAATTTTATATGCAGCTATAAATATATTTTATTACTCTATGAGAAAAATAGGGCAAATTAAAAAAAAAAAAGAAAAATATTTGTTTACTAGATAAACTCCCATCTGTTAAGATAATGAGGCCAAACAAATAAATATTATTTCCATTTGTATAATTTCGCAATTAAACAAGCAATTCAACGTGTTTGTGTGTACATTCATTAAAATGTTTCTCTTTTCATAAAACCTAAAAGAATAAAAATTTGATTTTAAGAATTCAAGGAACTAAGTAAATTTTATTAACTCAATGAACAATTAACAATTCTATTTAACTGATTAATGTATTCTGTTCCTACAGAGATAATTTCGCAGCAATAAAAAAATATAAAATATTTTCTAGCAAATGATGATTGTTTGGAACTCAAAAACGTACAAAAAAACAAGAGTTACTTTTTACAAAGTCAGGATTATATTGATAAATTAAAGACATATTTAATAACAGTAAATTCTAAAGCAATATTTAATTAACATTTTTTTAAGAAAATATTCTAAATTAGGAGCGTAATTAAAGAATATAATTAAGCCACAAAAAATCAAGGGAAAAAAGCTTTAATGAAGCAACAAAGTTTCTTCGAAATTATCTCCTATAATCGTGGTCATATGTTACATTTTTGACGCAAAAGGTTTTCTTCATTAGTAGTTTTTTTCTCTTTTTTTTAACGTAAAAAATTGTTTCGTTATTTACATCTTGAGATTAAATTTGTTGTCATTATAGTAAGAGAATTTATTAATTTTTTTTATAAAATAATGCCAATGATTTCTGTCTATACTGTTTACTCATTTATTTTATTTGATATTTCATCAAATAGTTTTCAAAATATTTGACATTTTTTCATACGAGATTGCCATTATTTTGCTTTTTTTGCCATTGTTAAGGTTTAAGAAATTTACTATAAAATAATGATATTTAGCACAACTATTTTAAATTCTTTCGATAATCGTCAAATTATTTTATTCATAAATCTCTAAATCTTAAAGGATTTTAAATATAAAATTATCTTTGTGAAGTTAACATTACAGGAATTTAAATAAGTTAACATTATAAAATTTCTGATTTATAAAATTTTTTTGAAAATTAATTCATTTATTTCAGTTATATTCTAGCATTTCCAAGGTGTTGATAATTGCATCGTGTTTTTGCAGTACTCTTTTCAGAAACAAGTAATCAGTTCTCGAAATTGAAACGTTATATTTTTAACTTTGATCTCTTTAAAAATTAAGATGACGAATGATCAAAACTGACAGTATGACTGAATGTAAACCTTAAGCATAAGAAATACACAAAAGGAAAACTGGTTAAAGTGAAGCTCGCTTATTCATTTTTTCCGATGTATCTTTTGCACTTTTATACACTGTACAATTTTAGGTTTTCTTTAAGCCTTTAGTAATTAAATAATATTAAAATTTTATATGGTGTTAATTTACAATTATACATTTCTCTCATCGAAGTTATACAGTGATATTTTAAAATTCTTCAAATCCTAAAGTTTTTAAAAATCACTTTTTTTAAAAAGAATTCTTTAAATATTTTCTTTTGAATTACTGATTAATTTTCATTTGAGAATACTTAAGTTGCTCATATAAGTCAAATAAAAAAATTATTTTTAAAATTAACATTTTTAATTAAGTTGCACACAAGTCAAATAAAGTTTTACATTTGAATTTTTACTGTTATTATTAAATTTATTCTTAAAAAAAATCAATGATATTATATTCATTTCATTGACATGTTTATATACTGAATATTTATGCAAGAATATTGATATAACAATCACAATATCTTTTTCAATATAGATAGTATCTTAAAAACATTTTAATTTTCTAAACTTAATTTTTCTAAAAAAAACGAATTTAGTTTAATTATAATAAATATTTTTCAAGATATTTAATTTATTTTAATTTGTTTCATAAAAAATATAAAGGAGCTTCACTATATAACATTCTCTCGCGCGAAGAGTTAATAATATAAATTATCTCACTGAAAAAATTCCAACATTTTCATGAAGATTCGCGCACTGATAGAAATTGTAATTTATAAATGAATTTCGACGAAATGTAAGTTTTTCTTGGGGTTGAGCGAGAGTATGCAAGTCCCCTTTTACGAAATCAGATTATGGACAGATGATGGGTTTAGGGAGGCGGTGGCCACGCCTTTCCAAGCATCGTCTGCTTATTCTCCATGCAGTGCAATCCAATTTTGCAGATGCGAACCCTGTGGATGGAATAGAAAATGTCCTTCCTCCCTCCTAGCTTACACATACAGTCACAGGGAAAATAACCTAATATTCAAACGGTTATCTGACAATAGAATGGCGATTTTGTCGCATAATTTGCCATCGAGGCGATCGACCACTGGGAATTGAGTATCCGCTTGTTGGGAAAGTAATTATTTCATCTGAATTGGGAATTATGGAACGCTGCATTTCCTCATTTACTTCCGAATTCGTGCACTATAACTGGAAGTATCTCAATATCTAGAATTTTTGTTAAATTCTGGTTCAAACAAAGAAACTTCAACGTAATTGGTACATGATAGTAAATAAGTGCTTCTAATTTTTGAAGAAAGTTTACCAAGCCTATTAATAAATTGAACTTTGATTATAAATATTTGTAAATTTTGCAATGAAGATCATTTTTACAGTAAGCGTATTTTAGAAATTCAATAGAAGACTATGATTACTTTCAAGATAACTCTTAATAAGAAACGTCTACGATTTTGGGGAATTGAAAATCTATTGTGAAAATTTTATCTTCAATTTAATTAATAAAAAGTGAAATTTTCCAGCGTGTAAATTATACTATTTTTAAAAAACTAAATATGACTTTAAAAAGTCCGTTTTAAAGCTATATTTTACATGCTAAAATATTAAAACATAATACTGAATATGTGCCGGAAAATAATAAAAAAAAAATCATATGAATATGATGTGAGATAAAATAATATTGAAAAGGATATTGTGATTGTTATATCAATATCCTTGCATAAAGATTCAGTATATAAATATGTCAATGAAATGAATATATTAATGATGTTTTAATGAATTTAATAATAACAGTAAAAATTCAAATGTAGGAATTAAATTGACTTGTGTGCAACTTAATCAAAAATGCTAATTTTAAAAATAATTTTTTTTTAAATTTGACTTATATGAGCAACTTAAATAATAAATAAACGGTGAAATGCAATCTACAATATTTCTATTGAACAGTTAATCGAAAATAGTTTTATGCTAAGCAAATATGAAAAAATTCACATGAGCACTTCCTAATAATTACGAATTTCACAACAAAGTGATACAGTCAGTGGATAAAAGTACAAATGTCTATAAAGGATTAACATGTTTTATCATTTTTATAAATTTAAATATAAAACACTTTTTTAATTTCAGAAACAGCTATTTATCTGCCACGTATAAATATTAAACAAGATTTCATCAATTTTTGTAAAGATGAATTTAGAATATGTTAGGTATCATATGTCAGATATCTTATTTACATTTATCTTCAAATTCATATGGCTGTTGATAACTTACAATACTGCTAAAATAATATTAATTAAGTTCTTATATTTTTATTAATAGGCAAATTCTAAAAAATTATCAAGAAAAATAACGCTAAACACATCTTGTATCAGAAAGATACCTACTGTTAAGAAGATAAACACAACATATCAAGAAGATAAACATAATATATCTACTGCCAAGAAAACATTAATAATTAAATTAGAAATAGATAAATCAAAAATTAATATTCAAAATAACAAAAAAAAATAATTAAAAGAAAAATTCCTTGTCTTGAGTCAAAGTAATCATAAAAATTCAGCTTTTTAAAAAATCAATAAATAAAAGGGATATTTATCCAAACAAATCACTTAAAGCATCAGTTCCAGTAATTGGGAAAGAGCTAATTAGTTCAACTTAAATCTACAATATGCATTAAAATTTTTATTAATTTTATAATAGAATAAATAAACTGAAATATTATTTCAGAAACGTGTGTTCCTAGTCAACATGAATTGATAAAACTAAAAAGACATTTTTATAAAATAATTTTCTTGTGAGAGAAAATAATTATTTTTTAAAAATTCAACTCACTTTCTATTCAAACTTCATAAATGTGCTTAAATTTTTAAACTACAAGTAAATTTAATAAAGAAAAAATGCAACTTGAAAGACTAACAAACGGAAAGAGAACTAAAATTGCATTTGTTTTTTGACTGATCGCTTTATAACATTTATTAAGCAACTCAATAGTTCAGCTGAACAGGAATAAAAAAGAAGAATTTTATTTTAAATTTTAACAAACAGCAAAATTAATCGCTTGAGTTTATGACTTCATACTTTTTTTTTTTTCTAAAAGCAAACGATCAGTTAATTCGCCGTTAATCGTTTCACGAAAACATTTAAAGAGATTGTTTCACAACGATTTATTTTTCCCTAAGGAAAAGAATCATGGCATTTCGTTTCTTGTTTTTTCCCCTTTTTAAAATCACTAAAACAATAGAATAAAAAGCAATTTTTGTATTTTATCGAAAAGTTTTTACAGGATTCAAGTTAGTTTTCAAAGGAATAAAACATCGTTCGTGACAATATTAAAAACAAATTTGCTTGTACAGTTTAAAATATATGGAATGGAAGAAATTAGGAGTTTAGTTTGCATGTATTTCAAAAATTAAAAAAAACAAATATTGTCTCTTTAAGGTATGTAAAAAATTGAAAAAATATGTAAATATAAGAAATAAAATGTTTAAGAACCTCAAGATATGCATAAACTCTTTTTGGATGTAACAGGGTTTGCAATTTTTTCATGTCTATGTTTTATGTTTTACTGAATTCTTTAAAGGCAGAAAAAATATTAAAGACACAACGTTGCCATTTTACAACAAGAAATGCTGAAAAAATTTTAATGACATTGACATCTTTCAAAATTACTTGAACTTTGCATTAGGCCCTTTTAACTTTAATCAACAAAAAATTATAAATTAAATTTTTACCAACATCTATGTTGGTGTTGATTTATAGATGAAGATTTAATTTATCAAAAATCCGTATGCGTTTGTTAGCATAAATGTATAAATATGTAGATTTGAAACATTTAATTTTGTAGATTACAACACATTATAATTTATAACTCATGCAAAAGTAATGGAAACATTTAAAGTATTTTCATTTACGAATGTTCAATATAGGGGACTTCCATAACAAGATAAATATTCAATATATAATCTTTTTAATCTTTTTCTGTAATCTTACTCACTTTTTAAGTTATCTGTTTTACTTAACTCATTCACCTGCATCTTATTAAAACTTTCAAATAAAAAAATATTATATCAAATGAGATTTTTCAATTATATATCGATACAAAGATGCATGTTTCATTTATCCTATAAACATTTCTTTTTTTCGAACAAATTTAATATTCATAAAAAATACTAGACTTTAATGATTTTTGGTATATAATTTAAAAAATAAAATCCCTTTTTATGTTTAAGAACTTGCTGTTTGTCATAGACTAATAAATGTGACACTATTTTTTCAATATATTTTCTAGAATTAATTCAAAATAGATTGAGGTTATTTTAAAGCAATATGTCTAATTATTAAATTCAGTACATCAATACACAAATAATTTGGAATGAAACACTTCATTAAATTATTGCAATTAATGAATTGTTTTCTTTCTGGACTACATTTTAGATTTCCAGTTTTCTTTAAATTTTGATTCTCAAATTGGACTTATTAAATAAAAACATAGACAAGATTTTTTCCCCCTTAGAACGGGAATATGATGTATTCTTGCATTTATATATGATTTTTTTGACAGTGAGTGATTACCGTACTTAATAAATATATTGAAATTTTTGATCAATTTTCAGAAAAATAAGAGAATAATCAGAATTTAAAAAACTTATTTAAATATAACTAATAGAGAAAATGATCCGTTTTTAATTTTTTTGGTGAAGTACTTAATACATTTTAAAACATTTTTAGGAAATATTCACTAGATAAGAAGCTCGCATACAAGGATATCATTAGATGATATGACAGTAAATATTTTTATCCCCAGAAATAATTTTTAAGTATTTTCAAGAATAATTTCGCGTAGATATATACTTCGAGATAATTAAGAATAAAAATAAAAAAATAAAACAAATTAAAAGAATAAATAAAAAAGAAAAATAATAAAAGAAAATAAAAGAATAATGAAAAATTGTGCATTTAAAAATTGCTTTTTGAAAGACAAATGTATGACTCAAAATATGTTAAATAATTTTAAATTGATCTTGTTAGATTCCATTATTTTAAATTAGAAATAAAATATTCAAATGTTATTTTTCGAAATATTTTAAATATTTGTAAAAGTACTTGGCAATCCATGTCATTTATTTTTCCATTTGCACAAATTACTGATCCGTTTAATATACACTTGGATAAATAAAAAATTTATTCATTCATTTTTACATTTACAAAATAGCATGCAAGTTTAAATAATCGGTCATAAGAGCACCTTAGGAAGTCTTTAAATTGTGTAAACCAGTTTCATAATCCTAATATCAAAAGAATACATCCTATTTTTAAATAAATAAAATTATAAAATTTCAGTTGAATAGTATAAAAAGAAAATAAAAGAAGAAGACAAGTACTACAATCGGCTTGGTAATGTAAAAAAAAAAAAAAAGCTAAGGTAGGGAAAGAAAAAAATAATAAAATCGAAAATCGTTTCTTAATATTTTTCCCTAGATATTTCGTAAAAGCAATTCTAGAAAAATAAAACCTGTTAAAAGTTTCGAGACTGCACGTTAAAATGCTATTACAAAAACAATATGTTTTCCACGCCTTTTCTCTAAGAGGAGGTTGGAAAAAAAAATTAAACTCTTTTCCATTTTCCCGTTTTCTCTCCTGTTTTCCCCTCTCCTTTTTAATGGCAAGATTCAGCGTTGTGAAGCATAAAGAGCGAACCATCTCCAAGTTTGGCACGGTTTCCGTAAAAATTACCAGCACGCATCGCAGTTCACTAAGTAGCTAAAGGTACGTCTTTACGTGAGAGAATTTTTTTTTCCTTTTTTTTCTGTGAGGGACTAGATTGTACCAGGCAAAGGTTTTTAATCTAGGGCTATATTTTGAAGTATGGTAATTATGGAGTACTAAGAGCATAGCAGAAATCTTCATTTAAGATCAATATAAGTATTTAAATGCACAGATATTGGATGTTTTTTTTTTCTTTTTACTGTAGTTTGTGCAAATAATACAGTTTTTAAGCTATTGCAAAATTTAACGAAATTTGTTACGAAATATAAGTACAATCAAAGTTATTTAATATAATTATTACGTTTTTACGTGATACTGTTTAAGACACAACTATTAAAATATTTTGTACAAATATGCTGTCACTTCTTATTCTATATGTTTTCTTAATATGCGTAGTATAACTTATATTAAGTTATACTACGCATACATTAAGATTTTCAATATTACAATAGTAAATCTTCTTCTTAATATTTATTAGTGGCATTTGCGTTATTGAAAAATTTAATAAGGATAAATCGTGCCATTTATTTTATTTAATGTTATTTAGCAATATTTAATTATAAAGCTTCTTTACTTTTGAATGTATTGAAATTCTTATTATGCATATCATGTACAATGTCAGTAAAAATTATAAATATTTATTGTTATTTGTAATTTTATTTAACTGCTATTTAGTACAATTCATAACCCCGAACGTAGCTGGTACCGGTGACTTGTTTGATTAAACAGCCATTTTCGTTACCAGAAAATAGCGAATTCGAATTTTTACAACGTCGTATTCTCTAAAGATAGATAAACTAATCTCCATGGCACGACAGCCCATGTGGGCCAATGCCTATAGTGCCCATAACTGTTTTCATGACCGAGGGCCCTGGGGTGCGAAGCATATGTCCCAGTTAGATGGTCAGCCTAACGTAAGACCCCCAGTGTTTAATTCCCAAGCGTGCTTGGTACTCAATTAATCGACCCACTGAAGGGATGAAAGGCTAAGTAAACCTTGCCCACCCCGAGGATCGAACCTCGGACCTGCTTAAGATAGATAAAATACGTTAAATAGGTCGTGGTCGCAATATCTTCCAAGTGAAATGATATCTCTATGAGCAGGTACTGCAAAGCCTTCTGCTTGGTACCTGCTTATAAATTGCGAATACAAATCCAGCAGCCTGTATAACTGGTAGAGCTCAACTCTAGGCTAAATACAGAGAAGCAGGCCAGTGAACGCACATAAAATTGTAAAAAAAAATATTTAATTTATAATATCGATATACATTGTTAGTATTCTCCTTAATTATTCCTGTGCTTTATTTACGATATTATTGAAAAACTCGTGCAATATTTGGTTCTACGTACAATTTAATTTTATGGTTACATAATGCGAATATACTTGTAATAATCAAATATAATTATGATTCATTTACATAATTATTGAAGCCTTACTAGCGTTATTTGTAATTCATGAGTGTTTTTATATGATTGAAAAATTCATGGGAATATAATAAATATGTTTTACACTTATAGCTCTACATAATTATAAAATGAAATTAAACTCTCCTCATTTTACTCTATGTTAATATCACTATATTATTCTCCGAATGTCTTTTAATATGTGTTCTATTAAGTTTATTTTTAAAACTTCTTATGAAAATACAGACAAATATATTGTTACGTACTTTTATATTATATTCTAGAAAATTAATTCCTATTCTATAACTCTAAAAAAGGAAAAACAAAATATGCAAATAAATTAATGATAGATATTCAAAGAGTTCATTAATATTTCTATCATCTTTGGGAAGCCAAATGAGAATCGTAAATTTTAAATACCATCTTATAATAACTCCGAAATGTAATCGTCAGTTATTTTCCTTACATTTCATACTTAAGGAATAATTATATACAAAAACTAAACAATTTTTATCTCATTTAAGGCATTTTGACATCAATTACATAAGAGATATTTTTGCAATGCCCAATGCAATTAATAAATGACTGAAGCAGTATATAAATCAATATATATCATTAGACAGTTGTATACTTAATAAACTCTAATAAACTTTTTCATGTTGACAAAAAAATATTATAATAAAATCTATGTTTTAATTTATAAAAAACAAATAAAATATGGCATTGCTGATATCATTAGAATTAGATATATGGATTCAAAAATCTTTTTCCCATATAATTCATCAAAAAATAAGTACACTATTTAAATAAGAGAATATTTCTAATAATTAACAATAAAACTCTCTCGCACTAAAATTAAAATAAACTTAAAAATTTTTGTTATTTATAAGAATATTATAAATGAATATATTTTGACTTTTTAGCTTTTATAGTTCTTCTAATCTCATTTTCTATTTCGTAACTACGAAATTATCATGAATAATGGCAGAAAATTTTCAAACATAAATTTATTAATTTTAGTTTTTAGTTATAAATATAATTAATAATTTTTTCTCTTTAAGTAGTTATGTTTCCAAATATAAATACTTAAAGATCCAAATTATCAAATATTAGCTCAATTATTAGCTCTAAATAAATATTTCATGGAATAAATGGTCTTACTAAATTCCTCTTCCCAATATAGAAAATAAATATCGGAAACTATTGTCAAAACAGTTGTCAATTTATTTCATTTCGACAATCTAAGATAAAAGAAAGAAAAAACATTCTTCTACTAAATGCAATTTCTTAACTGTAACTACGTCTTTACTTCAGATGTCCCTTCTGCTAACAACCTCCCGAGACTTCCGTCGAGAAAGAAAAAAAATCACGGTTGATGGAGAGCACGTGCCTAGGGGTCGCCATTCAGGGGCACCACCCCCAACGGTCCAATCAGGCACGTAGTTATGCCTAGTCCACCCCACTCGCCAAGACGCCTTTATATAAAGACGGAAAAAAAAATGTCACAAAATATCGTTCTGCTGACAGGTCCCCTCCAACGAGAGGTAAAAATACAGGCAACAGACTTTCGGATTGAAATCTACGAACGTTTTTGGAGATTCCAAGATTGCGAACAGGAAATGTTGATAAGAAAGGGGAAAAAATTTTTTTTTTCAAAATACAAATAAATATCTTAGGGTTTCGTTTTGAATGACATGGTTTCCCTCTTCGCTAAGAATAGAGCACATAATACCTTTCCGTTGTTGCGGTAGGTGGAACGGAGGGCTTGTTTTGATTGAATTCATCGAGATAATCGTCTGAAGAAACCCCACTAGGAAGATCAAGCGACGATAAGTGCGTATTCCGTGAGAAAAGCTGAAGACGCGTTTTATTCTCTTTTCTTGAGATTTTTATCAAATTTGACAAAAAAGTAGTTTCAAAGCGAACTGGACAATGCATATTCTTTAAAAAGGTTACGTATTTTTCAAAATTGAAATAAATAAATAAAAATCTTGGGATAAAATGTCGCCAAAGAACTTCATTGGCGACATTTATTTCTAAGTACATAATAATTGAAAAATCGTTTGTTTTTTAAATTAGAAAAATGTTTATAATGAAGCCCTTGCTCTGGATTTTTATTTTGATAAGTCATTGCATAAATTTTCAAGTTAAAGTTTTTGAAGGAAAAAATCAAAATAGATTTTTATATGAAATTCGATGAAATGACAAATTATGTTTCCACATATTACTACACATTTTTGCTGCGTACTATTATGAATGTATTTATTCCAAAACATGCAAATCAATTAATAAATTTATTTATTGATGACATCATGGTAGAATATGATTTTTCTATTTCATTACATATAATTAATAATTATATTATAATTTTTTATATTTTTAAATCTTTAATTAAGAGGATGTAATGCATTGTTTAATAGAAATAAATTACTTACATATATTTTTAAATTCAAAACACTTCTTTATTTAAAAAAAATGCGAAATATTAAAAATAAAAAAACGCAATTATTGAAATTTTAATACACATCATTATGAACACTACAAGCAAATTAGGATGATTATTTGTTATTATTAAAGGATTTTGAGATTTGTTATTTTAACTACAAAAATTGGAAATAAGCTTATTGAGAGAGGAAAATGCTTATGAAATGAATTACAATAGTGGAACAAATTTGAAGAACAATTTCTGTCAGATTTAAATTATAAATGTTTTTCTAATTCAAATAATAGGAAGAAAGTACAGTAGAATGATGCAGTTTTTTGTTCGATGTCGAAATTAAGCTTTAAGTTGTCGAATTAATAAAACCTTTCACTGAGTGCAACAGTTTACATTTGTCGGAATGCACTTCTCTCGCTAAAAATGCTGAACAATAACATTCAGCATTGTGTATAAAATCTTTTTGATACTCGTATAGAAATACCTTATTGTATTTTTTTAAGAAAATATTCTATCTAAAAATGTTTTGATGGTTTCAATTGATTTTTTTAATTATATCGATATATTCTAAATATACCTATATCATCATTACAATGTAAACAGACACAATTCTATCAATGCATCCAAATCGCTTTTCACTGTAAATAAAACATACGGTGAATACATTAATGCACGCTGTTAAAGATACAGTTTATAATTTTCTTTTTAGAAAGATACTGATTATATAAATGCTGTTTTAATTAAAGAAACGAAATCACACGTTTAATCTTAAAAGATAACAATTTGTGAATAATTGATATTTTTGATGCTCAACGGCTATATTTTTAACACGAAGGCTAAGTAGATTGACACAGTTTTAAATAGCAATTAGACAGACACAATTTCAGTAGTTTCACAGCCCAGACCAAGATGGGATTCGAGCCCACGAGGATTCGATTCCCCGAAGGCCAGAGTGCTAACCTTTCGGAATGAAAGAATTAAAACAATTCCATTATATATATATATATATATATATATATATATATATATATATATATATATATATATATATATATGGTGAAATACTGTGCAATTATAAAATAAAATGCTGCTTGAAATACAGTTTTTTTTGTATTATAGCATTCTTTCAAATAAAAAAATATATGTCTATGCAGAGTTTGCAATTTTTTAAATTTGTTTTTTATGATTAAAAGTTATTTTAGCAGTGATTTGTTAAACATTCTGAATTAAATTTGAAATAATATCCTTATTGTTTTAAAATTAAAAAAAAATTATGAACTAATTACTTATATCCTAAAATCAGTAATTTAACATGATCTTCAAATCTGAAAACGAGAGATAAATAAACAAGTGTTTTATTTACTATTTGTCAAATCTTTTCTGAATTTGCCCGAAGTAAAAATCATATGTTCATCTGTTTTTTCTCGATGCAGTCAATGTATATATATATATATATATATATATATATATAATATATATATATATATATATATATATATATATATATATATATATATATATATATATATATATATATATATATATATATATATATATAATTTTACAATCATCCTTTTTATTTTTCATCAGTGTATTATGATAACATTTTTAAAATGTTTAAAAAATGTTATGATTATCGATGTCATAATTTAAGTAGAACAATATAATAAAAATTTGGTGTAAAATTCTGAGGAACCCCTAAATATTCTTTGCAATACATTTTTTTTTTTTGCACAAATGTATACTTGAAACGTGACAACTGTTTCCTTAAATGCAGCATATATATTATATATAAGTATTTTAAAACTATTTCTATAGTAGAACATATTTAAACAGCACAAAACTGTTTAAATAAATAACGCAATACTAGCTGGATCATTAAACTCGGCTATATATAAATATATAAAAAATATATATAAATAATAATAGATAAATATTAAATTCCGTCTTACCGTCGTCAGCAACATCATCTTCTATTGGAGGAAGAGGAGCTGGTAATCGTCTTCTAGTTGTCGCAGATGAACCGTGAACGTCTAAAGTGACCAGGCATAAAATGCAGGCAATAAAAATCCACTTAAATTTGGTCATTTTCGCCAGACGGCAAACGTCAACATACACAAGAGTAAAGAAAATGCTTCAACAATAATCCGATACCCCCCAGTGAAAGCGGTTGTCAAATTCGGTATTAACTGTCACTGAACCGGCTTGCACGCACAACACGCTCCCTAGTCGACGATAGCACAATGTTCGAAAAATAGCGGTCCTTCCGCATCCGCTCTAGAAAACGGAATACTTAGCACTAAACGGAGAGGAAAGCAGACGATATTCGAGATCGGAGAAAGGAAAAGGGTGAGGGTTGCCACTGTCGATGAGTTATCGCCCCAGGGCTTATAGTTTTCGCAATTTTGTCAGATTTGGTGAATTTTTTTCAAATAAAAGAATCAAATTTATAATTTGATACATAAATTAATGACAGCTGACGTAGCATATTTATGGAAAATTAAACAATAAAAATTCATAAATATTAATATTACTGAAAATGCTAAAATATAAAATAATTTTATAATAAAGAATACTGAACTGGGGAAAAAATTTTACTTAAAAATGATGAGCATTCTACCGTAAATTTTTACTGTCCTTAGACGTAATATCATGCACAAACATACACGGAACTTTATACGGAACAATACGCGGAAGCTAAGAATAATTTAAATTACTTTTAAGTGAAAATGAAAATTTGCTAATTAATCTAAGAGGAATTAGTATTGAGATTGTTTAACAATGCATTAATTAGGTGGAGATTTCAAAGAAGATATAATTCCCTTTATAGTTCTGGGAATATATAAAGTGTTGATGAAGGAGTAATAAAAATCAACAATCACCGGTACAAATTTGAAACAGTAACGTGTTTCATTCAAATTTAACTTTGTATCCATCTTATACTCGTAACATCTTTTTAAGTATGTTATTTACCTGTTATCGCGTTTTTTAAATCTCTTTAATAGACTAAATGACATGATAAACCCTTTATATTGTTGTAATGAGGAAAGTTTCGTCAAGACTTGCATTTGCCATTTCTCTGGGCTGATCTATTTTTAAAGTACGAAATGTTCGATTAAGAACTGTCCCGGTTGTTTGCTCAGTATTTCTTATGTATCAATCCAAAGGATAATAGTAACTTTCCTTAAGTTATCATAATTATGCTCTGAATTTAGTTCTAAATTTGCTATGTGAAGTAAAATGTGTCTGGGAAAAAGACTGAACACAAGCATTTGATGAGATGTTAAGATAAAAATATCAAAGTGTGTAATCATATCTCACTAATTACTAGAAAATTTGGAAGGTTATCGAATTCGTATCTTTTACATTTAAGGTTTTTATTATTTTTTTTATAAGAATATGTGTTAAAAATCAGATTTAGTGCTCTTTCCAAAAATTTGTTTTGATGTGGCAAATCCTACAAGAATCGGTAATGTACTTAAAATTTTCTTGGATTCTAGGTCTAAATATTTACTTCCAAAACAAATAAATATCAAATATGTGAAAATATTCAATTATATATTTCAGAGAAAGCAAAATAGTGTATAATAATGCAAATTCTTTCTGATATGTTATTTGAAAGTAGATGAATTGAGATTTTTTTTCGAGTTTACATAAACAAATAAGTTTTAGCAATTTTATTTTTGAAAATTTTAGAATAGTTTAGTTATTATCTTCTTCCAATGCACGATAGAGAAAATTTCCTTTAATTATATTTCTGAGGAACGATTTAAATAAATTACTTCAATATCTGGAAGCTTACTTCGTAGTGTTTGACAGATGAACGAGTAAAAACAACTTCACGACACTTTTCTTATTTCTCAAGTCAGAGAAAATAAGAAAAATAAAAAAAAAATCGTCTGGCACTCCTTAACGGAGACAGCTGCCCACGTGGCAAACCAAACGACCCTCCTTGTTTGTCTTTGCATTTTGACCTTAACCCTAGTTGAGGGGTCAAGTTAGCCCACCCGCTGCTTCAAAATGGATAGTGGAAAAAGAATTATTCTAATGATACTTTTTTTATTTATTTTTTCACCCACTTTGTTGCCGTTTTCGCTTTGTTACCGTTTTCTTCCCCCTCTTTTCTTTTGATTCTGAAGATGAAAAATCGAACACAAAAAGATTGGGATCAATGAATGGAGCAGAGAAATGACCGAAGATCACGAAGGACGGGTTTCATACATGGTGCGAATCAAATCCAATTTGGTCCAGATGGGCGGGTTTTTTCTTGTCTTTGGTTCGTAATGTGGAAGGTACACTTGCACATTACTTTTCGCTTATGACGTGGTTTCTTCTTCTGGAGCAGATTTGTACTTATTGGAGAAATATCTTAATAGTTATCGTGTCAGATCAAGATAATAATAACAATGTTATCTATTAAAAATGTAGTCTTTCTCTCATGATTTCTATTTGAATTGTAAGGTAAAAGTTAAAAATAAAGAGCTGAATATTGCTCTAAAATTCTACAATTCTTTATTAAACTGGATAACATGGTGATCTGACACTCTTAAAAATTTCAAACTTCAGTTGTTAAATAAAATTTGAAATCGGAAAGTTTCATTTAACTTCATTTTTGAAATTGAGTTTCTTGAAGCATGTGTTCCCAACTAACTGAATTCTTTGAATTTTGGAAAAATTTGAAGCCTTAAAAATTAAATATTCCAGAATTTTCTATTATTCGAATCTTGTTTCATAAATATGTACAATTAAATGGACAAGATATACAAATCCGTAGTAGTTTCAAAAATTCAAATTCTATTTAACCTAATTAGATGAACCAAATTAGTATATATTTAAAAAATATTTATATATTAAGTCATTTTTGTTAATTAAAACAATAAGTACTTTTATTTCCCCCTTATTTCATGTATGTAAGAATTAAAATTAAAAATGATAAATTAAATTGCCATAATTCGAGAATTGTTTGTAAGCTGAAATATAAATATTGTTTTTTAATTATTTTGTGTATTTCAAATCTTCATCAGGAAAATAAATAATACAATTATCTATTTTCCAATTGAGTTGTTAAATTTTAAAAGAATTGCTTAGCTAGAATCTGATAAAATGGTTCACTATTGCTCAAAATCTTGAAAGAAAAGTGAACTTATTATATACGAATGATTTCATCTTTGTTTCAGATATTTCGAATTATCGGTCAAAAAATAATTAATGCATTATTTCACATATCTATATCATTTAAAAAAAATCGGTTTTCTTATTAAAAGCCATGAAAATCGTTTGCTAAAGAGAACTTAGTAATCATAATTGAGATATGTTTAAGTAACAAGTATAAATTTTAAAGCTGATCACTTTAATTGTTTGAAAAGTGATAACATCTTCCACTGAAAATATAAAACAGTGTATTCATATAAAACTGCTAGAGTCATTTAGCAAAAGGTGCCTACAGATTATTTTTTTTGTAATCAATTCTGGGAATCATCTGACACTAGTAAATGAAATTAAGTTCCGTCGTAAAATAAAATATTTTTTAAATTATATGATATTTTGTTATAACACTAATAAAATTCTCTAAATGGATAAAGAATTTGCAATTATGTTTGCATTTTTTTTTGATAATTTTTTTAAAAAATTATAATTTTCTCAGTTTATATAAATATATTATTAAATAGTAAAGAATACAAAGCACAGAAAATTACACAACTCTAAGTATTATTAAATTATCTATTTTTGCTTGTATGATTGACGCTGTTTTCAAAACAGCTTTTAATAAAGAATCTATTAATTGTTTTGTTTTCATTGTTGTAACTCCATAATTATTAGAGAATGTTTTAACTCAGCATCAAGAAATTACAAAGAACCTCTAATTTATGAACAACACGTAATTAATATTTGAAATTTTTCTTTAAACAGAGCATGGAAAATTAATTAAACAATGTGCTTTAATTTATTTTATAGCTGTTACAAGTTTTTCCGATGTTAAGTATAGCAATATTTAATGATAACTCTCATGATTTTCTATTGTAAATATTGGTTAATGATTTATACACCGAGAGATGGCGCTATGCTACATATGTGTCTAATTTTCAATGCATTTCTTTTCTACATCGCACAAAGTTGTCTTTGAGACACCGAGGAGTAAGAGAGTTATATTTTTCACTTCAGACTAGTTTTGTTTTCAGTTCATAGTTATATGAAATTACTGAAAGAAATAAGAATTATTTTCAAAACTATCTAATATGTTTTATGCTAGTTTATTTCCTTAAAATTTTCTACAAAAAGTCCAGATCAGTATATTGCTAATCTTTTTCTTTTAACTTATGTCATTTGCTCAATATCAATTTATAATCACTAATTCAAATAATATATTCAACATCAATTATATTAATATATTAGTTGATTAGTAGCATTAATGATTACTTGTTGCTTCGGCAGTGAAAATGAAAAATACATACACTTAATGAATAATGTGTAAGAAATGAATCACAGGTAAGGGCAATCGATACATACAAAATATTGAATTGAAGCTTAGAGTTTGAGATAACTCTTTACATCCTATGATACGTGTTTTGCAGCATCTTTTAAAGTCTGAAATATGTCTGTCCATATACGTATCAAGAACAGATTTTTATTAATTTGCAGACAAGTCACATAAATGGCATATGTTCAGAGAAATTATATTTAAAAGATGATGTGGGATGAACATAATGTAAAACAAACTCTAATTTGTTATTATTAAATAGATTGTTATTAAATTATTTTTAAGCAATTTTAGATTATTCAGCAGAATTTCTGTATAAGTAGTAAATTTATATTTATAATCTTAATATAAAAAGCGATGTTATTATGTTGAATGTTATTATTATATTTAAAATGTCATTTTAAACAGTTACAAAAGTAATTGATAAGAAATTTAACAATCCAATGAATTCTGGCGTTTCAAAAAATAAAAACATATAATAAATGTAGATTTAAATATTTGAATAAATACCACTGACCCACTGAGTACATGCGATATGCATGCGCGTTAAATCTCTGAAATCGTGAAAGTCCTGTGGTTGGTCGTTTAGCATTTATCATGGGTGTAATGATCTAGTATAAATTTTCTCCTCCTCCATATCAAAGTGAAAATTAAGGAAGCGGATCACCTGGCGCCATCTTTCGGAGGAGACTTAAAGAAAAGTCATACTTTCACCTTCGTGGGGTTCTAGTTAAATGAAAGATGTGCACCCTTCTGACTCACTTTGGCATAGCTTTCAGCTAGCGAGCTTTGCTTGTCCAAGAGTCATAAGTAACAATAACATTCCTAATCAATGAGTGAGAATATAATACAAAAACAACAAAAATAGATATATTATAATTCATATAATAATGCTATATCATTTACAGTAATTTTTATTAATACATTTCATATAATACACATAACAGTTTGAATATTCAAACAGGCTTTGCAGATCAATTTCTACTGGCTTAAAGACACATAGGCATGCAGAGAGCTTTTATTTAAAATTGAATTAAATTGTTCAAATAGTAGTACATGGAATAAAATTGCAAAACATCAACTACATCCAGTACATACAATGATATAGTTTTGTTGTATAAAATGTGGTAAGATTTATTTATATTATATTTATCTTTATATTTGATTTGTTTTTCCATAATTTGCGCATAAATAAAAAATTAATTCCAGTTGGAAAATTATAAAATGGATCCAGATTTGAAGAATCCATTGGTTTATATGTAAATTTTATAAATTTTTCCAATTTTTCCACAATTTTATAAATTTTTCCATTTTTAGGAATTAATATCTGCACTTTTGAAATACATATATGGGATTTACTGACACAATCATTGATACTTGTCTCATTAACAATAATAAATGCATAAAATTGTCCCACTTCTAATTAGATAAAATAATCGAGAGTTAAATAAGAATGAATATTAAAAAATGTATATGATAGACATTATTTTGGCAAACGTTGTTCTCATTTGCATTTGCATTTTTGTGACTATTTCCTATAACAAAGTACATATAAAGCATTAATATACCCTATTCTCAAGCAAATTCAGAATACTTCATTTTTTATACTTTTCTAACCTTAATATTGTTCCTTATGTAATTTAGAACAAATATATGTGAAGAAAGTTTAACTGCCTATTTGTGCAACTAATTTAAGTAGCGAGGGCTTTTTTTTCAATGTGCGTCTAATATAATCAAACCAGCATTTTTTCTTGCAATTACCATATTTGAATTGATAATTTAAGAAAAAATCATGATAATTTAGCATATACACTTAAAAAACAAGTACCTACCAAACTCACCGTCGTTATCCTTTTGAATATATTCGAAGTCCTTCCAAATTGATAAGATATGACAACTTACAAATGTATAGATTGTGATTTATTTGAAGAAATGTATTTTTTTTCTTAGTATTTTCTAAAATATGCAATGTATTATTAGTCCGTGATAATGTGATCTCAAAACAAATCATGTTTATTTCATTAGAAAAAGTGACATTTTAAATGTAATGATGTGACTCTATATAGATATCATTCATGTTTAACAACTCTATTTTGACAAGTAAAATATGTTTTGTTTGGTTATTCAATAGCCATATATAATATTAATGTACTAAAGAAACATTTATATCAGTTCTAACAGGGAAATATTTCAAGTTTAACTTAATTTTGTTTTATATACATATTTTCTGAAATTGAATAAATTTCTGTATATTACTCATAAATATCATATAACCAAACTAAAGAATTAATATGTTGCAAAAATATTTGTAACCATTCAATAAACGTTACAAAATTTTGTTTTCAAAGTTTTAAATTAAAGTAATGATTTAATATTATATAGTAATTTCAAGCAAACTTTAAAAAAAATTATTATACTTTCATGCAATTTGCATTTTAATACTGAACCGAGTAGGTTATATTTAACGCTATTTAATCTCTTCCTTAAATTAAAAGTGACAAAGACACGAGTCTCTAAATACAAACATTTTTCTTCTAAAATCCTATTAATAAATTTAATACAATATATGATTAAATGATTAAGCAATTTTCATTAGCATTTGATAAAAAAGCAATCTGCAAAATATCACAATAACTAAATAAATAAAGGAGTAGCAAATGAAATTTTGTTTAAGTTAAACATATTCAAACCTTAAAAATTGAATTTCAGAAAGATTGATTAAAAGTATTTGTATAGAATTAAAACAAATATTTTAGAAACGTAACCAAAAAAGTTTTTTCTAATCTATATTTCATAATATGCATTTACTATAATGCAATTTTATTTGATATATTGAAATTCATTTGAAAGCACAAAAATTATATAAAAGTTCCAAAAATTATATAGAATCTCAGAATTTTTAATGATAAAAATATGTCAGATATTAAGACAACTATTATTTATTAAAAAGATATTTACAAAAAATGCACCGCTTGGTTTTAAAAATAATCCAAAACAAAAATTAGAAATTGACTCGAAACTGAATAAAAACAGTTAATAATTTTGGCGATTTATCCAAAAATATTTTTCTTCTCTTTTGATTCATTATACGCATATAATTTTAACTCATTTTAGTTTACATACTTTGTAATTAGATTAATCAGATACCCATACACATAAAATTATAAACCTTATAATAAGCAGATGTAATAAACAATCAATTTAATGTTCGAAGTAACATCATACCTCTAAAAAGTATACATCAGTTCAATTTTGACTTTCCATTAATTTCATTTAATTTTGAATTTAACAAGTCAAATTATTCTTGTCAAGTTAGTGTTATTACAAGGGAAAATCAAATAAAAGTCTCCAATAGTATAATGTAATGAATATTGTAGAAAAAATAGAAAATTTTGAAAGTTTTATTATATAAAAACTTGAGTAATTTATTATAGAAATCTTTACGCTAAAAATTGATATTAACTTTCCATTCAAAATATTTATTACAAAAATTCCTTTTAATTGTTGATTGATATGCATATAAAACTATATGAACAAGAACACATCATTTGGCACCCAGATACTGATTATCAGAAGCGATTATTCTCTATTCAAAGCCAAGAAGTTTCACCAGCTACACCATGAACAAATTGGCAAAGTAACCTTAATTTACATCTCTCTTGATGAAAACATTGACGAGTTTTCCATTAATCCAATGAGACCAAAGCTTGAACCAAAGCCTGAGTATATATATATATATATATATATATATATATATATATATATATATATATATATATATATATATATATATATATATATATATATATATATATATATATATATATATACTCAGGAGTGGCAACAAACTCATTATTTATTGCACTAAGTTTTAAGCATAAACTTGGCGAAACAACGATATATATTGATTCCAGTGTGTACAATGATTTGAAAGTTATTACCAATTCGGTTGCCAAATGGTTAGAGCTCTGCCCATCAGCACAAAAGTTAATGAGTTCAGTTTGCAAGTGGGTATTGGATGTCTTTTATGTTAAAAAATGTAATTTAATACTTAGTTTCGGATTTAAAGCAAGTTCAGGTGAAAACACAATAAAGTCAATCTAATAAATTTTCGAGTGAAAAATATGACGATAAATTTATTCCAAGTTGTTCTTTTTCTCGGTAAAATTTTCGAAATATGTATTCACATAGAAGAAAACGACGAGCGGTCTTTCTGACAAACATGAAAGTAGAAAATGTCGTACCATTTACTCGAAAGTGGTTATTAGATTTTTTAGTTCTAAGAGCGTAGTCTCAAATACAGATAAAAGCAAGCTCAGAATATGTAATTTAATCATATGTTGAGGGAAATGGAAATTAAAAAAAAATTTCAGTAAAATTAATTTCATTTTTTATTGGATAAGACACAGGAAGTATTTTATAAATAACCTGATTAAAATATAGCTGATTAAAATATATATATATATTAATCAGCTTCACATTCAGCAAATTTTGAAAATGACCGCAGTTTAAACTTTACTGAAACGAGGTAAACTTCTGCATCACCGGAAACATCCACACAAACGTTGTATATTCAACAATTCTCTTGAGGTTTTGTAAGGTCAAACGAAAGTGGTCATACTAGTATCAAAATGCCAGAAACAGCCAAAAGCATCTTACGTACGCAACAAAATGTTTAAATTTCGTTTTGCTATCTGCAATTATATGAACTCCGATCAAGTTCGCCACTAAAAAGGGGGAAAACCAACGTAACGTAACGTAACGTAACGTAACGTAACGTAACGTAACGTAACGTAACGTAACGTAACGTAACGTAACGTAACGTAACGTAACGTAACGTAACGTAACGTAACGTAACGTAACGTAACGTAACGTAACGTAACGTAACGTAACGTAACGTAACGTAACGTAACGTAACGTAACGTAACGTAACAGTTATACAAACTTTCTTTCTCAGCAAAACTTCTCGTATCCTACCATTTATTGTTTTGATTTTTATAAATTAAGTGGGAGATATGTGTGCACATATTGAGTACCGTTTTAGGTTTATAAAATATATAAATATTCTCAATATTTGATAAATACTATTATTTTCTTGAACAAAATTTATACTATAAAGAAAATTATTTATGCAATTAATTTTTTAACCATGATATTTTTAATATCAATGTATTTTCTTAGAATAAAAACGAAAAAAAATCCTTAAAATCAAGAAATTTTATTAAAAAACATTTTTATTTGATTAGAAAAGCTAATAACAAACGATGTCTTTTTTATAAATAACACAAATAATAATGAATTTTACCTCAACTTTAGTCACATGATATTTAAAAAAAATTTTATTAAAAATTTTTTAAATCTAGAAATAAAAAAGAAAAAACTCTAATAAATACAAAAAATTGATTTTTTTATGTCTACTTGTAAATTTATGAATATAATTAAATTTGTTAATATTAATTTTTAGGTAATTGTTTTTGAATTATGAATCAAAGTCATACATTTTCTTTTTAATACAATTTAGTAAATCGCAACAATATTCTTAACTATGAAGAATATTTCACACAATTTATCTGTTATGTCTCTACATCATGAGCTACGAGATAATAATCTTGTTGAGTATATATTAATTTTTCACAAATTTGGAAATGATAATACATCTGTTTCCTTCCTCAGATTCCTGAGTTGGATTCATGGTTTTTTACCTTTAGGTCTGGTACAAATACGAAAATCTTTGATAACTCGAGTGAAATCCCTAAATCATTAATCAAACTTGAACGAAATCCCTAAATCAAAGATCAAACTCGAACGATTCGAACGAAATCCTTAAATCAGTAATCAAACTCGAACGAAATCCCTAAATCAGTAATCAAACTCAAACGGTTCGATCGAAATCCATAAATCAGTAATCAAACTCGAACGAAATCCCTAAATCAATAATCAAACTCGAACGAAATCCCTAAATCGGTAATCAAATCTGCTTGTGCTAAGGATGTTCGAAATTGGAAAAAATTATAATGATTGGGAAAGATAATATAACTGGGAAAAATTCAAATGAATAGCTTAAATTCCACAGGAACTTTTATATTGTGGTTCTATTATTGTTATCTATTTCAGTATACACAGTATATGGAGAATACATATAATACAAACTATTGAGAAATAAATGAAAAAGTTGATATATAACTTTAAAATTTAGAACATGTTACGTTGCGAACAAGTAAAAACACACTGGCAGTAAAATTTATTGAAATATTATTCCTTTAAAAGGAAGAAGAACTAATGTACTGAAAAAACGTTATGAAATATTCTGTAATCATATTGACGTTACTACCTGCATAAGATTTTCGTTAAGAGATAAAAACGAGCATATTTGGAATTTCAAAAGGAAGAAATCATGTAATGTTTACAGAAATTTTTGTTGAGTTTGATTATTTTTCTATGTAACGTAGGTATAAAATGTAATTGAAATATATGTCTTACAGTTGTGATATAAAAAATGTAATAAAAGCATTAATTTCTTAACATAAAAATGTATAAATAACTTTCTTTCACTGTCTATTAGATTGTAAACATAAGAAATGCTGATCAATCTATTTTCATAATGCAGCATGTATTTGAATCGGAAATTTCTCTGGAAAATTTTATAAAATTCACTAGAAATCATAGTCTTAAAAAATCTTTGTCAATTTTGATTTTGGAACATTGGAATCTCATCATTAAGATATTGTCAATGATCATGGACAATCAAATAATGAAGTACTGGTTATATCAGACTAAACATTTTTGACTCTCCAAGCTAGAATAAAATATTTCGTCTTTATTTTTTTTTAGACTTTATTATTTTGCATCATGTGTTGCTTAATGTTGAGAAATTATGACACGGAACCATAGGAATGTTACATGATTGAAAATTTCCTTACTTATGAAATGAATTCATAATATCACTATAAATAATAAAATGATAAAAATATAAATTAGCTTTTTTTCATCATCTGGGAAAACATTTTAAATTAGTTTTGGATAACATGAATTTAATTTGGCATGAGAAATACACTGACTTGGCGAATCTTAAAATTTATTGGCCGAAACAATAAATGCATTTATCATTTTAAAAATAATGTTCCATACGAAAAGTTTTAATCATTCGGTTGTGTGGCATATGAAGGGTTGTTGGTAATAAAAAGAAAGCTGGAAAAACTAGAAGTTGAGTTGTGAATTTTTTCTGTAACTAAGAAGCTCGTAAAAGAAGTTACATTTTACTATGCTTATTAAAAGGCGTTTTAGCTACAATGATTGCATTGTAATAACTGCATTGAATGGCTTAAACATGGAACTGTGGTAAGTATATTCAAAAAAGTCATTAGCGGAAATCTCTCGTTGGTTATAAGTGTCACGAATGGTTTTTTCTAGATTACAGTAAACTTTTCAGATACTTGTCATGTTTAATGTTGAACAACGAGTATAAGCTCTACTGATAATCATAACACTTTTGGAAAATCAGTATA
This sequence comes from Latrodectus hesperus, assembly GCA_037975125.1. NCBI lineage: Eukaryota > Metazoa > Arthropoda > Arachnida > Araneae > Theridiidae > Latrodectus > Latrodectus hesperus. The sequence continues at coordinate 122,413 of JAJQOW010000019.1, read as the reverse complement.
CGACTTGAAATGTGCATTACCATGGAAATATGATCGTTGGTCAGCTGCCTTGAGCTCGTTGATGAATTTGGAAGAATGATATCAAAATATATTATATATAGTTGGCTTAATGAAAGAAATATTTATAACGGAGATTAAATTGTGCTTTTAGACATTTGTAAAGAGAACATATGTATATTGTTGTTATGAGAGGGAACTTAAATATTCTACTTAAAAAAATGGCGCAAGGCTCTAATTCTCTCTTAATGTCAAAGTACAACATAAAGAAGTCGTGATCGCCAAATAGCGCACTCAGCAACAGTGGATCACTTCTACTTCATCAAATCATGTGAAGAGAAAAATAGTATTTACTCACCCACGCTCAAATGAAGACACAATGATGGGAATTTTCTTTTTTTTTTTAAGTTCTTACAATAAAATTCTACAGGATACAGCTTACACAATTTTGAAATTTCATTGTGAAAATACTTGCACATCACATTCCGATTTTATTTTGAAACTTATTTCAGGTGAAAACAGTTCAGAGATCTCTGTAAAAGAAAAAGAAATTAAAAAAATAAAAAGTAAAATAAATTACAGAAGTGATGACATCACGAAAATCGGTTTTAAGGAAAAAGCCTGGATGAATGAAATTCCAACATCTCAATGTTAAATCTAAGACTAGACTACTGAAAATTCGAACAAAATTGCTGTAAAAAACTTTGCTTTGCTAAAACAATACATTTAGAAACAAAAGTTCAGAATAAAAAATTCCGCCGGCAAGAAAACGATATAGAAAACAAAAAATATAGAAAGCAAACGATATATAGAAAGCAGACTATATCATAAACTGTAAATGTTAAACGACAATTATACCCTTGGATACCACACTTAGATTAAGATTATCGCCATTTCCTCTACAGTGAAAACTCCAAATTCAGTTTAAAAAATGATTTGAATAATTTTTATCTAGGAAAACCTAAAAGACTCTTTCATCCTGAAAACATCAGAAAATTTGATCACATAGATGGTATTGCCATCTTTTTATATATGGAATCAACTTGAGTAGACATAAACATCTCTTTATTTGTTCTGCTCGTATAACAACAGGTGAAAATTATAACGATGGACTTCTCGAAACATAAAACTATTCAAGTTTGATTGATATATTTGTTTTTATGACCACCGATGCTTGATATCACATAAATGTACTTGACGACAATTATCAGGGGAAAAGGGCATTCAGAGTGTAATGCAGTCAGAGGAACACTTATAGGAATCTCTAAGGTAACACATTGCATAACAAAGACTTCTCAGATTCTTCAAACATTAAATTCTTCATTTTTGGAATAAGAGATTTGTGGCACAATCATTGATCTCTATCTTATCAGCAGAAATAAATGTGCAAAATGGCTCCATCTCTAATTTTATAAAACAATATAGACTTTAATAAGGATGAAGCTTAAAAATATATATGATACACTTTATTTTAACAAAAGTTGCTCTCATTTGAATGTGAGTCTACATTAACTTTTTGTGACCATTTCTTATTACATAATATAAAGCATTAATCTAACCATTTGACATGATTCGACACAATTCTTCTCCTAATATCTCATAATTTTATATTTTTTCACCTTAATATCAGGCCCTTTAAGTAATTTAGAGCAAATACATGTGAAGACAAATTAACTGTTTAATGTAATATATGTGTGTAATTAAAAGAAATGGTAAGGAAACTTTCTCAATTTGTGTCTAACATAAATGAAATAAGCATTTTTTTTGAACGAGCATTTTTGATTTGATAATTTAAGAATGTAATTATAATTTACATATGTATACATAAAAAAGTAATTACCCACCAAAATCATCATCCTTATTCTTTTGAACATATTAGTCATCCGAAATAAGTAGGATATGACAATTTACAAGTTTATAGATTGTAATGTATTTGAAGAATAAATTTTTTTTCCTGTTCAAATAGAAGTTTCCAAAATATGCAGAATATTGTCAAAAAATGATAATCTCACCTCAAAATGAATCATATTCATTTCATTAGTGAAAAATAACATTTTAAATGTCAAGGTGTATATCAATAATGCTCAATACTTTTATTTCGAAGCTTAAAATGTGTTGTTTTTTCACACTTACGTCCTAAATATTAATAGTCTTAAAGGCATATTAATTTCAGTTTTTACTGGAAAATATTTCAAATGCTTCGTGAGTTTATTTAATTTATATATTTTGTAAATAGGGTTAGTTTACTAAAATAGTTTAAAGCAATAATTTGGACATTAACGTTAGCTGCTTTATGCATATGAATGTCAGAAAGTGTGAATTAAAATTAAAGAAATGTAATGAAAATATAGAATGTATTTTTCATTTATAAAAGAATCATAATTATATTCTTAAACTATCTCCCTTTTTGTAATATTGGATTCATTAAATTTTTAATTTTTTTTTAAATTCAAAGTATGAAAAGTCATTAACAATGTATCATCTGAAACTAAATAAATTTCTGTATATTATTCCTAAATATATTATTTCCAAATTAAAGAATTAATGTGTTGAAAATATTTTTGGAGTCATTTAACAGACTTGACGAATTTTTGCTTTGAAAGTTTTAAATTATTCTAATGTATTGTTATAGTTTAGAAATTTTAAGCAAACTTAAGAATTATACTGTCATGCAATTTTTATTTTCCTACCAAACCCAATCCCACATTCAACACTATTTAATTCCTAACTTGAATTAAAAGAGATCAAGTCACGAATCTCCAAATACCAACATTTTTCTTCTAAAATGCTATTAAATTTAATACAATATATTTATGAAGCAATTTATATAAGCATTAGATACAAAAAAGGATCTGCAAAATATTACAATCATTAAGTACATGAAAGAGTAGCAAATTTTACAATCATTAAGTGAAATTATATTTAGTTTAAACATATTCAAACCTTCCAAAATTGAATAAAAGTACATATAATATAAAACAAATAATTTGGAAACGTAAGTAAAAAAATTTATTCACCGTATACTTCATAAAATGCATTTACTCTAATGCAATTTTAATTTATATATTGTAATTAATTTAAAAGCATTAAAATTATTAAAAAAAATTCAAAAATTTGCATAAAATTTCAGAATTTTTCATGATAAAAATATGCTATATTTTAAGACATCATTATTATTATTTATTAAAAAGATATTTACAAAAAATGTATTGCTTGGTTCGAAAAATGATCCAAAATAGAATAGAAAATGAGCAAAAAGATGTATTTATTTGAAATTTTTTTCAAAAATACTGTATTAATCAGAAGAAAATACTGGAGATTTTTATCCAATACTTTTTTCTGTTTTGATTTATTATATGCATATAATTATAAATATAATATGACTCTATTTTATGGTTTTTAAACTCTAGACATACATGTTTTTGACATAAGTGTGATTTTTTAAAATAGAGACCAAATTAGAGGATATTAATGATATTCAAGAAAAATGAGTTTTACACAAAAAAAGTTCATAAGATATTTATTTTTAATAGTAGTTTTTTTGATTTTTAGCAACTTTCCTTTAATAACTTTAAGCTGGAATTTATAGATATAAAAGACAGCTGGTACTCATATACTCTTCAAGTGAATAAGAAAAAATTATTGTATAACGTCTTTTTTATTATTAAATAAATTTAGTGATTATAAAATTGGAAACATAAAATTATATTCCTGCTCTTAAAAATTTAAAAGAAGGACAATATCCTAAAGAGTTTGTATAAGCGAAAAATGGCATGGCAAAATGCATTGAAATAGTTACAATCTTCTGTAACTGTCGTATTGAACAGCGAAGAGATTTAGGTTAATAAATTAAATCTTTAAACAGAGTTTCCTAAAACACATGCTTTTGCATTCTAAGAACCTAAAATTTTGCATTAATGGAATTTATGATTTCAATGTTATAGTAGAAGGCTACACACAATTCGCTCGAGAGGAAATACACATTTAGGATTCTATAGCACAAGATTTTCAATTATTTCTTATTATAAGTTTATTAAGAAACCAAATTCCTTTTTTCCCTATAAGCAATTAGTTCATATGATTTATAACGTATTTACCATTGTCTAAAATTTCTGAAACATTTATGCATTCATTTTTATCTTGCATAAACAGTAAAATATAAAGAACATTAGATGCATTACTTCTAAATCTTTTAAAAATTTTTTACCTCACGTACCATATTTTGTTAAACATAATTATTTAAACCCAAATTGAGTCACTAATACTAGCAAACTAACAATATTTAATAATTCTTGTTCCCCATTTCAGTTTTCACCAAAAAAAAAAAAAAAAAAAAAAAATTCGAATTTTAATTGTAGAAAAAATTTTATAAAGTGTAAAAGAAATATTGCATCAACATGTTAATTAAATCCCTATACACAGAATATTTAAAGCTTTAAAAGAGCTTCTAATCTGAGAAATGAAAGCATTGAAAATGTGAAGTCTACTAAGAAAATGATAGAAATATGAAACGATTCAACACAGAATACGATTTTCACAAATATTTGTCAAGTAATGTGCAACTGTGCGTTGATGGATTTCTTTTAAAAATACAGAAGAGACGAACTTTTTGGATTCAAGCCCAAATTATTGACATCTATCCAAGCTTAAACAAACGTTAAACATCGAAAAGAGTTTGATAAATGTTCCAACAAAAGACATTTTACACTGAACTGAAAATATCAAAAAGACAAAATAAATATTTCATATAGCATGTAGTCAGCTTAAGAAATATTTACATTTTTCGCGTCCTCTACATGATAAAAGAGACAATTTTTGCGATAAATTAAAATAAAAATAAAAATACGTTTCTTAAATAACTTTAGATTAAGGATTACAATATTAATTAGATGAAAAATCACATATAGCTAGCATATGAACTAGTTTAAAAACGTATTTTCTTGTAAAAACTAGTGAGCATTTTTAATTAAACTGCGTGACTTAATTATGATGAAACATTATCATTCTATATTGGAAATTATTTTAAATTCTTAATAAGATCTTTTAATAGACTTATGCAATATATTAATGATACATAAAAGGTTAATTGTTGTTGGAAATAGATTATGATAAATGATTAAATAATATCGCAACAATGACTGGTGATTAAACAATGGCGAAACAATGCATGATGATTAAACAACGGAAAAACAATGCATGATGATTAAACAACGGAGAAACATTGACTGACGATTAAACAATGGAGAAACAATGACTGATGATTAAACAACGGAGAAATAAGGACTGATGATTAAATAACGAAGAAAAAATGAATGATAATTAAACAATGGAGAAAAAATGAACGATGATTAAACAACGGAGAAACAGTGACTGATGATTAAACAACGGAGAAACAATGACTGATGATTTAACAATGGAGAAACAATGAATGATGATTTAACAATGGAGAAACAATGACGGAAGAATAAAGAATAAGGAAACAATGACTGATTATAAAACAATGACGTCACACTTCAAGTATTATATTCACAATTCAATTGAAATTGTCTTGTAATGAAATGGGTTTTGAATGAACTAAATTACATCTTTAAGACATTTATTCGCTCATTTCGTAACGGTTACTTGCAAAAAAATACGAGCCCTGCAAAATAAATAATAAATAATAATTAAAGTATATTTAAATATATTTTCTTTATTATTTATTATTGTTGACTTTACAGAACTTTCTCTAAAAACATATTCTGATGTCTTTCATTTATTTACTTATCAAAAATAAAATAATTTCACAAAAATGTAATCATAAATTTGAAATAATACTGTGCATGTAAATTTTTTTGCTTGTTTACAGTAATCATTTAACTGAAATCTTTATTTTATACCATATTTTAGGAAAATTTGATATGAATTATTAGTAATTTTAAAATATCGGATTGAGTCACTATGTTGTATATATATTAGTATAAAAATTGTAGAAAAAAAACAATAATTTTTAAATCTAAATATTTAATGCATAAAAATTTTATAAAACACTTTATCAAAACAGTAGATTTCGATAAATACTCTTTTTCCCTTACTTTAGGAAAATGATTACGAATTGTGGGAAAAGGAAAATTTAAAAAATTGTAAAAGATTCTTATACTTGAGAATGAAAGTTTCAACTACTTTTTTTATCTCTTTATTTAATCAGTTAAGTTTTGTAGCAATCTATTTTGCGGGGCTGATGATAAAAAATGTTTAAATGCTATGAGTATTCATTTTAAATTTCTATTGTTTTCTAATTGCAGAAGGTAATTAGAAGTTGCAGCTAATCATCGAATGAGTCTAAACTTCCAAAAAGTGAAACCAATTTTTTTCAATTTTTTGTAAAATATTTAAGGAAAAATTACAGATTGTCATTAACGGCGCAAAGTCGATAAAACAAAGCAATTTTTTAAAATTGTTTTTATGAAAGAGGGGAAAAATAAAAAAAAATAGTTTGGCTGAAATACATGAAGTAACCACAAAAGGAAGTTTTAATAAGAATAGTCCTTGTAATAAAAAAATCTCTTTAGCACGAAGAAATGCTCATTTGCTTGAGAAAGTGCTAAAATTCCCGTTGGAAATTTTGGACACAATAATCGATATTCAAATCACTCACACAAACCACTAACTTTGCTTATTAAGCTTAAAATGAAATCCTTATCTTTAACACCCTTTTGAGAATAAACTGTATTTTACATTTTTTAAAAATAAAATGTACTGGTCATGCTAATAACATTTGTAATGCTTAGTTGTATTTATTATTGTTAATTTAAAAACATAAACTAAGGGTTTTACATAATTATCTCTATACTAGTCATAATATTGTAAAAATACCATATATAATAAAAATTGGAGTGTGAATTTGGGATGTGTGTGATGGGCTGCATGTTGTGTAATAATTGCTTAAGATTTTCATGGAGGATGATACACATTTTTAGCATATAGTGAAACTAAAAGTTATGAGGTTTTCTGTCTTAATCAAAACAACCGTCTGTTTCTTAAATGAATTATAGAAATGCTTTCATTTTCACATAAAATATTTAATGAAAATGAGCGCTTAAATGTGTGTTCAAAATATAGTTTACCTTGCCTGGCTTGACAAATGTATAATTTCAGTAGTTTTCAATCTAAAAGAAGTGAAGAAAATCTCTTTCATATTTTCTCAAATGTTCTATCAATAGCATTTGCAATTATTTTTAAATTCATACTATAAAAAAGGTTTTGAGAGAATTAAATTTCTAAAGTACGATTTTTGATCTCATTTAACTTATCAGATTACAAATAAATAAATAAAGTGTGAATTATCTGATTTTTATTTATTAATGTAGTCATAAAAATTAATCATACTTATATCCAAAAATTTACTCTTCTTACACATATTTACAATATGGCATTTAGTTTAGATTGTTTTTTTTTAATTAAATCGCAAAATTTTTCTTTTAAAAAATTTTAATTTCTGATAATGCTTAAATGGGAATGAAAGTAATATTAGAAACTCTCAAAACGTCTACTGAACTACTTAGAAATTAATTGAAATTTGATCTGAAAAAAAATTCATAATGATCTACTTTCCACCAGTTTACCTATTAAAAGGCATAATATTAATGATCAGAATTTCAAAAAGATTGTTGTCTTTATTAATAACTTGGCTTCTTTATCTTTAATCAGCATCCTGAATGCTCCATTCAGAGTTGCTGAAAGTTTTAATTGCAAAGCGAAATCTTCATATTTAGCTAAATACTCTTGCAGTGCATTATTTTATACGATATACATCATATTTTTGTGATAACGCAGTCCATTAACTCTCTTCTTATGAAAGATATTTTCTAACGTAAGTTATGAAGGTTGAATTATTTGGAAAAATTATGCCTAACAATATAAAATATTTAAGGTGTTGTCTAATCATTTGAGGAATGATACCATATTAAGTAAGCTAGTTTTTTCTCTATAAAATGCATTTTATTGTTTTTAATTTTCTTATGAATGATATTTTCTAGGAAAAGTTATGAAGGTTAAAGTATTTACTTCCTCATGGAGCTGAGATTTGGATTTTGTCTGATAGTGAAAGAGGAATGCAGCATTTGGCCAGATGACAACAAGTGAGAGACAGGACTGGGGTATCAATACTTCAAATGCCAAAAAGGCAGTCCTTATCGCATCATATTCAACTACAGTGGATTCCTTCCCACGTGGATCTCGAGGGGAATGAGTGTGGACATTTTGGCCAAAGCTGGTGTGGCTGAGGACGATGTGCCAAAGCCACCTCTCACATTTCAGGAGATTCACTCAATTCATTTTATTGTTTTTAGTTTTCTTATATGAAGGATATATTTTCTAGCAAAAGTTATGAAAATTGAAGTATTTGGTAAAAGTATGCCAAAAAATATTAAAAGTTCAAGCTATTCTTTATTCATTGATACGATAAAAAGCAAGATAGATTTTCCTAAATAGACTTCATTTTAATCTTTGTACTATTTCGCACTGCTTGAAATTTAATTGATGAGAAAATGTTGTTTGTTACATCATAATTGATTCCAGACATAATCTAAATTTTGGCACTTTCTGTGGACCTAAAAGAAAGACGTTTGGTGTGTGTACCGAGGGTTAGCAAGCATTAGCCATTCCTCCACATTAGGTTGGTAAGAGAATAAAATAAATCTTAGATGGAGTCTGTTGTTAGATGATAAATGTTAGATGGAGTGACTGAGAATTAATTGTCGGTTGGCACACAGTCCAAAAATCATGAGGGTTTTCATCATCTTGGCAATCCGACGTTGAGAGGGTCTGTGTTTGATGCAAAATCAAAGATTTTGGATAGGCGAAGTGTTTGGTGGAAATCATATATGGTTGCCGCATATAATTCTGAAATTTACTTCTTCAAATAAGTAACAAATCGAGTGATACAATGAAATTGAATATTTTATTTTTTACCCAATTGAGATCATCAAATGTAAATGTTGTGTCTTTAATCGAGCTCCATTTTGATTGTTTTATTTTTATCACAACGAAAATTATGGATTACAAACCCATTTTTCAATTTTCTAAGGTGAATGTAAACTGACGGTAACACATATTACTAGCTATTCATATTGTTTATTTTTCAAAATTTATTTGTCAGTAAATCACTCATAATCTAAATAAATTTAAATTATTTATCATAATTTGGTATTCAGAAGCCAGTTTACGACAATAGAGATACCATTGGAACAACTTTATTAATAACATTGGATTGTATAATATTTTGAAGAAGCCTTATAATTTATTATTGTGATTTAATTATTTTATTAAAAGTGCCAAATATTTCGATGAAAACATTTATATAGATTGGAATATCTATGCACATAATATTTATTGCAACAGCATTTCAATTTCATTTGTTTTAAATTTTACTTTCTGACATGGATTATGGATAACTTTTACAAGTACGAAGATTCTTTTATTCTAATATTACATTTAATTAAATGTTATTAAAATTATTCATACCATTGTGATCAATTAAAAAATTATGTTGATGTAATTTTAAAATTAAAACAAACTTTTCTACTAAGAAGGGTGATATTTAAGCATAATATAATTACAAAATGCCTTGTAGTTTTAATTGATAAATAATTTTAATCTGCGTGAATATCTGGAATTAATACTTAATACTTAATTACATAATTTTAATGATATATATAAAATGCGTATAGTTCCTTAAAGTCCTCTTCAGATTCTGTAAAGTATATAAATGGATACATGCTTAAATATTTAATAAAAATAGACTTTTAAATTCATTTAAATTTTAAGCTAAATATATGTTTTGTACATTTTTTCCAGAAATATTTTGTGAAACCAGAATTATTATTTTTTTTTAAATTTTTTTGCTAAACAAATTTATAACCAAACTGATATTTTGTATTTGCACATTCTGTCCCTTTTTTTGAATAGAAGTTACAACTTATTTAAAATTTATGCCGAAGAAAAACTATTTAACTGAAATAAATTTTACGTATATTTATATGGGATCAGTTTGTATGGAAGACTAATAATAAGCAATTAAAAATATATTATTGTAATAGCCACACACACATATGTATATATATATATATATATATATATATATATATATATATATATATACATATGTGTACATATGTATATATATATATAATAATATATATATATATATATATATATTATTTACTCAAAATATACACTCGCTATCTTTCTTATACATATAGACAATAAATTGTTGATTACTAATATATATTTTGTTTATAAGTAATTATTTACGCTAAATTTATCATTTAAAACTATGCTATTTGATGATGTTTTATTATAAATAAAAAAATCTGTTGTAGCTTTGATAAAGCATATGCTTATTTAAAAACAAAAAATGTTGATTTAAAAGCTTAACATTAGAAATATAACATCTTATGTTAGAATTAAAACTTTTTCATTTTGAGTCTTTATATTGCTACCGTAGAAATGTATTGAATAATTTTAATGATTTTTCTTTTTGCCCAGACTCTTAAAAGTCATGATAATCGACTCAAATTCCCTTTCTAAAATATATTGCAAAATATGTAAATGAATTTATAGGAAAATAAGCATTAAACAAAAACATAAAGATAAAATATATTTTCAAATTTTAGAAAACGGTGATTTTTTTTGACCTTAGAATAATTTTTTAAAAATGAGAAATTGAAAAATAATCATATAAAGTCTTGTGATATGAGAGAAATAGTTTCAATTTTTATTTCTTTACCTATTTCTCATGAAACAACTTTCACTGTTTTATATTCGGATGAAAAAATGTGTAAAGTAATTTTCAAATTTTCTTCACTCGAATGTTTTATATTTTAAATATCAAGGTGCAGATGTGGATCAAATGTGGATAAGTATTAGCCTTATCAAAAGTTATATTTTTTGATTTCTTATAAATCTTAATTAAAAATTTCAAATTTGTTGTTAAATATGAAAACATAATCAACGGCCATGCTTAGAATTAATGAATTGATGGTAAGGAAAACTTGAAATCCTTACAAATATGTATCGAAAATACGATCAATAAGTATAGGAGAATATTACATTAATCTCTTTGATATAACGTTAGTTTCTGTTTTTGAAAAAAATGCATTAAAATGTATTGAAAATTACGAAAATCATGATAGATGTTTAATGTATCACTACAACTATGTTCTGTAAAGTGTTCTCTGCTTATCGTTGAAACTAAAAACAACCTTTTTAGCTATATTGAACTTAAAAATGACTGTTTCTCTCTTTATTATAAATATAATTAATGATATTTAAAAATTTGTAATAGATCAATGCATTGATATTTATTCTGTTAAAGATTTAATATGGGAAAAGTTTTCTTCAAATTTTTCAAGTTAACATACAGAAAAAATACCATATATAAAAAATTCAGAAATTCCGTAAGACATTCTATGCTTGCTTCGTTTCTAATCAGCGTCGCTATTTCTATCTTGGAGTTGCCAAATATTGCTTTTAGAAGGGAACATAAATTCCGTATTAAGTACTCTTTTTTAAAACGTTTCAAAGTCAGCGTGTTTATCATAGTTACTTTCTCCAAAAATTATGTTCATTGAAACTTTGGAGGAAAATTTTAATGTCTTAATCAAAACAACCGTCAGTTTCTTAAATGAATTATAAAAAGATTACATTTTCACATAAAATATTTAATGAAAGTAAGCGCCTAAATGTGTGTTCAAAATATAGTTTACCTTGCCTGGCTTGACAAATGTATAATTTCAGTAATTTTCTTTCCAAAAGAAGTGAAGAAAATCTCTTTCATATTTTCTCAAATGTTCTATCAATAGCATTTGCAAATATTTTTAAATTCATACTATGAAAAAGGTTTTGAGAAAATTAAATTTCCAAAGTACGATTTTTGATCTCATTTAATTTATCAGATTACAAAAAATAAATAAGGTGTGAATTAGCTAATTTTTATTTATTAATGTAGTCATAAAAATTAATCATACTTATATCCAAAAATTTACTATTCTTATACATATTTATAATATGGCATTTAGTTTAGATTGTTTTTTTTTAATTTAATCGCCAAATTTTTCTTTTAAAAAATTTTAATTTCTGATAATGCTTAAATGGGAATGAAAGTAATGTTAGAAACTCTCAAAACGTCTACTGAACTACTTAGAAATTAATGGAAATTTGATCTGAAAATAAATTCATAATGATCTACTTTCCAATAGTTTACCTATTAAAAGGCATAATATTAATGATCAGAATTTCAAGAAGATTTTTGTCTTTATTAATACGTTAGTTTCTTTATCTTTAATCAGCATCCTGAATGCTCCATTCAGAGTTGCTGAAAGTTTTAATTGCGAAGCGAAATCTTTATATTTAATTAAATACTCTTGCAGTGCATTATTTTATACGATATACATCCTTTTCTTGTGATAACGCAGTCCATTAACTCTCTTCTTATGAAAGATATTTTCTAACGGAAGTTATGAAGGTTGAATTATTTGGTAAAATTATGCCTAACAATATAAAATATTTAAGGTGTTGTCTAATCATTTGAGGAATGATACCATATTAAGTAAGCTAGTTTTTCTCTATAAAATGCATTTTATTGTTTTTTATTTTCTTATGAATGATATTTTCTAGCAAAAGTTATGAAGGTTAAAGTATTTACTTCCTCATGGAGCTGAGATTTGGATTTTGTCTGATAGTTAAAGAGGAATACAACATTTGGCCAGATGACAACAAGTGAGAGACAGGACTGGGGTATCAATACTTCAAATGCCAAAAAGGCAGTCCATATCGCATCATATTCACCTACAGTGGATTCCTTCCCACGTGGATCTCGAGGGGAATGAGTGTGGACATTTTGGCCAAAGCTGGTGTGGCTGAGGACGATGTGCCAAAGCCACCTCTCACATTTCAGGAGATTCACTCAATTCATTTTATTGTTTTTAGTTTTCTTATATGAAGGATATATTTTCTAGAAAAAGTTATGAAAATTGAAGTATTTGGTAAAAGTATGCCAAAAAATATTAAAAGTTCAAGCTATTCTTTATTCATTGATACGATAAAAAGCAAGCTAGTTTTTCCTCCATAGACTTCATTTTAATCTTTGTACAATTTCGCACTGCTTGAAATTTAATTGATGAGAAAATGTTGTTTGTTACATCATAATTGATTCCAGACATAATCTAAACTTTGGCACTTTCTGTGGACCAAAAAGAAAGACGTTTGGTGTGTGTACCGAGGGTTAGCAAGCATTAGCCATTCCTCCACATTAGGTTGGTAAAAGAATAAAATAAATCTTAGATGGAGTCTGTTGTTAGATGATAAATGTTAGATGGAGTGACTGAGAATTAATTGTCGGTTGGCACACAGTCCAAAAATCATGAGGGTTTTCATCATCTTGGCAATCCGACGTTGAGAGGGTCTGTGTTTGATGCAAAATCAAAGATTTTGGATAGGCGAAGTGTTTGATGGAAATCATATATGGTTGTCGCATATAATTCTGAAATTTGCTACTTCAAATACGTAACAAATCAAGCGAAACAATGAAATTGAATATTTTATTTTTTAACCGATTGAGATGTTAATGTTGTGTTTCTAATCGAGCTCCATTAGGATTATTTTGTTTTTATCACAACGAAAATTATTGATTACAATCCCATTTTTCAATTTTATAAGCAGAATGTAAACTGACGGTAACACATATTACTGGCTATTCATATTGTTTATTTTTCAGAATTTATTTAACAGTAAGTGGCTCATAATCTAAATAAATTTAAATTATTTATCATAATTTTATATTCAGAAGCTAGTTTACGACATTAGAAATACAATTGGAACTACTTTATTAATAACATTGGATTGTATAATATTTTGAAGAAGCCTTATAATTTATTATTGTGATTTAATTATTTTATTAAAAGTGCAAAATATTTTGATGAAAACAGTTATATAGATTGGAATATTTATGCAGATAATACAGGGTGATTATAAAAAAACTTTGCCAACATCTGCACTTCTAGCGTCCATTCTATTTAACCGATCAATATGATACTTCAAATATAGTTCTTTTGAGATATGCGCTCGAGATTCTGTGAATGGTAACACAGTGGCCCTCGCGGTTACAGTTATAGTGACAGAAACTCGAAATTTTCGAATGGCAACGCCTACTTTTTACCATCGCAAAATGTTCAGCACACGCGAAAACCCTAAATAGCGTTGAAACGGTACCGATATGTCTAAAAACGGACGTGTTCTGCAAACACAAAAAAGAGTTCTGAAAACCGGCCAATAAAACACGATCTGGGCGCACGCAATAAATTTGCATGTGACAGAGTCAGGAAACCAATCACAGAACACCGGTCGCCAGATATTCAGCGTAGGAAACCTATAAAATACCAAGCGGGTATGCGAAGTCGTCATTCGGGAATTCGCACATGCCGACGATATGAGTCTTCCTAGGAAAGTTTGCGGTGAATTGATCAAACTCTATTACCAAAATGGGATGAACGCTGCGGAAGCCTTGCGTGTGTATCGCCGCAATCATCGACAACGACGCGGCCCATGTACTCTGCAAGCTCTGCGTGATTTAGTGCGGAAATTCGAAGATACAGGCTGCACCTGTGACAAACAGCGCTCCGGACGGCCAACTGTTTCTGAGGACGTTGTCATGGAAGTGCACCATACAGTGACTGCAGGACACACAGAAACCGCAAGAGGCATAGCGCGCGTGTTGGATATTCCGAACTCAACGGTCCGCAAGCTCTTGCGCTCGGTACTTCACATGTTTCCCTATCGGTTCCAGCGCGTCCAGATGTTGGAGCCGGGTGACCCACAACAACGTCTGGACTTCGCAAATGCATATTTGTTACGATATGATGCGGATAACGACTGGCCACTTCGCATACTATGGACGGACGAGGCGCATTTCACCTTAAATGGCAGCATTAACACAAAGAATTGTGTGCACTGGGGAGAGACGAATCCTCATGCTGTGGCGCCAGTACCATTATTTGACGCCTAAGTGACTGCGTGGTGCGGCATTACAGATACATTTGTTCTGGGCCCGTTCTTCTTTGAGGAAACGACCCCGACTGGCCCTGCAACATTATCTGTAACGGGCCCTCGGTATGCAGCCATGCTGAAAAATTATGTCTTACCGGAGTTGCGTCGGCTGAATGCACTCAATGACATTGTTTGGATGTAAGATGGTGCACCTCCACATATAGCGAGGTCAGTTAAAAGGCTCCTGGATCAGCATTTTGGTGATCGCATCATCTCACGCTATTATCCTTTTCCGTGGCCTGCGCGATCCCCAGATCTGACGCCTATGGATTTCTGGTTTTGGGGCTATCTCAAATCCAGAGTTTATCTGTGCAATCCTCAAACATTGTCGGACTTAAAGGATTCTATACGGCGTGAGATTGGAAACATCCCTCGTGCCATGTTGCGTGCAGCGACATTGTCCACCGTCTCCCGCATGCAATGCGTAATTGCCTGTGATGGCACTCATGTGGAAAATGTTTGAAATTAATAAAGATTTTTTTCTCTATGTGTTCTCATCATTGAGCAGAGTCTTGTCTCTGTCGTATGCATTATTCCACCGTGCGCCTTGAAGAACTGTTTGTATGTGTATAACACGTCGGTTTTCGGACATATCGGTACCGTTTCAACGCTATTTAGGGTTTTCTTATGTGCTGAACATTTTGCGATGGTAAAAAGTAGGCGTTGCCATTCGAAAATTTCGAGTTTCTGTCACTATAACTGTAACCGCGAGGGCCACTGTGTTGCCATTCACAGAATCTCGAGCGCATATCTCAAAAGAACTATATTTGAAGTATCGTATTGATCGGTTAAATAGAATGGACGCTAGAAGTGCAGATGTTGGCAAAGTTTTTTTATAATCACCCTGTATTTATTGCAACAGGATTTTAATTTCATTTGATTTAAATTTTACTTTCTGATTTTGCTAATGGATAACTTTTGCAAGTACGAAGATTCTTTTATTCTAATATTACATTTAATTATATGTTATTAAATAAAATATTATTCTTACCATTGTGATCAAATAAAAAATTATGTTGATGTAACTTTAAAAGTAAAAGAAACTTTTCTACTAAGAAGGGTGATATTTAAGCATAATATAATTACAAAATGCCTTGTAGCTTTAATTGATAAATAATTTTAATCTGCGTGAATATCTGGAATTAAATTTTACACAATGCGTATAGTTCCTTAAATTCCTCTTCAGATTCGGTAAAGTATATAAATGGATACATGCTTAAATATTTAATAAAAATAGACTTTTAAATGCATTTAAATTTTAAGCTAAATATATGCTTTGTACATTTTTTTCCAGAAATTTTTAGTGAAACCAGAATTATTATTTTTTTTAAAATTCTTTTGCTAAACAAATTTATAACCATACTACTATTTTGCATTTGCACATTCTGTCCCTTTTTTAAATAGAAGTTGCAACTTATTTAAAATTTATGCGGAAGAAAAACTATTTAACTGAAATAAATTTTACGTATATTTATAAGGAACCAGTTTGTATAGAAGACTAATAATAAGCAAATTAAAATATATTATTGTAATACCCACCCACCCACACACACACACACATATATATATATATATATATTATTATTTACTATATATTATATATATATTATGTTAGAATTATGTTAGAACTTTTTCATTTTGAGTCTTTACATTGCTACCCTAGAAATGTATTGAATAATTTTAATGATTTTTTCTTTTAACCCAGCCTCTTAAAAGACAAAATAATCGACTCTAACTCCCTTTTTAAAATATATTGCAAAATAAGTAAATGAATTTATAGGAAAATAAACATCAAACAAAAACATAAATACAAAATAATTTTTTCAAATTTAAGAAAACGTCGATTTTTGACCCTAAGAGAATAATTTTTTAAAAATGAGAAATTTAAAAATAATCATATAAAGTCTTGTGATATGAGAGAAATAGTTTCAATTTTTATTTCTTTACCTATTTCTTATGAATCAACTTTCACTGTTTTATATAAGGATGATAAAATGTGTAAAGTAATTTTCAAATTTTCTTCACTCGAATGTTTTATATTTTAAATATCAAGGTGCAGATGTGGATCAAATGTGGATAAGTATTAGCCTTATCAAAAGTTATATTTTTTGGTTTCTTATAAATCTTAATTAAAAATTTCAAATTTGTTGTTAAATATGAAAACATAATCAACGGCCATGCTTATAATTAATGAATTGATGGTATGGAAAACTTGAAATCCTTACAAATATGTATTGAAAATACGATCAATAAATATAGGAGAATATTACATTTATCTCTTTGATATAACGTTAGTTTCTGTTTTTGAAAAAAATGCATTAAAATGTATTGAAAATTACGAAAATCGTGATAGATGTTTAAAGTATCACTACAACTATGTTCTGTAAAGTGTTCTCTGCTTATCGTTGAAACTAAAAACAACCTTTGTAGCTATATTGAACTTAAAAATGACTGTTTCTCTCTTTATTATAAATATAATTAATAATGTTTAAAAATTTGTAATAGATCAATGCATTGATATTTATTCTGTTAAAGATTTAATTTGTGAAAAGTTTTCTTCAAATTTTTCAAGTTAACATAGAGTAAAAATAACATATATAAAAAATTCAGAAATGCCGCAAAACATTCTATGCTTGCTTTGTTTCTAATCAGCGTCCCCATTTCTATCTCGGGGCTGCCAAATGTTGTTTTTAGAAGGGAACATCAATTCTGTATTAAGTACTCTTTTTTAAAAACGTTTCAAAGTCAGCGTGTTTATCATAGTTACTTTCTCCAGAAACTAAATTTATTGAAACTTTGGAGGAAAATTTAAAATATTAAATAACTATCACATTTTTCCTTCACATGAAAAAAATTTGATTTTCTTAATTTTTCAAGCAATTTAAAAATTATTAATGATGAATTGGCATATGTAACTTAATCATCATTTATTAATTGAGACTTAATTGGCCTTTAAGGAATGCAAGTGAAAACAAAGCATTAACAAAAATTACAAAGCAAAATGTGCACCTAACCAATGTACGGATCGGAATTCAATATTTTCGATATCAACATTCATTCTAAATTATCATTCGAGTTTATTAACAACAAAGTAAATTAAGAGCGAAACTAAAGAGAATCTTTGGTACGTTTTTCACTCTAAACAGTTTCTTCAATGTTTGCTTGAGAGAAGGATTGATGTGCACGTTGAAAACTTTTTTAAGCAGATTTTTTCAAACATTTTGTGGGAAAAAGGGACTTTTATCACATATTGTGACAGCGGACATGAAATTTTGGTTCATGAACTTTCAGCATAAGTTAAAGCGTAAGGTATAAAATATTTTAATGTATTAAATATTGAAATACCCTACATGTGCAGCTGTAAATCCCTTATATTTTTAGTTTTTAAATTTTTTAATATATAATTCACCATTCTTTATATATATCGTTTTCAAGTTCTTCTTTAGTTAAGAGCTGCATTTTAATTTCAAGATTGGAGTGTGATATGTGTCGTGGAAATTAATAAATACTTTACTTCATAGTGATGCAAGGTAAATCATTTATTACAAATTGTTGCACAATTGCTAGTTTAATGAAAAATTTAACAAAAAAATCATTTTATGGAATCATTTTGGGATACAAAAGTATTATATATATATATATATATATATATATATATATATATATATATATATATATATATATATATATATATATATATATATATATATATATATATATATATATATATATATATATATATATATATATATATATATGTTACGTGCGGATATTGTTAAGTGTTTCTTTGTTACTAAAGTGAGTCATCTTAAACTTTGCAATGAAATATATATACAGTATTTTAGAAGATGTTTGAATACCTATTTTGCTGAGTAATTAGGAAAAGAAAAAATGTTTACCATGGAATGTTTAGGCTGAGAAATGCTCAATGTCATCTAATGTTAGTAATTTTAACTTCATCATCGTTTTAGGCAATAGTTAATTTGTTGATGATTTCTATATGAAAGCTATTATGTATTATAATGAGGAATGATAGTGGCTACATTGAATGCCTCTATTGACACGTACATGCATCTTACTCTTGTGTAGGATTTTTTTATTAGCTTTTCCCGGAAGCTTCCCATGAATGTAATGATTATTTTTATTATTCACTTTCTACATCATGAATGGATTTTCTTGAGAGATTTTAGTTGAATTTTGAGAATTCTATGGACAAAAATTTAAATAAAAAATTGTAGTTTTCTTTTCCCAAATTTATTTTTAAAGGCAAAATATAAGTGAATCAAAGCGTCAGCAGAATGATTGAAAAATATTTATAACATCGTAACGAAAGATTAGTTATAATATTAGTGCATATGGTATGTAATTTGGTAAAACACATTTAGTCTCTAAAATGTGTTCATTTTGAATGTAACAATGTGCACAATTGACTGGAATCAAACTTGACTAATAAAATTGTGTAAAATGAATGCATTGCAAGTCTTTTCAGTGATATTTTAAATTTTGAATTGCAAAAGAAAAAAAAGTTTTAATTTTTAATATTTATTGGAGATTTCTTTTCTACCAATTCTTACATAAATATATTATAGACAACAAGATCTAGGAACATTTATCTAGTAATACTAAGAGTGTTATCCGCAGATTGTAATTCAGAAAGTTTTACATGCTAATGCGGAGTATAAAAACTTATGTTTGAATTGCATTTTGTTGGTGTAAGATATACTACAACCCAAGTTATAACCATCTCACATTCATATACTTGGGAAACCTCTTATGTTCTCATGGTTAATGTCGGCTGTGCTTTTTATCTTTTTATATAATTGATTTTTATAAAATTATAATAAAAATATATTAAATTTCTTTATTTTTTGTATATATAATAACAGAAATGTACATGTCTTCTAAAATATGTATATTCTAATTTTTAAAATGTAACCCTTGTATTAGTTAGAAAGTTTTTGACTAAAAAGCAAAAAGAGTTTCATTCGAAGGTAGTTCTTTTGACAAGTAGACAAATCATACCAGTCACCCAATTTTCAATTCCTAAAATTATATATATATATATATATATAATTCCTCCTTTGTATAATAAATTCCCCCTTTAAACGACTGCTTTAGTCTTTGTATAAGAAAAATGATTTTTTATATAAATCATTTTTCTTCATTCAACAAAGCATCGGTTTAAAAAGTCGGTTAGTTTCAAACTAACTAATAATAATACTTAAAACTTCATATTTTCTACTACGTTTCAAAATTTATATTTGCAGTTGTCTTTAAAATTTTTGCTGTAAAAAGGTTTTTGAAAAAAGTATTATTTAAGATTGCTTAATTTGAAGAAATTGTAATAAATATTTAAATCGTACCATTAATGTCATTTAATAAACACATGATTTTTTTCTTTGAAAATATGATTTCTAATAATAATTAAAAAAAAGTTTCCATTTTTTACCTTAAAACAAAAAGAACGAAGTCAAATAAAATCTTTAAAAATTAAGAAAAATGCTTTAAAATAGATACAGTTTAAGTTTTTTTAAGTCACTGGTTTTCTCAAAAGCTGAGAGGAAAATTTAAATGTCTAAGCAGAGGTACTGAAGGTAAAAAATGGAAACTTTTTTTAAATTTTTTATTTACCTTTTTTATAAGTAGACAGTTTTTGCAGCTCTCGATGCCGAAAAAGTTTTGATAAAATATGTAGTTCACATATTCAATATGAGTTTCCTCTATTTTCCAATTATATTGCATACCAGAATTTCAAATTAATGTTTAATGAGGATTTGTATTAGTTTAACGGATAAATTATTTTTGAAAACATTTTACAAAAAAAAACTGTTAGGAAATGTTCCATATGTTATATTAAAAACGAAAAAATTAACAAGAGCCGCAGATAAAAATTGTTTAACTGAGTGCATGAGTACATAATGATGAAAGAGTAATTTCAGACTACAGTTTGTTGAAAATATATTAAGTAAAAGTGAAGGAAAGTTGCAATAAAGAATCACACAATTCGGAAAACAAATTCAGTTCTTTATAAAATGGTTAAATATTTTCATAAATTACGAAAATTTTGGCCGATATTCAAATGCGTTATTACAATCATTGTTTCCAAGGTACACTATCACCGAGCTGGCAGCCGAATGGTTAGAGCTCTTGTCTTCGGTTCAACAGTTCGTGGGTTCGAATCCCACCTTGGGCATGGATGTTTGTAGTGGTTCGGAATCCACTTTAAGCCGTAAGTCCCGGTCTAATTAGCCCTCGTGTGCAAAAAATGACCGTTGAGCGACAAACCAAACCAAGGTACACTATCAGTATCAATATCAGAAATAATCTTTTTAATGTTTGAAACATAATAATGCCAGGTATTTTTAACACGAAAATGTTTATAATAATTCTGACCCTTTTTAATGCTAAGATTTAATGATTCTTGTTAAATTAATCATCTAATTTTTTTCAAAAATTCCTTTTACTTTTCTACCAGTTTACATTTTAGTAAAAATACCATATATCAAAATAATGTTATGTTTCATTGTGAGCAAACAGAAAATCCAGCCCTTTCCAACCAGCATCCTTAAATAAAGTTTGGGGATTGCTGAATGTCTTTTTAAGTTGCAGGCGTAAATATTTTTCGAACTACAGCTTACAATGTTTCATTGTTAATGTTGAGTGTCGCTTTCGTTGCGACATTTCAATAAAATTACTTTTCTAGAAACATTGGGTGGAAAGAATGTAAATTTTTTATGTGCAAAGTTATTCCTAACTTTGTTCAACAAATATTTTTCTTTTTTCACTACTTTTGAAGTCTAAATAATAAAAACTTCAAATAATAATATCACATAAAAATGTGTCTCTGACAGAAATCGCAAAACAAAACGGGTTCCAAATAATAAAAGATATTTGTTCAATGCTTTGATTTGCAATATTTTATCTTAACTTCTTCGGAAATTATTTGTTTTAAGTGTATTGATTCAAATTACAAACTTAATTTCAATCACATTACTTTACTTCATATCTGTGCAGAATACATTGTAATTACAAATTTACCAATTACGTATGTACTTTATCAAAACTTATTAATATCTTAATCTATAAACAGATTTATATTTTAATATTTAAAAGCCAGTTTACGAGGATTTAAATAGTTTCAATTAATTTGTATCAAAATCATTGTTTTCATATTTATAACTTTATGTGTTAAAACTTAGAAACTAGTGGTGAAAGTATTACATGAAAAATAAATAAAAAGCTATATTTCTTTAAATAATTCATTAATAATCATTAAAAAGCATAGTTATTAGTTTCCCTTTTTATCTGGTTTACGAGAAATTTTATACAATAATTTTACCGTAAATTTAATTGAAGTATTCTTAAAAATAAAAAAATCTTTATTTATCTAAATGTTTTATTTTAAAAGTTAGTTCTAATTAAAATAATAATGATTAAAAAGTATTTAGATATAGAACTGCCAATTACTTTCAATTTACCAATTACGAAGTTTGATATTATTCCTAATATTAATTAACTAGCTAGGATACCCAACTTCGATCAAGGAGTTGGTTTGAGATTCTGTGATAGTTGTGGAAGAAAATGTTGGACTTTAAAAATAAGAAGTACAAAATTTTATTTATCGAAAACTGCTAAATATACGATACTTATTTTATAAACAAATCTGATTGGAAATTTCAACCTTTTTAAAGTAGTAATGGCAGTTCTGTAGAGATTAATGGTATTCTGGTGACAAAATACCATGCGCCGTTTGTTCTTTCCAGACATAAGTTCAGCTTCGACGATGTTATTCTATAACTGTTTGAGGATCGTTCTTATTCTATTAAACAGTTTAATGAGTTGAGATTTCTGAGTAGTATGATCGGAGATCCAATTTTCAGCTGAAGACTGAGGTTTTGGTACATTTTTGGTACTTGTAACGAATTAAAAAATCCTGTTGGGAAGTTAACACTTTCTTCAAAGGTTACAATTGTACCGATTTTTACATTCTCATTCCACGGAAATTTACTTTTAAACAGTAAAATTGATATCATCGAAAATATTAATTTTGGTTGTTAAAATTGCCCTATGAAATAGCCAGTCCGGATTGGTATAATTATGAACAATGCTTCTATAAATTTGGTCGTTGAGTGGTTTCAGTAATAGATATATTGCAGAAATCTCTTTTGAGATCAATCAGGCTGGTCGTTTATTCAATAGGTGTTGTTCCTTGGCCGATTTGTAAAAGATGTTGTGAAAAATATGTTGCTGTTTTGTGTTTCGATTGCTCAACTCTCATTTTTTCGTTATTTGTAGTATTTGTATGTGTAGCAAGCGATATGTTCTTTTTAAGCATGCATTGATTTCGTCTGCTGGTTTTGCTTAGGGATAACTGGAAGTGTTTGTTGAAAATCTCCTGAGATAATGAGTATATCTCCTCCAATAACTTTAGAATTTTCTCGCAAGTCTTGTGATGTTTTGTGTCCAGAGACGGTTGATTTTTTATGTGCTATTGGGCATTTGTCCCAGAAGTTAATTTTAGCTTGTTTCAGAAATTCGCGTAATCCAGATCCTCTTAAGATTTAACATACCGAAAATTATTCTTCAGCTATATTCAACGGTAGTTTTGGGGAGGAATGGGCTGTTCATCCTTTTTCCATGAGTGCGGCGGAAATACTAGAAGAAGCCATTGCACGTGCGATATGTTGTTTAGTACGTATTTCTGCCAGCAAAAAATTTATTGGAAACGTTTTCCCGGTGCCACATGATGTGTCCAATTAAATAACTCCAACTGTGTTGTTGTTGATACGGTCCATGATAGAGTTTTAAATCTTTCTTTGATAGTCATTGAGAAGAGGATGGGTGAGAGCAATGTATGAAAGTAGTTTGTTGATGTTGTAAATTTCTTAATTTGCAATATCGAAGTGTAGAGGACTGAAACAATCTTTTCGTGATACTGGCAGCACAAGTCACAATAAGGTCTGATTTTTTATCTCTGAACATTTGTCTTCTAGACGAATGAGGGTTTCATTGAAGATGTAGTCATTAAACTCGATGGTCAGTTTTTTAATATATTTTCGGATTCAGTGCAGTGTGTCATTACATATATTTTCTTTGAATAAGTCCAAAAATATTTCACATTCGTTGGGTTACATTTTGTTAGAATTATAGTAAATAAAACTCTGACCTCGTCAGCTGAAGCTGTGAAAGAATTTTCTTTTAATATTAACACCCAGTGATTGTCGTTTTCCAGTAGTCCTAAGTGTTGGCGTTTTCCTATGATATGATGTTTTACGTCTGATAGTGGTAGCTATCAACAGTCTTGAGACCCGTTAAATTATTTGGTCCCATATTTTGTGTAGCAGCATCCGGAGATTCCTTTATTGGAACTCCTTGTATTCGTCGTTGAAACAATTTTGTTGTGGTCCACCTATAATAGACATCTACATAGAGTAATGTGTTCGAGAATGGATTTGTTTGGAACAGTTGGAAAAAAGCTGTTAATGTTGTGTTCTTAGGTGTTTTGCTAGCAACTTTTCTGACATTGTCTTTTTTGAAGCATACTCCCTGTCAAATATAGATATTGCACTCTTGTATTTGTACTTTAGCTTAAGCTACCTTTTTGTGTAATCGTCTTCTTTATTTGAAGTAATATTTATCTCCGATTTGGGTGCACGTCCAAGTATGTGCTTTTGGTTTGGTTTTTGCTTACATTTTCCATCACTCGTACATGACGAATGGGAGCTTAATGGCCTGCATGGTCCGCGAATTATATTTTCAAAGCTATGTCATACAACTCATAATCTTCTCATGAATTGGGAAATTCACTTTAGATACTTTTGCCAATATACGTGGGATGCATTCAGTCATCTGAGTTTGTGGGTGTGAGGCAGTAATTGTTTTTGTCCTTCATGTGTGTATATCACTTAGCTAACGGTTCTAAAGATATGGTTTATTTGTGATGACTTCAAAAATTATTGTTTGATTTTGACGAAAACCGGGATATTTTATCATGTAGATCAATGGGGACTTGTCCGTACCTTAGTTGATAGTTGTAAAGATATATATATATATATATATATATATATATATATATATATATATATATATATATATATATATATATATATATATATATTTTTTATATAAGAGAGAGAGAGAGACAGCGAATAGAAAAAAAGAAGACTGTTTTCTATTTATTGCATAAGGGCAATTGACATCATATCCGTTTAGAGGATTTAAAAATAATATTCCCTATTACATGAGTAAATAAAGAATTATATAGAATTTAAACCTTTAAAATAAAAAGTTAAATTTTAATTCAGAACTTATTTATAGACATTATAATTCAATAAGAGTTCCTTAAATTAATTTTTTGTAAAGTTTTACATTTTATTTTAACTTATTGATAACTATTGCAAGTCAAGATACTTTTAGTAATGTACTATTTTTAACTCTAGGTTTTACAGAAGATAAAATTATTTATATCTTTATGATAAATTATTGAAATTATATAAATACATGATTAATAAGGAAACAAGTTGTTCTCCAATGAAGGATTAGTTTTAAACATAACAGAAAATTTGTAGCTTTTAAAATAAATAATTTTCTTCTGTGTAATTGTGATGTTTATATAGTGAATATTTTAATTGATAGTAACCAATTAAAATATTCACTTCAAAAAGATAAATGTTTCTTTTCCTTAATCAAGTTTTACCATTGATGTATTGAAATTTATAGGTATTTTTATAAATGTAAACAATAGTATATTTCATCTAACCAGATTTCTTCTTTTAACGGTTAATGCATTTACACATTCTTTTAAAATTTGTTTTTCTGCGACCAATTTAATGTGAATGAATTGAAGCATGAGGGCTTCTAATAAAGACATCTGAATTGCTTTAGTTTAAAAAATGCCATTTTGAAACTAATGTTATTTATCTAAAAAATGTTTTAATTTGCTTTAATAAAACCAATTTTGTTTTGTGATTCATTCGTAGGTAAAAAAAAAAACTGTATGCAAAACTTACATGCAAATTCGTATGCTGTATAATTATGTGTTTTATATCCACTAATTTTTAAGGGACGTGACATGAATTAAAATTGCACAGAGAAAAAGATACATATTGAAAATTTTCCGTTGTGTTAAAAAATTCATTCAGATCAAGACATTTATATTAATATAGGAGAGTTTAAAAGGTTTGCGCAGATCTATTTGCGAAGAAATTTATTTTATTCTTCTTTTATTATTAGTATTTGATAATTATTACACCACTCTACAAATATCAAAATATTTGAAATTCATTCAGAAAACAATTATGAATGTTTACATATTCACAATAATAAGTTTTCCCGATTTTTAAGTTATATGTAGTAGCACTTTTCAAATCAATGTTTTAAGAGGATTTGCATCAGATTATAAGACACAAACTGTTTGGGTAACTTTTATAAAATACGTAGTGAAATGATGTGACATTAGTAAATGTAAAATGGAGACATGGGCAAAAATTATCTTAGCGAGTTCATGAAAAATAAACAAAATGAATATCTTCCTTCTTTTTTGCTGGAATATGTTAAATAAACAAGGAAAGAGATAAGCAATGACGAACCCTATGTATAAGAACATCGGTATTTTTGATGAAAATTTGCGAAATATTGTACAAAAAATAATGAGTATATTCAACTTATAATTACCTAGTTCAACTAATGTGGCTAATATTCAACCATTGTCAACCTGTTGCTGTTTCTCAGTGTCAAAACTGAGTGTCAAAACTCTCAGTGTCAAAACTGAGAAACGGCGTTTTTAAATGAATAAAAAATAAAAATTATGTATTTCAGAACGAAAATTTATAGCTAATTATTATATTTTTTGCTGCTTTGATCCATTTCGTATCTGTATTAATTTTAGTTAAATTAATCATTGAAATTTGTTCAAAGATTTCTTTTAGTTTTCCACCAGTTTAAATGTACTTTAAACTACCATATATAACAGGAGTTTTCAGAAATTGCATGTTAATATTGATAACTGTTCGTTATTGAACAGCGATCTCTTTATGTAAGGGGTTGCTGAGTCTTTATTGCTTGAGAAATAATCACCCCGAACGTTTGATATTTCACTGATTGATATGATTTTTGGTTAGGGAGTTTGGTTGCTGTTGGTTATGCAGGGTAAATGATTAATTATTAAATATTTATGTTTTCCTTTCAGTCTTCAACAACCGTATTTGTAGATACCTTAAAGCTAATTGTTTTGTTAAATGACTAAGTTTCCATTGCATAATATTTCATTTGTTTCTTTCATTTGTTTGATGATGATTCAAAAAGGCAGTCTTGCAAAATCAACAATGCTAAAACATAAATAAAAATATTTAGGTTTTTTATTTCTTTATCATATAACATATTTTTACGTTTTTTATCGAAAACAATTACCGATATATTGATAAAATTACAATCATTAAAATTTTTCATTTATTATTTACAGTTAATCATTACACATACATTTTCCTTTGAAATTGTGATATCTGAAACGTATTTTATGAGAATCATTGATAATAAATGAACGTTAAGTTAAATTGGAAGAAGTGCATCAAAATCAATTAATTCTTCTGGAAACTAATCATTAAAGTACTAATTTCATAAATTTTTTTTTTTAAAAAAACTGATTTACTTTTAGAAATGTTATTGCATCTGTGTCATGAAATATACAAAAAGAACATTTTGAGCCACGTATCCCTTTAAAATCATAATTATACATGTGTGTGTCCTTAAATTTATACTTTTTATATCTTAAACTCCTTAAATGTATACTTATTATTTTATATTTTTAGATATATAATAGATATTTAGGCGAAATCAATATACAATTTATTAATTGAGAAAATTTTTTGTTTCATTTTGGAGAAAATTTATTGCATCAAGACAATGATTTTAAATTAGTAATTTTAATTTAATTAAATTTAAACTTTAAATTACTTCCTGATCAGGAAATAAAATGTAAACTCTTTCATGTTTTATTTATGTTTTTATGTTAATAATAGTACTAATACCCAAAATTATAGCGCATACAAACACACACACACAAATATATATATATATATATATATATATATATATATATATATATATATATATATATATATATATATATATATATGTAAACGTATACATGCATATATATATATATCTACATACATATACATACACACATATATATATCCTCACCTACATCATCTAAGTCATCTACTTTTTACCAGTTATTACCTATTAATAAGGATAACATAAATGATTAACATTTCATCTCAGTCAGATCTCAAGTAGAAGGTTTTTATTATCAACTTCTAAAAATTGTCTTTAGAGTTACTTAACCATGGTCTTCAGTATATAATTTGCGACTTCAAGAATCTGCAATAGCCTTCGAAATCGTTATGAATATGAAAAAAATTGTGTTAATAAATATGGCAAAATGTAAACAATGATAATATTTTAATGTACACATATGTATTAGTTGGGGTTAGATTAAACATCTAATTTCGTTCAAAAATGTCTTCGAATTTTCCAACCAGTTTACATAGAGTAAATAGAGTATAAACAATACCATAAGAGCTTTTCAGAAGTTGCGCAAATGTGTTGATGTCGTTCTTTAAGTGAGTAGAAGTCCTTTGTAATTTTTGGGATTATTATATAGGATTCTAGCGGAATATGTGTAGATGAGTCACTATTTAAGCGTTTTAGGTCGGGTAACCTTATGTCTCATATTTTTTGATGGTACCCATAAATGTATGTTCACGAATAGTACATTTATCTGAAAATTATAGTTACTGAAGCATAAAAAGTAGTTAGCAAATAATAAAAAATTAATTGTTCCATCTTTAATTTAGAGAATTATTAGATTCTAATATTTTTAAAACTTGTAAAGCTTAATTAATAATTTATAGACCTGATGTAGCAAATATGCACTTTCAATGAATAAAAAATGAGAACTGTACACTAGCATATATTACAAATTAAAATTAGCTTTAAATAAATATATGTAGGAAATAGTGTTTTTAAAACGTCGTATTATGATGTGTGTGTGTAAAATTTCTCTAAGATTCTTAAATTTAAATTTCTTGGTACCAAATTTATTCCACATTGCCTTTTTTATCTTTGTGTCACAAAGAACATTTTTACAATTTTGTTCAATATATCTATCACTTTTCTATGCTGAATAATCACTGAGAGCTTCAAGTACTCACTATACAATATCGCATATCGAGCAACAAAACAAATTTGCATATTATTCAAAAAATCTCATCATTGAAAGAACCTATAATTTTCTTACAATAAATAACCTTTAATTTTTTATTAAACAAGAGGTATTTTTTTAACCTAATATTTAAAATTCAGAATAGAAATATTAATTATGCATGTGTGTGTCCTTAAATTTAATTTTTGAAACTTACAATAGATATTAAGGTGAAATAAATAAACAATTTGAGAAAAATTGAGAAAAACTTAAATTTTTTCCTTTCTTGAGGAAATTTGGTTGCTTCAACACAATGATAATTAATTAGTAAAAATAGTGCTCCCTGATTTGCAAATAATATGTAAACTCTGTAACTGTTTTATTTATGATTTTTGCGAATAATAGTACTAATACCCCCAAAATTATAGCGCGCGCACACACACATCTCTATATTATACATATCTATATTAAGGTATTGAAGTTAAATTGATATGCTTCTTATGAGCTGATCATTGCATAATACTTTTTTAAATTACTAACTTGAGAGAAACTTGAGTTTAACTTGGGAGAAAAACATAAGAATTGTTTAAAAATCAACTAAACTGTTTGACATGTAAGAAATTTGTATCATCATCTACATCTTAGTCATTTACTTTTTATCAGTTTTAACCTATAGAAAGGGATAACATTAATGAATAAATTTCGCATATTTGGCTAATCAAATCTCAAGTAGAATGATTTTTTTATAAACGCTCTAAAATTTCGTACTTAGTGTTGCTGAATGCTATTAAGTAGAGGTATGGTAGATCCACTGGATACTTTCTTTGCTAGTTTGCGTTATGAAAGATACGTTTACCTCTTATTTTCCGAACATAAATGAGTCATTAATATTATGATAATATTTATTGTATAAGAGAGAACTGTTTGGCGTTGAGTTTAGCAGTCACGCACTAACAAGTTAAAGCTAAATTGTTGAGTGTATGGATGGAATTTATTATTTTGATATATTATATTATTCAATGCTAAATTTATCTGCTATTTTTTAAGTATTGTTTTTGTTTTTCTAAATATAAACATTTTGATAATTTTTATCGTTATATCATAATGAGGTTTCCAGTTTTAATCACAAAATGAGACAGTTATAAATTTTCTAAACATAATAACTACTGATAGGAGCATTGCTAGCAATACAATTGCTGTCACGTATGCCTTTTTTAAATTACTAATCATCAAAATTTTTTAAATGATTCTGATTATCAGGAATTAGGAAATTGTATTAATGATTATATATTTTAGTATTTAGATGACAATGTATTAAAGACCAGAATTAATTTGTCTTTTTTTCTCTATATACATATCATTAGACTAATAAAACTTTTGAATTAATCTCTTATTTTCATTATATTATTATATTACTTTTTAATTATATAGATAATTAAAAATTTTCATACTTTTACAAAAGCATTTTTTATTATTAATAACAATATATTTATTTGTGTCAAATGGTTTAAATTTTTATTTACAGATTAAGAACCAAAAAGAATACATAATTTTTTTATATTTATTACGTATGAGCAAAAGACGTCAGTTCAATTTATAGTGATTTTATCGATGATATGCATAAAATGAAAAAATCAGAAATGTATATGTTTTTAATATCTAATAATAAATAGAATGTAAATATGAATTTATTTTTAAGTATATTTAAAAAATAAGAATCACTAAGGAAATTTCATTTTAATTAATTTTTGGAATTTACGTTCTTAATTTTCTTTTACTTTGCCCATACCAAGATACCTTTATAAATATACAGATATTAAATACGTATTGTATAGAATTGAAAATTATTTATACTTGTGTACAATAAATTACTGAAATTGAATAAATGTAATTTAAGTAAAAAAAAGTTTCTCATTTAAGGATGAATTTTAAACGTAATGCTGACAAAATGTAACTTTTATTGGTAAATAATTTTCCTCTGTGCTATTCTTTTGAACTAATGATTACGATAAAGTGTAATATCATCAAACCCATCTTCATATTTTTGAAAATAAGTTATATAAATAAATGCTTGTTCGATTTCTGAATTTCAGTGAAATCAAATACATTTTCTTTTCTTAAGTTTCTGTGGAAAACGAACTTATAACACTCACCTACATTTTTTTAATTTATTAACTTTATCATACTTCTGGAATACGAAATATAATATTTGTTTGCATTTCCTGTTGTAGAAAAGCTATTTAAAAGAAATAAATTTCCTAAGCGTGTTATATGTAGTTTTGTGTTGACAATAATTTATGATAAACAATTAAAATATATAATCTGTATATTTATCCATATAATATGAGAAAATATATGTATTTGCTTATACTTTATAGTAATTGAAGCAAATTATATAATATTAAAAAAATTGAGTAAAATTGCTTAAAAATTAAAAAAAAACAATTAAAAATACCAATATAAATCCAAATCATAGAGCCGATTTTATTTATATATTTAAATGTTTCTCATGTTTCATAACTTTCGTTCATATAAATATTGAAATAGAATATAAGAATGAAACGAATATTAAACTTTTAAAAATAATTGTACCATTCATTGTGAATTTTCATTATTTTAAAATTTTATTTTAAATATCACATTAGATATAGATTTGTCAAATTAGATTGTAAATCAGACTATTTGAAAATATTTTTGTAAAATTTTTGACTTATATTAAAAAAATAACTAAATTATTACTACGTGTAAAAAATTATTTTACAGACATACATTTGTTTAAGAGTAGGCCATCGGAAAAAATGCTATAACCATGCAGCTAAAATATGTTTAATAAGCAAGAAACTAAAACCAAGTCTTCAATATGTGGTCAGAATCTAATGAAAGAAAAAATTGTGAATATCATATTGAAAATTATTGGTATCGAGTATGAAATACGTCACAATAATTGGTTCTAAAATGACTGCTTCTAATCATCGAAAGAAAGTACTATATTGAACATCATACTGAATGTGTTTTTAAGTATCGTAAATTTATAATTTATTATGTTTATAAATTTGTAGCTGAAGGTGTATTTTTTCTTATAAACTTAAATAACTAATTTATAAATTATAGTGTTTGAAAATTTCTCCTAATGTTTTACCAGTTTGTTCATAGTAATATAACTGTAAGTTGTGAAAATTATTTCTCTTATGATATATTGTCTTTGGTTTTAATGTTGATATTTCTGTGCAGTAATTAAGATTATTGCAGCATTGAAAAGAAAATATGCAGTTCTTAACCATTAATGATGTATTCCCATTATTTAAGATATTTTCAATTTTCTAAAAATTTTTGAGATTTGAAAATCAATTAATGAAATCTTTTAATTTAATAAATATTTTTCTGGACTGGGAAATACAAAATAAAAAATATCGAAACAATTTAAGAAACACAATTTGTCGTGAATCATTTTATGGCTAACAATTCAATATTAAGAATTGAAATATTTATAGTCTTCCTTAAATTGCTTACTACCATTAAAAAATGATAAGTCTAAATACGTAAATCTGGAGTCATCATTATTCATATTGCTTCTCCAACGTTTTGGGTAAAGCATTTGAATGTTTTTTAAGAGAATGTTTGAGTAGGAAATAATCACTCTTTTCAAAATATTTGGTGTGTATCCAGCATTTTTATCCAACATCATGAAACGAATTACATTTTTATGGTTGTTGGTTTTCTGCAAATAGTTGGTAATTCAAGCACAGGATGAGAAAAAGTAATATTAAATATTCCCAAGTTTTCTGATTTAATGATGCTAAGTAAACATCAAAAAGTTTTTCCATAAACTCTAAAATTTTGATGTGTTTGATATAAATACTTATTCACGTTATTTAAAATATCTTAAGTTGTTGCACCAGCATTCTTCCCTTAACTAGCACAGCGTTTATAAGTTAAAACAACCGTCTGAAGTCTTCGTAATTTTGCAGCCTAGACTAAGCAGAAGACCCCCAA
Organism: Latrodectus hesperus; assembly: GCA_037975125.1. Taxonomy (NCBI): domain Eukaryota; kingdom Metazoa; phylum Arthropoda; class Arachnida; order Araneae; family Theridiidae; genus Latrodectus; species Latrodectus hesperus. The sequence continues at coordinate 89,136 of JAJQOW010000019.1, read as the reverse complement.
TACTTAGCCTGCCACCCTAATAGGAATCATTTTATTTGGAGAAATTTACATACCTAGTTTTAACGTACCTCAACCGCCATTAGCGAGCTCGAAGGACCTTTGGTTAAACCTGGATTCAAACTAGATATTTTTAAACAATGAGAACGACACTCTGACTATCCAGGCCAACAAATTGCAGAAAAAAAGATTTTAAAATGAATATAATAACTAAGAAAAATTGCACAAACTATAATATATACAAGCAATATAACGCCTCAAATACATTACATTAAAAGTGTAAAAATTATTCTCCTTTAATATTACTTTGATTATTTAATTTAAATTTTTTATTCTATTTAAAGAACAAGAAATACTTATAACTACAATTCAAGTTCAGTGTATTTGGGTCTGCATTAGGTAACGTGAAGACGATATTACTAAAGATGCACTATACGCGAGTATTTTCTCGAGATTGTGATCGCTTGCCCCTTTCTTTAAATTAATATTTTCTAACATACACATTTATGCTATATGGGAAGAGAATAACAAAAGTCCTTGGTAGAAAATAAGGTATATGTGTCCTGCTTGGTTAGAGAGTTGTTATCATTTTTCAAGATTCTTAATATGCGCCAAAAATTTCTTTCATTGGTTATGGTCGCATTGTCTTCCAAATAAATGATACGTCTGGAAGTGGTATGTAGAATATAGGAACGTGTTATATTCTGTCCCGGCTTCTAAATTAAGAAAGCTTCCACCTAGCTGCTATCACTAACGGGTAGAGCCTAAATTAAGGCAAGATACAAGGAATTGCATTGGTGCATCAACGACAACAGAAGGTCATCCCCTCAAGTCTTGCACGTCGCCCCAAAATTGGCAATGGGGTGCACTTGAGCAAAACGGGTGAAGTACGTCGGTCGAAAATTCTATTGGTAGGGTCACTCAAGATGTAAGTACCGTTCCATTATGCTCACCTGAGACCTTCAGGCAGTGAACCATAGACAGACTTCTACCTTTGGGCTTGTGCATGAGTGCTTCAGACCTCGGTCCAACAGAAAATGGACACTACTTCCTCTTCCAGCCTCAATGAACATACTCTAGATTTCTGTTGGACATTCCCGGGTTTATCTTGAGTTCCCCTTCAAGTCATGGACTTTCTGACTGTCAGCAGTTTATTGGGATTGATCTGACAAACGTGTGATCTTTAAGAGGATACGCCTCACATACAGAAGGACCATGTGGGGAAAATTGCATTTTAGGTTAATAATAGGTCCTTTAAAAAATTTTTTATGTCAAAATTTTGAAATAATCTGTTACTGACGATACTTCGTTTTTTCTATCAATAAATATTAAAAAAAATGTCAGCATTTTATAAAAACATTTATCATAACTAATAATTTAAATTTTTATGATAACTTTTTAAGTATTTATTACAAATAATAATAAATTTCTTTTTTATATGGTTTTCATTTAATAGTATTTTAACAAAAGAATACATGACAATTGCAATGACACTAACTACTAATTAAAGAATGAAGACTATATTGCTAAAGAAGAATTATACGAGAGTATTTTCTCGAGGTTGCGATCGTTTATTCATTCCCTTGAAATTAACATTCTCTAACATATGAACATTTAGGACATAAGAGAAGAGAATATCAAAAGTCCTAGTTAGAAAATAAGGTATCTGTGTCCTACTTGGTTAGAGAGTCGTTCTCCTTTTATGAGATCCGTCATATTCACGGAAGGTCTCTTTTATTGGTTATGGGCGCATTGTCTTCTAAATAAAGAATAAGTATGGGGGTGGTAGGTAAAATAATGGAGCGTGTTATGCTCTATTCCTGCTTCAAAATTAAGAAACTACCATCTGGCTCCTTTCACTAACTGATAGAGCCTAAATTAAGGCTAGACACAACAAAGTACATTGGTGCATCAATGACAAAAAAGATCACCCACCCCCAAGTTCTACACGTCGCCACAAAATCGGCAAGGGGGTGTACCTGAGCAGAACGGGCGAAGTACGTTGTCGAAAATTCTACTGATAGGGTCATCCAAGACGTAAAGACCGTACCATTATGTTCAGCTAAGAACATCAGGCAAAGGAGCATTGACAGACTTCTACCTTTTGGATTGTCCATGGGTGCTTCAGACCTCAGACCAACAGAAGCTGGACACAACTTCCTCCTGCACCCTCACAGAGCGTATTTTGGATTTTGTCGGACTTTGCCGGGAAGTTTTATCCTTAAAATCCCTGTTAGTCATCGACTTTCTGACTGTCAACTGCTTATTGGAGTTGATCTGGCAAATGTCAGATTTTAAAAAGAGGATAAGCCACACACACACACAAAAGGTCCCTGTGGCGAAAATTGTATTTCAGGTAAATAAATGGTCATTAAACATTTTCGTATTACAAAAGTTTGAAAGTATATTTTACTGACGATATTCTGCTTTTTCTTTCAATAAATATTAAAGAAATATGAGCTTTCATAAAAACATTTATATGAACTAATAATTTAAATTTTAGTCTTTCACATTCAATCTGCAGGATTCTGTCTAGTGAGAAAAATGAGCTATTGAACCACCTATATCCTGCTTAAATTATGTTTTCCATAATTTTAAACTATGCTTACTATTTAATTCAAATAAATCAATTCTGATCGTGGATTGAAATGGAAAAATTAATGCATGTACAATTTTTCATTTTGGGTTATTGTCGGTGTTAAACTGTTTAAATTTTCCAGTGCAATTCTAGTTAATAATAATAAGAAAAGAACAAAATAGTTCCTTTGGTAAACTGAAATTAGTAAATACTTCACTTCTTGGTGATGCAAGGTAAATTAATTTTTACAAATAGCAGCATGATTGCTAATTTGATGACAAATATAACAAAAACTCATTTTACATAATCATTTTGGGCTAGAAAAGTATTATTTATGTTACATGTAGATTTTATTAAGTATTTCTTTTTTAAAAATGTGAGTCATCTTAAATTTTGTAATGAAATATGTATACAATATGTTTGAATACCTATTTTACTGAGTAATTAGGAAAAGAAATTTTTTTTTACCATGGAATATATTTAGAGTGAGAAATGTTCAATTTCTCCTAATGTTTGTAAGTTTAACTTCCTCATTTATTCAGGCATTTGTTAATTTGTTAATGATTTTTTTATAAAATTTATTATGTATTATCAAGAGAAATGATAAATGGCTCAATATTGAATGCATATATTGACACGTATATGCATCTTATACTTGTTACATTTTTTATACTTGTTACAAGATTTTGTTTGTTATATTTTGAAGAATGCTTTCCATGAATATAATGATTATTTTTATTATTAATTTTCTACATCATGAAAGAATTTTCTTTATAGATGCTAGTTGAATTTTAATAGTTCTATGGTTAAAAATTTAAATAAAAATTGTAGTTCTCTTTTCCTAAATTTATTTGCAGAGGAATTTATAAGTGTATCAAAACGTCAGCCAAATGATTAAAAATATTTATAGCATTAACATGAAAGATTAATTAAATATTCGTGTAAATGGTATGTAATTTGGTAAAACACATTTAACCTCTAAAATGTGTTTATTTTGAATGTAACAATGTACACAATTTGACTGGAATCAAATTTGACTAATAATCTTGTGTAAAAAGAATATATAACAAGCCTTTTAGTGATCTATTATTTTTTGAATTACAAAGAAAAATAATAAATAAAATAAATGAAAAAAGAAATAAAAATATGGTTTATTAATTTTGTGAATATTTATTAGAGATTTCTTTTCTACCAATTCATGCATAAATATATAATATACAACAGAATCTAGGTACATTTATCTTGTAGCTCTAATCGTGTCATCCGCAGACTCTCATTCAGAAAGTTTTACATGCTAACGTGGATTTTAAATCTCATATTTGAATTGCAATTTTTTGGTGTTAGATACTACAACTAAAGTTAGAACAATATGACATTCATATAGTTGCCACAAATCTATAATATTCTTAGTGATGATATTGGCTGTACTTTTTATGTAATTGGTTTTTATAAAATTAAAATACAAACATTGAATTTCTTTATTTTGTAATAAGAAAACTATATATTTTTAGTCAAATCAAATGTATTCAAAAATATTTAATTCTAATTTTTAAATTGTGATAAATGTATTAGTCTGTTTAGAATATTTTTTACTAAAAAGTAGAGAATTTCATTCGAAGGTAGTTATCTTGACAAGTATACAAATCATACCCTTACAGTTCCCTTACAGACACCCTTACTCAATTCCTATAATTAATTTCTTTTTAACTTAATTAAATCTCTTTTTAACCGATTCTTGGGTCTTTATATAAGAAAAATGATTTCTCATATAAAGACCAAATCAATTATTTAAAAAGTCCTTTTCTTGTGAATCAAACCATGAACGCGTTGACAATATAACAGAAAAAAGAGTGAAATGAAAAAAGGAAGTCGAAACATTCACTTTATAGTTAGTTTAAATTCGCAAGGTAGATTTAAATTTTTGAAAATTTCATTTATTAATGGAATTTTAAATTAATAATTAGATACTTTCATTTCGATAAAGTGAAAACAACTGTGAATTATAAACGTGGCATTTGTTTTATTTTCTATATTTTAATTTTTTCTTTATCTTTTATACAGTTAGACAATTTTTGCAGCTATTATCATAGAGAGACTGTTTGTACCTTTGTAATTTGCATATTCAATGAGTTTCCTCTATTTTCACATTTTATTGCAGTCAGATTTACAAATTAATGCGTAATAAGGATTTGTATTAGCTCTCTGGATGAAAGATTGCGTGAAATATTTATGAAATGCAGAGCAAAAAGTCCAAATGCTATATTTGAATCGTAAAATCGTACAATAGACATAGACGCAAATTATTTTATAAAATTATATTACACAAATTATGATTATAGTTAATGAATACATTATGAATGAAAAATGAATTTCATCCAACAATTTGCCTGAAATATATTAAATAAACGTTGAAGAAAATTGTAATAAAGATTTACACTATTCAGAACTCAGATTAGTTTCCTTAAAAAATTCTTAACTCTTGTATCTTAAATTACGAATATTTTGGCTGATATTCAATTGCATTACTACAACAGTTGTTTCAAAGATACATTTTAAATTTCAGAATTAATCTTTTTAACTTTATCAAAATTGTAAAAATGGCTGTAATTTTTAGTAAACAATGACTATCCATAATACATATAATTTCCTTACTTACATGTATTCATTCTTGTTAAATTAAATTTTATCTGCCAATTTAAGTAATAATGAAAATACTATATATAAAAATGTTGTTAGTCGAATGCGCAGCTAGAATCATCTTTAATTATTTAATCAGTTATTATATCTTTGAAATTTGGGGGTTCCAGAATGTTTCGTAGATTTTTCGTAGAAAGATTTGTGCTTCTTACATTTTCCAAATTTTTTAAGTGTTTAATTTATTTACCGAGTTGTGAAGTAATTACTTTTTTTGTTCTTAATATTTCACGATATTTAGAATCGAATTAGTGAAAAACTGAGGCAGCTTTATATAGTAATGAAAAATGTTTATGACAGGATTACAAAGATAATTGTGAATCTATGATTATAAATCACATTATTTTGATTTGTCCCATTTTGTCTTGACTATTTCTTAAAATACTTTTTTTAAGGTCATCATTTTAATTAATTTTACTTTCATACTTTTTTAATTCTTGTCAAAAATATAGTTTTGATTTGCGTTTTTTAAATACCTGCCGTATACATTGCAACTACAATATCGAATATATATATATATATATATATATATATACATATATATATATATATATATATATATATATATAAATTATTTTTCCTATTCTTATTAAAATCTTGTTTTTTAAATAGATTTAACATTTTATATTCAGAAGCTAGCTTACGACGATAGAAATTTCTTTAACGAATTTGTAATTACTGCAATGTCTTTTTCATCATAATTACAGCTGGTGAAATTTTGAAATAAACTAATCGTAAAAATATTTTGTCTTAAATAATAAAGAATTAAAATATTAAAAAACCGATTAATTTATAATAATTAATTTATTTACCGAGTTGATCCAGTAATAATTTTTTTGTTCTTAATATTTCACGATATTTAGAATCGAATTAGTGAAAAACTGAGGCAGCTTTATATAGTAATGAAAAATTTTATGACAGGATTACAAAGATAATTGTGAATCTATGATTACAATTAACTTCTCCTTTTATAATTACTTCCCTCTTTAAACCGATGCTTTGATCATTATAGAAGAAAAATGATTTCTTATATAAAGATTAAAACATCGGTTTAAAATCCGTTTTTTATTGATTCAAGCCAAAAACACGTTGACAATATAACAGGAAAGAAAGCCAAGTGAAATAGACAAGGCAAAACATTCATTTAATGGTTAATTTAAATTGGCACGGATGATTTAAATTTTTGAAAATTTCATTTATTAATAGAATTTTAAATTAATAGTTAGATACTTTCATTTCGGGAAAGAGAATACATTAATGTTTTCTTTATCTTTTGTTTAAGTTGACACTTTTTGCAGCTATTAACGCAGAAGGACAGTTAAGAACATTTGTACTTTGCATATTCAATATGAATTTCCTCTCTTTTCACATTATATTGCAGTCAAAAATTACAAAAATAATGCGTAATAAAGATTTATATTAACTCACTGGATGAAAGATAGTGTGAAATGTTTATGAAATGCAGAGTGAAAAATTGCAGATACCATCAAAAATCGACCAATAGCTAATAACCTAGATGAAATTTGCAATAAAGAATTACACTATTCAGAACTCAGATTAGGTTCCTTGAAAAATTGTTAAATCTTGTATCAAAAATAACGAATATTTTGTGGCTGAAATTCCGATGCGTTACTACAACAATTGATTTTAAGATATACTATCAGTATCAGAATCAATTTTTAAATGTATTAAAATCTTAAAAATGCCTGTAATTTTTAGAATAGAATGACTATTGATGATGCAGATAATTTTCCTTACTTACAGGTAATAATTTTTGTTAAATTTTAATTATCCATCAATTTACGTATTAAAAAAATGCTATATATTGAAATGTTGGGAATAAAAGGTGAGGGTTTTAACATTAAATTTCTCTTTTTGAATCAATGATCCTCTTTTAATCTTGCGGGTTGCTTAAATTTTCAAAATAGTATTTGTGTATTTTACATTTTCCAAACTTTTTAAAAATATTTAATGTACTTTTCCACGTTGTGCAAGTAATTACTTTTTCTGTTCTTAATACTTCATGATATTTAGAATCGCACTAGTGGAAAACTGAGGCAGTTTGATATAGTAATGAAAAATGTCTATTGCAGGACTGCAAAGATAATTGTGAATCTATAGATAATAAATCATTACTTTGATTTGACAATTTTATCTTGGCTATTTCTGAAATTACTAATTTTCAAAATAGTATTTGTGTATTTTACATTTTCCAAACTTTTTAAAAATATTTAATGTACTTTTCCACGTTGTGCAAGTAATTACTTTTTCTGTTCTTAATACTTCATGATATTTAGAATCGCACTAGTGGAAAACTGAGGCAGTTTGATATAGTAATGAAAAATGTCTATTGCAGGACTGCAAAGATAATTGTGAATCTATAGATAATAAATCATTACTTTGATTTGACAATTTTATCTTGGCTATTTCTGAAATTACTTTCTTCTCTTTTTACATTATATTGCAGACAAAAATACAAATTGATGCGTAATAAGGATTTGTATTAGCTCTCTGAATGAAAGACTGCGTGAAATGCTTGGAAATAGAGAGCGAAAAATTCCAGATACAGCATTACAAACTTAAAATCGATCAACAACCATGGGCGCAAATTATTTTACAAATTTTTTTTTTACGCAAATTATATTTATAATATATGAATACATTATGAATGAAAAATGAATCTCATCCAACAATTTGCCTGAAATAATTAAATAAACGTTGAAGAAAATTGCAATAAGGATTTACACTATTCAGAACTCAGATTAGGTTCCTTGAAAAATTGTTAAATCTTGTATCAAAAATAACGAATATTTTGTGGCTGACATTCCAATGCGTTACTACAACAATTGATTTTAAGAATACTATCAGTATCAGAATCAATTTTTAAATGTAATAAAAATCTTAAAAATGCCTGTAATTTTTAGAATAGAATGACTATTAATGATGCAGATAATTTTCCTTACTTACAGGTAATAATGTTTGTTAAATTTCGATTATCCACCAATTTACGTATTAATAAAAATGCTATGTATAGAAATGTTGTGAATCAAAGGTGAGAGTTTTAATATTAAATTTTTTTCCTTTTAGAATCAGTGATCCTCTTTTAATCTTGCGGGTTGCTGAAATTTTAATAATAGTATTCGTGTGTTTTACGTTTTCCAAACTTTTTAAAAATATTTAATGTACTTTTCCACGTTGTGCAAGTAATTACTTTTTCTGTTCTTAATATTTCATGATATTTAGAATCGCACTAGTGGAAAACTGAGGCAGTTCGATATAGTAATGAAAAATGTCTATTGCAGGACTGCAAAGATAATTGTGAATCTATAGATAATAAATCATTACTTTGATTTGACAATTTTATCTTGGCTATTTCTAAAATTACTATCTTCTCTTTTTTACATTATATTGCAGTCAAGAAATGCATATTAATGCGTAATAAGAATTTATATTAGCTCTCTGAATGAAAGAATTCGTGAAATGCTTGTGAATTAGAGAGCGAAAAATTAAGATACGACATTACAAACGTAAAATCGATCAACAGCCATGTGCGCAAACTATTTTACAAAATTATATTACGCAAATTATGCTTATAATACATGAATACATTATGAAAGAAAAATGAATTTCATCCAACAATTTGCCTTAAATATATTAAATAAACGTTGATGAAATTTTCAATAAAGTATTTTATTATTCAGAATTCAGATGAGGTTCCTTGAAAAATTTTTAAATCTTGTATCATAAATAACGAATATTTTGTGGCTGACATTCCAATGCGTTACTACAACAATTGATTCTAAGAATACTATCAGTATCAGAATCAATTTTTAAATGTATTAAAATCTTAAAAATGCCTGTAATTTTTAGAGTAAAATGATTCCATTTCGTACAGTACGAATGGTCTATGAACCATGTTTTTAAAAAGCTATGTCATACAACTCGAAATCTTCTTGTTTATTGGAAGATTCAGTTTGGATAATTTTGTCAATTTCCGTGGGTTGAATTCATCCTATTGATGTCATGTGTGTGAGGTTGTATTTGCCGTTGTCATTCATTTGTGTACATCACCCACCTAATGGTTTCAAAAATGTGTTTTTTGTGATGATTTTATAAAGCATTGTTTGATTTTGTCAAGAAATTCGCGCTATTATATCGTGTTGTTCCATGGGGACTTGTCTGTACGTTAGTTGTTCTTTGATTTATGTTCACGAAGAGGTGCATGTGAATTTTATAAAGAGATCAGCTCTACAATATTTTTTAAGGATGTCATGATATCTTGAGTGTATTCTCCCATATGTGTCGGATTTACTATTTAAGATGAAAATAATACTACCATAGTTCCGATTTCATTATTCTTTTCGTCATTTATGTATATGATCGCGTCTCAAAGAACTACTTAATCTTCTCTGCGTATTTTTTCTGATTCAGTTTTACGTTGAACAACCGTTCCACTTCTCTTTTTGCAGGCATACCTACCAGAAATTGTTTTAACAAACAGCGTAAGCACAGAATTCTCTTTGGATGTGGCTTTTTGTTATTTTCTGTTCCTACTTCATGTAGGGCTTGTTTCACATTAAAATGGTATCCTTTCTCTCTATATAGATAAAGGAATGCATACTGGAGAGTATCAAATGAATGGTGAATCTTGAGTATATTGTAATCCTTCTCTTCTTTCTCGTACAATTATACCACAGTTTGTATTTCCAATGTCCAAAATTACGACGTTGATTTCATCTATTTATGATGTATTAAATCGAATTTAATGTCCTCCAGTCAATTTAAATTATAACTTAGTAGTCATCACCATTCGAATATCATAGATAACACTCAGTTCAGCTCTGGAACAAATAAGTTGGTTGCATTTATGTAAGATAATTTTAACATCTTGGATTATTTTTCGACTCAATCCACCAATGTTTCTGCTTCGTTGCTCAATTACTTTTTCTACATTTGTGATTCATTCATTCATTGTCGTGTGCCAGCTATGCTAGCAACATGTGGTGCACTGCTCAACTTTTTCAACTGAAACATATTTTGGTGAGGAGTCCTACTTCCTCAGTACACACATGCCATAGGGACCCGTTTATAGGGTAGGCAACGATTCACACCTCATTCATACAAGGAAAGGACAAAGACAAGATAGATAGAAAAAGTACATGCATGCCCCAAACGGGATCCGAGCCCAGGACCTCTTTATCCGTAGTCAGGCACGCTGACCACTAGACAAGTTGGTCAGCTACATTTGTGATGAAATATGCTTTAAATAAATATAGTCTTTATTTGATAATGGAAGTAATAATCCCATTTTGTGATAGATTTGTCCTTTGATGAAAAAAACATAATCAAAACTTCATCTTTTTTTGTTTGATCGAAGTATCACAGATAGACGTCATTTGCAAACAAGAAGTGTAAGCTTTTACATTTTGAAGAATGAGATTTGATTCTGGAATTTCCCTGGTGGTAAAATGTAAAAAATCCTGCTGTGGTGCTTCCAGTGGTGGTAATAGAACTTTTGTATTTATGCAACAGATTACTGGTGTTTCTTTTCTGATTTTTTTCGTATTAAAAATTTGGCACATGTTATTCCTCTTTCTGACTACGAATTGTTTGTGTTTGTTATTTTCTTTCGTTGGGTCATAAATGATTTCTTTATTTGTTATGCTGTACTGTTAACTTGTCCGGGTCCCCTCTTCTCTTACAGTTATATTTTTATGGGATGTTTGCGTTTGTAATCCCCTTATTACAAGAATGCGTAACAATTCTTACTTTTCAAATTCCTTCAATTTCAATGTTCTTCGGTTGTTCTTTATTCTATTCTGTAATGACGAGATTTAAATAAAGTTTTAATTAAAAATAATATAAAATTTTTTATTTGTGCAGAAGTTAATATTTACAAACTTTGCAATGTTATTCAAGACGATCTTAATTTCTTTAAAAGTAAATTATACAAAAATTTTAATTTTTAAACTAAGTAATTGATAAAAAAAAGTTCAAATTATTGAAATTTTATGTTATTTACACTTCGAAAAATTTCTCGAAGATAAATGAAATCAAATGTACATTATGATCCTCCATAAACTATGAAACAAATATATGTATTCTGCTGAAATTGAAAATGATCTCCCAAGACCATGATGTATATCTCATGATGTGTATACCTAAAGTAAATTATACAAAAATTTTAATTTTTAAATTAAGTAATTAATAAAAAAACTTTCAAATTATTGAAATTTTATGTTATTTACACTTCCAAAAATTTCTCGAAGATAAATGAAATCAAATGTACATTATGATCCTCCATAAACTATGAAACAAATATATGTAAGTTGCTGAAATTGAAAATGATCTCCCAAGACCATGATGTATATCTCATGATGTGTATATCTAAAGTAAATTATACAAAAATTTTAATTTTTAAATTAAGTAATTAATAAAAAAACTTTCAAATTATTGAAATTTTATGTTATTTACACTTCCAAAAATTTCTCGAAGGTAAATGAAATCAAATGTACATTATGATCCTCCATAAACTGTGAAACAAATATACGTATTCTGCTGAAATTGAAAATGATCTCCCAAGACTATGATGTATATCTCCAATAAAGTTTGCCTCATGTAAATATTAGTGGCAATGAGACCGCAGATAGACTGGCCAAATATGAAAGTGAGGAATATACACCTACTGGTTCATTATTTAAATGCCAGGAACTTTTTTCTAATGAAAAATATTGACTAAATTCCACCCACGCACCAATGGTTCTCTGGAACATCTCCTGGAGCTCTTCTGCAAATAAAATGGGATTGAAAATCTTAGACTGAGTTTGCCAGATACTCAAGTGGACATCTAAAATGTTTATCTTTTGAATGTGAGACAAATAATCACCCACTCTTAAAATATTCTTTGACCATCCAGCCTCATTGAAACATATACTAGATTGTATGTAATTTCAAGGGAGGGTTTATCCTGAAATCTCCTGCTAGGCAGCACCTTTCTGGCTCTTAACCATTTATTGGAGTTGATCTGCAAAATGTCAGATCTTTAAAGATTTGACATTTGACACACTAGCCACAAAAACAATAAATGTCCTCGCAAACATATCTATAACATCCATTTTCGTTTTCTTTAACATTCCAACAACAAATTGCGCAATATAGTTTAAAATTTCAATCATGAAAATGTTATTTTTGTGTAATTAAATTTCCAAAATATCATTTAATATTTAATTCTAATAGCCTACTGATAAGAAAATTAAATGCAGAATTTTTAATTATATTGTATTATTCTATTCCTGAAAATAATTGCATCAAAATCCAAAATTTTACTAATTTATATACTGTTGTGAATGACGGAAGATATTTTCCCAATCTCTAATTTTTTAGCTAGATTTTTTTGGGAATAAATTTTTTCTTATGTAAATGCATTTTAAGAAATCAAATTATACTTCTGGAAGTGCATTAAGGAACATTATTTTTCGTAAATATAAATGCTTATTTTAAAGCACATGTATTTTGGTTCATAACATTTCACAAAAGGTTAAAATTTATTAAAAAATGAACATTGTCTACAGAGTTAAATTCCAAAACCTATTGAGATTTAGTTTTCACAGTTTCTCAGTGACAAGGCCGAGCTGACAGCTAAATGAGCATCGCTCTGCTCTTCAGTTCAATTGTTCGTACGTTGAATTCTCCTTGTGCATGAATATTTGAAGTAAGCAATCAATTTTAAAATGTAAGTCTGTCTCGAATTAGCTTTAGTGAGACAATCGTAACAATAAAGTTATATGTGTATAGAAAACATTTCCAATGACAAGTGAATAGAACCTTTTAAAGTTGCTAGTTAAATAATTTTTTAACTTTGTTGCAATATTATGGCAACTCCAAGACGCATCTGCGGAACCTGGTTAGCATATCATCAATTAGAAAATGAAATATAATAAGACAGTTAATTTCTTTTGAATTTTTTTTCATTTAATCACCATAAGAAATTTTCTTTTAAAGTTATCATTTCTGATAGCAGTTTAACATGAATAAAAAAATTGACATATGTCCTAATGAAGTAAACTGACCTGATTAAAAATTAAGGAAATGTTCCATAAATACCTGATTCATGGTGATCTACTTTCCACCATTTCTTACCAATTAAAGACAGTAACATAAATGATGAAATTTCTCATAATCGGCAAAGTGTATACACCACTATTGTTTTTTTATCTTGTCAGCTATCCATTTTGTCTCTTCGGTGTTGTTAATAAAATTTTTCTAGTAAAAATTTAGTGCTTCAAATGGTTAGAATTTTTATACGAGTTTAAATCGGTTGGAGATATGTCTTTTTGTGTTTCACCAATCATCTATCAGATTTCAGTATGGGATTGAAAATTTCTGTGTGTTGAGAAAGTGTGTGCACTGAATGTGAAAATGTACAAAAATTAAACTATTATGTTTTACGTTTCAATCATTTTAAGAATGTTAGCAATGCAATTGTGAATAGTGATTTAAATTATATAATTTAAACATATATATATATATATATATATATATATATATATATATATATATATATATATATATATATATATATATATATATATATATATATATATAGAATATAATTAATGAAAACCTAATCTGTTACATCTTTATTAACTGTAGATGAAATTCACGCAGTCACACAAGTTAAAAGTTAAGCTAAATTATTGAATGCATGGAATAGAAATTATGATATTTTAGTTTATAACATTATTGCATCTCATTATTTTCTACGAGTTGTAAATTTAAATATTAGTATTTTATTTAAAATACATATTGATTTTTCATCTTCATATAAAAAGCTGATTTACAATTTAGTCACAAAAACTTTTAAATTTACACAAAACACAAAACATTCTGTAACGGAAACATTATTAATCCTTCACACAAACATATTGAATTTCCTTCTGGATATATTACATCAGAACTTATTAAAAGCTTAATTATCTGGAAATATTAAATATTATAATGCTTTTATAATCTAGAATTTAGAAGCCAAAACACTGTTCCAGAATTAATTTGAACTTCTTTCTGTTTTTGAAATTCATTAGATTGAGAAAAAGTTTGAAAGAAACAACTATCAATAATATTATATTTTAATTCAATAATTAATTGAAAGTTTTCAAATTTTTACAAAAGAATTTAAAAATAACATTGTAATATATATACATGCATACATACATACATACATACATACATACATACATACATATATATATATATATATATATATATATATATATATATATATATATAAAGAGAGACAGAGATTACAGGAAAAAAGACTGTTTTCTATTTATTACATATAGACAATTTATATCAGTTTTACTTACAGGGATTTTAAAAATGATATTCTTTATTACAGGAATAAATAAAGAATTATTTGGATTTTAATGTTTAATAAAAGATTAAATTTTAATTCAGAATTTATTTATAAACATAGTTATTCAATAAGAGACCCTTACAATTAACTTTTCATTAATTTTACGTGAAGTTTTACATTTTCATTTACTTATTGATATATTTTGCAGGTTCCAAGATTCTTTTAGTAAAGCAATAGCTTTAATTCTATGCTACATTGGAGAGAAAATTATTTATACCCTTATGATAAATTATTGAAATTATATAATAATGAAAATAATATTAATAATGAAAAATTTTTTTATCCAATGCAGGATTGATTGGAAACGTTATTGATACACAGAGTTTATAAGAGCTATGATTGATAAATAATTTTACTCTGTGCAAATGTGATGTTTATAGAGTGAATATTTTAATTGATATAATAACCAATTAAAATATTCACACCATAAGCATAAATGTTTATTTTTCCATAGTGAAATTTTACCATTCATATATCAAAATATATAGGTGTATTTTTATAAATATATACAATAACACAATTTTTTTTCTTTTTCCAGATTTCTTCTTTTTGTGGTTAACACATACGATATCTTCAATTAAAATGAACTTTCTAAGAGCAAACTAATGTGAATGATTTGAAGCAATAAGATTTCTTACAAAATCATCTGAATGGCCTTTGTTTAAAAAATGTCATTTACAAACTAATGCCATTTATCGAAATTTTTTTAATCAATTTAATAAACACGTTTTCTTTGGTTATTTAGTCGTTGTTTCCAAAAACGGTATGCGAAACGTCCACCTAAATTCGAATAATATATAATTAGGCATTTAAAATACACTAATTTTTATGTTAATGACATGAGTTAAAATTGCACAGAGAAAAGGATACGTATTGAACTTTTCCGTTGTGTTAAAAAATTAATTCAGATCAAAACAGTTACATTAATTTAGGAAAGTTTAAAAACTTTGTGCAAATCTATATGCTAAAAATCCATTTTATTCTTGTTTTATTTTATTATTTATTAATTATTCCAGCTCTCTTTAAGAAAAAGTTTTTTAAAAAAATTTGAAATTTATTCAGAAAACAAATATAAATACTTTACATATTCAAAATGAGTTTTTTCAGCAAATCTTTGAATTATATATAGTTACACTTTTCAAATTTATGTTGTAAGATTATTTGTGCATCAGATTATTAGACACAAACTGTTTGGGTAACTTTTATAAAATATGTAGTACAATGATGTGACTTCAGTAAATAAAAAATGGAAACATGGGCAAAAATTATATTTTATTGAGTTGTCGAAAAAATAAAGAAAATCAATATCTTCATTGTTTTTGGCTGGAATATGTTAATTAAACTGGGAAAGATAGGCAATAACGAATAATTTCAATTAGAACATCGGTATTTTTAATGAAAATTTGCGAAATATTGGAAAGAAAATTATGAAAGGACTGGCTAACATTCAACTATTGTCAACGTGTTGCTCTTTCTCAGTGTCAAATTGAGAAAACAGCATTTTGAAATGAATAGGAAATAAAAGTTGCTGTGTATTTCAGTATAAAATTTATAGCTTATGATAATATTTTCAACTGCTTTGATACATTGCATAACTGTGTTAATTTTAGTTAAATTAATCATATTTTTTTATTTTTTTAAAGTTTTCTTTTGGTTTTCCACCAGTATAAATATTCTTTAAAATAACATATATCAAAAATATTTCATAAACGATGCGATTTGAAAATGATCACATCATTTAATAAACAGCAATCTCCTAATGTAAGGGGTTGCTTGGTGTTTATTGCTTGAGAAATATAGATCGAAAATCTTATGTATTTTCTACGGTTGAAACGTCACTTTTAAGGTGTTTATGTCACTGCTTTTATGCGGAGTAAATGGTTGTCAAACCTTTGGGAGGGGGGAAGTTTGAAAATTAAGTATTTATATTTCCCTTTCAATCTTTCTTCAACAACTGTGTAGATTACTTTCAAGTTCATTGTTTAAAATTGTTTTATTAAGTGATTATAAATTCCAGTGCCTAATACTTAGCCCTTGATTTGGATATGCTAATTCAAATAAGGCAGTCTGGCAAAATCAAAAATGCTTAAGAATATTTAGGTATTTTATATCTTTATCACGTAACATATTTTTACGTTTTCGATCGAAAACAATTACCCATATATTAATGAAATACAAACATTTAAATTTTATTTATTATTTACAGTCAATCATTAAACATGCATTTTCATTCGAAATTGTGAAATTTAAATCGAATTTAATGAGAATCATTGATAAAAGAAGTACGTTAAATTAAATTGGCAGAAATGAAAAATTAAATGTATGCATAAAAATCAATTAATACTTCGGGAAACTAATCATTAATGTGCTAATTTGATAATTACAAAAAAAAAAACTGATTTGCTATAAACGTTATCGGCATCTGTCATGAAATGTACAAAAAGAGCATTTCGAGCACTCGTATACCTGAAAACCTTAATTATGCATGTGTGTGTCCTTAAATTTACTTTTTAAAACTTACAATAGATATTTAGGTGAAATAAAAAGCATTTTATTAATTGAGAAAAAATTAATTTTTTCCTTTCTTGAGGAAATTTGTTTGCTTCAACACAATGATATTAAATGTAAATATAGTACTCACTCTGATTATCAAATTTAATGTAAACTCTTTAAATGTTTATATTATGTTTTTTTACGAATAATGGTACTAATACCAAAAATTATAGCGCGTGCGCGATCACACACACACACAATATATATATATATATATATATATATATATATATATATATATATATATATATATATATATATATATATATATATATATATATATATATATATATGTGTGTGTGTGTGTGTAATACGTATCTGTTAAGGTATTTAATTTAAATTGATATGCTTCTTTGGAGTTGATCATTGCATAATATTCTTTAAATTACTAACTTGAGTTTAACTTGAGAGAAAAACATAAGAATTGTTTAAAAGTAAACTAAACTGTTTGAAAAATTAAGAAAATTTGTATCATCATCTACATTTTATTCATTTATATTTTACCAGTTTTTACCTATAAAAAGGGATAACATTAAAGATAAACATTTCGGATATTTGGCTAATCAGATCTCATGTAGAATGATTTTTTATTAACGTTCTAAAATTTTGTCTTTAGTGTTCTTTATGCTATTGTCAAGTAGAGGTATGCTAAATCCACTGGATACTTTCTTTGCTAGTGTGCGTTGTGAAAGATACGGATTCTTTTTTTTCCAGACTTAATAGGCATTAATATTATAATATATATTATAAGCTGTGAGGAATTCAGTGGAGAATTGACGCACTAACAACAAGTTAAGTCTAAATTGTTGGATGCATGGATGGAATTTATTATTTTAAATTGTAATATTATTCCATATTAATTTTATCTGAATTTTTTAAGGATATTACTATTGTTTTTCTAAATGAAACACTTTGATAATTTTTTCTTTATATCATAATGAGAATTACAGTTTTAATCACAAAATGACATACATTTTCTAAACATTATACATATTGACAAAAGCATTGCCGGCAATACAATTGCTGTCACGTATGTCTTTTTTCCAAAATACAGTAGTTATCAAAGAATTTTAAATGATTCTGATTATCAGGAACTAAGAAATGTAGTATTTATGATTATATAATTTAGTATTTAGATGCTAATGTATTAGAGACCAGAAATAGTTTCTCTTTTTTTCTCTTAATACATATCATTAGACTGAGAAAACTATTGAATTAATCTCTTATTTTTTATTATATTATTATATTACTTTTTAATTATATAAATAATTAAAAATTTTCATACTTTTACAAAAGAAATTTTTTTATTAATAACAATATATTTATTTGTGTCAAATGGTTTAAATTTTTATTTACAGATTAAGGACCGAAAAGAATACACAATTTTTTTATATTAATTATATATGAACGAAAAACGTCAGTTCAAATTATAGTGATTTTATAGGTGATATTCATAAAATAAAAAAGAATCAGAAATTTATAGATTTTAAATATCCAATAAAATACAATTTATATATGAATTTGTTTTTAAGGATAGTTACAAAATAAGAATCTCACTAATGAGATTTACTTTTAACTAGCTTGTGGTATTTACGATCTTAATTTTCTTAATACCAAGATATCTTTATAAATATAATTTTTAATTACGTGTTATATAGTATTGAGAATTATATATATCTGTATAATGAATTATTGAAATTGTGTCAATAAATATAATTTAAGGTAAACAAAATTTTCCCAGTTGAGGATGAACCTTAAACGTAATACAGACACAATGTAGCCTTTATTTGTAAATAATTTTCCTATGTGCTATTGTCTAGAACCAATTATTAAGATAAAGTATAAGATCATCAAATCCACACACACATCTTCATATTTTTTAAAATAAGTTATATAAATAAATGCTTGTTCGGGTTTTGATTTTTTGTGCAGTCAAACACATTTACTTTCCTTAAGCTTCTTTGGTATAAAAAGTAATAACAATCACCAACATTTTTAATTAATTTTATTATATTTCAGGAATACGATATATAATACGTGTTTAAATTTCTTGTTATTGAAAAGCTATTTAAATGAAATAAATTTCCTAAAAATGTTATATGATTGTTTTGTGCTGACAATTAATATTAAAATAAAAAAATATAATCTCCTTTTATTCATAAAATATGAAAATATATGTAATTGATTATATTTTATAGTAATTGAAGAAAATAATATAAGTTTAAAGAAATTTAATACAAATGCTTAAAAGTTAAATAAATTAATTTTTTAAAGTTTAAATAAAGATTTAAAGAATACCAATAAAAACCCCAATCATAGATGGTTTTTTTTTGTCTCTCAACGGTCATTTTTTGCATACGAGGCCTAATTATACCGGGACCTACGGTTTAAAGTGAATTCCGAACTACTGCAAACATACATGCCCAAAGTGGGATTTGAACCCACAAACTTTTGAACCTAAGGCAAGAGCGCTAACCATTCGGCAGCCAGCTCGGCCTCAATCATAGAATAAATTTTAATTATATCTTTAAGTGTTTCTCATAAAACAACTTTTGCTGATATAAATATTGGAATGGTATATGTAAATGAAATCAGGATAAAATTTTTAAAAATGTTTTGACCATTCATTGTGAAATTTCCTAATTCTAAAATTTTATTTTAAATATCAGATTAGATACAGATATGTCAAATAAGATTAGAGCTCAGACTATTCGAAAATATGCTTTGTAAAATTTTTTGACTTATATAAAAAATAACTATATTATTATTACGTGTAAAAATATTTTACAAACATACATTTGATTAAGAGTAGGTTATCGGAAAAAATGCTATAATCATGTAGCTATAATATGTTTAATAAGCAATGAAACTAAAACCAAGTCTTCAATATGTGATCAGGATCTAATGAGAAAGAAAATTGTGAATGTCACATTGAAAATTATTGATATTGAGTATTAAATTACGTCACAATAATTGGTTCTAAAAGGATTGCTACTAATCATAGAAAGAGAATACTATATTGAATATAATACTGAATTTCTTTCTTAGTATTAATAAATTTATAATTGATAATATTTATAAATTTGTAACCTTAAGTGTATTTTTTCTTATAAACTTAAACAACTAATTTAATAACAATATTATTTGAAATTTTCTCTTTATGTTATACCAGTTTGTACATAGTAAAAAATAATTTATATAATAAAATATTTTCAGGAATTTTTTATTTGCTTTTCAATCTTGTTTGTTATATAATTGATCGGTGGATTAGATTTATATCGAGGTTGTGAGAAGTGTTTTTTTGCGATGTGTTTTGTCATCTTAGCTTTTATTTCTGATTTATTTATTTATTTATTACATTACATATATTCAGACCTGTATGCTTGATTCTTGAGATCCGCTTGTAAGTCTTCGTCGATAATAGGACAAATAGCACAATGACAGATGTACAACCACAGAAGAATAACGAAGAAAACACCCAGGGCCACGGTGGGAATCGAACCCACACTCCTACGCTCTCAAGCGATTAGCGGTGATGCTTTAGACCACTCAGCCACGGAGCGCCCTTATTTCTGATGTTTCCATGCAGAAATTAAGTTTGTTGCAGCGTTGAGAGGAATTTATGCAGTTCTTAATCATTTATGATGTTTCCATGCAGAAATTAAGTTTGTTGCAGCGTTGAGAGGAATTTATGCAGTTCTTAATCATTTCTGATGTTTCCATGCAGAAATTAAGTTTGTTGCAGCGTTGAGAGGAATTTATGCAGTTCTTAATCATTTCTGATGTTTCCATGCAGAAATTAAGTTTGTTGCAGTGTTGAGAGGAATTTATGCAGTTCTTAATCATTTCTGATGTTTCCATGCAGAAATTAAGTTTGTTGCAGCGTTGAGAGGAATTTATGCAGTTCTTAATCATTTCTGATGTTTCCATGCAGAAATTAAGTTTGTTGCAGCGTTGAGAGGAATTTATGCAGTTCTTAATCATTTCTGGTGTTTCCATGCAGAAATTAAGTTTGTTGCAGCGTTGAGAGGAATTTATGCAGTTCTTAATCATTTCTGATGTTTCCATGCAGAAATTAAGTTTGTTGCAGCGTTGAGAGGAATTTATGCAGTTCTTAATCATTTCTGATGTTTCCATGCAGAAATCAAGTTTGTTGCAGCATTGAGAGGAATTTATGCAGTTCTTAATCATTAAGATGTAGTCCCTTTAGATAAGATATTCTCAAAATTTATTGTGCAATTTGAAAATCAACTAATGAAATTTTTTAATTTATTAAATATTTTTCTGGAGTGGGATGGACAAAATAAAAATACCAAAACAAAATGATGGAACAAGTTTGCCAAAATCAATGTATGGCTGTATGGATAGAATTCAATATTTTGAATTGAAATGTTTATATTCTTCATTAAATTGTTTATTACCATTAAAAAGTGACAAGGCTATAGACATGAATTTGGAGTGATCGATACTCTTATCGTGAATTATTTTTATTAAAATTCGATGAAACTCATTTTATATTGGTTATTAATGTTAGCTTAACTTACAAATTTATGACAAAAAGTCTTCTTTTAGTTACATTTTGGATTATTTGAATGAATTTATTTTACATTTTCTTTTATTTTTCCATTTTAAGCTTTTTTAAAGTATTGTATTTGTTTATAATGATATGTTTATATTACATTGTAGAGTATATTTGTTTTAAAGAAATCTCTCCTCATATGTAAGTTTAAAAATGTATTATTTAATAAGTTAAAACAATTATGAAAATTTTAGAAAATATTGTTCAAATTCTGTTACGTGATTATTGTGAATTACTCATAATCATAGAAATTCATTTATAACAAGAAGCAAAATGTTGTCTTTTATAATATATAAATAACTTAATTTTTAAAGAATACATTATTCTAATTTTAGAGATTACAAAAAATTATTAGAGAAACTTGTTTATTTTTAATGAAAACAGCAAATTTTAAATTAATGGAAAGTGAAGTAAGATATGCGTTGTGAGTGTGTATATAGTATAATCTTAAATAAAAGAATTTAACTTGAAAAACTATTTGGTAAATATAATAAAATTGGTGAGTATTGTTCGATAGTTTCAATATAAATTCTTTGAATTTACGACAGTTGAATACTTAATTTCAAAAAAAGCTTACATTTATTTACTTTTGAGAGAATTTTTACTATTACAATGTAGATTTTAAAAATAGTACGAAAAATTCAATTTCTTTTCAGTCCTATTTCAGCTTTTTCTTTTGCCTGAAAATATACTGTACATAATTTTTCCAATCCAATTATCATTTTTTTTACTCTTTTTTTAGAAAATAAAGATTTCATTTCATAAATAAAATATTTAAGCTTTAGTCTTATATAACATTTACCAAACCTTCCTATAACCATATGAGAACCCAATTTTCCTATAATTATAAGAAAACTGACCTTCCTATAACCATAGTTAATGAAATAAAGAAAAAAACAAAGAGTATAGGAAATATGGGAAATGCTACATTCGGAAACAATTTCTGTATCTCTCTGTTTAGTGTGACAACATGTATTAGATTAAATTATCTCTTGCCTCTTGTCAGTGTAAGGTATTTTAACAATAATAGTGAACTAAGTTATGGACAGTGTGCTAGCAAATTATCAGAAAACCCATTTTAAAAGATCATGCAAAGAAGGCAAACGATTATTTGCATCAACTGTCTCACCCAGGTAACGTTCTAAATTCTTTCTGATGTGAGTTACCTTAATACATTCAGAGAGCTGTGTAATGACCGATTTATAATCAGACGTTAAGAAACAAATACTGAAACATGATTTGTTAGGGAAATATCCACGTTTGTATCAATGCAACTATGGTTACTTAGAATGTTATCGCTGGTAAAAGCTTTTATTTGTGCTTGTTTAATGTATTTAATCAGTTCACAAAATAGACGTTTCTATTACAATTTCCAGCTAACTTTTTCCAATTTCTTGAAAACTATCCTTTCGAAAACTTCAATTTAATCATAAGTTCAAGAAATTCTGTAATGAAGATTGGATAACTTTATTTAAAATGAATTTGTAGCGCTAAATTGATTAATTTGTTTAAGTAATTTATTTTCATGAAACTAATACAGTAAACTTTTTCCGAATTTTTTTAATATAGCAATTAGCTTAAAAATAGCAATTTATAAATTATTAATATATAACACTTATTGAAAATGTGATTTTTACTCTTATCTATTATATTTTCATTGTTAGAGTATATATATATATATATATATATATATATATATATATATATATATATATATATATATATATATATATATATATATATATATATATACGGTTTCATGATTATAAGCAAATTTTTCTTCTGACAGGGAAATCGGTTGCAGTTTAAAGATATGCAGCACTTTCAATCTGCAGGATTCTGTCTAGTGAGAAAAATGAGCTATTGAACCACCTATATCCTGATTAAATTATGTTTTGTATAACTTTTAACTATGCTTACTATTTAATTCAAAAAGTCAATTCTGGTCGTGGATTGAAATGGAAAATTTAATGCACGTACAATTTTACATATTGGTTCATTGTCGGTTAAATTGAAATTCTTTAATTCTTTAATTCCATTCTTTTATAAAAAAAGAATGGAAATTAAATTCCATTCTTTTGTTAAATTGAAATTAGTAAATACTTCACTTCTTGGTGTAAATTAATTTTTACAAATAGCAGCATGATTTCTAGTTTGATGACATAATAAAAACTCATGTTATATAATCATTTTGGGCTAAAAAAGTACTATTTATATTACATGCACAGCTTTTGTTAAATGCTTCTTTTTACTAATGTGAGTCATCTTATATTTTGCAATGAAATATGTATAAAATATGTTTGAATACCTATTTGACTGAATAATTAGGAAAAGAAAAAATGTTTACCATGGAATATTTAGACTGAGACATGTTAAATTTCTCCTAATGTTTGTAATTATAACTTCCTCATCTTTTCAGGCATTTGTTAATGATTTCTATACAAAACCTACTATGTATTATAAAGAAAAATGAATGAGAATGGCAACGTTGAATGCATCTAATGACACGTACATGCATCTTACTCTTATGTAAGATATTGTTTGTTACATTTTCAAGGATGCTTTCCATGAAAGATTTGATTATTTTTATTATTAATTTTCTACTTGATGAATGAATGTTCTTGAGAGATGCTAGTTGAATTTTAATAATTCTATGGTTAAAAATTTAAATAAAAAAATTGTAGTTGTGTGAATTGTAGTTGAAAAAAATTGCAAAGGAATTTATAAGTGTATCAAAACGTCAGCCGAATGATTAAAAAATATTTATAGCATTATCATGAATGATTAGTTAAATATGAGTGTATATGGTATGTAATTTGGTAAAACACATTTAACCTCTGAAATGTGTTTATTTTGAATGTAACAATATACACAATTTGACTGGAATTAAACTTCACTAATAAATTTGTGTAAATTGAATACATAATGTGCCTTTTTAGTGATACTTTAAATTTTGAATTTGAAATAAATAAATAAATGAATAAATAAATAAATAAAAATAAAAAATGGTTTTTATTTTGAATATTTATTGATGATTTTTCTACCAATTCATACATAAATAAATTATTGACAACAAATTCTAGGAATCTTTATCTTGAAGCTCTAATAGTGTCATACACAGACTATGGTTCAGAAAATTTTACATACTAATACGGAGTATAAAAACTTATATTTGAATTGCATTTTGTTGGTGTAAGATATTACAACCAGGGTTATAAACATCTCACATTCATATAGTTTTAAAACCTCTTATGTTCTCACTGATAATATCGGCTGCACTTATTATCTATTTATATAATTGATTTTTATAAAATTTAAATAGAAATATATTAAATTTCTTTACTTTGAAATAGCAAAAATTTGTGCAAAAGTCTTCTAAAATATTTAAATTCTAATTTTTAAAATGTAACACTTGTATTAGTCTGTTTAGAATGTTTATTACTAAATAGTAAAAAGATTTTCATACGAAGGTAGTTTTCTTGACAAATAGAAAAATCATACCAGACTCCCATTTTTCAATTCCTACAATTAATTTCTTCTTTATATAATTAATTCTTTCTTTAAACCACTTCTTTGGTTTTTATATAAGAAAAATGATTTCTTATATATTACCAAAGCACCGGTTAAAAAAGTCGTTTTCCAGTGAAGCAAACCATTAACGTATTGACAATAAAAAAAGAAAGAAAAGTGATAAAGACAAGGCAAAACATTCACTTTATGATTAGTTTAAATTGGCAAGAAAGACTTAAATTTTCGAAAATCATTAATTGATGGAATTTTAAATTAATAATCAGATACTTTTATTTTGAGAAAGAGAAAACAACAGAGGAAGATAAACGTGGAAATTGTTATTTTTTCTTTATTTTTTCTACAAGTAGACAATTTTCGCAGCTATTAGAAAGGCTGTTAAGAACCTTTGTACTTGCATGTTCAATATGAGTTTTTCTCTCTATTAATATTTATTAAGAAATAATTAGTTAAATGAGATATGAAATTTAATATTACAGCCAATTTTTATTTATTCTTTTTAAAATTAGAATGAATTTCAATATGTCTTTCAAGAAATCTTCTCTCTTCTTTCTAACTAACTTTTAATAATCATTAGAACTTTATATCCATTATTTTCTAGTACGCTTCAAAATTTATATTTGCAATTGTCTCTAAAATTTATGTTCTAAAATGCTTTTTGAACGAAAAAAATTTACTAAATATGATTCAGGATAACTTAATTTGAAGAAATTGTAATAAATAATTTCAGTTAATATCAGATAATAAACATTCGATTTTTTTATTGAAATTACGCGAATTCTAACCATAATTAAAAGTAATCAAAAAGAAACTCTAAAAATTATGATGAAGTCAAATAAGATCTTGATAAATTACAAAAATAATTAATTAAAAAAAGGCTTTAAAAAGGCATAAATACAGATACTGTTAAAGTATATACTCACTGGGATTTTTCAAAAAGTAAGGAAAATTTTAATGTCGGAGCAGATACTCAAGGAAAAAAATGGAAACTCTTTTTTTTTCGTCATCTTTCATATAAGTAGACAACTTTTACAGATCTCAATATAGAAATATAGTCGACAAAATATGTGCTTCACATATTCAATTTGAGTTTCCTCTATTTTCGAATTATATTGCCGACAAAAATTAAAAATTAACGTTAATGGGAATAGTGTTAGTTTAACGATAAAATACTTGTGAAAATTATATAAAAAAATGCAGAAATGTTCAAGATGTTAAAATAAAAACTAACAAGAGCCATAGATACAAATAGTTTAACTGAGCATATTTTGAATGAAAAATGAATTTTAGACTTCAGTCTGTCAAAAATATATTAAGTAAACCTGAAGGAAGGTTGCAACAAGGAATCCTACAGTTAAGAACACAAATTTGGTTCTTTAAAAAAATAGTTAAATAATGTATGAAAATTTACGAAAATTTTGGCCGATATTCAAATGCGTGGTTACAATCATCAATACACACTTTCAATATCTATATAAAAATTAATCTTAAATGTTTCAATCATAATATTGCCTGGTATTTTTATTATGAAAAATTTATATTAATTCTAGTACATTTTCAATGCTTAGATTTAATAATTGTTGTTAAATTAATCATCTATGTT
Organism: Latrodectus hesperus; assembly: GCA_037975125.1. Taxonomy (NCBI): domain Eukaryota; kingdom Metazoa; phylum Arthropoda; class Arachnida; order Araneae; family Theridiidae; genus Latrodectus; species Latrodectus hesperus. The sequence continues at coordinate 62,192 of JAJQOW010000019.1, read as the reverse complement.
TGTTCAAATATTCATTTTTATTTTCCACCTGTTTAATTTTCCACCTGTATTAGTAAAAAAACCATTTATCAAAATAATGTTACATTGCGGTAACTGATCTGCTGAATCCTTCATTTTATTTTATCAGTATCCCTATTTTAAGCTTGCGATTTGCTGAATGTCCGTTATAGATACAGGCGTAACTGTTTTTCAAACTACAGCTTAAAGCGTTTTATTATGAGTATCGTTATCGTTGTAGCATTTGAGAAAAACTACATTTATGTAAGGTTTCACCTGACATCATCATTCATTAAAACAACATTTTTCATTTTTGTCCACATTTAAATTCTAATTAATAAAAACTTAATGTAACTAAAATGCCTCTGACAGAAATCAGAAAACAAAATGTGCACCAAATTATTCAATGCTTTGATTTGTAATATTTCATCTTAACTTCTTTGGAACTTGTTTTAAGAACTTTGGAACTTTTTTGATGCTAGGATACGCAGCTTCGCTCTTTGAGTTAGTATGATATTCTGCGGTAGTTGGAAGAGGAAGGGATGCACTTTGAAATATAACAAGTAAAGAATTTTTTATTGAAAATATTTTTAACTACAATACTTATTTTATTGGCTAGTTTGGTCTTGTGATGTTTTGTGCTTAGAGACTGTTGAGTTTTTATGCGCTACTGTGCATTAGTTCCAAAAGAAAATTTTAGCTTGTTTTAAAAGTTCGCGTCATCGAGATGCTCTTGATATTTAACATACTGAAATTTATTCTTTGGATATATTAAAGAATTATTGTAGGCAAGAATAGGCAGTTCATTCTCCTTACATGAGTGCAGCGGAAATACTAGATGATGTCAGTGCAAGGGAATGTATTGCTTAGTACGTATTTCATCCAGTGACGGATTTATTAGAAGCGTTTTCTCGGTGCCTCCTAATGTGTCCAATTAAGTAATTCCGTGAGTTTTGTTGTTGATACGGTCCAAAATAGAGTTGTAAATCTGTCTTTGATGGTCATTCAGAAGAGGATGGTTGAGAGCAATGTATTGAAGTAGTTTGTTTATATTGCAACTTTATTCCTTTGCAATATCGAAGTGTGGTGGTCTGAAAGCATATTTTCGTGGTGCTGGCACCCCAAGTCTTAATAAAGTTTGATTTTTTATCGCTAAACATTTATTTGCTGGAAGAATGATGGTTCCATTGAAGATATTGTCATTAAATTCGATGGCCAGTATTTTTATTAGATTTTCAGATTGAATAGAGTATGTCATCACACATATTTCCTCTGAATAAGTTCAATACCTATTTCCGAATCGTTGCTTTACATATTGTTAGAATTATGGAGAATAAACCTCTGACCTCGTCTGATGAACTTGTGAAGGAATTTTCTTTTAATGTTAACATCCAGTGATTTTCGTTTTTCAGTAGTCCTAAGCGTTGGCGTTCTTCTCTATCTGATATGATGTTCTAAGTCTGACAGTGGTATTTATCAACAGTCTTGAGACACGTGAAATTATTTGGTCCCATATTTTGTGCAGCAACATCCGGAGATAGAAACATTCGGCTTTCTTCCGATGTACTGAGTATACCTCGGCCTAGTCTGCTTGTTTCCATGATTCCCTTATTGGAACTCCTTGTATTCGTCGTTGAAAGAATTTTGTTGTGTTCCACCTATAATAGATATCACATAATGTTTTCGGGAATGGATCCGTTTGGAACAGTTGGAAAAAGCTGTTAATTTTGTGTTCTTACGTGTTTTGCTTGCAAATTTTCTGACAGTGTCTTTTTAGAAGCATACTCCCTGTTAAATATACAGCTAGATGCTGTACTCTCGTATTCGTTATTTAGCTTATGCTACCTACCTTTTTGTGTAATTGTCTTCTTTTTTTGAAGTAAAAATTAACTCCGTCGGGTGCACGTCCAAGTATGTTCTTTTAATATGTTTTTCTTCACTCATATATGACGAACTGGAGTTTATTGGCCTGCATGGTCCGTTAATTATGTTTTCAAAGCTATGTCATACACATACAAATCTTCTTGTGGATTGGGAAATTCAGTTTAGATATTTTCATCAATGTCCGTAGGATGAATTCAGCCATCTGAGTTTGTGAGTGTGAGGCAGTAATTGTTTTTGTCCATCACATATGTGTACATCACATATCTAACGGTTCTAAAGATGTGGTTTTTTTGTGATGACTTCAAAAAGTATTGTTTTTTTTGTCGAAAATCGGGATATTATATTGTGTTCATGCATGGGGACTTATCTATACCTATTATATATATATATATATATATATATATATATATATATATATATATATATATATATTGAAGAGGGAGGAGAGAGAGAGAGAGAGAGAAAGAGAGGAGACAGAGAATACACACAGGAAAAAGAAGACTGTTTTCTATTTATTGTATAAGGGCAATTGACATCAGTTCTGTTTACAGGAATTTTAAAAATGATATTCCCTTTAACACGAATAAATAAAGAATTATGTGAATTTTAAATGTTTAATAAAAAATTAAATTTTTATTCAGAATTCATTTATAAATATAATTATTAAATAAGAGTCCCTTACAAATAACTTTTAATTAATTTTTTGTGAAGTTTTATATTTTATTTTACCTTATTGATAACTATTGCAGGTGCCAAGATCCTTTTTGTAAAGTACAATTTTTAACTCTATGTTTTATAGAAGAGAAAATTATTTACATCTTTATGATAAATTATTTAAATTATATAAGTGCATTATTAAAAATGAAGCAAGTTTTTCTCCAATGAAGTATTAGTTTTAAACATAATAGATAATTTGTAGCTTTCATTGATAAATAATTTTCCTCTATGAACTGGTGATGTTTAGAGAGTGAATATTTTAACTGATAGTAATTAATTAAAATATTCATTCCAAAAAGATAAATGTTTTTTGCATAACCAAACTTTTCCATTGATGTATCGAAAATTATAGATATTTCTACAAATGTATACAATAACATGTTTCATTTAATCAGGTTTCTTTCTTTTTTTTGCGGTTCTTACGTACACGAAATCTTCTTTTAAATTTTTTTCTGAGAGAAATTTAATGTGAATGAATCGAAGCAATTGGACTTCTTGCAAAGTCATCTGAATTTCTTTAGTTTAAAAAATGTTATTTTGAAACTAATGTTATTTATCAAATTTTTTTTTTATATTTCCTTTAAAAAAACCAGTTTCATTTTGTGATTCAGTCGTAAGGGACAAAAACGATACGCAAAACTACCACCGGAATACGTATGCTATATAATTATGCATTTTATATACTCTAATTTTTAAGTGAATAGATGAATTAAAATTGAACAGAGAAAAAGGTACATATTGAACATTTTCCGTTGTGTTAAAAAATTCATTGAGATCAAAACAATTATATTGAAATAGGAAAGTTTATGAAGTTCGCTCTGATCTAAATGCTAAAAAATTCATTTTATTCTTGTTTTATTTTTAGTATTTCATAACTATTCCAGCTCTCTTTACGAAAAAACCTGTATCAAAAATTTGAAATTTATTTAGAAAACAAGTATAAATACTTTACATATTAACAATGAATTTTTCTAATTTTTAAATTATATATATAGATACACATTGCAAATTAATGTTGTAAGAAGATTTGCATCAGATTATAAGACACAAACTGTTTGGGTAACTTTTATGAAATACGTAGCGAAATGATGTGACATTAGTAAATGTAAAATGGAGACATGGGCAAACATTATTTTAGCGAGTTCACGAGAAATGAAGAAAATGAATATCTTCGTACTGTCTGGCTAGAATATGTTCATTAAACAGGGAGAGATTCACAGTAACGAACCTTTTGAATAAGAACATCGGTATTTTCGACGAAAAATTGCGAAATATGTTAGAGAAAATTATAAAAGGTGTGGCTAATATTTAACCACTGTCACCGTGTTGCTGTTTTGCAGTATCAAAACTGAGAAAAAGCAATTTTAAATGAATAAGAAATAGAAATTACTGTGTATTTCACAGTATATGAGAATTTATAGGTGATAATAATATTTTTCACTGCTTTCATCCATTGCGTATATGTATTAATTTTAGTTAAATTAGTAAATTGAAATTTGTTCAAAGATTTCTATTAGTTTTCCACCAGTTTAAGTGTACTTTAAAATATCATAAATAAAAAGAATTATAAGAAACGGTGATATATTTACAAGGTAATTGTCTTGAAACGGCTATCTCAAAATATCCTGGGTTGCAGAGTGTGACACCCTGACCAACAAGGCCACCAAATTGTAGAACAATGCTTTTAAAAAATGGGAGTAAGAATTAGTATAAATTTTACACATTATAATGTATACAAGCAAAATATAGAGCCTCTAATATTGTACATTAATATGGTAAAAAATATTCTCCTTTAATATTACTAAAATAAAGAATTATTTTAAATTTTTTATTCTATTTGAAGAACAAGAAATAATATTAAGACAAATAATTTTAAGCACAATTCAATTTCAGGGTATTTAGGTATGCATTAGATGCCGTAAAGACGATATTGCTAAAGAGGAATTATACCGAGAGTATTTTCTTAAGATTGTGCGATCGTTTATTCATTCCCTTGAAATTAACATTCTCTAACATGGACATTTACGCCATATGAGAAGAGAATACGAAATGTCCTAATTAGAAAATAAGGTATCTTGCTTGGTTAAAGAGTTTTTCTCATTTCACAAGATCCGCCATATTCGGTAAAGGTTTCTTTTATTGGTTATGGTCTTTCAAATAAATGATACAACTGGAGGTGGTAGGTATAGTATTGGAACGTGTTATGTTTTGTTCCAGGTTCTAAATTAAGAAAACTACTACCTGGCTGCTTACACTAACTGGTAAAGCCTAAATTAAGGCTAGATACAAGGAATTGCATTGATGCATCAACGACAACAGAAGTTCATCTCCTCAAGTCCTGCACGTCGCCAAAAATCGTCGAAGGAGTGTACCTGAGAGGAACGGGCGAATTACGTCGGTCGAGAATTCTACTGGTAGAATCACTCAAGATGTAAAGACCGTTCCATTATGCTCATCTGAGACCTTCAGGCAGTGAAGCATAGACAGACTTCTACCTTTGGGTTTGTCCATGGGTGCTTCAGACCTCGGTCCCAGAGAAGCTGGACACTACTTCCTCCTCCAGCCTTACCGAACATACTCTGGATTTTGTCGGACTTTCCCGGAAGGATTTATCTTCAGATCCCCTGCTAGTCATCGACTTTCTGACTGTCAACAGTTTATTACAGTTGATCTGACAAATGACAGATCTTTACAGAGGATAAGCCAAAAGGTCCCTGTGGGGAAAATTGCATTTTAAGTTAATAATAAATCATTAAAAAATTTTTGGATAACAATAGTTTGAAACAATCTGTTACTGACGAAACTTCGTTTTGTCTATCAATAAATATTTAGAAAAATGTCATCATTTTACAAAAACATTTATCTGAACTAATAATTTAAATTTTTATGATAACTTTTTTAAGTATTTATTACAAATAATAATTAAATTTTTTATATGGTTTTCTTTTAATAGTAGTTTAAGCTGCAGGAATAATAAGAACCAAAGAACGTATGGCAAATTTTGTATCTAGACGTAATAATCATCAAATTATGAAAATTAATTTTTAAATGTTTAAACAAGTGATTACTAAAGTTAAAATAATTAAAGATTCAATGATAGAAAATAATACTGAACATTATGAATCACAACTGAGAGTTATGTTCAGTGCTACTTCTATGCAATTGTACCTTGTGACCTTACGAATGACATCATTTAGAAATAGTAAAATTTTATATATTAATTATAATTAAGTATCATAACTAAATAAATAATATTTTTTCCTGGATACAATGACTGATCCTCTATAAAGGAATCACACGTTTCATTAATTTCATTTTATTGTTTATATATTTTAAACATCATTGATTATTAGAATGCATTAAATAAATGCATTCTAATAATCAATGATGTTTAAAATTAGCAACTAACTTTCATTCTCAGATGAAGTCATTCCAGCTTTTATGTATGCAATATTACTTTATGGTTTCTGAAAAAATTCACATCAGCCTGTCATTAATTATACGTTATTGATTTGTATTTATACGAAATTTCATTTCTGCAATAATATGAATTAAAATAAAACATTAACTAGTTTCATTAATATTTCATGAAACTCATTTTATGGTTATTAATGTTCACTACAATTATAAATTGAAGACGAAATGTTTTCTTTTAACTATGTTTTGGAACATTTAAATGCATTTATTTTTCGATTTCATTTATTTGTTCATTTTTAAGCTTTTTTAAAAGTATTGTATTTGTTTTTATTGTGTTGTTTATATTACATTGTACTGTACATATTCGCTTTGAAGAAATCTCTCCTCACATATATAAGTTTATAAAATTTATTATAATTTCAGAAAATATTGTTCAAATTCTGTGACTTAAATATTGTGAATTACTATTAATCATAGAAATTCATTTATAACAAGAAGATAAATAATGTTTTTTAAATTAATACATATCTAAAATAACGATATTCAATGATTAATGTAAATAACTTAATTTTGAAAGAACACGTTATTCAATTTTTAGAGATTACAATAATTTCTACAGAAAATTTTTTATTTTTAATGAAAACTACAATTTTAAAATTAATTTTAAGTTAAATAAGATATGCGTTACAGTCTTAAAAAATGATTTAACAAGAAAAACTATTTAGTAAATATAACAAAATTGGTGAGTATTGTTCAATGGTTTCAATATAAATGATTTGAATTTACAATGATTGAATACTCAATTTCAAATAAGCTTGGATTTCTTTATTTTAAAGATTTTTATTGTTACTTGCAGATTTTAAAAATACAAAAAAATCAATTTCTTTTCAGTCTAATTTCAACTTTTTCTTTTACCCTGAAAATATACTGTACATGAATTTTCCATTTTAATTATCGTTTCAGCACTGTTCTCTTAAAAAAATAAGTGAAAATTTAAGAATGTATATTATAATAACATTCTAAATCTTGTATGTGAGTGTGTGTGTAGATTTTAGACATATGTTTTAGAAATAAAATGCTTAAACTTTACTCTTGTATAACATTTATTTTACCAAATATTCCTGTAATCACATGAAAAATCCATATTCCTATAATCATCCTTAATAAAATAAAGAAAAAAACATATAATATAGGAAATATGGGAAATGTTACATTCGGAATCAATTCCTGTATCCCGCTGCTTAGAGTGACAACATGTATTAGACGAAATTATCTTTTGTCAGTGTAAAGTACTTAAACAATAATAGCGAACTAAGTGACGGACAGTGTGTTAGAAAATTATCAGAAAATCCAAGATCATGCATTTTAAAAGATCATGCAAAGAAGGCAAACGATTATTTGCATCAACTGTCTCACCAAGGTAACGTTCTAAATTCTTGCTGATGTGAGTTACCTTAATACACATTCAGAAAATTGAGTAATGGCCGATTTATAGCTAGACATTAAGAAACAAATTCTGAAACATGATTTGTTAGGGAAATATCCACGTTTGTATCACTGCAACTGTGGTTACTTAGAATGTTATCACTGGTAAGAGCTTTTATTTGTGCTTGTTTCATGATTTAATCAGTTCACAAAATAGACGTTTCTGTTATAATTTCCAACTATCTTTATGCAATTTGTTGAAAAATACTGACAACATTTCGAGAAAGTCCACTATTAAGATTAAATAAGCTTGTTCAATATGAGTTTCTAGTCCTAAATTGATTAATTTTCTTAGCTAATTTGTTGTTTTGAAACTAAATTATAAAATGTTATCTGAATATTGCTTTATTTTTAAATAGCAAAATTGGAAGCGCTTTATAAAATATTTATGAGTAACAGTCATTGAAAGTGTGCATTTAATTTCCATTTAAATTTCCATGATTATAATGTAAAAGAATATTTTTCTTCTAGACCGAGAGCAATTGGTTGGAGTTTAAGGCTTCTACAAGATAAAATGAATTTTTAAATTCTAAGTATAAGTTTTTAAGCACTTTTATTTAATACTTTGATTGTCTTTTCATATTTGCGATCTGCGTTTCCTAATTACTTTCAATAAACCAATTCAGGTCTTGTTTTGAAAAGGAGAAATTAATGTTCATATAATTTTTCAAATTCGCTTATCGACGGTGTTAAATTGCTTAAATGCTCCAGTGCCATGTGAAATAGTTCTATTGTTAAGTATTGAAAAAAATTTCTCTTGGTATGATGTCGAAGAAGAAAATTATTTTTTGATTTTATGGGGTACAAATCATTTCTTGCTCACGGACTTGTTGATGGGGAAACAGGATTACTTTTTTAATGTTATACAAGAGCTAATCTCTTAATAATTGATAAAAAAATTCTACTTATTCACAGGAGGTAATGTAATCGAAGCATCCCATCTAACATTCCTGAATCTTGCCAGCGAATGCTTTTTTTAATGAAATGCGTGACCAGAAGTGTCTTAATAAATTTTAGCAAATCATTACGGAAAATAATGTAATACTCAACATGTTTTTTTTATTGCATGCATTCAAAATTATTTAATTATTTTTCTTTAATTAATATTTTTCAAGTTGGATAATTTTCGTTGAAAACAATTTGATTTCAGTTTTAGAAATTCTAATGATAAATGGACAATTAATGAAACGTAAGATTGTGCTACAGTTCTAAATTTAAACTGTAAAAGGTTTCTAAATGTATTGAATCGTATCTATTTTGATTTTAAAAAAATATATGTGTAGATTAACAAAAGTAGTTGTTAGAGTAATAAAAAATTACTTGAAAAATATTGTATTCAACTTATTATAATTATATCATTTTAATTTGTAATTAAATATATTTCCTAAATTAAATTGTGTTCAAGAATACCAAAAGCCGAATGCTTGTAGTACTTGTAATATAATCGTTCAATTAACGTGTATCATTGCATCTTATACAGTACTGGTACATACTAAGATTAAAGCTGTGAATATTTTTAAGATTTCTGCCAATTTACTTCAAGCTATATCAGTGAAATTTACTTTCATAGAATTAATGTCATAATCAAAAAGCAAAATATTTACCTGGTTTTTTATAATGAGACCAGAACAGAAAAAAAAACTTTCACATTCTTTAACTTGGAAGCAACAAAATCATAAATCGTATATAAAAAAACTCCAACCAGTTCATTATTAATGTATATTACTATAAGATGGAAGAAAAAACGCATTTTTCAGAATGGTTCTGTTTTGGTAAATCTGATAAAAATCATATTCAGCATGAAAATGCAGAATGTGATGTGATTGACAAATATGTAAGCACAATTTTTTCCTCTTGCTTTGCAGGTGTCTCAGCATTTAGTTGTTACATTAAATGAGCTTTCTTGCCTTGTTTTTTTCACATGAAATTTTAAAAGGACAGTTTTTAGAAAATATTTTGCAAGGTTGATTTGGATGAAACCAAAATCTTTCAATGGAAAGCAAAATTTAGCTTTTAATTTTTTCTGATAGTAACTTTATTTTATCAAACTCTATTCCGTGATTAATTTGTTGTTTACTGTTAAATTTAAATTAGTAACTCATTAAAATTTAAGCTTTAAAGGAGTTAAACAATATATTAAAACGGAAACTCAATTTTTTTATATAAATGATAATTCAAAAGATCATAAAGTATTAAATGAAGTCTTGCATGCAAACTATAAATGTATAGAATAATTTATAAAATTACTAAAATATACCAAATTTTCCATTCAAGAATCAATATAATTCAACATTTAAAAAATATTTATCATTTATAAAGAAGCGAATAATGAAATATTATAATGAATATATTTCAATTTCCTCTGAAGTTACAAGCAGTAATTTTTTGATTTTATTCCATGAATTTTTGTAAATGTATATGGATAACATAAAATTGAGTTAAATAAATGTAATAAAAATTCCTTGAAAATTTTATTAACATATCCTTTAGTAAATCAAGTTAATTAATGCGTTTTCATAAAATAAATCTAAGCAAAAAAGTTTCACGCTTCCTTATGTCTGGTTTTAAAATTGGTATTATGCTGTTAATTTCTTCAACGCTACTGTTACTAATTTTAGTCATTTTCCTAAAACAACTAATTTGTATGGTTATCCAAGTAAACAACATGTACAATTTGACAAAATTAATAAATTATTTATAAAAACAAATAAATAGAATTCTTTATCAAATATTTTTGTATTTGATGAATTTGAAATACTTTAGCTTACAGATACAGTAGGAATGTCACTAAAAAGCTTCTTGATTATAAGGTAAAATGTTACAATTTTCAGATATTCGTAAATAAAAACATTATTAAATAAAATGGTTTTTTTCATTTATATGCACGCACTCTCTGTATATAGACACCAGTCTTGTTTGGGCAGCAAGGAATCCAGGAGCTCGAAGACAGATTCCGCACTAAATGAAGAATAAGTAGTTCGTGGTGTATATACTAACGACCAAATTATTGCACTAATTTCTCTAACTGACCAGTAACATGTTGATTTGTGAATGCAACCACTAAACTTGTAGCAACAAGCAAATTCACTTTTTTGTGCAGATAATTTTCGTGCCTTATTTGACGGATTTTTTTTTTTTTTTTTAGCTTTTAAAACCAGTTGTTTATTACAATAAAATTTCATATAATAATTTAAATACACTGGGTTTATCATTGGTTGAATGGCAATAGTTTTAAGTTTTTTTTTATTCTGGAACCAATTTTTATTGACATTAGTAATTACCATACAAAAAAAGGTTTCCGAAGAATATAATGTTTATTAGGGAATAGATATTTATGTTTAAAATGGTACAAGGAGTAATAATTACAATGTAACATAAAGTCTACCAAGGAATAGGTATTGATATTTACAATTAAACATAGAGCAATATTTATCATGCCACCAACTGTCAATTTTATTTCCCTTCACTCAGAAGTAAGAGATATTTGTTCCGTATCACTATAATATTTAACCAACATTTAAATGGTGATTTTCCAGAATCGTCTTCATACACACACACACGTGTGAATAATAAGACGTTGATTTATTACATATGCTTTTACAAAACAAATTTATAAATAAAATTTCGTCCTAATTTAAATTAGCATTTTTATAATGTTATAATAAATAATTTCTTGCCTTAAAAAATCTCTCATATTGTTCATACGACCATATAAAGAAAATATATATTAATGACTCATTCTATTTATTAGTTTGTAAATAACCATGTAAACAAAATTCTTAATTTTTACATCAATGGAAAAATAAAAAGAGCTGTAGCATACTATCTCTAATAAAATTTAAATGTTATGTGGAGAAAATTCTCTTATGATCTCAGTAAACTTCTTGGAAATTCTTATGCAAACTTAAAGGAAGCGAGTAAACTTAAACATTACCTTTATTTTACGAACTGACGCAAACTCCTTAAGCAAATCTAATGATCTGAAGGAAATTTACGAAATACTTTTATAAATTAGAGTCTAAATTAAATCAACATAGAGATAAAAATAAAAATTGTTATTGAATTAATTTAATCTAATTACATGAATTCAGAGCTAATTCAATAGCTTTTGTAACTTAGAATAAAATTAATCACACTAATATTCTTTAAGAAACTAGGGTTAAAAATTAAATATTCCTTAGGACAGTTTATTTTACGGATTAATCAATTTAACCTCCTCTCTGGATTTCAACAACATGAATGAAAGTATTATCGATCCTATAGTAATAATATTTTTGAAAAAGTTATGTAAAATCATGTTTGTGAATAGATTTTTGTGGTATTTAAAATTAGTTTCAGATGAATTGGATTAAACTAATGAAAGAATCTTAAAAATTGTTGTTTGCAATACTTTATATTTAATTAATAAAGATTATATATGCTGAATTAACGAAAAGTTTTGAAAAGAAATTTGTTCAGCAGGTGATATTTTTTCATTATTTTACGGTAACTATTAACCAGTGAAAAATTCATGAGCTGAACACTAAGTAAAATTACATTAAAATACCATGATCAATATTGCCTTTTTGCAATATAATATCCTTAAGTTTATGAAAATGTTAATCATTGTTAATCTTATTAATTAATAATTTCATTTATGAAATTTAGCGTTTTATCCCTCTTTCCAATTAGTGTGTATGTGCGTGTAATGGCTATATCATTCCATAGTTACCCATATTTGTCCAACAAGTAAATGGAGTCAAAATATGATGATTTCTCAAGTAGTCAATTTTAAATATATCTAAAGGAGATTATTGATGACAACAATAATCTTCTACGGTTAAAAGTTAAGAGAAAGGGTTTGTTTGAATAAAATATGTTGTGACACATGCAAGGTGAATACATTTACAAGATAGTATATAGAAGAGAAATATTAAATTATATTGACTCTTAATGTTGAAAAAATGATTCGTAATTCTTTTTCAAGTGTATGAAAATTTTCTTTAATTTCATATATGAATACCAATTAAGTCAATACAGCTTTATAAATAGTATAGTTTATTTAAGTTCATTAATTTTATAACTTTTTTAATTTTCTGATTTGAATATACTTTAATATTAATTTTATGCACATTTTCAAAACATTTTTAATTAGTTCACTTCACCAACAATCGCGCAAATCAGTAGAAATTAGTTTTGAAAGTTGTTTCATAATTTTATATTCTATGAGTTAAATTTACAAAGGAAATTAACTATGAATTAATTTATGTGCACAAAAAATTTATCCTGCTAGCAGTGTTTTTGAAAATACTTTTGAGCAAGATCTAACCCTTTCTTTCATGTGAAAATAACTTCTCCAATCTTAATAATAAAGCAATGAGAGTTTGATATGCAAAACAAAAAAGGCATACAATACTGATAGTACAAAACTCAATGCAGATTTGGTAATCAAACTTACAAAATGTCTATCATTATTAGTTTTTTTTTTTTTTTTTTTTTTTTTTTTTGTAATTTCAATATAATAGAATATGTACTATAAGATAAATTTAAGAATAGGAATTAAAATTAATTTATTTTTGAAGTATTGTGTAATATACAAATTTTTAAATTTCTTTGTGAAGCAAAATTACAATGTTAATATAATATTTATACTTAAATGTCACTTCTTTTTTTATATTAATGAGAATAAATAAATTTAACAAAAAATATATTTTACTTTAATTTATAGTTACCGATTTCAATAGCTTCAGACTTTTGATATTGTAAATATTTATTTTAAAGAATGAGATTTTAATATATTTTTATGTGAATTGAAACTTTCCTCAAAAGAATTGCATACACAGGAGATTTAGTTAATATATAATAGACACTTAACTTATTTTTTAATTTTTAATTACATTTGAAAAGCTCAAGATACACTTCTCACACAAAATATTAAACATAATTACTAATTGCTTGTTATTACATAGTCAATTATGCTACTAAGCTAGAAATCAACAATCCATAATAGTTACCATAATTAAATGAATTATATATTACTTTAAAATTTATAATACTTGTATTTTCATAAAAAAATAAAACAATAGGACATTATTTACATTCATTTAAAAATGTCTTTTTCATAAGATATAGTTAAGAATAATTGTATATTTAATTCACACATAGTTAACAAATGAGCATTGAAATAAGTAATAATAAATATTAATAAATTCTTAAAAAGTTGCAAATTGATTTACGTCATAAAGATTTTTTTCATTAAACTTTATCAATTTATTCTACAATCACAATCTTGTAATTCAAATTCTATGACAATATCCATGATCAGATTAGACAAAATATGAATGAAACTTACACAACACACAATACACATTTTTAAATTGCATATGAGGTATTACAAAAAATGGCTTAAAATTCCGTATAACTGTCAACAATATATTTGCTTTAATTTACTAATAAATAAATATTCAGAATGTGAAAGAATCTTTCTTGATTAGGAGAGGGTTAAAATTTTTGTAATATGACCAAAGATGCCTTGTATATTTCTTAATACGCCTCACTATTTATATTTTTCCGGAAAAGGATTACAGAAAAGATTTTAGTTATAAGAGAATAATTTCACTTAAGTTCATGAAATGTAAACCATCTTTTTAATATTCTATAATGACTTTCAAGAAATCTTTACCTTTTAATTTTAAAAAATCTCTGAGATGTAATATCAAAGAATGTAATAATCGTATTTTTATGTTTGTTTTTGTATTGTATATTTAATAATTTTAAACTCCATTTAACACAGGGAAAATGTGTACCCTTCTCTAATAATGGTTGGCGAACAATTTATGTTTGATGATATTTCATACGCAGGGCTTGCACGAGTTACATAAAATAGAAATGAAAAAAATGTTTTCAACTCCCCAAGTGAATAAATAAATAAGCTTCGTAAAAAACATGCAAAAATAAAGGAAGCTTTCAGACAGATTTTTAAAATGGAAGTATTTCACTAAATTTTATTCTTACATTTGAAAGTCAAATCTTGAATTTGATAATACGACAATGAATTAATTTTATGCGGAAACAATTAAAATACTTTAAGAATTTGATAAAATTAAGAAAAATTATATTGAATTTATTGCATTTTCCTTCATCCTTTTAGCGTGGAAAAGAAATTCAACAGAAATTTATAGTAATGAATATATTTTGGTGAAATGTGAAAATAATATGAAACTAATCTATAAACAGATAATAAATTTAAGCTTTTCAATAGTAACGGTATATATATATTATAGAAAAGGCTCATTAAGCAAATTGGTTTTGAAATCAAATGCTACTCATTTAACATGGTGACAATTTAGATCAATATTGTTACTCGAAACATTTTCTGTCCGAGCAATATCTGATATAATGAGTTAAATAGCAAAACTGTTCGCTTTCCGAAAATCTCATTTTTTAAAAAAATTTTTTCATTATTTAAAAATAATTGGTAATTGTGAATCTAACCTATTTTCAAAAATCATAAGACTTTTTCTTTCGTACATTTAAATTTTCTCATGAAATATTTATATTTCCTGATGGTCACATAAGCATTTATACTCATTTATTACTTGATCTGATTACAAAAGCGAGTCTGCAATTATATCAAAATTAATTAAAAGTCAGTTTATTCATGTTTCATGAACTTTCTAATTTATTATTCTGCAATATTTTAAGTTTATTATTTTGCTATTCACAATGAATAAACTTTGAAATTTGGCAATAAATGTTTCAAATTTCTTGATAATCAAATTAATAACAAAATATCATTTCACGGTCACTTATTTTGGTCAATTAACACTCAATTCAACTTGATACTGTTGAGACGTCATGCTCAAATCTATGTCAATAACCGCTGTAAAAGATTATCCTTTATTTACAATTTTACAAAAAATGAAAAATACATTACTAACATGAAGACATGTGTAGAGACCGATGTGATTGTTCAGAAAGGATCAAGAAGTGTCAAAAGAAGGTGTAATAAGTGGGTTTGTGCAGTCCTCAAAAAATATACATCGTATTCAAAAGAAGTAATTTAGCTAAATATACAAATACCTCCTCTCAATCACGTGATAGTCATTTGAATATTTTGTATAAAGACAGCATTAACAATCATTCATGTAGTTAGATACACAGCATTGTATTTCTTTGAACAAACTACAATCTGCTTACAAATACTTAAAATTTTTGACAACTTTTTCAGAATGATTTTCAACAATCTATAGGTTAGATTCTTATATCTGATGTAAACTTCAATATTTAAATCCTAGAAAAATGAGTTTTCGTGTGCTAAAATCGTAGAGTGGAGAAAACAAACAAGAATTTTTTTCTGCATTACATATTTGGAGAATTCTAGTTGTGCGTGTGCACATATTGTTTTGAAGAAAGAAATAAAAGTTATGTTCATTTGAAGGTAAAGAAGGAGGAATATATTATTTATTATGTTAGAAATGAAGTTCTAATTTTGAAAATGTTTCTAGCGAAACAAATATTCAACTTAAAAGTGTGTTTCCAACCAATTTTTATAACATGCACGGCTTTATTAATTGCATTATTTCATTCGGTATTTGTTAAAAGACAAGTCTTTTTTAAGCATTCGTTGCTCACGCTCATTGAGAAGTGTAAACGAAGAACGGTTTATATTGTGTCTAATGTGCTGTAGGGTTCGAAAGCGTTTTTGCAATAATTTTATTTTTATTTTAAAGAAGTCATTTGAACCATGTAATTTTATGAATTTCATGTATTTTCTGAATTTTGTTTCTATTCATGTATATATGATACAGAGACATTTGAAATACGAACCTAGAATTAAAACCCGTGATTACGTCGGAAGGAAGGTTCAATGTTGTCTCTTAATCGTATGTGAATGTTCTGAAATTTCATGTCAATTGTGATTTAGTCAATAAAGAGCGGTGCCAGTTACTGTGCATTTCAAAATCATTAATTTCTTTACAAATTTGTAATTTTTTAGCATGCAAATTCACCAGTAATTTAAAAATTACGTTAGATATCATCATTTTGAAAATGAGGATGTACTGAATTTCTTTCATCTTATTTTTAGCATAAAATATATTGCCATCATTCTTAAACGGTTAGGACTTATTATTGTAATATATTTTATTTTTAATTTTACTCCATGAATTAATTTTCAGTTAATTTACATATAAATTATTTTATTAACCTATAAATTGGATTAGAATAGCCGAGTTATTTTTCTGTTTCCAAGAATTTTGTTTTTATTGCTGTAATTTAAAAACCATTAATGCAAATTTTATTAAATGAAACAAATATATTTTGATATAAAAACATGAAAATGGATTTTTAATGCAGACTGAAAGAAATGTAAATTGAACTTTGCAACTAAGCACCTTTAATTTTCCTTTTTCCTCTCTTTTGAATTGTATTGAATAGAATAGCAAAGGAAAATAAATATAATAAATAAAATGAAAATCGAATAGCAACTCTCACAAATTTATTTTTGATTAATTATAAAATTAATTTTTTTTTAAATTCCAAACAAACTTAATTAAAATCCTACACTGTTAGTAGTATAATTTTACACATATATTCTGACACCATACCGAATAATTTATTTTATCGATAATTATTTTTATATACCACATTCTTCATCAATATATTTGTAATTTTTATTGTAAACCTTAATATTTTGGTATTATGTTTTATAATATATCTATCAAAGAATATTTATAAAAAAATCCTTAGAGAATAATTTCATATACATGTAGCTATATATCTCATTTCCTAACTTATTAATAATATCCGTAAATGAAATATTTCCCAAACAAAACATTAAATTTCAATTGTTTTTTACTTTAAATTATTTTTTTACTATTACTTTACTGTTAAAATTTTATTATTATCACTTTGCTTCGATTTTGCTCATTGGTATCTAATACTAAAGTGTTAAATATATAAGGGTCACAACACTGTAAAAATATTTGTCATGGGGATTTCGATCCTTGGGTGACTAACCCTTCGCCATAACAACAAGGCTGGAAACTGCTACTCATCTGTCATTTGCCAGCTGGACTTGTTAACCAAGTGACGGAGGTGAGTAGCATTAACCACTCGATACCATCATTATAGGATGGGCCACATTCATACGTCAACACAGAAGAGAAGACAGAGAAACAAAGTCACATCTATGCCCGAACCGGGATTCAAAGCGGGGACCCACAGCTCAGGAGCAGGAAGGCTGACCTATAAGCCATCGGTCTGCAAATATGAAACTAAATTGTCTTTCTTATATAAATTAATATTTCACTTTCTGAGTATGAGTATCATTTATTTCTACAGATAAATGGGTGATATATATTGTCATTTATATATTACTAATAAAACGGAAATGAATTATTAAATATCGTTGAAAATTCATTCTATCATCGTATATTCTACATCGTAGAGAATTACTTCGATTAAAAACAAAAATTATTTTATGTTTCTTGTCAAAATCACAATTTTCTTTTAGTACCATAAAAATAACTTCAACTTATATGATAGTTATCTTTTCTTGTTTCATTCAATTCAAAACTAGTTTCATTAAATTGAAAACAAAACTTTTTGACAACTTTTCTCAGCCCAAAAATAAATATGCTTCTCACTTTTATAAAATATTAATCTTCTGTAAACTTAAGAAAATAATTTTTCAGGCAGTTTATAATGTATGTTCTTACATTTACATCAATCGTAAATAATGCAAAATAAAATATTTGGAAAGTTTTCACTTTCATAAGCAAATAATTTTGTGTGGAGGAGAGTTATTATTGAAAAGCACAGAAAGTTACGAAAAAGTTTATTCACAAGGGAATTTTTATCTATTTACCGTGATTTATAACTGGGTCACTACTGAAAAGTAGAGTTCAAGTGTTAAAAACTATATAAAGTTGCATTCAAATATTTCTGAGCTATGTACGCCACCTATTTTGTTAAGCGTTAAGCTACAGTTCAATACTTTGGGAACCACCATGTCTCCAAGAAAGGAAATTAGTATTTTATTCAACCTTTCAATAAACATGAAAACAATATATCAATTCATTGACAGCTATATTAGCTGATCAAGCATAATGCTCAAATTAAGATAATGCTTTCTAGAAATTAAGCTCCTATCTCTGTATATTGCACTCGAAGACAATAGTATTAGAACTTTAAGAACTAACACAAATTGACATTTACTACAAATAAATTGAAGCATTCAGATTTATTGTTAAATACTAATATTAAAATATAAGTACAAATTTAAATGGTATTAAATGAAAAAATTTTCAAAATTTGGCAAAAAGTATTTCAAGAATCGAAAGTTGGCTTTTTAATACAGACAATATATTTTTCTATTAAAGTCACAAAATTTCAAATCTAAGACAAAGCCTAATCTCAGATAAAAAATTTAATTGAAATGAAATAGATTTCGTAAAATTCAATGTATGGTATAAAATATATTAGATTGCTTAAAAATATCTTAATATGCTTTGTTTTAAATATTAACAAGTATAACTTTAGAATGTGAGTCCATCCTTTTCTTTACTAAAAAATTGATGGTACATTTAATGTTATCAATATTACATACTTTAGTAGATAAATACTGCTATTTGTTCTTTTATATACTTCTTTTATATATAATTTTATACTTCTTTTATATATAATTTTTAATTTACCTGTATCGATTACCATAGGCACTAACGGTTTCAAACATGGGAACAAGGTTTTTGTCTCTCTCTTACATATTTGATGAAAAATTTGCATAACATAGTATATCATCCCATTAAGTTAAAATCTCCAATAAACACAATAATTTAAAAACTGAAGTTTAATCCTCCATAAAAACCCTCGATGTCAATATTACTGTGGTTTAAAAAATGAATTTCAAGGAAACCACTTTTAAAAGAGGGATTGTAATGTAGACAGATTTGAATGTTTGGAAAAACAATTTCTTATTTGGTACTAATTTGTATGTAATTTTATAAAATAAATTTCATATATAGAAGTTCTTTACAATTGTAATTGTTTCGCAGCTGATATTTTAATCATTTATTTTTCGCTGAGGGGCATTACAACATATTTTTATATGAAATAAAATTTTCACCAAGACAGCTGTAGGAAAACTCAATCATATATGATAATACTTAGCTCGTTTTTTAATCATTACTTGCATTCGCAAATTCTTGAAATATTCTAGAACAAAATATTAAATTTAACTAAAAATTGCTTACTATGACCGAATTCAAGAATGCTCATTAAATAACAGTGTTTAAAAGAATTGCATTTTTACATTGGTTAGCATTTACTAATATTTGTCTTCTTCTAGAAAAAGAACAATTCATATTACTAATAATCACAATGAACAATATTGATTGAATACTATAATATTAAAATATGACTATATTACATAAATATATCCTGTAAAAGAATAATTTCAGAAAAAATAGAAAATAATTTATGCCATAATTGTTTTTGTTTTGCTCTTTCATAATGATTTTTCTTTAAAGCCAATATATATATATATATATATATATATATATATATATATATATATATATATATATATATATATATATATATATATATATATATATATATATATATATATATATATATATATATATATATATATATATATATATATATATATATATACAAATTTACAATAACCACTGGTTTATGCTTACATGAGCTTATGTTTATGCTTTTATCGGAAATTATATAAATCAAATAAGTAATATTATTTTAAAAATTTCACACCAAGTATAACAATGAATTCACTATTGTATCTTCCTGATCAAGTAATAGATGTCACTATTTTTATAGTTAATCTAAATATCAATAAATGGAAATATTTAAATATTGAAAAAAGTAATTACATTTAATATTAATTATTTTTAAATTCTGGGTGATTTGCTGAGAGAAGTTACATAAGAAATATTGTGATTATGTTAACAGTCTTCCTTTTGCATTGCATACCTAACATTAATTAACTGACAACGCAGGAAGATGGCTCGCACAATCTTTAGCATGCAGCTCGTGTTTTTTATATTACGTACACATAAATCTATCAAGTTATACAAAATTTGGAAAGAATATTTTCGTAACTCGACAGGTTTCGTAACTCGACAGGATGACTCTTCATAGAAAGAACCAAACAAGAATAATATAAGTTTGTGGAAACCCTTTTGTTCGCAAATAAATTTTTCCTTTATTTTACTTTCACATTTGAAAGGCAAATTTTAATGGAATTATGCTATGAGCAACTACTTTTAGGCCCAAAATTTATAAAAATAATGTAAAAATTAAAAAAATAGACAAAGACATTTTCCATTGATTGTAAAATTTTCTTTCTAGAACGAAAAGTCATTTATTTGATACATAAGATGTTTTTCTCTTTTGAGGGAAATGAATTGGGACTATGTATTAATTGCAATGTATTTTTAATTATACTAAAAGCTTAAATGAAAATTTAAAATAAACTAATAATAAAAATATTTTGTTTAAAATAAAAAATAATTAAAATGTTATAATTTTCTTAAAACCATTTATTGTTAATCGTTGATATTAGAGCGTTAAATTCTCAATGTTATCTGGTTGACGTTTCTTTTTACGAATTAATTTTATTATGAATTTAATATAATAACTACGGTAAATTTAATTGAAACATTCATGAAATTAAGAAAATAAGCCGAGCTGACAGCTAAATGATCATCGCTCAGCTCTTCAGTTCAGTTGTTCGTACGTTGAATCCTCCTTGTGCGTGAATATTTGAAGTAAGCATTCACTTTTAAAATGTATACATTTAAAACAGACTTATAAGTCTGTTTTAAATTAGCTTTTGTGAGACAATCATAACTATAAAGTTATGTGTGTATAGAAAACATTTCCAATGACAAGTGAATAGAACCTTTTAAAGTTGCTAGTTAAATATTTTTTAAACTTTGCTACAATATTATGGAAACTCCAAGACGTATTTGCAGAACCTGGTTAGCATATCATCAATTAGAAAATGAAATATAATAAGACATTTAATTTCTTTTGAATTTTTTGTTCATTTAATCAACATAAGACATTTTTCTTTAAAATTATTATTTCTGATAGCAGTTTAACATGAAAAAATAATTGACATATGTCCTAAAGAAGTCAACTAAGCTGATTAAAAATTAAGGAAACGTTCCATAAGTACCTTATTCACACATAATGATCTACTTTCCATAATTTCTTACCTATTAAAGTCCGTAACATAAATGATAAAATTTCTCATAATTGGCAAAGTGTAATATGGTTTTTTTTTATCTTGTCAGCTACCCGATTTTTCTCTTCGGTTTTGTTAAAAAAATTTTTTAGTAGAAATTTAGTGCTTCTAGTGGTTAGAGTTTTTAAACGAGTTTAAAGCGGTTGCAGATATGTCTTTTTGTGTTTCATTTATCAAATTTAAGTATGGAATTGACAATTTCTGTGTGTTGAACTAGTGTGGCAATGAAAGTGAAAATGTACAAAAATTAAACTATTATGTTTTACGTTTCAATCATTTTAAGAATGTTAGCAATGCAACTGTGAATGGTGATTTAAATTATATGATTTAAACATATATATATATATATATATATATATATATATATATATATATATATATATATATATATATATATATATATATATATATATATATATATATATATATATATATATATATATATATATATATATATATATATATATATATATATACATATATACAGAGGGATAAACAGGAAAAACAGACTGTTTTCTACTTATTGCATATGGATAATTGACATTAGTTCTGTTTACAGGGATTTAAAAAATGATATTCCTTATTACATGAATAAATAATGATTTGGATTTTTATGTTTAATAAAAGACTAAATTTTAATTCAAAATTTACTTATAAACATATTTACTCAATGCAAGTCCCTTACAATTAATATTTCATTAATTTTGTGTGAAGTTTTACATTTCTTTTACTTAATTGATATATTTTGCAGGTGCCAAGATGCATTTAGTAAAGCAATTCTTTAATTCTATGTTACATTGGAGAGAAAATTATTTATATTATTATGATAAATTATTGAAATTAAATACATTGTTATTAATAAAATAAATATTTTTCCAATGAAGGATTGATTGGAAACGTAATTAATACACTAAGTCTCTGTAGCTATAATTGATGAATAATTTTAGTCTTTAAAATGTGATGTTTATAAAAAGTATATTTTAATTAATATAATAACTATTTATGCTTATGGTGAATGCCATAAGAATAAATGTTTTTTCCATAGTGAAATTTTACCATTCATGTATCAAAATGTATAGGTATTTTTATAAATATATACAATAACAAATTTCATTTTTCCAGATTTCTTCTTTTTGTGGTTAACACATACGAAATCTTCAATTAAAATGTACTTTCTAAGAGCAATTTAATGTGAATGTTTTGAAGCAATAAGATTTCTTACAAAATCATCTGAATGGCCTTAGTTTTAAAAATGGCATTTACAAACTAATGCTATTTATCGAAAATTTTAGAAATTTAATTTAATAAAACCAGTTTTCTTTAGTTATTAAGTCTTTGGTGGCAAAAAGGGTATGCATAACGTCCACCTAAATTCGTATAATATATAATTAGGCATTTAAAATTCACTAATTTTTATGTTAATGACATAAATTAAAATTGCGCAGAAACAATTATACGTATTGAACTTTTTCCATTGTGTTAAAAAATTCATTCAGATCATAAGTTATATTATAATAGGAAAGTTAAAAATGTTTTCGCAAATCTCTGTATGCTAAAAATCCATTTTATTCTTCTTTTATTTTTAGTATTTATTAATTATTCCAACTCTCTTTACGAAAAAAGCTATATCAAAAATTTGAAATTTATTCAGAAAACAAGTATAAATACTTTACGTATTACGTATTAACAATGAGTTTTTTCCCCAATTTTTATATTATATATAGTTACACTTTTCAACTTAATGTTGTAAGAGGATTTATACATCAGATAATTAGACACAAACTGTTTGGGTAAACCTTATAAAATATGTAGTGAAATAATGTGACTTTAGTGAATGTAAAATAGAAACATGGGCAAAAATTATAATTTAGCGAGTTCATGAAAAATAAAGAAAATGAATATCTTTATAGTTGTTGGCTGGAATATGTTAACTAAGAAGGGAAAGATACGCAATAACGAACCATTTCAATTAGAACATCGGTATTTTTGATGAAAAGTTGCAAAATATTGTAAAGAAAATTATGAAAGGTGTGGCTAATATTCAACCATGGTCAACGTATTGCTCTTTCTCAGTGTCAAATTGAGAAAACAGCATTTTTAAATGAATAGGAAATAAAAATTGCTGAGAATTTCAACATAAAAATTTATAGCTAAAGATATTATTTTTAGCTGCTTTGATCCATTACGTATCTGTATTAATTTTAGTTAAATTAATCATAGTTATTTTATTCTTTTTTTAAGATTTCTTTTAGTTTTTCACCAGTATAAATGTTCTTTAAAATAACATATATAAAAAAAAATGTATTTCATAAACGGTGAATATTATCATTATTCATACTTATTAGACAGCGATCTCTTTACGTAAGGGGTTGCTGAATATTTATTGCTTGAAAAAAGTCTACAGAAAATCGTTTGTCTCTTTTTCGTTTGAAACGTCCCTAGTTAGGTGTTTTTTTTTACTGCTTTTATGCATATTAAATGGTTGTCGAATCAATGGAGGGAAAGTTTGAAAATTAGATAATTATATTTCCCTTTCAGTTTTTTTCAACACTGTGTTTGTAGATTACCTTCAAGTTCATTATTTAAATTTGTTTATTAAGTGATTAAATATATAGCCCATGATTTGAATATGCTAGTTCAAATAAGGCAGTCTTGCAAAATCAAAAATGCTAAAAAATGTTTAGGTATTTTATATCTTTATCACATATTTTTACGTTTTCTATCGAAAACTTTTACCCATATATTAATGAAATACAAACATTCAAATTTTATTTATTATTTACAGTTAATCATTAAACATACATTTTCATTTGAAATTGTGAAATTTAAAACGAATTTAATGAGAATCATTGATAAAAAAGAATGTTTAACTAAATTGGCATAAATGCAAAATTAAATGTATGCTTAAAAATTAATACTTAGGGAAACTAATCATTAATGTCCTAATTTGATAATTACAAAAAAACACATTTTCTTTTATAATCGTTATCGGCATCTGTCATGAAATGTACAAAAAGAGCATTTCGAGCACTCGTATACCTGAAAACCTTAATTATGCATGTGTGTGTCCTTAAATTTACTTTTTAAAACTTACAATAG
Source organism: Latrodectus hesperus (assembly GCA_037975125.1). Lineage (NCBI taxonomy): Eukaryota > Metazoa > Arthropoda > Arachnida > Araneae > Theridiidae > Latrodectus > Latrodectus hesperus. Next base: position 37,333 of record JAJQOW010000019.1, on the reverse strand, counting down.
ATATTTAGGTGAAATAAAAAGCATTTTATTAATTGAGAAAAAATTAATTCTTTCCTTTCCTGAGGAAATTTGTTTCTTCAACACAATGATATTAAATAAGTAAATATAGTACTTACTCTAATTAGCAAATTTAATGTAAAATCTTTAAATGTTTAAATTATGTTTTTTTTGCGAATAATAGTACTAATAACCAAAATTATAGCGTGCGCGCGCACACACACACACGCACACACACTATATATATATATATATATATATATATATATATATATATATATATATATATATATATATATATATATATATATATATATATATATATATATATATATATATATAATACGTATCTGTTAATGTATTTAAATTGATATGCTTCTTTGGAGTTGTTCATTGCATAATACTTTTTAAATTACTAACTTGACAGATACTTGAGTTTAACTTGAGAGAAAAACATAAGATATGTTTAAAAGTCAACTAAACTGTTTGAAAATTAAGACAATTTGTATTATCATCTGATTCTTAGTCATTTACTTTTTACCAGTTTTTACCTTAAAAAGGGATAACAATAATGATTAAAATTTCGCATATTTGGCTATTTAGATCTCAAGTAGAATGATTTTTTTATAAACATTCTAAAATTACGTCCTTGGTGCTGCTAATATTGATATAAATATTGGAATGGAATATGTAAATGAAATCAGGATAAAATTTTTAAAAATGTTTTGATTATTCATTGTGAAATTTCATCATTCTAAAATTTAATTTTAAGTATCAGATTAGATACAGATATGTCAAATAAGATTAGAGCTCAGACTATTCGAAAATATCCTTTGTAAGATTTTTCGACTTATATAAAAAAATAACTAAATTATTATTACGTGTAAATAAATATTTTACAAACATACATTTGTTTAAGAGTAGGCCATCGGAAAAAATGCTATAACCATGCAGCTAAAATATGTTTAATAAGCAAGAAACTAACACCAAGTCTTCAATATGTGGTCAGAATCTAATGAAAGAAAAAATTGTGAATATCATATTGAAAATTATTGATATTGAGTATCAAATACATCACAATAATTGGTTCTAAAATGACTGCTTCTAATCATCGAAAGAAAAGTGTTATATTGAACATCATACTGAATGGGTTTCTCAGTATCGTAAATTTATATGTGATTATATTTATAAATTAGGTGTGAGAGTAGCCTTAAGAAAGAGAGTACTATATTGAACATAATACTAAATTTCTTTCTTGGTATTAATAAATTTACTATTGACAATCATAAATTTGTAACCTTAAGTGTATTTTTTCTTATAAACTAAAACAAATAATTTAATAAAAATAGTATTTGAAATTTTCTCTTTATGTTATACCAGTTTGTACATAGTAAAAAATAATATATACAATAAAATATTTTCAAGAATTCTAGCTTGATTTTCAATCTTGTTTGTCATATAATTGATCGGTGGATTGGATTTATATCGAAGTTGTGAGAAGTGTTTTTTTGCGATGTGTTTTGTCAACTTAGCTTTTATTTTTGATGTTTCCATGCAGAAATTAAGTTTATTGCAGCGTTGTGAGGAAGTCCCTTTACATAATATATTCTCAAAATTGATTGCCATTTTAAAATACAAATGAAATCTTTTAATTTATTACTTTTCTGGAGTGGGATGGACAAAATAAAAAATACCAAAACAAAATGATTGAACAAATTTGCCCAGAATCAATGTATGGCTGTATGGATAGAATTCAATACTTTGAATTGAAATGTTTATATTCTTCATTAAATTGTTTATTACCATTAAAAAGTGACAAGGCTATAGACATGAATCTGGAGTGATCGTTACTCGTATCGTGAACTAATTTTATTAAAATTCAATGAAACTCATTTTATACTGCTTATTAATGTTAGCTTAACTTACAAATTGATGAAAAAAGTCTTCTTTTAGTTACATTTTGGATTATTTGAATGAATTTATTTTACATTTTCTTTTATTTTTCCATTTTAAGCTTTTTTAAAAGTATTGTATTTGTTTATATTGATTTGTTTATATTACATTGTAGAGTATATTTGTTTTGAAGAAATCTCACCTCATATGTAAGTTTAAAAATGTATTATTTAATAAGTTAAAACAATTATAAAAATTTTAGAAAATATTGTTCAAATTCTGTTACGTGTTATTGTGAATTACTCATAATCATAGAAATTCATTTATAACAAGAAGCAAAATGTTGTCTTTTATAAGGTATAAATAACTTGATTTTTAAAGAATACTTTATTATTATTTTAGAGATTACAAAAATTATTAGAGAAACTTATTTATATTCAATGAAAACAGCAAATTTTAAATCAATGGTAAATTAAGTAAGATATGCGTTGTGAGTGTGAGTATATAGTATAATCTTAAATAAAAGGATTTAACTTGAAAAACTATTTGGTAAATATAATAAAATTGGTGAGTATTGTTCGATAGTTTCAATATAAATTCTTTGAATTTTCGAAGATTGAATACTATTTCAAAAAAAGCTTACATTTCTTTATTTTTGAGAGAATTTTTATTGTTACAATGTAGATTTTAAAAAGAGTACGAAAAATTCAATTTCGTTTCAGTCCTATTTCAGCTTTTTCATTTGCCAGAAAATATACTGTACATGATTTTTCCAATCCAATTATCATTTTTTTACTCTTTTTTAGAAAAAAAGTGGAAAATTAATAATGTATATTAGAATAACATTACTAAATCTTGAAGATTTTAAAGATTTCATTTCATAAATAAAATGTTTAAACTTTAGTTTTATATAACATTTACCAAACCTTCCCATAACCATATGAGAACCCAATTTTCCTATAATTATAAGAAAACCCATCTTCCTATAACCATTGTTAATGAAATAAAGAAAAAAACATATAATATAGGAAATATGGGAAATGTTACATTCGGAAACAATTCCTGTATCCCGCTGCTTAGTGTGACAACATGTATTAGACGAAATTATCTCTTATGAGTGTAAGGTACTTTAACAATAATAGTGAACAGAGTGACGGACAGTGTGTTAGCAAATTATCAGAAAATCCAAGATCATGCACTTTAAAATATCATGCAAAGAAGGCAAACGGTTATTTGCATCAACTGTCTCACCAAGGTAACGTTCTAAATTCTTGCTGATGTGAGTTACCTTAATACATTCAGAGAGTTGTGTAATGGCCGATTTATAGCCAGACGTAAAGAAACAAATTGTAAAACACGATTTAATAGGGATTGTTTGTTTGTTTGTTTGTCGCTCAACGGTCATTTTTTGCACACGAGGGCTAATTAGACCGGGACTTACGGTTTAAAGTGGATTCCGAACCACTACAAACATCCATGCCCAAGGTGGGATTCGAACCCACGATGATTTAATAGGGAAATATCCACGTTTGTATCAATGAAACTATGGTTACTTAGAATGTTATCGCTGGTAAGAGCTTTTATTTGTGCTTGTTTCATGATTTAATCAGTTTACAAAATAGACGTTTCTTTTATAATTTCCAACTATCTTTATGCAATTTGTTGAAAAATACTGACAACATTTCGAGAAAGTCCACTATTAAGATTAGATAAGCTCGTTCAATATGAGTTTCTAGTCCTAAATTGATTAACTTTCTTAGCTAATTTGTTGTTTTGAAACTAAATTATAAAATGTTATCTGAATATTGCTTTATTTTTAAATAGCAAAATTGAAAACGTCTTTATAAAATATTTATGCGTAACAGTCATTGAAAGTGTGCATTTAATTTCAATCCATTTAAATTTCCATGATTATAATGTAAAAGAATATTTTTCTTCTAGACAGAGAGCAACTGGTTGGAGTTTAAGGCTTCTACAAGATAAAATGAATTTTTAAATTCTAAGTACAAGTTTTTTAAGCACTTTTATTTCCTACGTAAAGATTGTCTTTTCATATTTGCGATCTGCGTTTCCTAATTACTTTCAATAAACCAATTCAGGTCTTGTTTTGAAAAGGAGAAATTAATGTTCATATAATTTTTCATATTCGCTTATCGACGGTGTTAAATTGCTTAAATGCTCCAGTGCATTGCGAAATAGATCTATTGTTAAGTGTTGAAAAAAATTTCTCTTGGTATGATGTGGAAGAAGGAAATTATTTTTTGATTTTATGGGGTACAAATCATTTCTTGCTCACGGACTTGTTGATGGGGAAACAGTATTACTTTTTTAATGTTATATAAGAGCTAATCTCTTAATAATTGATAAAAAAATTCTATTTATTCACAGGAAGTAATGTAATCGAAGCATCCAATCTAACATTCTTTTATCTTACCAGCGAATGCTTTTTTTAATGAAATGTGTGACCAGAAGTGTCTCAATAAATTTTAGCAAATCCATTACGGAAAATAATGTAATACTCAATATGTTTTCTTTTTATTGAATGCATTCAAAATTATTTTATTATTTTTCTTTAATTAATTTTTTTTCAAGTTGGATAATTTTCGTTGAAAAAAATTGATTTCAGTTTTAGAAATTCTACTGATAAATGGATAATTAATGAAACGCAAGATTGTGCTACAGTTCTAAATTTAAACTGTAAAAGGGTTCTAAATGTATTGAATCGTATCTATTTTGATTTTAAAAAATATATGTGTATTTTAACAAAAGTAGTTGTTACAATAATAAAAAATTACTTTAAAAAATATTATATTCAACTTATTATAATTATGACATTAATTTGTAAAGTAATTAAATATATTTCCTAAGTTAAACCAAAAGCCCAATGTTTGTAGTACTTGTAACATTATCTTTCAATTAACGTGTATCATTGCTTCTTATACAATGCTGGTACATACATACTAAGATTAAAGCTATGAATATTTTTAAAGATTTCCGCCAATTTAATTCAAGCTTTTACTACCAGTGAAATTTACTTTCATAGAATTAATGTCCTAATCAAAAAGCAAAATATTTACCTGGTTTTTTATAATGAGACCAGAACAGAAAAAAAAATTTCACACTCTTTAACTTGGAAGCAACAAAATCATAAATCGTATATAAAAAAAACTCCAACCAGTTCATTATTAATATATATTACTATTAGATGGAAGAAAAATAACGTTTTTCAAAATTGTTTTGTAGTAGTAAATGTGATAAGAATCATATTCAGCATGAAAATGAAGAATATGATGTGATTGACAAATATGTAAGCACAATTTTTTTTCTCTTGCTTTGCAGGTGTCTCAGCGTTTAGCAGCTACTTTAAATGAGCTTTCTTGCCTCGTTTTTTTCACATGAAATTTTAAGAGGACAGTTTTCAGAAAATGTTTTGCAAGGTTGGTTTGGATGAAACCAAGATCTTTCAATGGAGAGCAAAATTTAGCTTTTAATTTTTGCTGATAGTAATTTTATTTTCATCAAACAACTATTCCGCGATTAATTTGTTGTTTACTGTTAAATTTTAATTAGTAACTTTTTAAAATTTAAGCTTTAAAGGAAATAAACAATATATTAAAACGGAAACTCAATTTTTTTTTACATAAATGATAATTCAAAAGATTATAAAATATTAAATGAAGTCTTACATGCAAACTATAAATGTATTGAATAATTTATAAAATTACTAAAATATACTGAATTTTCCATTCAAGAATCAATATTATTCAACATTTGAAAAATATTTATCATTTATAAAGAAGCGAATAACGAAATATTATAATGAATATATTTCAATTTTCTCTGAAGTTACAAGCAGTAATTTTTTGATTTTATTCCATGAATTTTTGTAAATGTATATGGATAACATAAAATTGAGTTAAATAAATATAATGAAAATTCCTTGAAAATTTTATTAACATATCCTTTAGTAAATCAAAGTTAATTAATGCGTTTTCATAAAATAAATCTAAGCAAAAAAGTTTCACGCTTCCTTATGTCTGGTTTTAAAATTGGTATTATGCTGTTAATTTCTTCGACGCTACAGTTACTAATTTTAGTCATTTTCCTAAAACAACTAATTTGTATGGTTATCCAAGTAAACAACATGTACAATTTGACAAAATTAATAAATTATTTATAAAAACAAATAAATAGAATTCTTTATCAAATATTTTTGTATCTGATGAATTTGAAATACTTTAGCTTACAGATACAGTAGGAATGTCACTAAAAAGCTTCTTGATTATAAGGTAAAATGTTACAATTTTCAGACATTCGTAAATAAAAACATTATTAAATAAAATGTTTTTTTTCATTTATATGCATGCACTCTCTGTATATAGACACTAACCTTATTTGGGCTACATGGAATCCAGGAGCTCGAAGACAGATTCCGCACTAAATGAAGAATAAGTAGTTCGTGGTGCTTATGCTAACGACCAAATTATTGCACTAATTTCTCTAACTGACCAGTAACATGTTGATTTGTGAATGCAACCACTAAACTTGTAGCAACAAGCAAATTCACTTTTTTGTGCAGATAATTTTCGTGCCTTATTTGACGGAATTTTTTTTTTTTTATCTTTTAAAACCAGTTTCTTATTACAATAAAATTTCATATAATAATTTAAATGCACTGGGTTTATCATTGGTTGAATGGCAATAGTTTTAAGTTTTTTTATTCTGGAACCAATTTTTATTGACGTTAGTAATTACCTTACAAAAAAAGGTTTCCGAAGAATATAATGTTCATTAGGGAATAGATATTTATGTTTAAAATGATACAAGGAGTAATAATTACAATGTAACATAAAGTCTACCAAGGAATACGTATTGATATTTACAATTAAACGTAGAGCAATATTTATATTTATCATGCCACCAACTGTCAATTTTATTTCCCTTCACTCAGAAGTAAGAGATATTTGTCCCATATCACTATAATATTTAATCAACATTTAAATGGTGATTTTCCAGAATCGTCTTCATACACACACACACGTGTGAATAATAAGACGTTGATTTATTGCATATGCTTTTACAAAACAAATTTATAAATAAAATTTCGTCCTAATTTAAATTATAATTTTTGTAATGTTATAATAAATTATTTCTTGCCTTAAAAAATCTCTCATATTGTTCATACGACCATATAAAGAAAATATTTATTAATGACTCATTCTATTTATTAGTTTGTAAATAACCATGTAAGCAAAATTCTTAATTTTTACATCAATGGAAAAATAAAAAGAGCTGTAGCATACTATCTCTAATAAAATTTAAATGTTATGTGGAGAAAATTCTCTTATGATCTCAGTAAACTTCTTGGAAATTCTTATGCAAACTTAAAGGAAGCGAGTAAACTTAAGCATTACCTTTATTTTAAGAACTGACGCAAACTCCTTAAGCAAATCTAATGATCCGAAGGAAATTTACGAAATACTTTTATAAATTAGAGTCTAAATTAAATCAACATAGAGATAAAAATAAAAATTGTTATTGAATTAATTTAATCTAATTACATGAATTCAGAGCTAATTCAATAGCTTTTGTAACTTAGAATAAAATTAATCACACTAATATTCTTTAAGAAACTAGGGTTAAAAATTAAATATTCCCTAGGACAGTTTATTTTACGGATTAATCAGTTTAACCTCCTCTCTGGATTTCAACAACATGAATGAAAGTATTATCGATCCTATAGTAATAATATTTTTGAAAAAGTTATGTAAAATCATGTTTGTGAATAGATTTTTGTGGTATTTAAAATTAATTTCAGGAATTGGATTAAACTAATGAAAGAATCTTAAAAATTGTTATTTGTAATATTTTATATTTAATTAATAAAGATTATATATGCTGAATTAACGAAAAGTTTTGAAAAGAAATTTGTTCACCAGGTGATATTTTTCATTATTTTACGGTAACCATTAATCAGTGAAAAATTCATGTGCTGAATACTAAGTAAAATTACATTAAAATAACTATGATCAATATTACCTTTTTGCAATATAATATCCTTAAGTTTATGAAAATGCTAATCAGTGTTAATCATATTGATTAATATTTTCAATTATGAAAGTAAGCGTTTTATCCCTCTTCCCAATTAGTGTGTATGTGTGTGTAATGGCTATATCATTCCATAGTTACCCATATTTGTCCATCAAGTAAATAGAGTCAAAACAGGATGATTTCAAGTAGTTAATTTTAAATATCTATAAAGGATTACTGATGACAACAATAATCTTACACGGTTAAAAGTTAAGAGAAAGGTTTTGTTTGAATAAAATATGTTGTGACACATGCAAGGTGAATACATTTACAAGAGAGTATATAGAAGAGAAATATTAAATTATATTGACTCTTAATGTTGAAAAAAAGATTCGTGATTCTTTTTCAAGTGTATGAAAATTTTCTTAATTTCATATATGAATACCAATTAAGTCAATACAGCTTTATAAATAGTATAGTTTATTTAAGTTCATTAATTTTATAACTTTTTTAATTTTCTGATTTGAATATACTTTAATAACTTTAAAATTTTATGCCCATTTTATAAAATTTTATAAACATTTTTAATTAGTTCACTTCACCAACAATCGCAAATCAGTAGAAATTAGTTTTGAAAGGTGTTTCACAATTTTAATTTTATATTCTATGAGTTAAATTTACAAAGGAAATTAACTATGAATTAATTTCTGTGCACAAAAAATTTATCCTGCTAGAAGTATTTTTGAGAGTGCTTTTGAGCAAGATCTGACCCTTTCTTTCATGTGAAAATAACTTGAATAATGTTAATAATAAAGTAAAGAGTTTGATTTGCAAAACAAAAAAGACATACAATACTGATAGTACAAAACTCAACGCAGATTCGGTAATCAAACTTACAGAATGTCTATCATTATTAGTTTTTTTTTTTTGTAACTTCAATATAATAGAATATGTACAGTCAGATAAATTTAAGAATAAGAATTAAAATTAATTTATTTTTGAAGTATTGTGTAATATATAAATTTTTAATTTTCTTTGTGAAGCAAAATTACAATGTTAATAAAATATTTATACTTAAACGTCATGACGTTGCACTTAAACGTCATGAGCATGCTTCTTATTTTACATTAATGAGTATAAATAATTTTAACAAAAAATATATTTTACTTCAATTTATAGTTACCGATTTCAATAGCTTCATACTTGATATTGTAAATATTTATTTTAAAGAATGAGATTTTAATATATTTTTATGTGAATTGAAATTTTCCTCAAAATAATTGCATACACAGGAGATTTAGTTAATATATAATAGACACTTAACTCATTTTTTAATTTTTAATTACATTTGAAAAGCTCAAGACACACTTCTCACACAAAATATTAAACAAAACAACTAATTGTTTGTTATTACATAGTAAATTATGCTACTAAGGCAGAAATCAACAATTCATAGTAGTTAACATAATTAAATGAATTATATATTACTTTAAAAATTTATAATACTTGTATTCTCAAAAAATTAAAACAATATGACATCATTTACATTCATTTAAAAACGTCTTTTTCATAAGATATAGTTAAGAATAATTGTATATTTATAATTCACACATATTCAACAAATGAGCATTGAATTAAGTAATAATAAACATCAATAAATTCTTAAAAAGTTGCAAATTGATTTACGTCATAAAGATTTTCTTCATTAAACTCCATGGCACGACAGCCCATGTGGGCCAAGGCCTACAGTGCCCATAACTGTTTTCATGACCGAGGGCCTTGGGGTGCGAAGCATATGTCCCAGCTAGGTGGTCAGCCTAACGTAAGATCCCCAGTGTTTAGTTCCCAAGCATGCTTGATACTCAGTTAATCGACCCACTGAAGGGATGAAATGCTGAGTCAACCATGTCCAGCCCGTGGATCGAATCTCGGACCTGTGTCATGGGAGCGTGAAACGCTGCTACTAAGCCATCCTGCTTCTTTCTCCATTAAACTTTATCAATATATTCTACAATCACAATATTATATTTCAAAATTTATGACAATATCCATGATCAGATAAGAAAAAAATTGAATAAAATTTCAAATACACATTTTTTAAACTGCATATGAGGTATCACAAAAAACGGCTTAAAACTCCGTGCAACTGTCAACAATATATTTTCTTTGATTTACTAATTAATAAATATTCAGAATATGAAGGAATCTTTCTTCATTAGAAGAGGGTTAAAACTTTGCAATATCCACAGATGCCTTGTATATTTCTTAAGAAGTCCACTATTTATATTTTTTCCAGAAAAGGATTAAAGAAATGATTTTAGATATAAGAGAATTATTTCACTTAAGTTAATGAAATGTAAACCATTTTTTTAATATTCTATAATGACTTTCAAGAAATCTTTACCTTTTGATTTTAAAAAATCTCTGAGATGTAATATCAAAGAATGTAATAACCGTATTTTGATGTTTGTTTTTGTATTGTATATTTAATAATTTTAAACTCCATTTAACACAGGGAAAATGTGTACCCTTCTCTAATAATGGTTTGCGAACAATTTATGTTTGATGATATTTCATACGCATAGCTTGCACAAGTTACATAAAATTGAAATAAAAAAAATATTTTCAACTCCTCCAGAGAATAAATAAATAAGCTTTGTAAAAAACATGCAAAAATAAAGGAAGCTTTCGGACAGATTTTTAAAATGGAAGTATTTCACTTAATTTTATTCTCACATTTGAAAGTCAAATTTTGATGTTGATTATACGACACTGAATTAATTTTATGCAGAAACAATTAAAAATACTTTAAGAATTTCATAAAATTAAGAAAAGTTATATTAAATTTATTGTAAAATTTTCCTTCATCCTTTTTGCGTAGAAAAAAAAATTCAACAGAAATTGATAGTAATGAATATATTTTGGGGAAATGTGAAAATATTATGAAGCTAATCTTTAAGAAGATAATAAATTTAAGCTTTTCAAGAGTAACGGTATATATATTATGGAAAAGGCTCATTAAGCAAATTGGTTTTTAAAATCAAATGCTACTCATTTAACATGGTATCAATATTGTTACTCGAAACATTTCTGTCAGATCAATATCTGATATAATGAGTTAAATAGCAAAACTGTTCGCTTTCCGAAAATCTCATTTTTTTAAAAAATGTTTTCATTATTTAAAAATACTTTGCAACTGTGAATCAAACCTATTTTAAAAATCATAAGAGTTTTTCTTTCGTACATTTTAATTTTCTCGTGAAATATTTACATTTATTGATGGTCACACAAGCATTTATACTCATTTATCACTTGATCTGATTACAAAAATAAGTTTGTAATTATATAAAAATTAATTAAAAGTCAGTTTATTTATGTTTCATGAACTTTCTAACTTGATATTCTGTAATATTTTAAGTTTATTATTTTGCTATTCACAATGAATAAACTTTGAAATATGGCAGTAAATGTTTCAAATTTCTTGATAATCTAATTAATAACAAAATATCATTTCACGGTCACTTATTTTGGTCAATTAACACTCAATTCAACTTGATACTGTTGAGACGTCATGCTCAAATCTATGTCAATAACCGCTGTAAAAGATTATCCTTTATTTACAATTTTAAAAAAATGAAAAATGCATTATTAACATGAAGACATGTGTAGAGACTGATGTGATTGTTCAGAGAGGATGAAGAAGGGTCAAAAGAAGGTGTAATAAGTGGTTTGCGCAGTCCTCAAAAAATATCCATCGTATTCAAAACATGTAATTTAGCTAAATATACAAATACCTCCTCTCAATCACGTGATAGTCATTTGAATATTTTGTATAAAGACAGCATTAACAATCATTCAAGAGAATAAATAAATAAGCTTTGTAAAAAACATGCAAAAATAAAGGAAGCTTTGTAAATACAGCATTGTATTTCTTTGTAAATACAGCATTGCAAAGAAATACAATGCTGTATTTCAAAGAAATACAGCATTGTATTTCTTTGAACAAACTGCAATCAGCTTATAAATACTTAAAATTTTTGACAACTTTTTCAGAATGATTTTCAATAATCTATAGGTTAGATTCTTATATCCGATGTAAACTTCAATGTTTAAATCTTAGAAAAATGAGTTTTCGTGTGCTAAAATCATAGAGTGATTTGTTTGTTTGTTTGTTTGTCGCTCAACGGTCATGTTTTGCACACGAGGGCTAATTAGACCGGAACTTACGGTTTAAAGTGGAATCCGAACCACTACAAACATCCATGCCCAAGTTGGGATTCGAACCCACGAACTGTTGAACCGAAGGCAAGAGCGCTAACCATTCGGCTGCCAGCTCGGCGTATCATAGAGTGAAGAAAACAAACAAATTTTTTTTCTGTATTACATATTTGGAAATTTCTGGTTGTTCGTGTGCACATATTGCTTCGAAGAAAGAAATAAAAGTTATGTTCATTTGAAGGTAAAGAAGGAGGAATATATTATATTTATTATGTTAGAAATGAAGTTCTAATTTTGAAAATATTTCTAGCGAAACAAATATTCAACTTAAAAGTGTGTTTCATACCAATTTTTATAACATGCACGGCTATACTAATTGCATTATTTCATTCGTTTTTGTTAAAAGACAACAGTCTTTTTTTAAACATTCGTTGCTCACGTTTAATTGAGAAGTGTAAACGAAGAATGGAATATATTGTGTATAAAGTGCTGTAGGGTTCGAAAGCTTTTTTGCAGTATTTTTTTTATTTTAAAGAAGTCATTTGTACCATGATGTAATCTTATGAATTTCATGTATTTTCTGAATTTTGTTTCTATTCATGTATATGATTCAGATACATTTGAAATACGAATCTAGAATTAAAATCCGTGATTACGTTGGAAGGAAGGTTCAATGTTGTCTCTTAATCGTATGTGAATGTTCTGAAATTTCATGTCAATTGTGATTTAGTCAATAAAGAGCGGTGCCAGTTAATGTGCATTTCAAAATCATTAATTTCTTTACAAATTTGTAATTTTTTAGCATGCAAATTCACCAGTAATTTAAAAATTACGTTAGATATCATCATTTTGAAAATAAGGATGTAGTGAATTTTTTCATCTTATTTTTAGCATAAAATATATTGCCATCATTCTCAAACGGTTAGGACTTATTATTGTAATATATTTTATTTTTAATTTTACTCCATGAGTTAATTTTCAGTTAATTTACATATAAATTATTTTATTAACCTATAAATTGGATTAGAATAGCCGAGTTATTTTTCTGTTTCCAAGAATTTTGTTTTTATTGCTGTAATTTAAAAACCATTAATGCAAATTTTATTAAATGAAACAAATATATTTTGATATAAAAACATGAAAATGGATTTTTAATGCACACTAAAAGAAATGTAAATTGAACTTTGCAACTAAGCACCTATAATTTTCCTTTTTCTTCTCTTTGAATTGTATTGAGTAGAATAGCAAAGGAAAATAAGTATAATAAATAAAATGAAAATAGAATAGCAACTCTCACAAATTTATTTTTGATTAATTGTAAAATTAATTTATTTTTTAAATTCCAAACAAACTGAATTAAAATCATACACTGTTAGTAGTATAATTTTACACATATATTCTGACACCCTACCGAATAATTTATTTTATCGAAAATTATTTTTATATACCACATTCTTCATCAATAGAAATTTATTTGCAATTTGAATATATACAAATATAAAAACTCATCTTTGCTTGTCACATGTAATATATTTCGTTTCCTGAAATGAATAAAAAAATCCTTACTAGGCAATATGACTGGCGCAAAATTACACTGTACAACCCTGTAAAATTTTTAAAGAATATTGTATTTAGTAAAACATTAAATTCGACATCTTTAATTATAAATTCTTAATACCTGAATTGAATATTATAGTATTGATACAAAAATTTAATCAATAAAATTCTTGAATACTAAATTTATAAGTTTATAAAATATTGTAAGAGAATTTTTACAGTAAAAGGTAAGCTCATTAACATATCAAAATATATCTCACCATTTTAATCTCATTGCTGTAAAATTTTTTATGATATTTTTGCTCAGAAATTAAACAGTCCGAACAGAAATTTTTCTATATTGAATTCAATATACGGTATGAAAGCTTAGTAAATTAATTAAAATATCTCTTAAAAACTAAGAAAAAAAACTATTTTTCAAATACATACTGCTTGAATTAAATAAATCTAAAGTGCTGTGTTTGCATTTGACGGTAAACACATCAAAAATTTGATCTTCCATTATGAAGCATAAAAGTTCTTATTTTATAATTATTTCGAGAGAAATAGATATTATAGCCAAATTTTATTTCTTCCAATTTATATAATAAAGAAAATACTATTAAATGCGTCATTTCGTCGACGTTTTCGTTCGAAAAGTAGAAATCTCTGTAAGCTTTCGTTTATCATGCTCATCGCACTTGGTAAGCGAAGAGTGGATTAATTTTCAAATGTGGAGTTTTGTTAAGAACTACTGAATTAATGACTTAATTTTCCTACTGTAAGTCTTTTCCATAGATAGTTAATGTGCTATGTGCTGTAATATTTTTTGTGAATGCTGAATCTGTGTGTATGAGGTAAATACATATGAATGCTCCTATAGAGAAATAAAATCGCGTGTTCCGATTAGAGAAAAAATGCTTCTTATCCGACAAAATTAAGTTTCACTCTCATCGTTGCCTGTCACATGTAATATATTTCGTTCCCTGTAATGAATAAAAGAAATCGTTATTAGGCACAATATGACTGCCGTAAAATTCTACTGTAAAACTCTGTAAAATTTTTAAAGAAAATTGTATTTAGTAAAACATAAAATTCGACATATTTAATTATAACTTCTTAATATCTGAATTGAATATTATAGTATTGATACAAATATTTAATCAATAAAATTCTTGAACACTTAATTTATAAGTTTATAAAATATTGTATGAGAATTTTTACAGTAAAAGGTAAGCTCATTAACGTATTAAAATATATGTCACTATTTTAATCTCATTACTGTAATTTTTTTATAATATTTATGCTCAGAAACTAAACAATGTGAATATAAAATGTTCTACATTTAATTCAATATACGGTATGAAAGCATAGTAAATAAAAATTCTCTTAAGCTAAGGAAAAATCTATGTTTCAAATATATACTGCTTATTTATCAGTATACATACAGTTTAAATTAAATAAATCTAAAGTGATGTTTGCATTTGAAGGTAAACACGTATCATCAAAAATTAGATCATCCATAATGAAGAATAAAAGTTCGAATTTTACAATTATTTCGAGTGAAATAAATATTAAAGCCAAATTTTGTTTCTTCCAATTTCTAAAACATAGAAAATATTATTAAATGCATCATTTCATTGTTATTTTCGTTCGAAAAGCTGAAATCTTTGTAAGATTCGTTTATGTCGCTTATCGCACTTGGTAAGCGAAGAGTGGATTAATTTACAAATGTGGAGTTTTTTGTTAAGAATTACTGAATTAATGACTTTGTTTTCGTACTGTAAGTTTTTTCCATTCAAAGTTAATGTGTTCTATGCTGTAATGTCATTTTTTTGTGAACAATGTGTGAATTTGTGTTTGAGGTAAATACATATGAATACATCTATGGAGAAATGAAATCTTGTATTCCGATTAGACAAACTGCTTAGTATTGACTCTAATTTTAAGAGAATGTTCTGTAATTTCAGGTTAAGAGAAAGTTACTAGTTGTGTCGTGCTGTTAAAAATCATTAATTTCTTTTGAAATATTTAATTTCGTAACATTTAAATTCGCCCATAAATTCAAATTATGTCATATATCCTCGTTTTGATAATAGATATTTATTCTGATTCATTAATCTTGTTTAAAGTATTATATGATATAATGTCATCATTTATTAGAAAATAGCAAACATACCATTGCCATATATTGCAATTTTTAATTTTTTCCATCAGTTAATTTTTTTTCAAATAATTTATTCATAAATTATTTTATGAACTGTTAAATTGGATTAGAACAGTCAAGTTGTATTTTTCTATTTTCAATAATTTTATTGCTTTAATTTAAAAAAATTCACCAAATATTATTAAATGACCTAAATATTTCCGTATAAAAACATATAAATGGCTTTTTAATGCTAAAATTTTATCCTTTTCTGCCGTGGATTATTATTTCTTTTACTGAGCATATGTGTATCATATATTTTTGTATACTGTAAGCAAGTAGTTGTTGCCATTTTTACATCTCTAATAAAAATGAAATGAATTTTTAACTATTTCATTATTCACTTAATTCATTATTTATAGTTTTAAAAGCTTTTCACCACTAATAAATGAATGTGGATCACACTTAAAAAATGAAAAAGTGAAATTTTTTTCCTCACATAGATTTGAGCTCTTGGATCAGCATTTAATTCAACATAGGATGCTGCAGGATACCCCGTTAAATGTCTGATGAATTTCTCTTTAGCTCCTGTCTTAGTCATAGATCTAAAAATATTAACTAAAACAAAAACAAGGAATGACTTCTTTAGCAAATGCTAAGAAATTTGAATTATTTTTTTCCTTTAATGAATAAAGCTTAAATCTCTACCTAATAAATTCGTTATTATCTTCTAAATAATGACAAAAAAGCATTTTTAATTAGAAAATAATGACACGATTATTTTCATGTCTACTGAAAATTTCAAAATATGCATACATGGATTAAAATCTGTTGATTGAAATATTTTCTATTTACAATTTTAATGACTTCACAAATTTCAATATGTTGTTAAAATAAATAATTTTTCCTTATTTCCAAAATATGAGGGTTTATGATGCTGGAATATTGCATTTGAATACCCTGCCATTGCCTCCTTCAAAAGATGCACATTGACAAATGGTTGACATGAAATTCAAAGTCCTTCCTCAGGATGTCATTCATACTCTCATTGATATTTGCCTAAACACATTGCTTGGTGTCTCACCGTGCACGGTGATCCTATTACCTACTGACCAGTCTCTGTGCTCCCTCTGTATTATGCACATCATTTCGAAATACAGATTACTAATATTTTATTGCTGTCCCTTTCTGCTTGCAAAGTTTCTTCAGTTTCTGACAACTCCTTGATGCTGCAATTCCATTGTTGGGGAGAGCTTATAAATGTTACTTTATGGTAATAATATTCTTTCTTACACATGAGAATTATTAAATTAATTATAATTAATGTATGGCGTAGAATTTTATCAATCTACTTTCTCACAAATATGTGCTCAAATTACGTTCTCTCAGATATGTGAAATGCTTCGGCATATAGGTTAAAACAATTTTAACACTCATCGCTCACATATTAAATAACCTAAGTTTGAAGATATTTAAGAGAATTATTGATAAATTACATCAAATATTCATATTTCTTTTCGTCTTCTTCATCATAAAGCTTTTCAACTGTATCATTACTAACGCCCAGAAGTTGTTCAGGTTAAGTTTGTGTCTTAGGATCCACTTTAAGAAAACACTGTGATAAATTTTTCAGGTTTTGGTGAAAACAACTGTAGATTGAAAAAATTATACTTTCATTGTGATTTATATTTTTGAATGATGTGTTTGTCGCTCAACGGTCATTTTTTGCTCACGAGGGCTAAGCAGACCGGGACCTACGGTTTAATGTGGATTCCGAACAACTACAATCATCCATGCTCAAGGTGGGTTTCGAACCCACGAACTGTTGAACCGAAAGCAAGAACGCTAATCATTCGGCTGCCCCAGTTCGGCTTTTATTTTTTGATATTACTATTTACGCACACTGATGGAATGATATAAATCTAACATAAGTTCTCTCTTTTGATGGAACACACTTAAAATCAAAAACTACATTATTCTTTGTTTTATGCAACAAATAAAGATCATACTAGTCTTTGCAAGAGAAATTATATTAAATCAAATTCCATTTTCTACCAATTTATATTAAAAAGATAAATATACAAAACGCAACATTTGCAATTTCTAATATTAAAGAAAATGGTCATGATATGATTTCAAAGCAAATTAAAAAAACTTTCCATTGAAGCTTAATATTAATGGTATGATCAATAATTCAGTTATTTGACTAAGAAAGTGTGTTTGCTCTATAGTTAAACTTATGTAAATGTCGATTGAATGACTACAAGCATGTTCACTATTTGTAGTTAAAGATTTACATTTTTGAAAGCAAGTTTTGAATCGCGGTGGCAATTTGATAATATGGCGAAACGGACGTTATAGTCTTCAATAAAAAATGATATTAAATTTATATTGGACTTCAAGGAGCAAAGCATGAAAATTAAAACCTAAATTTGATATGAATGAAAATACTTCAATAAGGCATCCACGAACGAAAAAATTGGAACACACTAGCTAAGCAAATTTCTAGCTGTTGAATTTCCTGACTTTGATTAAATATTTTTATGTTTTTACATATTTCTTCGTAGTGTATAATATATTTAATTTTTGAAGATATAAATGTATGTTTTTAAATCTTATTCATTATGTTACCAGAATATGTGGAATTGTTCTAGAATATTTTAGGAGAAATTTCAACAGTATTTCAAATAAAGTTTCGACAAACATAGAAAATTACTGATATTTCTACATTTTCTGTGAATAAAGATAACATTAATTCACATGGTTAGGGCAATACCTGCAATGAATTAACACAAAAGTTAAATACTTTACCAAAGAAAATGTCAAATTGCACTGTTGAGGAGTAAGACAATACTTTTTCTTAAGTCTATTAATGAATACCAAATACAATGGATTAAATCATTAGACAAATTGTATCAAATTCATCAAGAATAATCAATCAAACTCGACTCTCCATTAATGTGGTCGTTTTGAGAAGCGAAAAAAAGTTAAAATAACCTAAGCCAAATTGCTCTTTCCAGTATGTTTGAAATTGAAGGAAGCAAAATGTGGCTTTAAAATAGGTTAGTCATTATAAGGTTAGTTGTTTCAAAATAGGCATACAGTCAAATAATTTTTCCAGAATGTTTGTTATATCAAAATTTGTCATCATCTTTTTATAAATGCATGAATGATTTACAAACGAGTGTTGAGACAATTTTACCAGTAATTATCATCCTATTTAGAAATGATGTGGCCTTAAAGTGAAAAGTAAGTTCATGGAATTCAAAAGTAATTACCATTTTAAATAAAAAAATTCAAACTTACTGATCAAATGAAGCATAGTTAAGGTTTAATTAAGTATAATTATGATTGGGAAGTGGATATCACATTGTATTCAGTTTTATATATTCAAAAGTTCTGTTATCTTTATAAATTTCACAACTATCAATATTATATATTTTCCGATAGTCTTTATTTATTTTTTTTTGTAAAACAGCTCAAAAATATATTTGTACAACCCTCTGAAAAAGGATCTGTGTTTTTCCTTCCATTGTCCTAAATGATTGAGACATAGATTGAAAGTGATTAACACAATAGATCCCAGAAATTCAATATATCTCCGTTATCTTTATAGATTTCACTAATATCAATATTATATTTCTTCCGATTATCTTGAGATTTTTAAAACAGCAAAAAACATTTATTTGTACCTTTCTCTGGAAGAAGATCAGTGTTTTTCCTTCCATTGTCCTAAATGATTGAGACAAATTGAAACTGATTAACACAATAGATCAGAGGAATTTTGTTCATGTCAGTTTTTTTAAAGGGAAATTAAGTATAAATTAATTTATGTGCACATAATATGCTCCACAGTAGATGCGTTTTTTATTAAACTGTTTGCTTCGTAGAATTTCATTAAACTGATCAATGCATAAATTTATATAAATTTCAAACAGAAAAAAGTATTTCAATTAAACAGTTTGTTAAAACTCTGGAAAAGCCCTGAGAGAGAAAACAGTTCTGTAAACTTTTTCAATCGAGATAAATTTTTAAATAGTTTTGCTCTCATTTTATTATAATAAATTAATTTTATGTAGGGAATAAGAATGTAAAACAAGAATTCAAAAAAATTCTACTACCATATTTTGCATTTATTGTTAAACTGTATCTCTCCGCTCTTGCAAAGGAAATTTGGTGGGTAAAATATAAAGCAATGAAATTTTCCAAAAGCAGTAAATATGTTAATATTTTTATATTTAATAATCTTTTAGATAATAAAGGGAAACTTTTAGAATTTAATCGTATTAAATGCAGCAAAATGTGTTTGTTGAATAAATTTATTTCTTATCTCTTATAAATCACTAAGATTAAATGTAACAAAATCAATAAATGAAACAAAAAGTGTTTATCGAACAAATTAATTTGCCTATCACTTACAAATCACTTTGAAATTACTTTGAATAGATGAATAAATGGTATTATTCAACTGGTAAATAAGTACGATTTTTTTCATTTTTAGAGCAAATTTTTTAAAAAGTTAGTAAATATGACAACTTACATCAAACGAAACAATAACATACAGGTATTTATTGAAAAATTTTGCAGACTGAAATATTGTCTATGAGACAGCTCCACCTGGTATCGTAATTTTAATAGCTAAATTTGTCAAGAAGACCAATAACTTTAAAAGACAACTGTGTTATATAATCTTTTTCCGTTCATTCCAAATCAATAGTCCCTTAGAGGTTGACCTATTCTCCTTAGAGGTATTCCTTAGAGGTTGACCTATTTGTTATATAATATTGTGAAATTGCATTTATATTTTTGCACTGAAACATTGACTAACAAAATTTTCAACTGTATAAAAGTAGATATCTCGTCTTTCTGTTTCATATTTAAAAAGAAAAATTTATTTCATAATGATATATAATTTTATTATTTATAGAATTCTAACATACAAATCAGTATTTAAATCAATTTACGAAGATAATCTACAAATATTGATAATTTTAGTTGTTTTATCTTATAAAGAAATGATATCGAGTTCTTTTTTATTGTGATAAACTTTTTCAATAGTTTTTTTTTCATTCTTTTCTTTACTCTGCTATCTGTGAACATCTTTAGAGCATATGCTATTTTTATTCAATTTTATATCATAATTTTAAATTCGAGCATGGGGAATAATTTTACTTTCATGAAAGTTGATTCAATATTCATTCTTTATAATGTAATTTTAATGGTTAATTGAAGAAATTTTGAGATGAATAAAATTATTCATAGTGATATTGGAATACCTGTGTTTGAAGAATTATTTTTAAACATATAAAAAATATTTTTTCTAAAGAAATTTTACTTCCATAATAATTCTTCGTACCAATCACCATCGGCATTCAATACCTTTTTCTAAAGTGTCTCCGCTTGTGCAATCCATTTGCGTTAAATCTCGGGGGTTCTGGACACAAGGAAGTACGTGAGTGCTCAGCGCAAAGCTTCTTTAATGCTTAAGGGTTTTCGACGAAGATGATTAACCAAAGAATGAAAGAGATGGTAATCAGATGCTGCAAGGTGAGGTGAGTAAGGAGAATATCAGGATATATATATATATATATATATATATATATATATATATATATATATATATATATATATATATATATATATATATATATATATATATATATATATATATATATATATATATATATATATATATATATATATGTATATATATATATATATATATATATAAGAGTGTATGTATGTATTTTAAAGAGATGTATCTATAATATGATATTTTTATATTCTCCTAAGATTTTCATTAAATTATCACGCTCTTGTTTGTTAAATGCACTGGAACATTATACCAATCCACGTGGAAGTCTTTTTTTTTCATATTGTATTCTGCTTATTTAATAGTTTTTTTTAACAATACCCAAAGAAGAAATATAACACTAATAATTGTTTGCAGGTAGTTTAAATTTTATTAAGTTACACACGGAAAGGCTTCAATCTAGTTATAAAATATACATATGGAATTATTTGTTGCTATTTTACTAAGTGAATGCATTTGAATGATAAAAAAACCAAGTTACAATAGTGGAAGTGCTTGGAAAGAAAGATATCAAACAATTAGAAAATTGCCAGCAAACTTTTCCTTTGCTTTTATTTTCATACTTGAAAAGAAACTTTGATGTGATTCAAGCTATACTGAATTACTTTTAAATGTCAAAAAAAATAACAAAAATTAAGAATTGAATCGAATTTCAAACAATAAGTTTTCATTTTATGAAAAAGTTCTCTTTTTAGTCTTTCTCGACGAGGAACAATTCAGATGATATGTTAACTAAGGAAAATATTTTGCAGTAAACGCAAAAATTATATCAACGTCTTCTTTCAATGAAGAATATTTATCAAATGTTATAGGACTTAACCTTTATTACACGGTAAAAGTAATAAAGAATATTTTTCTAATCAAATATATTACATTATTTAGCTTTTAAGAGCACAGACTAAAATTTAACGAGAAAGTAGTGACATCTTTTTCATTTTATTCACAAACTGATAAATTTGTAAACATGACAATATATTGAATAAAGCTATGGCAGTTAGGATAGGAATATGATAATCTCTTTTAATGAAATAATTTCTGCTATTGCTATTAGCTGTTATGACGACACCGTAGGCAAATGTTTAATGATCTGTTGTGAGTTCGTATACATTTTTAAAATGTTTCATTTTCCATCCTATTCAAAAAATTGCCATCTACAATACCCTAAAGTATTATCCACTATTTTTATTCTCAAATGTTTCACATTGCACTTCTGATATCTTTGAACGCATTTTAGCATGGCATATTCAATTATGTTTCCAAAGTGTCATCTAAGCATTTATTTTGACTTATCACTTCACCTGTAGTAAACGTTTCGAACAAAAATCACGAATCGTCGTTATTTTATATTGACACGAAATTTCTAATTTAATATTGTAAAATATTTTCTATTTACGGTTTTTGCTAAAAAGGCTTACCAACATTTTTTACTTGGATGGAAGTAGGTGTTGAGGTTTTTGTTCAGTATATAAAAAGCTTTATTATTTATAGAATTGTAACAAACAACGATTAATTTAAATTAATATACCACGATATTCTAAACGCATTACTAATATTTACTGTTTTATCAAAAAAATTGGTATCAAATTCTTTTTCCTAATTAACAATATTTCAATTGTATTTTAAATTATTTAATTTTTTACTCTGGAATTATCTAATATCTTTTAGCTTACGTATTATTTTAATTCAATTTTGTTGAACAGTTTTAAATTTGGTCACGGGGAAATCCTTCCGCTTTCATAAAAGTGTTATTCTTATGGTTAATTGAAAACATTTTTAGATGAAAAATTATTCATAGCGATATTGGAATACATTTGTTTTAAGACATTTTTTTGATATATAAGGAATATTTTTACTAAAGAAATTCTCTAAAACTTTTAATATAAAATGTTCTAAGATTCATGTATCATTAATATTAAAATTTGAGAAGTAATACCTTCAAAATATATTCACTGCAAATTTCATTAGGAAATCCGGAATTTAAATAAATTAAATTAGATTTTTATATTAAATGGTGGATTATGAAAGTGCTCAATATATAAAATGGTGCACTTTTCTTCATGGAAAGTAAGGAATAAAAAACATATCGCGAAATAAAAAAATTTTGAAATAAGTTTAAAAAGTTCTATTACAATGTACTTTTATTCCTCAATCCATTTCGTCTTTAAACCGTTTGATCATTTGTTATACTAAGTAAAAACCAAGGTTCGTTACCATTTGATAAATATCTTACAATTTGTGCAACATTCTAAAAGAAGGTAACTGTGGTAAAATATATTCTTAATATAAACGTACTTTCAAAGCCACTCACTATTAACAATGATAGAAATTCTTTTGTTACTATCATTGTCACTATTTTGATTAGAGCCGTAGATTGAAAATAATACCAAACAAATCAGGTTTTATATTCAATTAAAATACAGAGAGTATTAATACATTTTAAGAATAATTTCTGGATTTTTTCTGGAATTTAAGTCTGCGTTATGAATTCCATGATAAAGATCTTTTCATAATATATATATCCAGGGATATTGCCTTCAATGCTTAGTTCACGTTCCCATAGTCTATCTACCGTGGGGGGTTTGCGTTTAGAAAGAGCTCTTCAACAGACTATAAGCACAATATCTATAGGTGATTAGTCAGGGGACTTTGCAGAAGTATGCTGATTACGTATATATTCAATACCTGTATTAGTCTTCATTTTATCAAGGAATGCAGTGGTAGTTTTCGAAGTATGACTTGTAGCTTTGTCTTGGTGAAGTTTCACTCTTTTAAAGTCATTGGGATGAAGAAGTGGCATTTCTTCAGTAAATAATGGATGTAAATCCTTCTCCTGAGATAGTATGATGAGTTAATTTTGACATTTTTTCCACTCTTCTTATTTTTAATTTCTCATTGTAGGAGAAACCTGCGACAATCAAAAATCCCTTACTGAAACTTTCTTTACAATGATGGAATCAGGATTGTACATTTTTCTCCTCGTTTTTTTATAGTAAATAGACCTTTTTTGATGCAGTCATTTAGGTAAACTCATGGTTCGTTAAGGATCACAATGTATTTCCATTTATCTCCTGCTAAATAGTTTTCATACAGGATTCTACAAAATGTTTAGCGTTGAGCCACGTGTCTTGGCAAAAGCTGGTCAACATTATGTTTTTTAGCTTTTTTAAATTGTAAATCTTATTTTATTTATTGTTACTACAGATGTATCTAAAGACTTTGCAATTGATTTCTGTGTTTGCGGATTTTCTTTTGTTACCAGTGATTTCGCTTTAGGAACATTTGAAACAGTATGTATCTTTTTCGGATATAAGTTTGGAGTCTTCTTTCCATGCAGAAATAATAATTGACGGGTTTTACCTGTCCGATTAATACTGTTGATTATTTTGCATTTAAAAATTTTATTATCATGCTTTTCAAAGAATTTTTGAATTATGGAATAAAAATATTTTTCTTCGGAAAGCACAAAAACATATCCTTCAATCCACAGCATACTTACATACGACATTTTGAAAGAAGAATAAATTTAAAAGTAGCAGACGATATTTCTTATTTCAAATAATAAGCTGTTGCCAAAAATCTTCATTCTAAAATATTAATTTATCAAAATAGTTCTAAAAATGTGTTAATACCCTCTGTACTGCACTTCTAAAGACGACTTAGTATACAATGTCGTCGAGGTGTTAATGTCTTAGAGCTAAAAATCAAAATTATTTTGAACAAATTTTACATTAATTTCCATTCCCCTGCAGTACTTGATTGGAACTTGTTGCAATTTATTCTAGAATATGTCACTATAGAAATATATGATCTCAATTGATTTTATTTACATTGAATATATGTTTACACATTAAAAGGAGATTTTACTACATACTGAGTTCTGCTTCTACTTTGTAGTCCTACACACAAAATTATTAAAATATACTTACTGTTATTTTCAATATTTTTTTAGCCTACTCTTATGTCATTGAAGCAGATTTCTGAAAATATTTATAAGTTTGAGAGCTGGACTTAAAATTTGCTTGCAGTGAATTTCTAAAAATAATATCAAAAATTCGACTTAATATAAACACTTCCTCATTTCTTTTAGGCTAACATATTTTCAAGTGTGTTAGTAGTATAACTCTATTAACGCATACATTTTCTTGCATATATAGAAACATATAGACCATTACATATTTTTAAAACTTGCACTAGTTCCCGTGACAGGAAACAAAAGTAACTTAAAGAGCAATTACTTCAATGAATATTTGGAAATAATTTCGTGGAAAAGTTCCGTAAACTTAACAACAAAATAGCATTATTTATATCAACCACAGTGAAAAAACGTAACTTCATTTATAAGCCCTTCCGATTATTAATTCTCATGCAATCGTAAGATCATCAGATCAGTAAATAAAATAAGCCATTTTTCATTACTTCATAGAAAATTTTCATATGCAGCGGAAAGTAAAGGCTTCGGTTAGAAAATGCATGAAATATCAACGAAGTAATAAGAAAGAGCTTTGAAAAAAGTTCCACAGAAAAATATTTAAAAAGTAATTTAATTTCTGAATTTATACGTTAAGATATTTTTAAAAGTTAGGTACATGAAAACAATAAATTATTGCATTTTTTTTTTTTTTTTTTTTTTTGTAAAAAGTATTCAGGATCATGCGAGTCGTGAAAAAATTTCTGAATCCTATGCTGTTGACGAATTCAATTTAAATGTTTGAAAATGAAACATAATTGGAGTACTAATGATGACAAATGAAACCTATTGTGACAAATAATATATGAACTAATGATGACTTATGAATATTAACTTATGACGACACATGAATATGAACTATTGATGACACATGAATATGATCTATTGATGACATATGAATATGAAATCTGAATGACATATATACATGAACAAATGATGACACATGAGTATGAATTAATGGTGACATATGAATATGGGCTAATGATGACATATGAATATGAACTAATGATGACTTATGAATATGAACTAACGATAACATATTAATAGGAACAAATGATGACAAATGAAAAGCATATATCTAACAACATCTTACATTTTACCGGTTGATGTTAAATGAAAACATTACATCACTCTCGGGTTACCAACACTTTTAAAATTAACTGCATGTACCTTATTAAAAATCAGACTAAGAAAACTGGCAAAAAACAGAGAAAATTGCATAAAAGTATGCGCTTTTAAATATGGTTAATTATGTTCTAAGCATTTTATTTATCAAATTGAGTTTTTAAAATCATCATTGTTCCGCCATAGTAAAAGTGTGTGATCTTTTTTAATTTGATTGTTTGGCTTTTATATGCACGAATAGCGCCAACATTAGTATTCTTACAATTTGAATTTGTGGATGCTGGAATTTCCACAACTGAAAATAAATAATTAATAAGATACTAAGAATTAATTGCCTAGGATATTGTGTTTTTTGTTTCTAAAAATCTAAACATCCCCTTAAACTCAATCATTAAATTATTTAAATGACAGCAAAATTTTAAAAAATTTTTCAGAATTTGTATTTCTTTGTTGTTTAGATAGATGCATGTGTTTCAAATTTAAACCATTTATAAATTATAATATAACAATTTAATTGAAAAAGAGGACATGTCACTGAATATATTATACATTACACGCCTTTTTTTCATTACATATTCGAAAAATGTAATTACATTATCTTATTAACTTACAAACTGAAACAGTATGCAAATATCTTTCGTTATTACAGGAGTCACAATGTAGATTTATAAAAATTCCATTAACATCGGAAATAAATAATTAATTAGAAACGACATTAAACATCCACTATTAAGCTTTATAAAAGAAAGAGGTTTGTTACAAATGAAATAATTATAAATCTATAAATTTCAAAAGCTAAAGAGCTATTATTTGAAAATTATTTTCTTACTGAAACTTAAACAATATGTGATGAAAGGTTTATACTAATATGTACAACAGGATTCTTATGTACTCATTACAAAACATTGAGAAGATACAATTCCATTATATATTGCTTACGTATTGCAGCTGAAAATTAAAATAGTAATCAAATTTCGAAGAAAAATGAAGATTATATTTTAGAATATTTCTAAAACAACTGGTCTTATATTTTTTATAATTTCTTTGCGTAATTGTTTTGTTATTAAAAGAATGTAGTTGAAATTCTAAAGTTTGGTTTGTTTGTGGCTCAATGGTCATTTTTGGGCTAATTAGATCTGGACCTACGGTTTAAAGCGGATTCCGAACCACTACAAACATCCATACCCAAGGTAGGATTCGAACACACGAACTGTTGAACCGAAGGCAAGAACGCTTAACATTCGGCTGACGAGCTGTCGGCTTAAAATTCTGAAAGAGTGATTGAATAATACAAGCAAAATATAAATAAATTAACGAGTATCATACCCTTTGTCAGATAAACCTATTTTAGATTAATTTTCAAAGAAAATTACTCAGAGTAAATTTTTAAAATATCGCATTTTAAAAAATTATGTTACCAATACCTCAGAAGGCCTTAAAAATCATTTTTTTCACGTTTCCTATTGTTTTATGAAGCTTAATAAATATATATATATATATATAATGGTATATCAATCAACCATGTTAAATTTGGATGTTGAACCAAAAAACATGACTCTCTCATTTCCCTTAAATAGAAATGCATGTTATCTAAAGTAGATTTACAGAAATACATAAGAAAACTTTAATATTAATTCAATAATAAAAACATCAGCAGCAAAAGAGTTATGACTGAGGTAAAATTATCTCTATACACATGTTGCCATTTCCCAAACAGATATTCACTTTCATCTTTTATATCTTTATATTATTTCCGGTTACTGGAAGCTGAGACTGATCAAAGTTATTCTTCTCCGGCAAATAAAGTATCTGCATAGATCTATATCTGCTGTATAATTGCAGAAGTTAAATATGCTGCTACACATGACAAAACAAAATCAACAAGTGACATCTGCAACCGTTGAGCTTACTGCTGATTGTTTAAAACCTTGGTCTTCGTATAAAAAAGGGCATTCTTTCAAACCACACATTCCCCATGGATACTTGCAGAGGTTAGGAATCTACTTTAAAATGCATTTTTCCCTGTATATTTAGCCCGCGTATGCTAAACATGAAAGTTGAGAGACGATCAAATCGAATTTACAAGTGGAGAACAAGTGTTCATTTTTTAACATTTCTAAATTTACGCAAATGTTCTTAATCTCACATATAAATCATGGTTAACTCAGAAATGCCATGGTACAAATAATTCTCTTAAATATCAATGAAATTACAAAATTGCTTCAATTTATGAAAACAATAATTCACAGTTGCTTCAAAATCATATCATACAATTATATCATTTTGTAAGCAGGAAAAATTCTAAGCACTTCGAAAGGATATTTGAACTTTAAGCACAATTTCATCATTCTTTATTGAATGGAATATATTTTTGATAGTTTATTTTGTATTAATATGGCATTCTTATACGTTTTACTTTTAAAAGGAACTAAGTATAGCTTAGTTTATATGCACCTAAAATATATATTAATACAGAAGTTTTTTTATGCATTTTATGCACTTTTTGAAGATTTTTTTGACATTCTGACCTGAAAACAACTCTACAGATGGTATTAAATAAATTATTGATTTTGTCTTTCTGAAACACGATTTCAAAGAAATTCTTAATTCAAAAACAGGATTTGAAGCAATAATTTTTTTAAGTCAAGATTAAAATAATTTTAATAACGGAAAATGTGCTCTAAAATATAAAGTATTATGTAAAATAGTATCTGTATTTTAATTCATATGCTGTTGATATCGAATGGATTTTTGTCTCAATGTGTTATAAAAGTTTTGTTGTAAATATGTAAATAAAGTTTTGTTTTTTCAAGATTTCTCTTAAGGGCAATCTATGTTGCTTGTTCTGAAATATTTTCAGTTTATATGTTTCATTTTTTGATAACACTCTCTAACATTTTCAAATAAGGAAATAAGTGATCTATCTCGCTTCTCAAAATACGTCATAAGAAACTAACATTACAAGAGTTCTGCATTACTCAATCAAGTATAACGATATGCTCAAAGAGATAGTTTTAAAAACTCCAGTTCAAATCTACACAGACCGACATTGAAAATGCAACACCAAGGAGGAGGAGTCAGAAGATTATGTAAATTTCACAGTAAACGTGTCTTACGGAATTATACAAATAATGCGAAATAAGCAGCTTTCCGGCGCACGTAAAATAAGATATATGATGAGAAACCAGCCCTAATCGACAAATTCAGTTCCAACAGACAGAATGATTTATAAGGAACATTGATATCGGATTGAGGAGGTTAGGTGTATCTTTATGGTAAATCACAGCTGACAAACACCTGGACACATTCACACTCACCTGTTGGGGCGAAGATGTTTTGAACAAAGAAGAGTGTGAAGTTTTCGCGGTGACGGGGCAGCCAGTATGACGTCAATATTTCTAACGATGCATCTGACTAGAGGCTGGCAGCCTTGCAAATACCATCCACTGAAATTCTAGATAAATGGCAAAACACCCTGGATGTTCCCATATCGAGTTGAACCATTTGCCATCCATTGGTTGCTAGTGGCCCGCACTCATAGCGTCTGATAAGAAGAGTGTTATTGACACCGCAACATAGATGCCAACGTCTGGAATGTTGTCATTTGGCAAAGTATTCATCTTCTCGGATGAGTCACGCTTCTGTTTTTTAAGTGATAGTCGCCGCGAAGGAGTGTGGCATTGGCAAAGAGACAGGTGCATTTATGCAGTAAATGTGGAATGACCCACCACGGGAAACATGGCATCATGATTTGGGGTGTCATTGCGTACTATTCCAGGTCAGTTCCATTTTGTATTCGCAGTGCTATGACAGCTTTAGGTTATGTGGATGATGTCTACGATTGCTGATTCCCTTCAGGGGATTTTCAATGACATTTATCAGCAAGGTAAAATCCTACCTCACATTGCTTCCAACAGTCAAAATGACCTGCAAGGTGACCATTTACATCGCTGGTCATCTTTCTCGTTAGATCTCTCACCAAATGAACACATTTGAGATATAACTGGTCACCATTTGCATACCCTGCCATTGCCTCATTCAGAAGAGGCACATTCACAAATGGTTGACATGAAATTCAGAGTTATTCCTCAGGATGTCATTCGTACTCTCAATGACTTTGTGCCTAGACGTGATTCTTGGTGTCTCGCCGTGCATGGTGATCCTAAAACCTACTCACCAGTCTCAGTACTAAGTATATCAGTTCGAATATTAAGTATATCATTATTATCTCTCCGTATTAAGTATATCATTTCGAAATAAAGATCACTTATATTTTATTGCTGTCTCTCTCTTCTTGCTAAGATTCTTCACTTTCTGACAACTTCTTCTCTTGAAGCTGTAATTTCAATATCGGGGAAAATTTATAAATGTTACTTGAAGGCAATAATATTCTTGCTTACACATAATAATTATTAAATTAATTATAATTAATTTAAAGATATAGCAATCTGCATTCTCACAAATATATACTCAAATTACGTCCTCTCACATATGTAAAATGCTTCGGCATATAAGTTAAATGACGTTTATCACTCATCGTTCTCATATTAAGTAACTTATGTTTGTAGGTATTTGCGATAATTATTCATAACTAACTTCAAATATTCATCAATATTTTTGTCTTCTTCTTCATAAAGCGTTTCAATTGTATCGTAGGTTGCATTACTAACGCCCAGAAGTTGTTCAGGTTAAGTTTGTATCTTAGGATCCATTTTAAGAAAACATTGTGACAAATTATTCAAGTTTTGGAAAAAAAAAGACTGTAGATCGAAAAAAGAGCAAACTTTTATAGTAATTTATATTTTTGGATATTGCTATTTACGCACACTGATGGAATGATATAAATCTAACATAAGTTCTCTCTTTAGATGGAACACACTTAAAATCAAAAGCTACATTATTCTTTGTTTTATCCAACAAATGAAGTTCATAATAGTCTTGACGTGAAAAACTATTTTAAATCATATTCCATTTTCTACCAATTTATATTAAAAACATAAATATACAAAACGCAGCATTTTGCAATGAGGTATGTTAATGAAAAAGTGATTCTGGTATTTATTGAACTCTCGTTTCTGACACTATTTCGGTCTCTCAAACGTAGAGTAGTTTCTGAAGAATAGGGATGGAGCATGCAAGTGTTTGTGTATGTAAGGAATTTCATGTAGAAAACATTGCATATAGTGCAATGAATCTAATGCTAAAGAAAACGGTCATCATGTGCTTTCAAAAAAAATTCGTAAGTGAAAGTCTTCGAAAGAACTAAAATAGCTTTCCATTGAAGCAAAATGTTAATGGCATGCTCAATAATTCAGTTATTTGACTATGAAAGTGTGTTTGCTCTGTGGTTACGCTTATGTAAATGTCGATTCAATCATCACACAGGCATGTTCACTATTTGTAGTTAAAGATTTACATTTTTGAAAGCAAGTTTTGAATCCGTAACAATTTGAGAATAGGGCGAAATAGGACGTTACAGTCTTCCATAGAAAACGATATTAGATCTATATTGGACGTCAAAGAGCAAAGCATGAACATTAAAACCTAAATTTGATATGAATGAAAATACTTCATTAAGGCATCCACGATCGAAGAAATTGGAACACACTAGCTAAGCAAATTTCACGCTTTTGAATTTCCTGACTTTGATTAAATATTTTTATCTTTTTATATAATATTTCTTCGTAATATATATTATATTTATATTTTCTAGATATAACTGTATGTTTTAAATCTTCATAATTATATTACCAGAATATGGGGAATTGCTTTTTCTAGAATATTTTGGGAACAACAATATTTCAAATAAAATTTCGGCAAACATAGAAACTTACTGATATTTTTACATTTTCCGTGAATAAAGATAACATTAATTCACATCGTAAGTGCAATACCTGCAATGAATTAGCACAAAAGTTAAATATTTTACGACCGAAAATGTCAAACTGTACAGTTGAGGAGTAAGACAGAACTTTTTTCTGAAGTCTATTGGTGTAAACAAAATACAATGGATTAAATCTTTAGACAAATTGTATCAAATTCATCAAGAATAACAAATCAAACTCGACGCTCCATTAGGTGTTGTCGTTTTGAGAAGCAAAAAAAAAAATTAAATGACCCGAAGCTAAATTAATCTTTTCCATATTTTTGAACTTGAAGGAAGCAAAACGTAGCTGTGACAGGTGTTTGTCATTATATGGGTTAGTTGTTTCAAAATAGGCATACAGTCAAATAATTTTTCCAGAATATTGGTTTTATCAAAATTCGTCATCACCTTTTCATGAATGACTGAATAATTTACAAATGAGTGTTGAGACAATTTTACCAGTAATTATAATCATATTTAGAAATGCTGTGACATTAAAATGAAAAGTAAGGTAAGTAATTTCAAAAGTATAGTTACTATTTGAAATAAAAAAATTCAAACATACTAATCAAATGAAATATATTTAAAGTTTTATTTATATGATAGAAAATATGTAAGGAAATGAACTATCTTTTATAAACTATAATAAATTGTATGCTCATGACAGTATTTTTCTAATAAATAAGTACCAAGCTCATTAAATTTTCTGCCAATCTTTGTGACCAGCAAAACAATCAAACTGCTTATACTTACTTAATTTTGTATCCTCGGGATGTCGTTTTGTCTACATTCTTGTAAATTGCGCTTTTGCCGAAATGTAAATACATAGCAATTTTCATTTAGAAAAGTCTTTTGGCAGTTAATTGTTAAAATTTAAAAAATTTTAACAAATGTTTTCTTTTTTTTCATTTAGTTAAATTATTAAATTTCTCTAAACTTTTTATATTATTGCGTTTTGGTGTTCTCGTCAGTTACTTATAAAGCTATCTGGAGAATAGAATCTCTCTTTTATAGATGCATTTGAAAAGAGAGCTTCAACTTTGACCCTTGAGCTTATGCGAACAGTCCGTATCTTACAGAGTAAATAAAGGTTTACTCAGTAACCAATTCTGCTTCGTTCACTTAAAAATCATTAACTTTTAAGTAAAATATTTAGTTTTATAAAATCAAAAGCAGTAATAACTTTAAAATCATATTATCTTATCCGCTTTTGAAAATTAGAAAAATTCTAGTATTTCAATCAGGTTTTTAAATTTGAAGCATAATCTCTTCCCTATTCTTTATTAAATAGATTCTAATTTTAATGCTTATTTGGAATGAAAATTATATTTATACGTTTATTTAACAGCATATTAACATTACAAAATACAAGTGCGTACAAAATATATCTTAAAATAGGAGTTTTTGGGTATGTGTGTTTTTAATAATTTTTATTATATTATCTGTAAACATTTAAATATATTTTATTTAATAAAATGATGACTTTCATGTATACGGTAAAATTATATTAAATTGATTTTTTATAAAGGTAATCCAAATACTGCATTTGAATTTCTAGAATATCTCTTTATAATCTGTTTCCGCAGTTTGAAATAAAATGGAAATTATAATCATGGTTAAAATTGGCGAGATAGCCTTTTGAAGAACTGGATTCTCTAAGAAATATTTCCTGTTCCATCCTGTTTCCAGCAAAGAAATCAGATTTCTTATTTTTAATACAGTAAAATTCTCATCTATAGACTAACTTTCCACTTACTCTTTGTCCTTCGTATAGAACTTCTACAGAAAAAAAACTTCATTAAAGTCATGGAAATCTGTTATTATTATTGTAAAAAATTTTTCTGAGATAGTGAAGTGGACATCTTACTGCAATCAGTTTTATATATTAAAAAATTCCTTTATCTTTATGAATTTCACAACTATCAATATTATATATTTTTCGATAATATTTATTTTTAAACAGCTTAAAAATATATTTTTACAACCCTCTGAAAAAGGGTTAGTGTTTTTCCTTCTACTGTCGAAAATGATTGAGACATTGATTGAAACTGATTAACACAATAGACCACAGAAATTTTGTTCTTGTCAATAGATTTTTTAAATGGAAATTAAGTATAAATTAATCTATATTCACATAAAAAACCAGTGCAGATTTATTTTGTATGCATTTGATTATTTCACAGATTTTCATTAATCGATCAATGCATATAATTTGAAATATTTTATATGAAAATAAATACAATGAAGCTTTTACATACATTTTTGACATTGTCCTTATTAGATGCGATTTCAAAAAAATCTTAAATCTAAATGAAATATTTGAAGTAAAATTCCTTTTTTCTGATTTTTAATTTACAACCATTTTCTTAATTTAATAATTAATATAAGCTCAAATAAAGGAATTTCACATAAGAATCTAAATTTCCATAACCATGGTTTTGAAATATTACAT
The DNA here is from genome assembly GCA_037975125.1 of Latrodectus hesperus. Lineage (NCBI taxonomy): Eukaryota > Metazoa > Arthropoda > Arachnida > Araneae > Theridiidae > Latrodectus > Latrodectus hesperus. The sequence goes on along the minus strand of JAJQOW010000019.1, from coordinate 2,510 downwards.
GATTAAAAAAATTATAAAATTTATTATGAAGGAAAAATTCACGCACTTCTTACAATACAGGTATGTGTAATTAATTTTTAATTTAATTAAAACTAGCAATATCATCGAAAAATGTTTTCTGTGTATATAATACGATTCATCGACTGTTATTCTTACGCATTTGATATTTAAATAAATGTTTACTCCCAAAAAACAATAAAATATTATAAACTTTTGCATCAAAGCAATTGTGAGACATTCTGTTCACATATTTCAATATCTGATTCATAATCCTAAGGAAATGATAAGGTTTAAAATTGTCTTGAAATCTTTCTCCGACAAAATTAATTTTCTCTCATCGTTGCTTGTCACATGTAATATATTTTGTTTCCTGTAATGAATAAAAGAAATCCTTATTAGGCAATATGACAGGCGCAAAATTATACTGTATAATCCTGTAAAATTTTTAAAGATAATTGTATTCAGTAAAAATTAAATTCGACATATTTTATTATAACTTTTTAATATCTGAATTGAATATTATAGTATTGATACAAAAATGTATTCAATAAAATTCTTGAATACTAAATTTATAAGTTTATAAAATATTGTATGAAAATTTTTACAATAAAAGGTTATCTCATTAACTTATCAAAATATATCTCACTATTTGAATCTCATTATTGTAAATTTTTTAATAATATTTATTCTCAGAAACAAAACAGTGTGAATAGAAAATTTTCTACATTTAATTCAATATAAGGTATGAAAGCATAATAAATAAATTAAAAAAATCTCTTAAACTAAGAAATCTATGTTTCAAATACATACTGTCTGAATTAAAGAAATCTAAAGTGCTGCTTGCATTTGAAGGTAAACACGTATCATCAAAAATTAGATCATCCATTATGAAGTGTTTGTAGTGGTTCGGAATCCACTTTAAGCCGTAGGTCCCGGTCAAATTAGCCTTAGCGCGCAAAAAATGAACGTTGAGCGACTAACCAACCAACCAACCATCCATTACGAAGCATAAAAGTTCTTATTTTATAATTATTTCAAGAGAAATAGATATTATAGCCAAATTTAATTTCTTCCAATTTTTATAATAAAGAAAATACTATTAAATGCGTCATTTCATTGACATTTTCGTTCGAAAAGTAGAAATCTCTGTAAGCTTTCGCTTATCACGCTCATCGGACTTGGTAAGCGAAGAGTGGATTAATTTTACAACGTGGAGTTTTTTGTAAAGAATTACTGAATTAATGGCTTTGTTTTCGTACTGTAAGTTTTTTTCCATTGAAAGTTAATGTGTTCTATGCTGTAATATAATTTTTTTGTGGACAATGTGTGAATTTGTGTTTGAGGTAAATACATATGAATAAGCCTATGGAGAAATGAAATCCTGTATTTCGATTAGACAAACTGCTTAGTATTGGCTCTAATTTTATGTAAATGTTCTGTAATTTCAGGTTAAGAAAAAGTTACTAGTTGTGTCATGCAGTTAAAAATCATTAATTTCTTTTCAAATTTGTAATTTCGTAGCATATAAATTCTCCCATAAATTCAAATTATGTCTCAAATCCTCGTTTTGATAATAGATATGTATTCTGATTTATATTAATAAAATTTAAAGTATATGATTTAATGTCATCATTTATAAGAAAATGGCACACAATCTATTGCCATATATTGCAATTTTTAATTTTTTTCATCAGTTAATTTTTTTAAATAATTTAGTCATAAATTATTTTATCAACTGTTAAACTGGATTATAATAGTCAAGTTCCATTTTTCTGTTATCCAGGAATAATTTTATTGTTTTAATTTAAAAACAATTCACCAAATATTATTAAATGAACTAAATATTTCCGTATAATACATATAAATGGCTTTTTAATGCTGAAATGTTATCTTTTTCTGCCATGGATTATTATTTCTTTTAAAGAGAATGTGTATCATGTATTTTTGTATACTGTAAGCTAGTAGTTGTTGCCATTTTTACATCTCTAATAAGAATGAAATGAATTTTTAACTAATTCATTATTCACTTAATTCATTATTGATAGTTTTAAAAACTCTTCACCACTAATAAATGAATGTGGATCACACTTAAAAAATGAAAACGTGAAATTTTTTCCTCACATAGATTTGAGCTCTTATATCAGCATTTAATTCAACATAGGATGCTGCAGGATATCTCGTTAAATATATGATGAATTTCTTTTCAGTTAAGAATTTCTTTTCTCTTTAAGATAGGACTATCTTTTTAGAGGTAGTGCAATAGATCTATGCTGATAGTGTTAGGTTCTTCTGGAACCACTTTGTCATGCATCTAAAAGTATTAACTAAAACAAAAACAAGGAATGACATCTTTATCAAGTGCTACGAAATTTGAATTATTTTTTTCCTTTAGTGAATAAAGCTTAAATCTCTGCCTAATAAATTCGTTATTATTATCTAAATAATGAGCAAAAGGCGTTTTTAATTATAAGATTTTTTCATGTCTACTGCAAATTTCAAAATATGCATCA